>CM057451.1:867200000-867800000 GCA_016271365.2 Neoceratodus forsteri
CATATGAAGAAAGACAGAAGGAGTTCAACATGTATTTCCTGAAGCATAGGAGGGAGAGAGGTAATATGATTGAGACCTATAAATATTTAAAGGGCATAAATAGGGTAAGTTCTGAGGACGTATTCAGGCTGAGGAGGGAGGACTATGAGAGGGCATAGTCTGAAATTTGGAGGGAGTAGATTCAAGAGAGAAATGAGAAAGTACTATTTCTCAGAAAGGGTGGTGGCAAAGTAGAACCAACTGCCAGGGAGGTGATTTCGCTGGCAGCTGTGGGCAGTTTAAGAGGGGGTGGGACAGGGTCAGAGGAAAGGTCATAACTGAGGGGAAACAGGGGAAGGGAGGAGACAGTCTGGGGGATAACACAGGTGTTTGGCAGGGGGGCAGCTGCAGTAGATTAGACTGGGGGCTGCATACTCGAGCAGACTCAATAGACCACTATAGCCTGTATCTGCTGGCATTTTTGTATATAATAACAGGTAACACATGGAGTATTTATCTAAAGGTGAAGATAGGTGTTTATGCAAGTCCATAACTGGGGTAAACATATATAGCAACTTTACCATTGTAAACAGTGCAAGTACTGTTTATTCTAGAGGCTTCCTAACTGGAATAGCCTTATTGTACAATTACAATACTCACTTCACTAGTGTAAAACAAAATCTGTGGTTGGGGGGGTACTTTGGTGGGATGTGGGGAGAGTGTAGAGGGTGTGGGACAGTGGTGAACAACAGGGTGCTCTGGGAGTTCAGGCCACTGCCTCAACTGAAGGAGGTTCCAGGCCGTGAGGGTGGAACTGGAAGCTACAGCAGCTGAAATATGCCACTTCAGAGCTGATAATGGCAGGTCACATAGGGCACAACAAGCCACAGCCATCTCATGGGCCATCTCATGCCCAAGAAGGTGGCTGGACAGTAGTGGGGAGTGAGAAAGGGAAGAAGGGTGGGAGGAAAGCCAAAGCCTGAGGAACCAGGGCATTGCACCAGTAATACAGCAGAGACAGCCATGATACAACATAGTAATTAGTAGTTAGTGACATGCCAAAAAACAAATGCATGACAAAGGGCGTACCATTGACTTATACTGTTTCCTGTGATATACTGCAGAATTTTGCATTATACTTCCGTATTACTGCATGGCATCCTGGCTGGCATTGCTGTAGGCTCACCCTGCTAGGAGGTACCCCAGTCTCTGATCAGGAGAGACAAAGAGGCTAGCATGCCCAGCAGGCAGGGGAAAGGTCAACTCTCAGTTGGGGCAAGAGGAAGGTACAAGTAGTGGGGGACTCAATAATTAGAGGCACGGTAAGTGAAATGGGTCTCGATCCTGATGGTAAAGAAGTGGTCTGCAGTTATCTTGGGGTGACAGCAGACAGACTTAGTGCCAGGTTGGTGGAACTCATGGGAGAGGTGGTGGAAATGCTGGATCTGATTGTACATGTGGGCATGAATCATCTGAGCAAGGAGAGTATGGAACAGGTGAAGACAGATTTCTGTGCTTTGGAAAAGGTAGTGAAGGAGAGAGCAGGAGTGGTAACCTTCCTTGAGGAGCTACCACGGCCGAACAAAAGGGTTCAGTTTCACTTGTAACAGTTCAAAGCACGGCTAAAGAGATGATGCGGGGAGGTGGGATTTTGGTTCTTCAGGGACTGAGACCCAACATGGATGGTTTGGAGGTTGTTCAAAAGGGACAACTTGCACCACAATAAGGAGAGTAGGAGGGTGCTGTGGGAACCTTGAGCACAACACATAGCTGGTTTAAACTAGTTAGGGAGGGAGTCCAAGTGGCAAGGCACACACAAAATGTCACAAACAAGGAGGTCCTTGCTGGCCTCCCCCCAGTGATAAACTCAGCAGGATAAATTTGGAGGCAGTATAGCGCAGTGGTCTAAGGCTCTGAGCTGCAAATCTGGTGACATCCAGCAGACCAGACCTGGGTTTGAATCCCACAGCTTCCACTTGCATACTGTGTGACCCTGAGCAAGTATCTTAACTTCCTTGTGCTCCCAGGTCGCTTCTGTAAAAAAGCTTTCAGCTTAGTGTGCTATTCCTGGTTAAACAGCTAAAAAAAAAAAGGATCTTGCAAGCTCTGGGAAAAGAGAAAAGTAGGGATTATCAATCAATCAAATCTTTATTTATTCAGGTGAGCATCATTGAGCAAGGCTCATTTACGAGATGGACCTGATAAGGTCAAGGTTCAACAGTTGATACTCAACAGATACATCAATACACTTATATAAACAGTTATACATACAGGGGGAAAAAAAAACATTTATAAACACAGTGATATACAGTAAAATTCACATGATAAAATGGGTTATAGGAAAGTTAAGCTAATATTTACAGTATATACAGTACATATCCCAGTGGAGGGGCCATGGCAAACACACAGCATAATGTAATACTAGGATGGTGGAAGGTATTACTGGGTGCCTTAAGATGGGGTGTCTGCCTGGGAGGAAGAACTGAAGAACAAAGATTATGCCATATATGGTAGGGGGCAACTCATTTTCAGTAGTGCAACAGTGCCTGTTAAAGTTCTACAGCCCTGCGTGTTACACTTGCAAACCTTCAAATGTGAGTTAGCAGTATAGTTCCTCTACTCCGAAACCTAAGCCAGCGCCCCCCCTTCCCCCTACCCGTTTGTCTTTAGCAAATACGATCTCTGCTATTTGGTCTAGGCTGTAACAGCTCATCCTTCTCCTACCTGATATAAACTGTCCGTTTCTGTCTCCTTCACAGCCGGTGGTCATGAGGGCCATCGAGTGTACTGCCCTCCCCCAAAACGGAGCCGAATCAATGCCAGTGACTGCTGCACGTGCAACACAATGAAGTGCTAAGCCCGGGCAGCCATTTTTTCTGAAAGCTGCAGCCGTGAGTTTGGGTCCCCGTCACCCCCATCACCACCCTTGGTGAGCACTGCCTTTTATAGGCTGGGTCCCGTGTGAAAAATAACCAATCTGCTCACTTCCTCATTCACAGGTTATACAACCTCGACACTAGTGGCCGCCCCATCACTTTCCTCGCTGCATAAACCCAGTGTCTCGAAATGCTGCCCCTGCCAATTGCTATTTTGAGTCTCCTCATCCTACAAATATCCCTCCCCCCTGCCACCTACCCAAAAGCACATTGTTTCCCCACTACAGACTTCACTGGGGCAACTTCTCCCCCCCCACCACACTACCTCCATCCCCAGCCCATCCCCACATTCCACAATATTTAATTTGGACCTAGGCGCTACCATCCTGCCACTCTCTTTCCACGCTGGGCTGTCAATTTTACACTCATCACCTTCAAACAACTTTCTGCAAACCCGCAGCAGTTATCAACCCCATAAGGTGAGATGGGCATCGCTCGTACAAAATAGTTAATATTACTGCTACTCCTGACAGGAGAATCAAACCCTGGGCTGCCCCCCCAACAACATCACCTCCCCAACTCTCCAATTACCACGTGGGCTCAAAATTATGCATCTTAACATATGTAGCATCCTGAATAAATTCACCCCCCTACAAACGTACGTCCTCTCCCTATGCACTGATATCCTCATTATCACCGAAACATGGCTGAAACCCCATAACTTGGATGCCGAACTTTCTCTCCCTGGCTACTCCCTCACTCGATATGACCGCCCGGGCAAAAAGAAGGGTGGGGGCATTGCCATGTTCATCTCCTCCAAGCTACAATTTGCACCAGTCCAACTCCCCAAACCCACACATCTTATAGACTCCCTCCAACTCAAAATATCACTCCCCCACTCTATCCCATTATATGTAGTGGGGTCCTACTGCTCCCCAAACACCCCCCTGCATGCCATCCTTGAACACCTAGGCACCCTAAAATCATTTGCCTCGGGGGCGAACTACACATCCTTGGGGATTTCAACTTTAACTGGCTCTTTAATACAAGCTCTAAGCTCAAAAACCAGGTGACTGCACTAAACCTATTGCAACAAATCACGTAACCAACTCACTTAAATCATAATCTCTAAACCACTCACTCCTTGACTGAGCCCTCACCACTCACCCCCATCAGGTTCTAGAAGCTGGTCTCCTACCCGACTCCCTAAGTGACCACCTCATGATTTACATTGTAAGGACAATTTTCAAGCCCCGGGCACCGCCCCCATGAACACTACTCACTAGGTCCTACAAATCACTAGACCTTGCTGCACTCCTAAATGATCTCTCTAACACTGATTGGTCATTCATCCAACACGCTTCCTCCATTGACTCGGCCCTGGAATTTTTCAAATCCAAATTTCTCACAATCTGGGACCACTATGCACCTCTCAGAAGAGCCCATGTAAGTGGTGCCCACCTACCCTGGGTAAATGCAAACATTATAGTTATAGAAAACTCCATGCTAGGGAAAAGGCTTTTAAATCTTACAAGGTAACTGGCACACAGACAGCACTCCAACACTACCGCGCACTCCGCAATGCATGCACCAGGATAATTCGTCAGGCTAAAGCTAACTATTTCAAGGTCTCTTTCCACTCAAACCTCAATCATCCAGCTAAATTCTGGAAGACAATGAAATCACTACTCTCTCCCCTTTCCCTGCCACCCACTCCTGCCCTAAATGTAGCTGGCTCTTGGTCACCGATTCAGGTGAAGTGGCCTCTGGTTTCAACACATTTTTCACTAACTGTGCCTCCTCCCTTCTATCCATAAACCTGTACCCCAACACAATCCAACTACCCTCCCATGCCACCCCCACCTCAGACCTCCAGTTTCTCATTTCACCTGGTCTCCCCAACCAAAGTATTAACAGCGCTGCAGTCACTCAATCCATCCAAAGGTAAATGCCCCTCCAGCCTCAACTCCAAGATGCTATACCTATCTGCCCCGGCCATCGCCACCCCACTGGCCTCCCTCTACAATCTCTCTTTCTCTCTCACCAAAATCCCTGCTTATTGGAAGCATGCCACAGTCATCCCCCTCCCTAAAGGAGGCGACCCCTCCTCGCCAGGTAATTACCGCCCTATCTCCCTGCTCCCTATTCTAGCCAAAGTTCAAGAACAGCTTGTTCTCTCCCAACTATCCACCTTCCTTGACTCCTCCTCCTTCCTCTCACACTACCAGTCTGGCTTCCAGAAATCACTTTCCACTATCACCTCCCTACTAAGGCTAACAAACAACATTCTCACTGGCATGGATAAAGGGCACGTCACCTCAGCTATCTTCATTGACCTAGCTAAGGCCTTCAACACGGTCTCCCACTCACTCCTGTTATCCAAACTCGCCTTTGCCGGCCTCTCAGGGGTGGCCACCAGCTGGTTCCACTCGTACCTGATAGGGAGGCAACAAGCAGTTAGAACTGGATCACACTCCTCTGTCCTCCTACCTGTTACAATAGGTGTTCCCCAAGGCTCGGTCCTTGGCCTGCTACTCTTCTCTGTCTTCCTGAATGACCTGCCCTCAGTGTGCCCTCTCTTGTCCATACACATGTATGCTGATGACACTGTACTTTATGCCACTGGTCCCTCCCCCTCAAGTGTCTTCCAGACTCCAGCAGGATTTTAATGCAATCCAGCTCTGGTTCCACTCTAACCAGCTGTTTCTCAGTCCCAAAAAAAACATCTCACTCACCTTCAGGTCTAGGTAAAGGCTCTCCCAGGTCCTCACCTCCCCTACCTTCCACACTTTAGATGGGACATTTTTGGAGACATGCACCTCATTCAGATACCTCGGGGTATGGCATGATCAGCACCTTGACTTCTCTGTCCATATTGATGCGATCCATAAAAACTTCACCCTAAACTGGGCGCCCTATATCGGAACAGAAGTTGTATTCCTCTGCCAACCTGCACAGCAATTGTTCAGAAAATGATTCTCCTGCTATTTGACTATTGGGACATAGTTTATAGCATGACCCCCAAGTCCTCCCTTGCCAGGCTTGACCATCTCTTCCATTCTTTCTGCCATTTTGCCCTGGACCGTCCACCCACAACTCAACACTGTGACCTCTACAGATCCCTAGATCTGCCTTCATTACAGGATCGGAGAATGGCGTACTGGGCTAGGTTAATATCAAAACACTGGACCCAGTCCCTCCCCCCTTACCTTGCAGCTACCCTAGCTACCCAAACTCCTTCAAGTTACTGCCTCCGGGACACAGATTCCAGACTCCTCTAACTTCCACATATGACCTCCGCCAAAGGTCAGCATGCCTTTAAATACCGTATGCCTTATGTATGGAACTCCCTTCCAACCTAGCTCAGACACTCCACCTCCACACAGCAGCTCAACCTTCTCCTCAAGCAGCATTTCGTCACTGCCTGCTCATGCAGCTAGCCCCCTATGGCAGCCAAATGCTTTATATGTATGTATGTTGACTGCTTGTGTGGTTCATACAGTTAACAATCCTCTACTGATGTGGCACTTGGCCCTTGTTAGCTCCAACTCTGTCATTTGTACTAATAGCTCTTCCCCTGCCATAAGGCAGGTGTATCTTGTACACTGTGAATATCTTGTCAATGTAATGTGCTACTGCCTATAAAGTACTCTCCTAAGCCTCCTCCTCCAGGATGCATCTGGAATTGAGCGTTGCATCACTCAGTATGCCTTCTTGGTAAAGCTTTTAAATAAATACTGGAAAATGATATGTGCCAACCCAAGGAGTCTGGGCAACAAAATGACTGAACTTCAGGCACTGGTCACAGTGGAGGGGCATGACCTACTGTCAGTAAGAGAGACATGAACAGCCTCAAACCACGACTGGGACATGACTATACCAGGCTAAATACTATTCAGAAAGGAGAGGGCAGGGGACTTCTGGTGATGTCACCAAGGCATGCAGCAGCTTTGAGATGGTGCTCCAAATACCCCGCAAATAAAAGTTAATTTTTCAGCAAACTTCAGACACAGTCCAGAATGCTATATAAGTGATGGCAACCAGAACCAAACATCGATCAGGCACGGGGGTGGCCTGAAACAACAAAAACTGAATCTAAATCCGAATGTCCACAGCAGGGGTACACTGTCGGCTAGGCCTCTGGAAGCAGTGGAACATGAGTATGAGAGTGGCTCAGATGAAGAGGAAGAAGACATCACTATCACCCCACAACTGCTTTTCCGAGAGCTACGGTGCCTTACCCACACTCTAGATGTCATCAGAGTGAAGGTAGCCAACAACAAAACTAAAATTGAACAACAAGGCAAACAACTGCAGTCGCTAGAGGAGCATTTCACCACTTACTCGAATGCCTCAGCCCTACAGAACAGCGCCATACTGCAGCTTCACTACTGCTCGCAGATCCTCCTCAACAAAATCAAGGACTTAGAGAACCACTCACGTCAGATTAACTTCAGGTTGCATGGGCTTCCTGAACAAACGGAATAAGGTAACATAACAGAATATGTTGAGAGCTTGCTGAAAAAGGTGCCCAATTTAGACAAGGATCTGCCACTGAACATTATTAGGGCACACCGAACATTAATGGCGCCACCTAAAAATACGAAGGCCAGGCCACGCTCCTTGATAACTGCCTTCCTAGATTTCCATACTAAAGAAATGGTGCTTCATAAGGCCTGGTCAATGGAAGAAATTATATTTGGGGGACACTAAGCTTTTTATTGAGCATGATTCTGCTCCAACTACAATGGCTTGAAGGAAACTATGGTTCCCAGTAGTGAAAGTGCTTTGTGGCAAGGGCCTAAAAACGAGAGTAGATTTTCCCGCTAAACTTAGGATTACATCAGATCGAGGGGTGAAGATCTTCGACACTGTCCCTGAAGTGAAGAAATATCTGGCTTCTCTAGACATCATGATCGATGACCTAATTAACCCTTTCTTTGTCTGGGACCTGGAGAGAAGATAATGGCAACCAGCTGGTGGTAACTTTAATAGAAGAGGTTTATTGGGTGGCCTGAATGTGAACTCGGATTCCAGCCCTTGGTCCAAATTGCAGGCATTTACCAAGGTGGGGAAGAGGGGTTACAATGTTGCTTCCAAACTTCAGCAGTCACAAATGGAATGGGTGGACACCCTCTCACACATAGAGGAGGAAGAACTAATCAAAGCTAACTCTCATACCTGATCTTATAGTGAACACTTGGTACCTGTGCAGCTTGTTCTAACTGTAGGGGAGAATGTTGCGTACCCCTCAAGGACTTTCCTTGGCATTTTGGCCAGGATATTGAATGCTAGTTTCCTGTATGAACTTGCAGTTAAGCCAAGGTTTTCTCTATATATTTAGTTAATAATAGCATAATAGGGATTAATGGGAGGCATACAAGGGCAGTCAACTTTCTGGTATTCTGGTGAGAGGGATGCCCCCTTGAAAACAAGCATTGAGATAAATGTATTACTTTGTATTAGATACTGCTTTCTTTACAGAATAACAGGATGTTTTCTGGTGGTGGGGAGGAGCTGAATACAGGGGACTTACTTGGAGCCTCCTGAGCTTGCGGATGTTTCCAAAGCCACAATAATTTATTTGAGGATAATTCATGGGGGAAGAAGGAGGGAATGCTGTATGGCATGCTTGACACCACATGAGTTGCTAATGGACCTCCCTGAGATGGTAAAGCAACATGGTGAGGGATTTAATCCCACACTTCATCACCAACCAGCACCAGAAGTGGTGGGAGATATATGTGCACCTTTGAGCAAATTACAGGGCTGCCTGCCACCTGACACCCAAAAGTTTTGTTTAAATTTTTCAAAGTTAAACCTGTTAAGTACTATAGTTCGATTAAATAAGTTCTTGTTCTTTGTTTATAGTGGTGTTTTCGCTCTCTCTCCTCACTGCTCCCCAGGTACGGGGCCTAGATGAGAGGTGGTGCTGCTAGGGGCGTGCTCAGGGGAAAATAAGAGTACAGAGTGTACTGTTACATAATAATGGGTGATTTAAACTTTGTGACTTATAATATTAGAGGGCTTAATAGCCCAATTAAATGGGCCAAGCTCCTGCAGGAGTTGGGGAGGATGGACACACACATCACCCTATTACAGGAAACCCACCTCACAGACAATGAACACAAAAAATTATGTTGTAGATGGATGGGCACAGTCTATGCCTTCTCTTACCAGGCACATTCTCACTGCAGGGGAATAGCCATTCTGATTCATAAAGTGTGCCCTTTGCGGGTGGAATCGGTGCTTACCGACCTGGATGGACGTTATGTGGTGGTTCATGCAGTGTTACATGACACCCCATGTATCATAGTTAGTTTGTATGCTCCTAATAAAGAAAAAGAGGCCGCTCATTTTTAAAACAATTTTCTCAGAAGTAAATACAGTGACCACATTCTAGGGGGGACTTTAATACGATCCTTTCACTGATTCTGGATAAATGGGTTGGGGCATCGAAAGCAAAACTGGACACAGCAGGGACCACTCTGCTTAGATGGAGTCACACCCTAGGGCTTTGAGAGGTCTGGAGAAGGGTTAATGGACACCAGAGGGATTATTCCCATTTCTCAGATAGGCACAGTTGTTATACAAGGATAGACTTTTTCTTCCTTACTGAAGAATGGATGTACAGAGTAGCCTCATGCCAGATCCTACCACATACTTTGTCAAACCATACCCCACTCAGATTGAGGTTGGAATCGTCCCCATCGACTCGCAACTCTCATTGGAGACTTAATGTGGGTCTTCTGAATAATCAGGAATTCAAAGATCTGATAAAATCTACCATTAAAATGTACATTCAGGACAACCCTGTGGGAATAACTTCCCATGTGGTCCGCTGGGACATGCTGAAGGTTGTACTCACAAGGGTCATAATTAATTTTGCCTCTATAGATAAAAAAACATAGGGAACAAAAGAGGTTGGAGTTGGAGTCTGAGATAGCAGATCTCAAATTCCAACATAAAATCTCTCTGAATCAACTGGCCCAAAAGGAGTTAAATGAGAGGAGGGCTGCTTTAGAAGCCCTGCTCACTTCTCAGATAGAGGACAACTATAGAAGAATTAGGCAGAATTATTATGAAAATGGCAACTGGGTGGGAAGGTTGCTGGCTGCCACTCTGAGGCAACAGCAAACGAGCAAGGCAGTCTTACAGTTGAGGGACCTTGCTAGAGCAGATACTAAAGTGACCCACCCAGAGGAAGTAACCAGGCTCTTTACCAAATATTATGAATCCTTGTATGCCCAGGATCCAGTCCCTAATTTTGAGGATAAAGTATCAACCTTCTTTGAGGGCCGAACACTAAAGCAACTGTCACTGGTGGAAGCAGACCAATTAGATATGGGGTCGCCCAGCAGGAACTGCAGTCCCAAATAGCCCGTCTGAAAAATAGTAAATCTCTGTGACCAGATGGGGGTAGCATGTCATAATGGCGATTCACAAATGGCGACAGTGATGACGGCGACCCTGAATAAACAGCGATAGGGATTAAATGACTATTCTGAGGTGCTAGCCTGCCCCTGTGTCGAGGTGCACCTCAGAGTAGTAATACTAGAGATAGCGGGGGTCCGGAGGGCACAGCCCCCCATGGTGCCCCCCACTAGCATAAAAGGCGACCAGGTGGTTTATTTTCAACTTTTGAGTAATTGTGTGCAATTCACCGAAAAAGCATGTCACTGAACTTTCGGTGCGCTGTTATTGTATGAACTATTTAGGGGCTGCCGTTTAGGATTCCACCAATATTTTTTTCGCCGTTATGACATGGAGTCTCAGATGGGTTCCCATCAGAATTTTTCAAGGTCTTTGCAGATTCTCTCATACCACTGTTACTACCAGTATGCCGAGAGATAATGGAGGGGGAGGAACTCCTAATTCATGGTAGTTGGCTCATATCTCAGTCTTTCATAAGGAGGGGAAGGATCCCCTGGAGTGTGGGTCATATTGACCCATTTCTTTATTAAATGTTGATCTGAAGCTGTTCTTTGGACTACTGGCAAATAGGGTACAGATGCCCATTTCCTCACTGGTGCATGAAGACCAAACAGGTTTTATTTCTGGTAGATATCTACCCGACAACATACACCAATTGCTCAACGTCATCTCTTCTCAGGGTTCCCGAGATCAGCTTCAATTGGCTATCTCCATGGATGCAGAAAAAGCATTTGACAGGGTTAATTGGCAGTTTTTAAAAGCGTCCATGGAAAGAATAAAATTTGGCCCAAAATGTTTACAAACCATCTCACAACTTTATAGGAGCCCCAAAGCACTGGTGAGGGTGAATGAGATAAGCTCAGCATTCTTTCCTCTGTCCTAAGGAACCAGTCAAGGTTGCCCTCTCTCGCTACACTGCTATTCGCCCTCTACTTAGAGCCCTTAGCAATTAAAATAAGGCAGAGTCCTGGAATAACTGGTATTACAGTGGGAGGTTCTGAACAAAAGCTTTCACTATATGCAGGTGATGCCATCTTTTTCTATCTTCCCCAAAAACTTCAGTACCATTACTCAGTGAGGGACTCCACTCTTTCGGAGAGATTTCATAGAAACATAGAAACATAAACTTTGATGGCAGATAAGGACCACTTGGTCCACCTATTTCAGGGTATAAGATTAATTTTTCTAAGTCAGAGGCATTAGTGCTGCGTGGGGAGGTGACCCAGAGATTTAGATAGGTTTTCCCCTTTCGGTGGGCCCCTAAAAACCAAATCCAGTACCTGAGGATACAAATCTCCACAGATTTGTCCAATCATTTTGCCATAAATTATGGTAAGTTATGGGAAAACATCAAACAGGACCTTGCCGGATGGCGGCACCTTCCCGTCACTTTGGTAGGAAGAATAGCTGTAGTAAAAATGAATATCCTGCCCCGACTCCCTTTTTTTGTTCCAGTACCTTCCACTGAAACGTCCTTTGTACTTTTGGAATAAGTTGTCATGGGGAGTCCAGAAATTTATATGGCAATATAGGAAGCCTAGAATAGCCAAATGCCTCTTACACTTGCTTAGGGAGGCAGGGGGGTTAGCCCTATCTAATTTCCACCTATACTATCTAGCTGCACAGATGGGCCCCATGCTGTCCTAGGCCAAACAAAGAGTCCTCCAGGTGGCATGAGTTGGAAAATGAGATCGCAGCGGGTAACCCCTTATTTGCCCTAGCTCTCACTTCAGTGGCCCCCGACTATATCAAGCATGTAAAAAATAAATGGGTGAGGCATGGCCTGTATACTCTCTCCAGGGTGAGGAGACTGACTGCCACTCCTGGTCGGGTTAGCACTTTGTCACTTATTAGATACAAGCTGATTTCCCCTCAACCCTAGGTCCAGGTTATGCCAGATGGGAAGTGCAGGGGGTCACAAGATTTACCTAACTCATAGAAAATGGAAGGTGCATTTCTTTCCAGACAGCGAAGGAATAGTTCAGTTGGGAAAACTCTGGGTTTCTTAGGTATATGCAGGTCAGGCATTTCATTCATTCTTCAGATCACTTGGAATGTTTGACTAGACCATACTTGGGGTGGGAAAACTTTTTATATGGAATATAAAGACCTGGCAGGTGGCAAGTCTATATAAGCTGTTACTGGAGGTAGAAGGTGGTTCCCTACAAGCACAAAGGGTAACCTGGGAGCGAGAAGCAAATATAGTTATCAGTGAGGCAGACTGGAACCACAGACTAAAATATGGGTGGAAAGTTACCTCAGCTCCCATATGGAGTTTTTTTGGAAAACTTTGGTGTGATACTTTCACATTCCCACTATCACAAAACATTATAACTCAGCTGGTTCTGTAGCTTGTTGGAGGCAGTGTGGAGGGATAGGGAGCCACTGGCACATCTTTTGGGCCTGTCCTCAGCTTTCTGCCTTCTGGAAAGCACTACAAACAGCTATCCACAACATTATAGGTGCCCTCATCACCTTCAAATTTGAAGAGTGGGTTCTGGGGATCCCTACAACTGTACACCTAAAGGGAGACTCTCATAAAACAGTGTTAACACTGCTGGTGGTGGTGGGACTAAAGTGTATCACAGCCAGATGGCTCAGACCAGAGACACTCACATTGCAGGATTGGATAGTGAGAATGAAGGAGGCTCTGACTGCCAGACTTAGACTCCAGCAAGATCAACATGTGCAATGCTGGCAGGGTTGAGAATCCTGGTCGCTGGTGGAGGGGTAAACAGGTACATAAGATCACAGAGCCTCAAACTAACATGAGGTAGCCAGACTAGTTTGGCCAGATGGGAAGATTTGGAATCAGCATCCATTTTCCTTCTGATTAACAGTTCAACATTTAAATGTATGGCCTTTGAATTTAAGACCATATTAAATGAGCAGATTTATTTATTTATTTATTGAAATTGTTTCACCAGGAAAGGCACGCTGAGCAAAAAGATGCTTGTCTCACAGTGCGACCTGGGGGGAAGGGATTACAGTGGAGGCAGATCATAAACAGACAAATATAGAATTGCGCAATACAGATGGTGTACATAGCTGGGAGGGATAACATGATAGCATTGTTTACAATAGATGGAACAATACAGGAGGACTATAGAGCATTTAAACAATCAGTGCAACAGTACAGAGATCAGAGCATGAAGGACAGGGTATACATAACATGGAACACTTCCGGTTAATACATGTTTAGGTAAGTGCCAGTAGCAATGCAAGGGTGGCAGTGGCATGACGAGAGTTGAAACAAGATGCAGCAAGTTGACAGTACGAGTAGGAGAGGAGAAGTGGGGGGTGATAAGGGTGGGGGGGAAGAGGTGAGTAGCAGTAGTGCGTGAGGTTGAGAAGTGTGGTTAACTGAGGGAGAGGGAAGGAGCGGGGAGGGTAGGGAGAGTTTAGGATGGAAAATTAGACGTAGTGAATAAGTGCGTAGGGCAGTAAAGCTCATGAGAAGACCACACAGACACAACTGATTTCTTTTGATTTCCTAAACTTTGTTACTCTTTATAGTTGAAAATTAGTGTGGGGGGACAGAGTTAGATATGCAGTCAATGGTTGGGGTAATAAGTTCCTGCTCCATTTGCTAGTATTGTGTTTTGTTTACATACTTTATTTTTTCCGTAAATTTATCTTTATTGAACAATTTTATACATTGGCAAAATTCATCACATTCATATACATTTGCTGACACAATACTGAGAGGAATAATAAGCGGTCAGAGTTCTTGTTATTATGCTGTACATTGTCTTGGGTACTTTTATATTGCACAAGGGTGAATGAGCTTCTCAGTGTCTTAGCATGCTTATTGGGGGATGGTATGAACCCACCAGGGTCAGTCTCTTCTGTCCCTTGTCTACAACCAGAGGAACATAAGAGCCTCCTTGTTGGGGAAAATGTACATTCCTTGTTGAGACAGGTGGCAAGCCACAGCTTCTCATTACCAGATTCAAATAATGAAAACAGTAATGTTGCATTCATACTTGTCCATTGTGATGTATGTTTCTTTCTAAACAATCAACTCACTAATGCAATATATATTGTGCTGTGGTGATAATTTACTCAATAAAGCTGAGTTTCAAAGAAAAAAAAGAAAGGAGAGGGCAAAGGGCAGGGCAGGAGGGGACTGAAGCAACTGAAATAGATAGCCAGTGGGAGTTGGGTACCCTGTGGGTACTAACAGCAACAGAGAAGGGGAAACAAATCCAGATCTGGGTAGTCTACAGAGCACCAGGTCAAAAACAGGGACAGAAAGAGAATAGGGAATGACACTTAAGAGTGCAACCAGTGTAGGGGAAAGTGTGGTAGTTGAGGATTTCAACGTGCTGGATGTGACTAGGACAGTTCCAATTAAGGTTAGTACTAGGAATCAGATTCTGGTGGATGCCTGGCAGAAGTCATTCCTGGAACAATTAGTTCAGGGCCCAACAGGTGAGTAGGCCCTGTTTGAGCTGGTGCTCACCAACAGTAAGAGGATTCAGAACATGGCAGTCCTGGAACCACTCAGTTCCAGTAATCACAGGACAGTAGAGCTGGAGGCCCAGGTGCAGACAGACAAAGGGGAAAAAAGAATAAGGGTATATGACTTCAATAAAGCAGACTTTAGCAAAATTAGAGAAAAATTGGAGAAAAGCATGAAGGACATAGTGAAGGAGAGGCACAGAAGAAAAGTGGTTATCGTTTAAAAAGGCAGTACAATAACAACACTATAATGTATTGGGAGCCTTTATTACTCACCGAAATCAAACTGTTTATAGTGTTATTATTGTATTGTTGTGACGTCAAGAGGTTTTTAACCCTTCTTGACTATGTCACAATGATACCATAACAACTGGAGCTGATCTGCACATGTGGGAATGTGAAATAGCGTCTCTGATGAGCAGCGTGGTCGGAAGCTGACCCTTGGGGAGAGCAGTGCTGTGGGCAAAAAAAAAAAAAAAAAGTAAGGACTATCTATGGGATTTTTGGGCCATACACTAGAATGCTTAGTATCCCATACACTAGAAAAGCTAATGTATGGGTTTTTATCGGTAACCTCGCTGAAATCACTTCTCGAGGTTACCATGACAACTGAAAACCTATTAAGGTTTACAAAGTTGTCATGGTAACCTCTCGAGGCGATTACATCATGGTTACTGATAAAAACCCATACATTATCCTCTATATAAACCGTTAGATTTTGGTTAGTGATAAGGGCTCCCCTTTCATAATTATGTCATAATATTATTTATCTATTTATTTATTTGAATTTTGGTAACAGGGTAAGCCCACTGAGACCATGCAGTCTCTTTTTCAAGGGAGACCCGGGGGAGGGTACAAGAGGAAAATACATACATGTCCAGTCATGAACTAACAATATGACTGTAATTCAGTAAAGGAATACAGATTAAACCAGCATAAATCTTAATTTTATTTTCAAAATGAATTAAAAAAAGAAAAAAAAAAGACTGGCAGTCAGATAGCAGTATGCAATGTTGCAAGATCAGTCACAGGTGTTGTAACCATTTTCTGGGCACTGTTGAGAATGTATGTTGGTGTGACACAGTGGGATATATAAACTAGCTGGCAAAAAAACAAAGTTTAGTTTGAATTATTAATTGTATGTATTTACAGGCATAAAGAAAAATGTTTTTTTGCTGCTAGCTGTGGCAGTAAGGATAAAAAGGAAATCAACTGGCATGTAAACAAATATGCTAACATATAAGAGAAAATGGATAATATGTGCAAACATTTTTTTTGGTGTATTGCCTTCATTTTCTACAGTTACCCCCAGAAGAGGCCACATAGGCAAAAAGTTGGGATTGTAGAATAAATTTAATTCAAACAGAAGCAACATTGTGTAGTGGCCTTTTCTGGCCGATAGCAACTCAATCCCAGAAAGATTTCAGAATCTGCCAAGAGCAAGGTCCACTAAGATTAGAAGTAAATAGACAGTGATGTCCCACAGGCACACTAGATGCACCAGAAAGATTAGGGACCTTGCTGTAAAGAAAAAAATGGCCAATTGAGTAGAAAGCTGCAGGGTTTGAAACTGGCACCCGTCATCCTAACAAATGTAGATAGATTGTCGGGTGGATAGACTCAAAGATTGAATGCACCTGCCAGGCACCTTCTCTGGAAGACTGTTAGTTTTGTTTCCACCTTGCCCTCTGCAGGAAAACTGCCACCTTGCTTCTTTGGTAGGATCCTCACCATGCTAAGATGTGCATGCAAGTCTGCCCCATATTGCATTTGTATCTTAGCAGGATGAGCAGGAAACACAGCAAAGAGAGTGAGGATGTAGGAGTGGTAGCAGTGATCCTTGATGCAAGCAGCAGTAGCAGGCAGCAGTGGCGATCCTTTGTTGCAAACTCACAACTGTCAGTAAGAGTTCTGCAGGAGGGGGGAAGGCTTGTTGGAGTCTGTCCAGCAGAGGGTATGTTAAATTCAGATGGCAGGAGGGAGCAGGGAGGGAGCAAGGGAGAGTGATAGCCACTAGCTACTGTTGCTATTGCTACTAGTAAATGCAGCACAACACAACAGGGAAGGCTGCAGCCTGAGACATGGAGGGAAGGGTAATAGGAGGCTGGAGGACAAGACTGCAAAGGCAGGTTACAGTTAGTGCCCTGCTCACCCTACCCCCAACCTCAACCATCCACATGATACTGTGTGTGTGTGTGTGTGTGTGTGTGTGTGTGTGTGTTCCATCACCATATGTGGATTTCTTTGCTGTCCATCTGTAGCTTGTTAAACATGAGAGACTACTGACAAAATTATTATGAGACTAGTGACAAAATTAATTATCATTTTTATTTCATTTACAAAATATAGATTGTTAAGAAAAAGTACTCATCAGTCTAAGCGGGGGTTGATGTAAGGCATGGGGTGTTGTAAATACTGATATTTTTTCATTATTGTTTTATTGTGTGCAAAAAATGAATTTCTAGTTGTTTTGTGCTAGGTTAGTGAAAAGCTTGTAAGGCCAGTGGCTAGTAGCTGAAAAAATTTAAACCCCCTGAAGCAGACTGAGGAGTAGAACACAGAGGGCAGCAGTCAATGGGGGAATTTTCAGAGGGGAGGGGATGACAAGCAGGGTACATCAGAGTTCAGTATTAGGACCAGCCCTCTTCAATATATTCATCTGTGGCACAGATCACGGTATCACTGGTGAGATCTGCTTCTTTGCAGACAACACAAGGATCTATGCAAGGGCAGACATGGAGGAAGGGAGCAGAGAATTAAGGGAGGATCTGGGCAGGTTGGCGAGCTGGTCAAACATTTGGCGGTTGAACCTTAATGTTAAAAAATGTTAAGTAACGCACATTGTGAAAAAGAACCCAAGGATGCAATATGAAATGGGTGGGGTGGTACAGGATAGCACAAAAGAAAAGGATTTATGGATGATGATGCTGGAGACCCTAAAAACATCTGAACACTACAAAAGGGCAATGAGCAAAGCAAACAGAATGCTGGGATGGATAGGGAGAAGGAGCTGCAGTAGAAGTCAGACGGTAATCCTCCTACTGTGCATATGACTGGCGTGGCCGCACTTGGAATGCTGCACTAGGACTGGAGCCCAGACCTGAGGAAAGATTACATAGAAACATAGACCTTGATGGCAGATAAGAACAACCTGGCCCACCCAGTCTGCCCATTTCCCTACTTAGAGGATAAGCTGCAGATCCTAGTTAACCAACAGCCTACTTCCTCCTACCCCTCCCACTATAATTGGTTTATGCCTGTCCATGCATTCTTGAATTCCCCCACTGTTATTTTTTTATCAATAAAATTGTAGATCAAAGTCAAATACAATAAATATATGAACTGAGAGTACACAGTCAAATTTATAACAGCAATATGTACAACAATCAAACAAACAAATATTTATATAGAACGATCATCAAAATCTTATCAAAAACTGTGACATGGCCTTCCTAGACTTTAGCAAGGCATTTGACACAGTCCCACACAAAAGAGCAATGGTCAAATTAACCAGCCTGGGAGTGGGTCCCAGGGTGGTAGCATAGGTAAAACATTGACAGGACAACAGGACACAGAAGGTAATTGTAAATGGAGTCCACTCTGAAGAAAGAGGGGTTACTAGTGGGGTACCGCATGGTTCAGTACTGGGTCCAGTCCTTTTTAATATCTTTATAAGTGACATTGCAGAGGGACTGGAAGGAAAAGTATGCCTCTTTGCAGATGACATAAAGATCTGCAATAGGTTTTGATACACAAGGGGGTTTGGAAAGGAAGAGAAGGGACTTGGCAAGGTTGGAGGAATGGTCAGCAGTATGGCAGCTTGGCTTCTATGCAAAGAAGTGCAAAATAATGCACCTGGGAAACAAAAACCATGGGGAAGATTACACAATGGAGGGAGGTAGTAACAACAACAAAAATGGAAAGGGACCTGGGGGTAATCGTATTAGATGACCCTAAGGTAAGCAAGCAATGTGAGAAGGCAGTAGGGAGGGCTGGGGGGGTACTGGGATGTATAGGGAGAGGCATCACCAGTAGAAAACAGGCAGTTGTTATCCCTCTGTACAGACAGTTGGTGAGACCCCATCTGAGTACTGCATCCAGTTTTGGAGACCCCATCTCTGCAAGGACATAGACAGGATGGAGGCAGTCCAGAGGAGGGCAACTAAAATGGTGCAGGGTCTGCAAGAGAAGCCATATGAGGAGAGCCTAAAGGAGCTTAATATGTATACCCTTGAGGAAAGGAGGGAGAGGGGGGATATGCTAGAAACTGTTAGGTACCTCCGTGGAATCAACAAAGTTCAAGAAGGTAGCATCTTTCAGAAAAAGAGATATACAAGAACAAGGAGACACAATTTGAAGATAGAGGGGGGGACAGATCAGGAGCAATGTGAGGAAGTATTTTCTTCACTGAGAGGATGGTGAATGCATGGAACAGCTTTCCTGAGGAGGTTGTGGGTCTAAAACTGTGGGAGAATTCAAGAATGCACGGGACAGACATCAGGCAATTTTTGCGTGGGGGGGTAGGAAGAAATAGGCCGTTGGTTAACTAGGATCTGCAGTTTATCCTGTAGGTAGGGAAATGGGCAGACTAGGTGGGCCAAGTGGTCCTTATCTGCCATCAAAGTCAATGTTTCTATGTAAAAAGAGTAATAGACTTTTCCCATGAAAATGCATTCCTGTTAAATATATTTACCAATTGAAAAGGTTACATTTTATTCTGAATTTTAACAAACAGTCTATTTTAAAGCATTAACTGTCTACTTTATACTGTTATTGTTTTAAATTAGATGAAAAACATTTGTTCCCCTTTACCACAAAGAGAAAGTGGTTGTATGATCTTAGCCCAGCAAGAGAAATGCACTCTCAGTAAATGCCTTGCCGATATTGTTATACCAATTAACAGATATTCCCATTATACATGAAAGTAGAGGGGAGAAAAGCAAGAAAAAAGGAACAGATTGAATAAAAATAGTACACAAATAACTTGTCTCTACTTCAGCCTGGAACATTAACCTTTGTTCATTAAATGATAATGAACACATTGTGTATACCTGTCCATGGGATTATGGCTGTGGCTAAGTAATATCGTGTCATGGTTATACTGAGTTATCTACATAGATTACTGTATACCATTACATCTAGCAAGATATCATCCTCAACAGCTGGTCTTTTGTCTGTAAATCTATATATATTACCAAATTTGTTTTCAAATTTATAACTTAAACCTCTCAGCAAAGGTCCAATCTCTCTACTCTGAGAAGATCTAGAAAGTTAGATTTCCATTCTGTGAATGAGCTAATTTTATCCTCTAACCAGCTTTAAAGAATACAATTCCTAACTGCTATGCCAATAAGAAGAAGAGAGTATTTTTGTTCTAGAGACCAGGCCCGATCCTCAGAAAAGTGACCATAATGCAAGTTTCTGTATTAATTTCGGAGTGTATAGTTGGTATAGTATGAAATTCATTACGGACCTTCTCCCATAAATCCTGGGTATGTCGGCATTCCCCAAAAAATATGTGCCAGTGTTCCTTCAGACAGATTACATTTATTACAATTAGGATCAAGAAGCAGGCACATTTTATGCATGAGAGCAGGTGTAAAAAAATGAGTTGCTAAGTGTCTTAAAGTGTGCCAACCTTAAATTTACTGCTGCAAAGGCTTTAGAAGCCAGTTGCCATATATTTTCCTATTTTCAATCATGGGTACTCACCCCTAGTTCAGCAGACCATCTTCTCGCAGGCTGCAGGATCTGTTTTTAACCCTATGACCTCCTCAGGAAAGACATTCCATGCATCCACCACCCTCTCTGTGAACAAAAACTTCCTTACATTGTCCCCTAGCCATCCCCGCTCTATCTTTAAATTGTGCCCCCTTGTTCTTGCACATCTCTCTCACTACAACAAGATGGAGGCAATATATCACAGGGCAACTAAGATGGTTCATAGCCTAGGGGATATGACACATGAGTAGAGGCTGCAGGACCTAAACATGTACACCATTGAGAGGAGGAGGGAAAGGGGGTGACATTACTGAAACATACAATTACCTGCATTGGATAAATCGAGAGGATGCCAAAGAAGTCTTTTCCTTGTGTTGAAACACTGGGAGATGGAATTCAGTAAAGCTAGCTAGGGGGAGATTCCAAAAGGATGCCCGTAAGCACTTCTTTATGGAAAGGGTGGTGGGCAAGTATTTTTCAAATGTCACACCATTGTGGGAACTTACATATACAGAACAAGCAGGCAGCATACAGAAATGTGACTAAATATAGTCCAACTTATACCAGAATAGGTTTGTGTGAGTTGATTCAAACAGGAAACTGCTTTATGTAGATTTAGTTACCAGATGAATATACAGCTTTCTTTTCAAGAAAAAGTTTCTACTGTCAAGCACTAATGTGAGAAAATAATTCAAAGGCCCTTTAAAAAAGCTTCAGTAACGAAGCAAAATGTCAGGGCAAATGTTAAATAATAAAAGAAACATTTTTGGAAATGAAACATGGTTTATTCTTGCATTTTTTTGACAGAAAATGCTTCAGTCCAGACTCTACCTCTCAGCCTAATTCTTGTACCCCTGGACCATAATACATGAAGTAACATCCATTTCCCATGGACCTACTCCTACTAAGTGATGGATTTTGTCTCCTGCTTTGGATCCACAATCAGCGAGAACTCAGCCTATTTTCATCGGAACTTTAAGGACATTCTCTACAGCCTGTGAAACTGTTTTCTGTGCTCTATTTTTATTCTTTTGCTGTGCTCTGTGTGATCTTGCTGCTGTGTGTGGTTATCCTGCTCAGCCTGCCTGCTCGGACTCCAGAGTCACTCCAATTTTCTCAGCAAGCTCTATATTACTGCTCAGTTCAGTTACCAAATCGAACTGTTTTTAATTAGTTCAGCTCTATACAGTTTTTAGCTACTTTCTGTGATGTGCACTTGCCTGTTTTGTGTAGATTCGTACCTCTACCACCTTTGTTGACCCCCCAGGATTTCAGGTGTGCACTACCACACCATGGTAGCATTCTCCAGTATCCTACAGACCACCATTACAGCCAGCATTGCCTCCACACATGTGCAGTGCTGATATCCCCCTTCGATCTGTGTGCTATTCCCTATCTCCCCTTCCCGCTGCATTCTAATTGCCTCCATTGCTCTCTCCCCTCTTAGGTAACTAAGGAGCCCTCCAGCCCTCACTCAACAGCTGGCCAGTGCACCCGTGGGACCCCGTAAAGGTAATTACAGCTCCTCTGCTGCACCATCTGTCTGAGGAGTGTTAGCCCATCGACACTGCTTATCGACTGCTCCACCCGCCCCAGCCACCCTCCCACCCAAGGTTGTCTCTTCATTTATTGATCCTTCCTGGTATCATGTGATCATCGGCCTCTTTTACTTAAGCAATAATGCACAAGAGGGTGTAGGTTGTGCTAGGATAACCTCATGCCTGGGTGGTTGGGCTTTGACCAGGGCCAGAAAGTGCATCCAATGTCCCAGAAGTGAGTTATCCCAGCACAACCCACACCCTGGAGTGCATTATTGCTATTATACAATGGCTCATTGTTACACAAAATAAAAAAACACATTTAAAAAATGTTTTTAGTAGATTTTTAGTGTGGCAATATGTCTCTGTTTATTAAGAAAGAATAATGGGAATCATCTAAAAAACAATACTGTGAGGTTGTGCTAGGATAACCTCACTGTGCCAGGGACACACTGACCAATCAGAGTCCAGCAAATTTTCTTGCCATTGTATAATGTCTTTTTTCCCATTAGCTCCTTATACTCTTTGACCACTAGGAGTAACTGTTTGTCCATCCTTCCCTACTTTACTTTCTAGTATCTGCTGTAATCTCACCTGACTTCCCCTCTCTGCTGGTCACTCTCTTTGCCTCTTTTCTGCTCTTTTCTCCTATCGCCTGCCCAGACTCAAACCCTGCACCTTCCATACCAAAGGCGGAGTCTCTACTGCTATGCTACTGCAACACTCCTGTAGATGTACTGCCTTTTCTGCCCCTTGACCATTTCTCCCCCTCTGCCACTGCTATCGCACCCTCACCATGGCCATCCTCTGCCCCTATCATCAGCCATGTTTTTCCTGCTTCTCCAACTCCTAATTCCCACTCCAGCCATGGCACCCTCAGCCCCTCGGCAACCCCATCTCCTCACTCTAGTCCTCAACCCACCACCAACACAGTGTATCCATGTGCTTTCCTGCCTTCACCTAAACCTCTCCTCCACCCCCTGTACTGCACTCACTTCTCCCTGTTCACAGAGCACCGCATTCTTTCCCTTCCTTTCCCTGTCACCAGCCCTAAGCTCTCCCCCCATACCCCCTAGGTCACTCCTCCCACAGACACCTACAGCTCTCACTGTTCAGGCTACTGCTCCTTCTTCTTATACTGATGTCAGGCAATGTTCACCCCAACCCTGGTCCCACCTCCACAACCCCTTCTTGCCACTCAGCAGCCCATGGTCTGAATCAATCAATATCTGTAGCTTGCAGAAAAAATTTGACTCCCTTCAGGTCTGGATTGCCCAACACCAGCCTGATATACTCTGCCTGGTAGAAACCTGGCTTTCCAAAACCAGCCCTGACTCTGCCAACTCCATCCCTGGGTACTCAGTCTTCCAGTCCAACAGGTGTGGTAAACATGGAGGGGGATGTGCCATCTACCTGCATGATTCACTGCAGTGCTTTGCCCTCCCTTCCGCTCACCTCGACCATGGTGCACAAGCCCTTACCATTAAAGCTACCCTCAACAAAGCCACTGCCCCTCTCTTTGTCACTGCTGTATACATCCCAACAAGGAACCAAAAGTCCACCTTCCTCTCTGTCCTAAACTACCTCTCCCTTCTGTCCCCTAAATCTGAATGCCTAGCTCTCACTGACTTCAATGTCAACTGGCTTTCCCACTCTGCCACCTTCCTCAAGGATGCCATTGCTGTGATGGACGTTTTTGAAATTGTCTCCACCCTCACAAGGCTAAACCCCAAAACTGACACAGCTACCCTGCTTGACCTGGTACTAACTTACCGCCCTGAAAGAATGTCATGCATCTCAAACACCTTGAGCGATCACTCTCATGTGACTGTACCTGGTCCTGTAAGAGGTTGAAACAACCCACTAAAATCATTTATCAATGGTAGCTGAAGCCCAGGATGCTCCAATGCCTAAAATGCCACCTCATCAACTCCCAGGACTGGTTATCTATCTACGAGGCCTCTAATGTCAACTCGGCCTTTTATATCCACCTTCACTTCCCCATGTGACAAATATGCCCAGTACATGAAAATCATCATTAAGGGTCCCTCCACCCCTTGGATTACTTGTTTCTTGACCTTATGCACCAGTGCGACTCCCTCTGGCAAATTGCCCTTGACACTGGCAAGCCAGCCGATCAGCAACAGTACCGTGCTATGGCAAACAAATGTATCTGGGAAATTCGTAAGGCCAAAGCAGAGCACTGTAAGTCCTCCCTTACTTCCACCTGGGGTCTGACAGAAAATTATGGAACAGCGTCAAACAGTTGAATGGGAAATCCACATTCCCCCCCACCACCTTCATTAAAGGCAATGCCACCACTGGTCCTAAACACATAGCAGATATCCTTAATACGTCCTTTTCTGATCTCAGCAGTATACTCCCTCCCCACTTTTTTGACTCCCCCCACCTCTAATGCAGCCCCTACCCCCCTTTTTGCTTCAGAACGGTCACCCCTCATGAAGCCAAGCCCTACCTCCTAAAGGCCTTAAGGCATGCCTGTCTCAGCAATGACACTCTTGACCTCAAGCTTGTATGTCTTACTCTTGATGTTGTCCTCTCCCCTCTCACATCCATCCTCAACCACTCCCTCTGTCTTGGGACCTTCCCTTCAAAATGGAGAGCTGCTGTCATCACCCTAATCCACAAAGGAGACGACCGCACCTCTGTTGGTAACTACCACCCCATCTCTATCCCCTCCATCATCCAACGCACTTGAAAGAATCATATCTGACCAACTCACTGAGTACTTCACTAAGTACAATCTTCTCTGCTAGCAACAACATGGGTTCCAACATGGCCACAGCACCACCTCTGCCTTGCTGGAATTTACTTTCTCCTTGCACTCCGCCCTTGACAAAGGACACTTAGCAGGGGCAGCCTTTGTGGACCTGTCGAAAGCATTCGACACAGTTAACCACTGCCTCCTCAACACCCTTTCCAACACAGGTCTCTCCCCAGATGCCTTGAACTGGTTCTCTGACTACTTATAGAGAAGAACACAACAAGTCAGGATATGCTATACCCTCTCCTCCTCGCTCCCAGTCAGATCTGGAGTCCCACAGGGTTCCATACTCGGACCCCTTCTTTTCAGCCTTTTTCTAAACACCGTCCCATCCTCTTGCTCTGGGTATCTGTTACTCTGCGCAGATGATGTGGTCCTGTTCACCTCTCACACAGATCCCTCTCAGCTCCAACTCTCACTGCAAAAAACATTCTCCGATGCCAAGGCCTGGTTTACTGAGCACTGCCTAATTCTAAACTACAAGAAAAATGAAAGTAGTGCTCTTCACCAACCTGCAGAGCAGGCATAAGGACCTTACCCTCCATATCCTCAATACCTAGATGTAGCCACTCGACCATGTGTCCTCCTTTAAGTACCTTGGTATCTTCTTGGACCCTGCTCTTAACTTCCACAGTCATATACGCCACCTCTGCACAGCGGCTAATACCCAAATTGGTTTACTCTACTGTATCAAACACTGTCTCACCCCAGAAGCTCTCAGACTTGCAGTCTCCTCCTCCATCCTCACACTCACTGACTATGGCATCCTAGTCTATGGTGGTGCCGACAACACGTCACTCCAGAGAGTCTGGGTGTCCCTCAACAAGGCCTGCTGGCTTGTCCTTGGATGTGACCGTACCACTCACACATGTACCCTCTACCGGCAGTCCAACTGGCTCAACCTTGACAATAGGCTCAGACACCATACCTGCCTCATGGCTAAAAAGAGTTCTACTGGCCTGACCTCCCCTGGGCTCTCCACCCTCCTGCAACTGGCCCCTCTCACCAAAAACACCCACAGCTTCACTAATTCCTCCTTCCTTGTCCCCCACTTCAGGGCTTCGCTGGGGCAGAGAACTTTTTCCTTCAGAGCCCCCGTTTGGATGAACTTCTTACCTAGCTCCATAACCTCCAAACATAAGTTCAGCCATTTTAAAACTCTTCTCAGGGATCGCCTTCAGACTGCTAATGTCTGTGACTGCCCTTAGTCCTACTCCTTCATCCTTATACATTGGATCACCTTGTTTCCCCCTTCCCGTCCCTCTCCTTCTTTGTCTACTATCAACACAATTCCAACCCCTTCCTCAGTATTACTGTGACACAGCCTGGCCGTGAGACTAGGCTAAGTGCCTGATAGTTGTAGCCATTAAGGCCTGTTCTGTAACTTTACTGAATTCACTATTGTTTGTCTGTATCACTTACTATGTAAATTGTCATATGACGTGGAGCCATTGTAAATGAGTCTCTGACTCAAGGATTTGTAATTCCAAAATGTTCAAATAAACAAATAATAATAAACAAGTAGCCAGCCCGGTGGCATGGAGGATTGATGTGCTGGACGCCTTACCTTTCATCATGCCAGCGACCCAGGTTCAGAAGTAAGCTTGGGCTGCCATGGGTCAGTCAGGGTGGAAGAGGATGGAGCATCCAGAGGACTGCTCTCCTGTCCCAGGGAGGGAGGGGAACATGATGCATCATCACACTGCCACCATGTAGAGGTGAGCTGGCTGGGCAGTAGGTGCATCTTAGACAAAGGGATGTCCGACGGTCAGCACATAGCATGTGCATGTCTCCTCATGCATGTACACCTGTGTTGTTGCATGCTGCCAGACATAGGGGAAGCATGAATATGGAAAAGAGCCCAGCTCCAGTGTATGAAGCCAGGACCACGGCCCAACCCATGCAGCTGCCCAGGACCTGCCACACTGGATTGTGCACTAGGGGTAGGTTGGATGGACCTCCCTCCCTTGAACCAGCCACAGGGGAAATTCACAGTGGTACAAGTAGGTCCTGGGGGATGCAGTTGCTGGTGCAGTGTGGGTCAGAGCTATTGGCACTACCAGTGCCATGGGTCACTAAGAGAAAAAATTTTAATTTGGCAAAAAAAAAAGGTGGTGGACATGTGGAATAAGCTACCAGAGGAAGTGGCACAGGCTAAATCAATTGGCAGCTTCAAGTAGGGATGGAATAGGCATGTAGGTTTAGTTAGAAAAAGGGGGAATAGTAACAAAAGGGATGACTACCACTAGGGCAAGGCGGAATAGTTAGGCAGGCTGGGCAGACTAGGTGGGCCAAGCACCTTTTTCTGACATCAGTATATATGTATCTCTCTAATACAATGAGAGCAAAATCCAGTTTAGCCTGTTGCAAAACACCATAATTCCTGATATCTCATGAACTTGTCTCTTACACTTAAAGCTACTGCAGCTTGCTTGGGGTAACAGTAAGTAAGTGGCTCTGGTGAGATTTGAACCTGAACTTGCTAGTCTCCCAGCCTGTGACCTAACCCCTAAATCCCAATGCCATCCCTCTGTCACAGCTTTAAGGCTGCCTGATGAAGCTCAAAGCAGACAGTAATGGAAATGGAAGGAGGGAATCCAGGAGAACTCAGTTCTGGGAGTGAAATTAAAAGTCTAACTCAGTTCCAGGAGTAAAGTGAGGGAGATCTGCTTCTGTGTAAAATGTACATCCCTAAAGGCATGTAATTGACTAAAAGTGTAAAAAGATAATGAAGAAACATATCCTCAGACTCCTATCACACATGTTTGATACTAGATCAAAGGTGATGGGTTCCCTCAGTGAATTGTTTCCATTTCTATCACTGAAAGCAGACTTTTTTTTAGCAGTCCACTGGGTATGGCCAACACTGAGAAATAAGTTAGTTACTAATTTAACCCTTCCAAGTGAAAAGTCAGCAGGTGGCCTCCCACACCACAGTTGTAATGCAGTGCTATAGATTGTATATGAATCTACTGTATACCATTGCATACCAACTGCTTGACCCCCCCAACCATTTCAAGTAATTCCCAGAGATTGCTGAATCCATGCCCCATAAGCAACAGCTTAATCTGGTTCAAGGTCAGTTGGCATTCATCTGTATCCCCCTCCCCCGGGTCGTGCCTGAAAATAGGCAGGATTTGTCTAGTGCACTTACCCGGTCAACAAAAGCTAAATAAAAAAATTAAAAAAATGTTCCCTGTTTTCCAGTAAATGTGGGATCTTTACAACAAACTGCTACAACAAGCAAATTACAACTAAGCCACACATTATTCTATATTCCCTATCAGGCTAATGCATTAGCAGCCATATTGATTCTGACCAGTGTGTGTTTTAATTGAGGATTCTTGCTCTCTCTTTTTCTCTCTCTCTGAGATGAGTATCTGTTTTCTTTATTACTTGTTTAATGTTTCTGTAAATTGAAATGAGTAGGGTCCATGGCAGGGGACCAAAAAAATAAATAAACTAACAAACCAATAGGCTACTGTAACTAAGAAATTACCAAGACATATATAGAAGACATTCTATCACAGAAGGGAAGGCAAAGTATTCTAATGGTCACAGCACACAACTGAACAGCTGAAGGTCCCAAATTTAAATCCCACCACAGACAGTGACTCACTGAATACCCATGAACTTGTCAAGGTCTCGGCTCAGTTTTGGCCCTCTTGTTTGTTTTATTTATTTATTTAATTTTGTTGACCAGGTAAATCCGCTGTGCCTACAGGAGTTAGTTTTTCAGGGGTGACCCAGAATTGATTACAAATATGCTTCACATAATTTTTGGACAAAACTGAGTACAGAGAAACACAGGCTGGACATTACAGTACACTGAGCAAGTTAAATGCAAAGAATTATTGTGGATGATACACATACATAATCCATTTATAAGTTATAACATTGCACATGACATTGAATACATTTTACATCTAAAATTGGGACGCATATACTCATGGTAGTAGCATTAAACTTAGGAGCTTTGTTTGAGCATCCCAGTCACTGCTGAGACATGATGTTATTAAGACATATTGCATTGTGTCACAGTTCAGTAACACAGATCAACAAGAAGGGAAGTCAGTCAACGATAACAGTTACAGAAGCTTTGTTCTAGGAGGCACGCCTTTAGACCTTTCTTAAATCCCTCGAGTGAGAAGCACTCTTGAATACTAATAGGAAGGATGTTCCATGTGATCGGGATCAAGGTAATGAAAGACCTTTTGCCTGACATAGTCCTGAGGTTGGGAGGAGCGTTGTTGCTTTTCAGCATGAAGGCTAGGCAAAGAGAGGGGTACTCCAGCCTCCCACTAAGAGAAGGCCAGCTTAGTGAATGGAGCACTCTGCAGTGATGTTCCATGGGAGAAGCCTCTATAGTGAAGGCTTGTCCTATAGTGTGATAGTGTTTTGAGTTTTTCTAACTATATGTATCTGAAAGATTGGAGGACTGGGGAGCCATAGAGGAAGGTGGGCAGGAGGATGGAGTTAGTGATTCATAATCTGGATTCTTTGAGGAAAGGGCTTAAGCGATATAGGAGACCAACTTTTTGGTGTAAGGATTTTATGAGGTTTTCTACAGGAACCTTAAAAGTAATGTCCTGGTCTAGGAAGACACCCAGGTACTTAATGAAGTGAACAATCTCAACCTTGGATCCATCAGAGAAGGAAGGAGTTAGTAGGTGTTGCCATTGGGAGCCTAGGCTTTTTGTGCCAAAGAAGATGGTCTTTGTCGTCTTACCATTGAGGACTAGTTTATTTTTTTGAAGCCAGTACTCGAGTAGATGTAGAACCCTAGAGAGCAGTTTGTTCAGTTTTAAGACATCTTTTGAACTGTGATACAAGACTGCATCACCTGCGTAAAGCAACAGTTTCACTTCACCAAAACTAGCTGTCATTTCATTGACATGCAGGGAAAATAGTAGTGGGCACTGAATGGATCCTTGCAGGACCCCATTCAGGATGGGGCATTTGTTGGACAGGGCTCCATTCCATTTCAGAAGCTGGGAGCTCCCTGTTAGATAGTTTGAAAACCAACACAGAGACAAATTATCTAATCCTAGGGGTTTCAATTTAGAGAGGAACATCTGGTGGTCCACAAGGTCAAAGGCCTTGGTCAGGTCTGTAAAGACTGCCCCGTCACACAGCCATTATCTATTGCCTCCAGGATGTCTGTGATCAGGCAAACTAAAGCAATGCAAGTCTCATGGAGCCTGTGCTGATTTGTGGTGAGTACAGCAGGTCATGCAGTTCAGTGTACTCAATGATCTGATTGTAGACTAGTCTCTCAAGAAGCTTACTTAAAGGAAAACAGTCATTATCCTAACCCTCCCACCCCCGAAAGCTTTACCCCCGATTAAGCTTTTCACACAGCAAAAAACATTTTTTTTCATGTTTACTTACTTTATTTTACTCTTGAAAAGTTTGCGATTCCCAAACATGCACTGTACGGTGCCATTTCATCTAAGGTTGTGGTGCCTCACTACTCACCCCAATACAGAAAAAACATTGTTTTGCTATATGAAAAGCTTACTTGGGGGTAAAGCTTCCGGGAGTGGGAGGGTTATGATAATGACCATTTTCCTTTAAGATACAAAGGATGGAGATGGGGTTCAGTCTGTATCTGCTACTCTTTAAGTGGATCATTATAAGGTACCATGTGAGGTATTATGCAGTAGCCATGCTGATCACACATAACTGTACTCACAGCCTCTCTCTGATGTGACTTGTCAAGTCTTGGTCTTGACCAGTTGATTAAATGAGTTACAAACCTAGATGGTTCACAACTGGCTCAGCCTGAAGCCAGACAACACAGAGATGCTGTTGATCAGCAGGGGAAGTTGGGATGAAGAGGTGGACAGTTACTGGAGCTCCCTGTGTTTGGAGGAATTGCCCTTCTGCCTGCTCCTTGTGTGCATGATCTGGGTATGCTCCTGGACCACAGTCTGACACTTGATTCTTAGGTGCCAGCTATAGTCAAGAGTAGCCACTACACAAACAATAATCCCCAACAGATTGGGCAGTATTGGGCAATACCGGACCACCCAGGAGGATAATGAGGCCCAACATCTCAGGCAGAGGGCCGTATAGACCCTGTAAGGTCCAGTTTTGCCCATACCGCCCACCCTGGAGGGTATTATTGCACTAAGAAAATGGGCACTGTAACATTTTTATAGGAATACAAAAAAAGAAGTAAAGTAATTCAATTACTAGAAATTAATTTTTGTCCTTTTTTTAGTAAAGTAGTCCCTCTGCTACTTTTCATTTATCAAGTCTAGGATTACAAATACCTTTGAGCCATGGCTCTTTTACAAAGGTTCCACGTCAGAGAAATACAAATTCTGGGGAGCATCAAGACAGGCATTACAACAATGTGGACATTGCAAACAGAGTACAGATTAATACAGTTCAAGGGTAGCATTGTAACAAGGCAGCCAGCGGCATTTGTCAGAGAAAACAGACAACAGATAAGAAATGCCAGAGTCATAGGGAGAGGGAAGAGGGTGGGGGGGAGGAATGTAGGAAGGGTGACAAGAGGGTGAAAAGTGCCGCATTGGGTATACCAAGATGTGAGAGTAGAATCCAGTGGGGGACAACTAGAGCAGAAAGGGAAGTGGAGAAACAAGGCTAAGTTGGGCAGTCACAGGAGCTGTTGGTAGTGAGATAGTCCCGGAGCCTAGTTTTAAACATACCAATAGTTGGGGCAGAGGAGATGGTTGGGCTGAGGCCATTGAACTAGAGTGGTACTCGATAAGCAAAAGAGCGTTGTCCCTGTGAAGTGTGACAGTAGGGGACTTTCAGTAGCTATAGCGTGGCTCTCCTAAGGCACCATTTGTTAATTTGGTATTGTAACAGAGTTGAGACCCCAGAAGGTGCAAGGCCAAGGTAGATTTTTTTGACCATGGAGCAGGTGAGAAACTTTATGCGGTTTGATAGTTGTAGCCAGCCGGTCTAAGTGTACAGGTCACGTGTGTGGGTGAGACGGTGAGCACCAGTGATGAGCCGACATGCTTTATTTAAGGCAGTTGAGAGGCGTCTAAGGGTTGTGGTTGTGGCTGAGCCATAAATGATGAGACCATAGTCTATTACAGAGATCACAGAGCTCAGGACTGCAACCTTCAATGCTTCTGGCGTGAGGTGTGATCTGTGTTTGTAGAGGAGACCAAGCCGCGTATTAGCAGCTCTAGCTACATTATCTACATGAAGTCCATAGGAGAGATTAGGGCCAAGATGAATCCTTAAGTATTTGAAGGACACCACCTGATCTAGAGTGTTCCCCTGGGTGGTGGAGATAGCCAAGTGGTGTAGCTTGTGTGGGTTATGAAAGCTGCAGAAGAGCATAGATTTGGTTTTCTTGTCATTGAGGACCAGTTTATGATTAAGAAACCATATCTCTACAGAACTGAAACCAAGTTGAAGGTTGTGTTGAAGAGTTGCAGGATCTTTGTGAGTGGAGAATACAACAGCATCATTGGCATATAGTATGATCTGCTCAGAGCAGTGGTAAGGGAGGAGTTTAAGAAAGGCTAAAGGAGGGGTCCCAGTATGATCCCTGTGGGACACCAGCGAACAGGCAGGGTGTTAGAAGGCGTCCGCAATTTTAACTCTCTGTGACCGGTTTCTAGTAGCTTTTAAACCAGAGAGAAGAGTCAGGTAATAGCCCGGCATTCAGTAGTTGGTGTATTAGTAGTCCATGGTGTACAGTATCGAAGGCCTTGGAGGAGTGACAAAAGCGCCCCTGTGAGAAGGCCATTGTCAAGGGATTTGTGCAAAGCTCCAGTGAACTCAAGAAGGGCTGTGGTGGTGCTGTGACCTTTCGAGGCTCGTGTTGTTGTGGACAAGGTATATTGTATTTATCCAAGTGGTCGGTAGTTTTATCAGCCACGCAGTGTGCTCAAGTGCCTTGAAGAGTGGGGGCAGTATGGAGATAGGGCGATAATTTGAGTGAATCGTCTTGTCCCCACTTTTATGGACGGATGTCACGGTGGCTGTTTTCCATAGGTCCTGGAATTTTCCACAGCTGAGAGAGAGGTTTAGGATTTTTGTTAATGGATGAATTACCTCATCGAGGGTGAGCAACAGAAGCTTAAGGTACAGGGTGTCGATACTAGATCTAGATTTAGAGATAGCTGCAGTAATATAGCGGTGAGCTTCTTGCAGGAGAGGATGCTGTTATATTTGTTATTGTGTCATTTCAGTCCCCCATCTCTGTAGTGTGTCCCCTTCTTTCTTTCTTGTTTTTTTGTACCCCATTGATGCAATTTATTTCCCCCAAAGTACTGTTTAGTAGAAGCAAAGAAAAGGTACTGTTGCTATGAAGAACAAGGAAAGCCATTATTGGAACATCCAATCTGCGACTGTGGTTAGCTGTGCACCTTGGTAAAATCGGACTCTACTAAAAGGTTTTTGTGTGGTGGCTGTTGGGTACATAGAGGCAGTTTAGGGTTTTGTCAGTCCTTGTATTTCTTTCTTGGAGGCAGCGTCGAGTAAGTGTATGAAAGGGAGGTCCGGGAAGCAGCATTTCTGAGTTTAGCTGCTGTGAGGACTCTCGCACTGCATGTTTCAGACTCAGAGTGACAGCAGGTGGTTCCATGGAGCCAATCAGTCTGATGGCTTCTCTTTTATTATCATACTCTTTTGTGTGTTTGTGTTTATGGCTTACTGTTTATTTTTATTTTTTTAAAAGTAAGGCTGTCTTGTGGATGCTTCTTTTGCTCTAGGCGGGGGGCACTGCCTTGCTTGGTCCTCTGGTTAAAATACAAGCAGAATCAATTTTGGGAGCTACCTGGTGAGCGCCTCGCTGGCTGGGGGAGGAATGAGAGCGAGCACAGTTGGCTCTCATAAAAAAATAAACAGAAAATGTACGAATATACGAAATTTGCCAGCAGATAAAGGCCTAGAGGTCTATCAAGTCTGCTCGAATGTGCAGCTAGCACCCCTTATTCTGCAGCTGCCCCTCCCTTCCACCCTTCCCCTTCATTAACCCTCCCCCTTGTCCTGTCCCATCCTCATTTGAAGCAGTCCACTGTTCTACTGCATACCACTTCAGCAGGTAACGCATTCCACCCAGCCACCACCCTCTCTGTAAAAAAGTGTCTCCTCATCTCCCTCCTGAACCTTCCTCGCTCCAGTCTCATATCATGGCCCCTGGTAGCCCTCCCCTCCCTTACTTTGAACAGCTCCTCTGTACCCATCTTGTTTATTCCTTTCATGTATTTAAAGGTTTCAATCATGTCACCCCGTCTCTCCTCTCCTCCAGTGAGTACATGTTCAACTCCTTCAACCTCCTCTTGTATGATAAGTCCCCCAGCCCCTTGATCATCTTTGTCGCTCTGCGCTGCACCCCCTCCAGTAACTTAATGTCCCTCTTCAGAATCGGACGCCAGTGCTGCAGTACTCAGGTGTGGTCTAACTAATTACCTATACAGTGGCAGAATCACCTCCTCCCTCCTCGAGGATATACCTTGCAATACAACCCAGCATTTTGTTGGCCTTTGCAGCTGCCTTCCTACATTGTGCCGAGTTGTTCATTGACCCTGTAATGAGCACACCCAGATCCTTCTCCTTCTCTGTCTGGGCTAGCTGCACTCCCCCTAGCTGGTAACTCCTGCTGGGTTTCTTCATCCCAAATGCAGCACCTGTACTTTTTGGCATTAAAGCTCAGTTGCCAGGTGTCTGACCAGGTTTCAAGCTTTGCCAGATCATCCTGCAACCCCTGCCATCCCCTAGGTCATCCACCACCACGCCTACCTTGGTATCATCAGCAAACAAACTGATCTTGCTCTTGATGTCCCATGACATGTCTGCAATGAATATCCCAAACAACACTGGTCCCAACACTGAGCCCTGTGGAACACCGCTCGTCACTGCCCTTGGGTGTCAGAGCTCCCCACCCACCACCACCCTCTGTTACCTTCCCTGCAGCCAGTTTCCTACTCATCTCACCAGCTTTGCACCCGCCCCTGTGCCTACTAACTTCCTTCCCAGCCTTCCATATGGCACTAAGTCGAATGCCTTACTGAAGTCCAGATACAGGACATCCACTGCATGGCCCCTGTCCAGTTGCCTAGTTACCCAGTCATAGAACTCGACCAGGTTAGTTTGGCAGGATCTGCCATGTATGAAGCCATGCTGTCCTGTAGTCCTTTGGCCTCTAGGAGGGCCACCAGCCTCTCCTTTGGGATAGTCTCCATTAGCTTAACCACGATGGATGTGAGGCTCACTGGTCTGTAGTTTCCCGGTTCATCCTTGGGGCCACTCTTGTGGAGGGGCACCACATGAGCCATCCTCCAGTCCTGAGGTACACACCCAATGTAGTGAGGCATTAAATAGGTCTGCCAAAGGCCCTGCAAGGACCTCTGCCAGCTCCTTCAGTACCCTGGGGTGGATGCCATCTGGGTCTGGCGCCTTGTCCACCCTCAGTGCCTTCAAACCCTCTCGAGACTCTGCTCTCCATGATTTCCCCATCTGTCACCACTCCCCCTGCTTCTGCCATTTCTCCCACCTTGGGTGTCACCCCCTCTTCTTTTTAGTAAATACTGAGGCAGAGTACTCATTTAGTGCTTCGCCTTATCGCACTCTGCACCCAACCCCCCTCCTTCCTAATTCTTACTATGTGGTTCTTACAGCTCCTTTTCTCCCTGATGTACTTAAAGAGTCCTTCTCCCCCTTCTTAACGCCTTGTGCCAGCCTGAGTTCCATAGATGCTTTGGCTCCCCTTACTGCCCTTGTCACCTCCTTCAATTCTGTCATGTACTCCTCCCTGTCCTCCCCCCTCCCTGTTTTCTTGTACTTCCTAATGTAATCGTAAATGAGCCCAGGTGAGATTGTGTGGCGTGGGTTAGGCAGCTGGAATTGGGGGGACAGTATCTCTCAGTAAGCAAGAGAAAAAATATGGTGGCGATTTGAAGTTCAAATTGGGTGTTTTACCCAATCAGGAAGCAGGATGGGCACTAGAATACTTCAGTGGGTTGGCATAGCTGGGACTTTTTGTTTATAGTGTTCTCACTGCCAGTTAATGTACCCCTGCCAGCTAATCAGATATCTAGTATTTTTAAGCCCATTTTCTAATACAGAACTAATATCATCTAAATGTACCCAACTGTTCACCAGGCTGACCTTGTCACACTGATACATGCTTTTGTAACATCAAGAATGAATAACTATAACATGCCTAATGTGGACCTTCTTAAAAAAAGTTTAATCAGCAGGCAGTACAGATCTCCACAAAGGAAGTTGTGATGAAGTCATGGCACTTAGAACACATGACTCTGGCACTCTGGCTTCTATACTGGCTGCCAGTCAGATGGCTAGTGGACTTCAAGCTATTGGTTTGGACATGTAAAGCCATTCATAGGCAGTGAACAAACTAGCTCTGGCCTTTTGATTCCACATGTACTGGTACACTCTCTCAGATCTGCTGGGGAGGAACACAGTATCCTGCTTCAGACACAGTATCCGAGTGCCTTCTGTGGGGGTCAAGCTACAGAGAAGCTGGCCTCTAGAAGCTGAATAGAAGGATGACAGGAAGCCAGTGGTGCAGTCTGCATATTTATGGAGCACAAACAGACACAAGAGAGAAAGAAATAAGTGCCTTGGCTACCGCAATACCATTGCATTTTCATTTACAAGAGTGCAGATTTAATTATGTGTAAAGCACCAGGCTGTGCTTTAGAGGAAGAGTAAAGTGCTTCTGGGAGTCTGAGGTGTCCTGGTTGCCTTGATGCTGAAGCTGGTAATGCAATAGAAGGGTATTTCAGGTAGTCTGGGTTCAAATCCCAGTCAAGGCACTTATTTCTTTCTCTCTTCTATTTGTTCATGAAGATAGTAGAAGCACAGAACTTGAGAAACTGGAGTTGCAGGAACTGGATGCAGACCTGGGACTACAGAGGTGGGTGCTGGGGGTCTCAGATGTGCCCTGAAAAAACAGGAGTTGGGGTGCCCAAATGCCAGAACAGAAAGAAATTCCCTCCCTCCCTCAGGCCAATAAAATGGAGAGAAAAAGTGAAAGTATTTTTTAAGTGGTCAACACTATTGAGCGTAGTCAACTTAAAAATGCTTTTATTACAAAAGCTTAAAAACATGACAAGCAGCACCCACATCCTCGTGGCACATCTATATATAGGTGTGTATGTATATATATATACACACAAGGACACTTGGAATGTAAGTTGTAACCTGAAGAAGGACTGGTTGGTCCGAAAGCTAGAGCACTTTGTTCTTGTTGTTACATCTATGTTGGTCCATTAAAAGGTATCAAATCATTTGCTTCTGGATGTATTAGAGAAAATGCGACCCCAAGGTTTTTTTGTTTTTTTTTTTTATCACTAGAATGCTTTCTTAGCATACTGAGACATTTTAAAATTTATGTGAGAAGAACTCTCTGGCTGTTGAGAATTCTTGATAACCTTTGCCCTTCTGAGGCTCTTCAGTTAAAAGCATACTGGTGTTAATTAGCTTCTCTGACGTAATCTTCTGTTATGTTTTAAATGTCTATGTTAAACCAATGAGAATTATTTCTGTTTTTTCAACATAATCTGGTGTTAATAGTATGGGATTTTCAAAATAACTGCCATAAAGCTTCTGAAGAAGGACCGGGTAGGTTCGAAAGCTAGAGCACTTTGTTCTTTTCTGTAACATCCATGTTGGTCCAATAAAAGGTATCAAATCATTTGTTTCTGGATCTGTAATGTCAGGTGTCATTTTTAAAATCCAGTTTAAAGGGAGCAGGCTTTGTATCTCCTATAAGGAGTGAACATTTTTACAACTGGAAAACAAACACTTTAAGGAGTTGTTTTGGTAAAGAAGAAACATATGACACATTTTCAGTTCAAAATAATCAAGCAATGAACTGTTGTAATATCTCAGCACCAGTAGTAGCAGCTGGATCAGATGCCTTCAGACAGGAATAGCAGGTTTCACAGTTACCTCAGGTTAGGTTACCTTCCTCCTCAGCAAGAGTTAACATGTAAAAAAAGAGGACTTTCCCAGACGATGCTGAGAAATGCTTCACTTACTGTAGCTTTCACAAACGAAACATTCTTTCTTGTTGGCTTGTTGGATGCCAATGGCAAATGTCCAGTGAAACTGATTCACTGGAAAAAGCACCAGCAACAAAGTCTCAGACAAGCCTTCTGTGTCTATGCACATGGCACAGTTCCATGCATAACATCACTTTGCAACAGATTATAGTCAATCAGAAAACTTATGATCAGAACTGAACAATTGGTGGGCAAACTGGTTCAGAAAAAATCAGGACCCCCTCCAAAACCAGCAACACTCAAATAAGCTGAACCACATCTGAACATGTTATAATGTTCGGATTTGTTCAGATAAGCGGCTTCAGTAGGAGATGCACTGTGTTGCAAGATAGGTACTGCAAGAGGGACCGGCCTTTTTTCCCCAGCGCCACTCTTTCTGCCCAACCAAATATAGCTGTGACACAGCAGATGCACGTCTCTTGCACAGGCAAGGGTTATGGAGTGGGAGGAAGCATAGAAATAGAAGTCTGGGTGGAGTCTCTCGTAGCTTCTGACTGGCACTGAAGACTGTGTGCATTTGAGGCATCTGATTGCTGGGCACTGGAGGACACACATGGTTCAGTGCTGTGAGCAGGTTGATTGGTGCAGTGGAGGGTAGACAGTGACTAGGAGAAGCAGCTTCATGCAGCAACGTGCTAACATAGAGGCAGGATTTGGTGCTAACAGTATCTTTAAAAAAATATATATATTTTCTGGGTCCCATTGACTCGTTCTCTATGGAAAAACATATTTTTGGCGTGTAAAAATTAAAAAAAACACCCCCAAAAAGGAAAAAGCTCTCTCTCTGAGCTAAAAGCAGGAGGGTTGGGGGTTGAGAGGGGAGAGAGGAGAGGGAGCAGCTTGGCGGTTGGCAGACAATTCAGGCAGCAGTCTGCTGGTGTTAAATAAAACACAACAGCCTGTACCTGCAGTCAATCAAGCCAGTCACCATATCTATGAGTCACTTTTTTTGCAATAAATTAAGCAGCATCAACTGCACTGAGACAAGCAGACACTGACTACTCCTCCTGACTCAAAAAATTAAAGTGACAACAGCAGCATTATGAGGCCTGTTGTGGTCTGGACAATTAAAAAGGATGTTATTCTTATTTTGGAAGGGCTCTTAGAGGTCTGTTAGGCTAGCTTCGCCACCCTTGATTTTAATCTGAACTCTAGCATTGCCAATGTTTGCTACCACCCCTTATAGCTCAGTGGTTAGATCATCAGTGCGAACCATTCTAGTTACCACCAGAATAATATATAGCAGACCTGTGTGAGCTCGATATAGTCCCTTAAGAAGTTTTTTTTATTATTTAAAAGTTTTGAATTTACAGGATGAGTTCAATGAGAACAAGTCTCATTTACACAATGTCCCAAATCCATTAGATACCAGCTTAATGAAGTAATATACGCACAGTAATACAAAGCACAAAGGCATATAAATACTAACTACTAAAAACCACAACAAAAAAACTTGAATACACATAACAATACATAATGGCAGGTAAGATTTAAGTGCTAACAATGAGTAACTTATTGCTAATGAAAAACAGCTACAGATGGATTGAGCCTGCAAAAGCTGTTAAGATTATTTTTAAAAATAGGTAACGACCAAGAACTTTGTAGCTCAGTTGAGAGTTTATTCCAACAAAAAGGGGCATCAAAAGAAAAACAATTTCTACCATAGTGAGATTGGTATCTAGGTAAGCATAAACTCCAGTTGAGAACTTCTCTTAAATTGTGACTATGAGTGGAGGCTAACAGTTTATTTGAAAGATAAACTGGGGTTAAATGATTTACTGTTTTGTAAATCAAAGTAAACCAACAATGCGAACATCTTGATGAGGGAGATAATCAGTCTAGTTGGGTTAAAAGTGTACAGTGGTGTGTATTTCTGGGACTACTTAGAATAAACCGCAGCTACTGAAAATATACTGCGTTGACTAAAGAAAGGTCTGTGATGTTAGAATTACGATAGATAGACTCACAATAATCCAAAATTGGAAGTATTGATTGAGCCACAATGGTTTTAAGATCTTGAAATAATAAACAGTGTTTGGCTCTTTTCAATTGACCTAGAAATTAACAAGTTTTTACAGTAGTATTGTGAATATCAGAGTTAAAAGAAAAGTATCTCTCTGTGCTCCTGAGGCACACCACCAATAATCTTCAGCTCAGTGGGCCTTTTGTGGATGATTACAAAAATTTTTTTCTTGCTTTGGAAAGACTCTTAGAGGCCAGTTAGGTCGTCCTCAATGTAAATTTGAACTCTACTATTGGCAGTGTGTGGCACCAGCCCTTACTAACTATAGTAGTTATAGCATTGCTGTGAACTCAAATTATATGTAGCAAACCTGTTTGTGAATTAAACTCTGACAGCCACCTACCACTTACATACTGCGTGTGTGAGGTATCACTACATTATCCGAACCCACTTTCCCAACACCCTGTAGTCCGATGCTCAGAATCCTGCAACACAAAATCCCGACAGTGGTATTTTACCCCCCCCCGCCCCCAAGTTAGTAATCTTAATTAAGAGGGTGGGGGGCAAAGATGAGGCAAAATCCCACTATCAGGATTTTCTGTTTCGTGATTTTGGTGTTGGGCTACAGGGTGTCAGGCAAGCCAGTGTCAGGATATCATAGCATGTAGCCAAGGCACCGTGTGCCACTGGGCTACTACCCCTGCCTGTTTGCCCTCTAACAGCTTAAGGGGCCTGGGTACTGCTACAGTGGTGTTTGAGGGTCCTATCCCAAAGATAATAAAAATAGTGTGGTGTCTCCACCCAGAGAGATTTAGAAGTGAGTCAGGTGACTGGATAGCACAGCTCCCTGGGATGCTGCACCTCCCCACCTCCCTTATCAACCACCTCACAAACTGGATACCCAACAATTCAGTACCACCATAAACCATGAACAGTAATACTTTGACAGACTCAGAATTCCTGCACACGCATAATTTCAAATGGTAAACCACAGCTGTATTTGGGGTAAGGACCAGGGAAGGGGGTTCCGGAACAAAGGATGCTATGGAGAAACTAATGGGTTAGTGAAAATAAGCAGCACCGAAAAACATTGGGGCCCAAAGGCCAAAACCACCCCCACTGGTACTAGTGTCCCCAGAAGTTCTTATGGGTACCCACAAGTTGCAGGCCTGGTATGGTGCCACGGGTTGGCCAGCTGTTTTGGCCCTGAAAATATTGGAAAGAACTTGGAATTAAGAACAAACAACAAAACCTTCTTTTTGTTTTTCTGTCCAGAAACCAGGTCCTGGGTACTCACGGTTTGATGACCTCAGCACCTGGGGAAAAAATGGAGCTCCATGAGTTATTTCAGCAACGGACACAGACTGGCCAGTATCCCCTCTGACTAGGTGGAACTTGTTTGAGGATCTTGCAGCTGGTCACCTTGATTGTAGTTCTGGCCGCTTGTCACCTCCAGCTGCTTCTGGCCCATTGCAGAGCACTGTGGCAGGACAACACCAGCCCCAGAAGGCCCAAACCCAGAATTTACTCCACAGCTCAGCTCCGCCGATAGGTCGCAGGTGCCCTAGCACCCCAGCAAGCACCGGTGACCTTCTGAGACAGTAATTCCCACTTGAAAGGGATTAACAAGTTCCCTTTCTGGCTCTGGGTGAGAACTCCTGAATGGTGGGGATCCTCCTGCAGTCCCTGCACTGAGTTCTCAGCATAGAAAAGTTTTCAGGCAGTCGCTCTAATAAAGTTCAGTGCCAATCAATGTGGGAACTAGGGAATTCAGCAACAACAACCCCCTGTACACCAGTCCACATTTTCCAGTTAAGTGTCTCCAACCTTTTATTCAGAAGCAGCTAGGCCTCAGCTCTCAGCCACTTTAACCAGTTCACACAGGACACACACACAGCTAGCACCCCAATGACCAGAGATGCTCTGCTTCTTCAGAATTTCTTTCAGAGTCCCACACAAGCAAATGGCTCCTCAGCACTGACTGTAGCACTCGGACAATCTGCACAGTCTTCTCAGCAATTCCAACTTTCCAGTGCAGGGTTTCTGCAGCATTCAGTATCTCCCATTAATAGTGTAACCCCTAGATGGCGCTATCCCAGGGGCTACTACCCCTGCCTGATTTGCCACTAACAGGTTGAGGGGCCTGGATCCAATGGCGGGTGCCTCCACCCAGAGGTCAGGGTTTGCAATAGTTAAACTTACTTGGTCAAAGCCCTCTGGGACACTGCAACCCCCCTTTCTTCCCACTAGTGGCCCACACAATATATCAGAATTACCTTCACAGTATACACTTACCCCCAGGACTAGTTCCGGCACTGGGACCTCCTGTGAAATAAGATACAGTGCAACAATCACAGTACAGTACTTTAACATAGACAAATACCTCAGGCAGTATAACTTTGCTGAAACAAGCAGCTCTGATTTATTTAGGGGGATATAACAAGGACAGGGGGAAATCAGGTTAATTAGCTTATCACTTTACTATTTACCTATGGCTCTGTGCACAGGCCTATCCCTACCAGTTACTGTCCCTGGGTACCCAAGCCCTAGTGGCTAGTCCAAACCGTGGCAGCTGGTAGGGGCCCTTTCACACAGTGAAAAGAAAAATTAGTTTAAACAGTCAGCAGTACAGTGATTCCATTTGGATTTAATGTGGCAATTAAACGGGAGCGACCCTGAATTAGTACTCATGACCTCCAAACAAGATAGGGTCCTTCAGTGTCAGCAGGGCTACTCTTGAGCTCCACAAGACTCCTCACACATTTATATGGCAAACAGGCAGGCTGCTTCTCTATCCAGATCGCAATTACTGCACAATACCCGGGAGAACACACAGCAGATTCAAGTCCTGACAGACCGAGTGCAATTTGGCAATTTCTCCAGTCTTCTACAGGGTGAGCCTGGTTTCTACTCTTCAGATATCCTTTGATTCTCTTTACAGGATGGATTCAGTCCTAACAAGCAGTTACACAAGCTGCAGACTGGAACTCTGGACCTTACACATGTTTTTTGACCAAAACTGTGCACTGAAGGAGCACAGGGTTCCTTTCCCCTTCACTGCCAGAGCTAAACTGAAACTCCAACAGACAAAACCGGGCACTTCCTTTGAGTTCCTCCCAGTTCTTGACTGGATTGGCTGTCACTCACAATAGACTGCTGCTGTTGGTCCAAAAAGGCGCCGAAGTCTAAATTACATCTCCCAGAGTCACTGCCCATACAATCCTCTTGTGGCTGGCTCAGATTATGAGTCCAAGTTCTGATTCGGTCAAGGCACCATTTTAGAGCTAGCTTACCCCACACTGATTGGTCCAGTTCAGCAGTTCAAAACCAGAATGGGGAACTAGGCAGACACAGTTCTGACTGCAAAGAAAGCAGGTTAGACAAACTGTAATTTCATTATTACTGTAAATGATTTCTGGCAAACAGTTACATCTTTCAGATAGGTTCCCTTTGCACTCCTAGTGACTGCAAAATGGAGTGAATTGGCAGCAGCTCGAGTGGTACTCAAACAGAGAAGCACACAGTCCCCCCATACAAACTAATTATGTCTGCAAGCAGACAGCTCTTAAAGAGACAGTACCAGAGGCTCTAAAAACACTCACTGATAAATGGCTTAAACGCCAAACACCATTCAGGCTTGGAGCATTCAAGCAAGCTCCTGGAAGTCTTTTGGGAACCCCCATTTTCAGGGGGGTTACACCCTTTCTGGCCTGGGAAAGCTTGACGTCCGCGTCAAGCAAGTACCCCCATAAGTTTTAACTGCAACCATACACATTTGCATTAGGCTCACACATGTAATCGTCAGTCAGTATATCATTTTACCAAGAACACATTTCTGAAACATTGCAGTACGTCACTCTTTACATAGTATTACACACACATTGTACCAAAACTCAAGTTATTACCTCTTGTACATGAAACCTGAAGAGAGGGGGCCCTTTCCTATTAGTTACCTTGGGGCTGGACGGGGCAAGGGCACCATACTTAGAGGGCAACACAAGTAACTTGGAGTTAGCACTAACGCTCAGTTTGGGCAATGAGCTCAGGGACACATACACTCCTTTATGGACAACATTGAGAGGCAAGTCCACAGGCCTCCCAAGTGAATCATAACTGAGGTGCACCACAGGCTTTACAGCTCGACCAGTCTTTCTAGGGGGAACTGTTACAGTCTCTGCACTCTGAGCCTCATTTTCAGCATTGTCCTCACTTGTCAGGGGAGTCTCCATGGGGGTAGAGGCTAGAACTTGGGGGCCTCAGCTCCAGGAGATACAGTTTCTGAGTCCACAACATTTGGCTCGCATGGAGAGCTTTCGGACACTGGCAGTGGACTGTCAGGGCACTCAAATACTCTTCTTGTTCTGGTGTATCACCAGTCTGACCCAATCCATCATTTTCCTCCCTGAAAGCTCAAACAGTTCAACCATGCACAATGATTCCATTTCATCTGATCTGATGCTTTGCACTTCACTTTCTGGGAGCATTGGCTCCAGGGACAAAGCTGAGGGCTTGGACAGTCCAGAAGGCCCAGCTTCGTCTCCAGTATTGACTAGGGGATTGCCCCGAAACAATTGACTCAGTTCGTAAGAAGGATAGTATTCAAAGTCACTCTCACTTTCTTCTGATATGGACTGACAGTCATGCTCAACTGGGACTTGTGGAGGGGAACACTTTAACTTTGCTTCTGTAGATGCAGGCTTTCTTGATCTTTTCTTAGCAGCAGCTCTAGTCACTGGTCCAGAGGGGGCATCTTCTGGGGCTCAGACTCAATCAAGATTTGTCCAGTGGGCAGTAAATGATTTCTATGCATTGTTTTTACATCTTTTGAATTATTCTCAGGCCTTACTTTGTACACTGGCAGATCATCTAGTTTGCCCACTACAATGTGAGGGAGATGGTGCCATCTGTCAGCAATCTTGTGTTTGCCATGCAGTCCCAGATTTCTTAGCAATACCGATCTCCCTCCTGGAGTTCCTGTGCTTTCATCTTTTATCATACCTTTCTTTGTTGGCCAGATTTCTTTTGGCAGCCATGGTTTGAGCCAGTTAGTACGCATGAGTTAGCTGGGCCTTAACTTTTGCACATACTGTAAATAGTTGTCAGCTTGAACCCCATCAGGAGAGACCCCAAACACACATCTACCGGTAGTCGAGCTTCTCTTCCAAACATCAGGCGGTAGGGGGAGAACCCAGTGGCATCACTTTTGGTGCAGTTATAAGCATGTACCAGGGTGCTAATTTGTTGGCTCCATCTAGGCTTGTCCTTTGGGTGAAGGGTGCCTAGCATATCTAGCAAAGTGCGGTTGAAACGTTCAGGCTGTGGGTCTCCCTGGGGGTGGTAAGGAGTGGTTCTGGACTTTCGCACTCCCCACAGAGAAAGCATCTCTTTCATCAGACGACTCTCAAAGTCTCTCCCTTGATCAGAATGGATTCTTTGTGGAGCCCCATAGTGAACAAAAAAGTTTTCTACAAGTACTTTGGCCACAGTGGATGCTTTCTGGTCTTTGGTGGGAAAGCTTGGGCATATCTCGTGAAATGGTCAGTGACCACAGCACATTACTGATATTTCTTTGATCGGACTCCAAACTCAGAAAATCAATACAGACCAGCTCCATGGGTGCACTGGTGGTGATGTTAACAAGGGGGGCAGCCCTCTGGGGCAAAGCTTTCCTCTGTAAGCAGCGACTACAAGTTCGAATGTGTTGCTCCACATCAGCCCCCATCTTAGGCCAATAGAATCTGGATCTCACCAAGTCAAGTGTTCTGTCTATACCAAGGTGCCCCATGTGGTTGTGCAAGGACATCAGTACTGAGTCTCGAAAGGCAGTGGGCAGCACTAGTTGTTGTTTGTCTACTTGTCCCCCTCTGTCTACTGTTTCTCTGTATAACAGTTTATTGATCAGTTTCAACTTAGGACCTTCTTTGTATAACAGTGCAGTTCTCAAATCAGTGGGCGTAATTTGGACACATCTTTTCCTGCATAGAGGGCTTCTAAGCTGCTTTGATCATGGGATTGGGATTGAGCCGCGAATACTGTCATTGTCCAGCTGAGGCAGTGCACCAATGTCTATTGCAGAAAAGTGGCAATAAGCAGCAGGTATGCAATTCTCAGAGGGTCCCAAGCAATCCACCATGCAGTCCACTGCGTCCGTGGACATTTGTTCCTCCCTGTCAAACTTCCAGCAGAGTGCCCGAATGTCAGGTTCTGCCAATCGGACCCAATCATTCTGGGAAACAGGCCTCCAGGAGAGAGCATCAGCATCTATGTGGTTCAGACCTGCTCGGTATTCGAGAGCATAGTCATATGTAGATAATGCAGAAAGCCACCTATGGCCAGTGGCATCCAACTTAGCTGAGGTCTGCACATAGGTCAAAGGATTATTGTCAGTTTTACTAGTATTTTAGCCCCATACAAGTACTCATGGAATTGGTCAACAATAGCCCACTTCAAAGCTAGAACTCTAACTTATGTACAGGATAGTTCTTTTCGGATGGGGTCAGGCTTCTACTGGCAAAGGCCACTGGTCTCAGGCCATTCTCGTGCTCTTGGTACAACACAGCCCCAACCCTTGCAAGCTAGCATCAGTGTGCAGGACGTAAGGTTTTCTTGGATCGGCATAGGCCAGCACTGGAGCATGGGTAAGTTGATATATGATCTCATGAAAAGCAGTCTCACAATCAGGAGTCCAGCGGGCCCCAAATACTTCACTCGGATGAAAATACACTCTTTCAGTCTTGAGGGCGCTGACTTTGGTATTTTGTGGGTTGGGGATACCCTTGAGTAAGGTTAAGTAAAGGCGGATCACTCTTGAATAGTCCTTGATGAGCGCCGATAATAACCACAGAATTCCAGGAATCTTTGCAGTTCTTTTAGATTTTTGGGCTGTGGCCAGGTGGTCAAGGCCTCAACTTTACTTGGGTCGGTCTCTATTCCTCGGTGGATACTATGTGTCCCACATACTTTACTGATGTTTGAAAGAATTGACACTTATCAATGGACAGTTTAAGGCCAAAGTCCTCCAGTTGGTCCAATACCTTAAATAATCTGCTCTCATGTTCCTCCAGTGAGCTGCCAAACACAATAACATCATCTAGGTATACCAGGCACTCTAAGTAAGTTCATGTCCCCCACTGCACGCTCCATCAATCATTGAAAAGTGGCTGGGGCACCTGAAATCCTTGAGGCATCCTCCATGAATTCATAGAAGCCAAGCGGACAGATAAAGGCTGTCTTCTCACGGTCCTCTGGGGCCATCAGGATCTGTAGTACCCACTGCGGAGATCCAACACAGAGAACCACTTGCTCCCGTTAGGCAGTCCAAAGCATCCTGAATGCGGGCATTGTGTACTGATCAGGATAGTCTGCGGTTTAAGGTGCGATAATCCACACACATCCTTACTGTCCCATTCTTTTTCCTCACTACCACAATGGGGAAGCATAAGGGCTTCTGGATTCTTGTATTACACCAGCAGCTAACATCTCTTGCAGATGCCGTCTCACATCATCTATGTCAGCAGGTGCCAGCGCCGAGACCTCTCACGAAATGGTCTTTCGTCATGCAGTCGATATTGTGCTCAGCTCCTTGCATGCATCCCACGTCCCATTCCTTTAAAGAAAACACCTGGTCTCTCTGGGCAAGCTTCTCACTGATCCTCACTTTCCATTCAGCTGGCACGGGAGTCGCGAAATCAAACAAGTCAGGCGTTACTCTGTCATTCTTCCTCGAACTCTTGCTGCTGGGTAGCACTGCAGTGTCTGCACAATGCACATTAGCCAGGATGCAACCTCTATTTACTCGAATGTCTCTTTCAGACACATTATGAACTTGGACCATTACCCTTCTGGCATAAGCATGGGCTCTAGCGGGCAAAATACTAGGCTTGACAAGCAGTCCCTCTGGCAATTTTCCATTGCCAGGTGCATCCAACATTAATATTTTATTCTTAATATCCTTTCTGATACGGACCGCTCCCTGTAAGGTACACTGGGCATTTGGCGCCAGGATCAGAGACTCAGGATCCTTCTTCCATACAATTCTGACCGGTTCCTCTGGTTCTATTTTTTCAGCATCTCTCTGTGCCTCATAGGCCTTCTTAATTAAAGCTGGAACTCTTAAAGCTCTACTAGTTTTTGACCCCTGTTTTCATAACACAACTGTGCCAGCCTTCCGAACATATGAGCATTTGTTCCAATCAACAAAGGGACACCATCATACAGTCCAGTGGGGACACACTAAAGCTAGAGTCTCTACTTGTTCAGCCACTCCAGCCACGGAGGTGGGGAAAGACAGCCAAATTCGGATATACCGGAATAGGGTAGGCCTTCTCACTTAACCCCCATACATGCAGTCCTTCTAATGGTTGTAAGGGCACGCCTGACAAATGCTTCTGATATCAATCCTGGAACATAATTGTCACTTGGGAGCCACTGTCTAATACAGCTCTTGTAGACACTCCATTCACCTTTACAGTGGTCTCCATGGAGGGACCCACTATTCTGGACCAGTCTGGAGAGGCGATAGTGGGGGCCTGGGCAACTGACCTTGCCACAAAAGGACGTGAGTTAGCATTTTTGGTGCCCTCACTGGGATCATTTCGTGCACCTCTTAACCACTGATTTGTTCTCCGAAGCTCTCCTTGTAGCCTATATGCAACTTTGTCAGTGTCTTTTGGGGACCGGCATTCCATTTTCATGTGCCCATCCTTCCCACAATTATAGCAAAACATACTTTCTGGAGTTTGAGCTGGCCAAGGTGCCACACTGGGAGCCAGGGCAGGGTATTACTAACTGGAAACCTTGGTGCCATCTCTGTCTGCGGTGTGATAAGCATTTGAAGACATCTCGTCAGTTTCTCCACTTCCATGGTCAAGGAATCGAGTTCGGAGCTGTTATCAGCAGGAGATACATGGGTGGGTATCCCCAACCCCATAGCAGATGCAGTCGGATATAGGTCGGGGCCCGTACTTGCAGGCGTTGCCTTCATAAAGGGACTGTTTTTGAATTCCCGGATCTCTCTCAACAGTTCGCCCCATTGTAGCATATCTTTTTCCTTATCAAAGCACTCATTGACTGCCAACCTCTGCCCCTGAACTTCACTTGATGGGTCACCCTCAGTCACTTGGGTCATAGCCGCAGCTATTGGTGCAGGTCCCTCCCGAGGTCGCCTTTTCTCAACTCCTCGAATTTCTCTCATTAACTCATCATAGGAGGGTGGGGATTCCAGTCGATTTGCCAGGTGTAACTGAAGCAACAGCAGTTCTGAGAAGGGGGCAGACTTAAGGATCCTGTCCAGCCTGGTTCGGTCCAGTTCAATCGCTGGCAAACTACCCTTTCTGAGGCATTCTTGCAACAATTTTTCCAGCCGAGATACATACACAGACAACAACTACCCTTGGTACTGTTGTGCATTTCTTACTCTCCACCATAGGTCCTCATCAGAATCTGGGCTCCATCACATTCTCCAAGGCCTCAAGATAGGCCTGTGCAGTCGCTTCAGGGTTACTGGCCCGTTTAGCGCGGATGGTAGCCAGGGCAGGACCTCGGAGGCTCACTAACCCTCTTCGCTTTTCGGCTTCCGAGCATTGCCATTCTAGCACTTGGGGGCAACATAGTCTATCCAGGTCTCCCAGTCATCCTCCCTGGGGTGGGAGGTGCCAGAGAAGATCCTCAACCTTCGGTAAGAGTTGTGACTAATGGCAGGTGCAGAAATAGGAGTCTGCATTGGTTCAGCCACCATTACGGGCACTGGAGCGGGACAGGGTGTTGGGGGAGGAACACCCCCAGGTGGCAAGAAAAGTTTCTTCAAGTCCTCCATAGTTTTCCCTTCTCCCAGCAACCATTTAGCAAATTTCTCCTCAAAAGTTTCAGACAGTGGTGGGTGCTCATTCCCCCCCGGGTCTTTACTGTCCTTAGTTATCACTCTCCAAGCAGTGAGGACTCCCTCTGGGGTAATGGTCTGTGGCACTTTGGAGCTATCTATGGGATCCTTAAACTCTACTAGGGCCAGAAAAGTGTGGGTGAGCAGATTAGCATGCCGACCCACCACCACAGGGTTTTGTAAACCTTCCACCTTGGAAAGTACTCCCTGTACAGTGTCCGTATTGATACCCAGGGGGATGTCCAGGATAAGCATAGCATTTTGGGGGTCAATCTCCTCCCCAGTACACCACTCCACCAGCCGGTGCACAGCCACTTCTGTCGGGGTACCATTTTTTTCTTAACAGTGGTTCGTAAATATGGCCACTAGAGGACACACAATCCCAGCGGTGAGCCTCCAAGATGTAACCCCTAGATGGCGCTATCCCAGGGGCTACTACCCCTGCCTGATTTGCCACTAACAGGTTGAGGGGCCTGGATCCAATGGCGGGTGCCTCCACCCAGAGGTCAGGGTTTGCAATAGTTAAACTTACTTAGTCACAGCCCTCTGGGACACTGCAACCCCCCTTTCTTCCCACTAGTGGCCCACACAATATATCAGAATTACCTTCACAGTATACACTTACCCCAGGACTAGTTCGGCACTGGGACCTCCTGTGAAATAAGATACAGTGCAACAATCACAGTACAGTACTTTAACATAGACAAATACCTCAGGCAGTATAACTTTGCTGAAACAAGCAGCTCTGATTTATTTAGGGGATATAACAAGGACAGGGGAAATCAGGTTAATTAGCTTATCACTTTACTATCTACCTATGGCTCTGTGCATCAGGCCTATCCCTACCAGTTACTGTCCCTGGGTACCCAAGCCCTAGTGGCTAGTCCAAACCGTGGCAGCTGGTAGGGGCCCTTTCACACAGTGAAAAGAAAATTAGTTTAAACAGTCAGCAGTACAGTGATTCCATTTGGATTTAATGTGGCAATTAAACAGGAGCGACCCTGAATTAGTACTCACGACCTCCAAACAAGATAGGGTCCTTCAGTGTCAGCAGGGGCTACTCTTGAGCTCCACAAGACTCCTCACACATTTATATGGCAAACAGGCAGGCTGCTTCTCTATCCTGATCGCAATTACTGCACAATACCGGGAGAACACACAGCAGATTCAAGTCCTGACAGACCGAGTGCAATTTGGCAATTTCTCCAGTCTTCTACAGGGTGAGCCTGGTTTCTACTCTTCAGATATCCTTTGATTCTCTTCACAGGATGGATTCAGTCCTAACAAGCAGTTACACAAGCTGCAGACCGACTCTGGACCTTAACATGTTTTTGACCAAAACTGTGCACTGAAGGAGCACAGGGTTCCTTTCCCCTTCACTGCCAGAGCTAAACTGAAACTCCAGCAGACAAAACCGGCACTTCCTTTGAGTTCCTCCCAGTTCTTGACTGGATTGGCTGTCACTCACAATAGACTGCTGCTGTTGGTCCAAAAGGCGCGAAGTCTAAACTACATCTCCCAGAGTCACTGCCCACACAATCCTCTTGTGGCTGGCTCAGATTATGAGTCCAAGTTCTGATTCATCCAAGGCACCATTTTAGAGCTAGCTTACCCACACTGATTGGTCCAGTTCAGCAGTTCAAAACCAGAATGGGAATTAGGCAGACACAGTTCTGACTGCAAAGAAAGCAGGTTAGACAAACTGTAATTTCATTATTACTGTAAATGATTTCTGGCAAACAGTTACATCTTTCAGATAGGTTCCTTTGCACTCCTAGTGACTGCAAAATGGAGTGAATTGGCAGCAGCTCGAGTGGTACTCAAACAGAGAAGCACACAGTCCCCCCATACAACTAATTATGTCTGCAAGCAGACAGCTCTTAAAGAGACAGTACCAGAGGCTCTAAAAACACTCACTGATAAATGGCTTAAACGCCAAACACCATTCAGGCTTGGAGCATTCAAGCAAGCTCCTGGAAGTCTTTTGGGAACCCCCATTTGCAGGGGGGTTACACCAGCAAGCAAGTTTTCCATACCTGGGGAGTTAGCATCATAGTTCAGTCTCTTTTTCTTCCTTCCCCTTCTCATTCTGTTTCTGCAGCCCAGCAATCTCCAATTACAACAACCTCCAATTCTGCAGTACAGCAATCTCCATGTAGGGCCTGGGTAAGCCCCTGACATCTCAAGTCCGCTCTCACAGGGTACTCCTGACTCATACAGAGCCTGGGAACAGACTGAAGAAATCCCAGAAAGTCCACCTGTTTCAGCCGAAAACCCAGCATTCTGATTGGCTGATGTAGCCTATCAATAATGGATAATCATAGTGATCAATATTTCCTGCTCAGTTATTGGGGCATGATCTAGATGCTATAATTAGTCCTCTCCTTTTCCCAGGAGTCCCTCTGTCCAAGTTTTGGGTGCCTAGAACTCTGATTGGCTGCAATACCAGGATCACGTGTCATAAACATGTCAGCTCCCATTCAGTTCATTGGAGTCCGTACAGGTTCCACAGCCTTATAGGGTGAGTGCAACCCAACACATTACTTTATTTTTGTGAAACACCCCCACCAGATCGTAGCCCCTTTTTGTGCCCTCTCAAATGACCCTACTCTTGTCTCTGTACCCCCAGTATTCTCGCTGTCGCTGCCGCTGAAACCTCTGACCCCCCAGGTGGCAGACAGCATCTAATTAATGTGCTTGAGGGCTCATAACTAATTCATGAGCCTTCGCTGTGCCCAAGTTCCAACTTTTTTTTATTCCCCCCCCCCCGAGGCTTCTCGCTGCCTCCCTTGTGGTCACCGGTCCCCGTTTATTACACCAGCTGCACCGGGACCATCAAATACCTCCCATTTTGACCACAACTGGCAATTGCCAAGATTAAACCACTCTCTAGTGCATGTGTGATCGCTGCCTTGCTCTGAGAAGCAACAAAACAGTGGCAATTGCTGTAGTATATGTATGGATATGTATGGTAGTATATACATGGGTATATATGGTAGGAAGTTGATTAGAGTTGTAGTTTATACATGTGGATATTGTAGTCCATTATATATGTAAATTCCTGTCATGCACAGTAAGCCTTTCTTTGTGTATGTCCAGTGATGTAAAACCACTATCTCTGAGTAGAATAAAAGATGGCCACTAACTGACACACCGTGTATGAGTCTCTTCTGTTCTGACCCACAATATATGACATAGGGGGCGAAGATCAACACCAGAACTTCTACAAGTGCAACTGAAGGGTCATGTAAACTAATGCATGTTTAATTTTTTTTGTATTTAAATTGCATTATAAATCTTTCCAGCTCCTTGCGTCTATTCTGTTTGTTGGGCTGCTTAACTGTCTCTCTCTGGCTACTTGCTGAAAACTCCATAAATTGCTCACTTGTATTTTCTAGCTACAGATTTATCCAAAGAAAGATAAAACAAGAAAAAGAGCAACTATGCAGTGCTGGTTAGTTTGATGTATTGAAACAGAAACAACACAGCTAATAGAAGGTCTCCATGAGGCACATGAATTATGGTTTCAACCTGAAAGCTAGCATTCCTTTGCTTCATCTCGGCTGGTGTATGTCCTCAGACACTAACCAGAGTAGCAAAGGAGAAGCCTCTTGAGGCACACCAGAGAAACTGCATCACACACTGAGGAAAAAAAAGACACTTTTTGTTTTTGTGTGTAGACGCTACAGCTACTGAGCACCTACCTGTAGCCACAGCCATCATGACTACAATTGGCAGAGTACCTGAATTTGATGAATCTAAGGAAACATTTGATTTATATCTAGAGCATTTCCAACACTGGCTTAAGGCAAACAAAACAGCAGAAGATGAACAAGTAGATGTCTTCTTAGCAGTCTTACCGCCACAGATTTATGCTCTTCTATGGAATTTAACAGCCCCTGCTGACATCCTGACCCTGACATATGAACAAGTCACTGAGGCACTTGCAAAGCATTTCAAACCCCAGCCCTTCTCATTGCTGAGCAGTACACCTTCTACCAGCGCAGCCAAGGGGAAGGGGAACCTATTGCTGACTACATCATCGCATTAAAGCGTCTAGCATGCACTTGTGAGTTTGGCCAGTCCCTGGATGATGCCCTCTGGGATGGCTTTGCCTGTGGTCTGAGAGGGGAAGCTTACAGAAAAAGGCCTTTGCAAGAAAAGAACCTAGCCTTTAAGACAGCTTGTGACATTGCAATTGCTAAGGAGCTTGCTCAGAAAGGCTCCCAAGCACTGGCAGGACATTCAGAACCCCAAAGAAGTGACATTCATAAGGTTACCCATACCCTAGAACAAAAGGGACATGCCACACCACACAGTGGTCCATCACATGCTCGTCAGCAACCCCTAACATTTAGGAAGCCAGCAACACAGAGCACTTCTGCAAAGTCAAAACTGTGTTACCGATGTGGAGATAACCACCATCAAAGCATGTGCGGCTTTAGGCATGAGAAATGCCACAGCTGTGGAAAAGTGGGTCACATACAAAGGGTGTGCAAAAGTACATCACAGACTGCTACTGCATGGTATGTCATAGATCGCACTGCAATCACTGAAACAGAGGATGAGGCATTGCGCCTGTTCATAGTTTATGTGACATGGGCAGCCGAAAAGGAAATTTACCTCCAGCTTGAACTAGCAGGCAACCCAGTGAGTATGCAGATAGACACCGGAGCCTCAGTATCTCTTGTGCCAGAGAACATCTACAGAGAGAAACTTCAGCAGTGCTCATTGCAACCATCATCTATTCAGCTCTCGACTTACATGGGAGAGCAAATCCCTGCGCTAGGGGAAAATCCAAGTACCGGTCACCTACGAGGGAGGAACAAGGACCTTGTCTCTGGTGGTGGTACAAGGAGAAAGACCTGCATTACTAGGCAGAGACTTGCTCATGCAGATCAAACTGAATGGAAAAAGATTTTCAGCTTAAATACAGTACCAAACCACCACAAGATGCGCTAAAGAAAATACTGGACAAACATGTTCCTATTTTCCAGGATGGTTATGGCACGACCCAGGATTTCAAGGCAAAGATCCGAGTGTAATCAGGAGCCATTCCAATTTTACACAAGCCTCGACCAGTTCCATATGCTTTAAGGGATGGAGTAGAGAAGAAACTGGACCGTCTTGAAAGCCATGGTATCATCTCAGGAGTAGAGAGGAGCGACCGGGCTGCCACTATCATTGTGGTACCAAAATGAGACAAAGCAGTGAGGTTGTGTGGTGACTAGAAGAAGAAGAAGAAGAATCAGCATTTATATAGCGCTTTTCATACACAGTGTATACCAAAGCACTTTACAAGCAATGATAGACTGGTAGTGAAGTGACTGAATGTGTAGTGGCGGCAATATCGCACATCATCACGAACACAGCCTGGATAATTGCATAAACCAGTTTATGGGAAGGGGAATGTTAGCCAGGACACTGGGAATGTCCCCTACTCTTTGCGAAAAGTGCCCTGGGTTCTTTTACTTCCACCTGGACACCCACCAGGACAACACCAGGATGGGTAGAAGGGACCTTGGTTTAACGTCTCATCTGAAGGATGGCACACCCCAGCAGTACAGCATCCCCCTAATACTGCACTCAGATGCCAGCAATTTTTAGGTGCAAGTTCAATCTCGGTGTGGGATGAGAACCCACGACCTGCTGGTCTAGAAGCGGATGTGCTACCAACTGAGCCACACTTACACCTACAAGGTTACAGTGAACTGTTGTATACAGCAAGATCCATACCCATTACCCAATGCAGCGGACTTGTTTGCTACACGCTCAGAGGGCAAATTCTTTAGCAAGTTGGACTTATCCTTTGCATACCAGCAATTAGAACTATAACCAGAATCAGAACCGTATCTAACCATTAACGCCCACAAGGGACTATACTAGTATCATCGCTTGGCATATGGAGTTTCCACATCACCAGCAATTTTCCAGAACACAATGGACCAGATACTGCATGGATTGGACCATGTAGTATGCTTTATGAATGATATCTTGGTAACTGCACCTACAGTGGAAGAATATGACAATCCTGGACCAAGTTCTGACCAGACTGCAATGGTATGGACTGAGAGTAAAGCTAGCAAAATGCCAATTTCTGCAAAATTCTGTTGAGTACCTAGGTCAACGGATCGACACCCAAGGCCTACACCCAACAGACAGCAAGATGGATGCTATAGACAAGGCACCTGCACCAACAAATATGACAGAGTTAAGATCATTCTTAGGCCTCTTGAACTACTATGGATGGTTCCTAACTCATCTGTCCACATTGTTGCAATCACTCCATGACTCACTACAGAAAGAAGCTCAATGGAATTGGTCCCCACAGTGTGAGGTAGCATTCCAGTCTTGCAAGAAATGTCTTCTAGGCAGCAAATGATTAGCACACTATGATCCAGCCAAACCTCTAAGGCTGGCATGCGATGAGTCACCATACGGAGTGGGGGCCATTATCTCACATATGTTACTTTCTGGAGAAGAACACCCAATTCCTTTTGCTTCCTGGACCTTGTCCCCAAGTGAAAGAAACTATGCTCAGATTGAGAAAGAAGCCTTGAGCATAATTTTCGGTGTCAAGAAGTTCCATAAGTTCTTGTACAGATGGAAATTCACTCTGCTAACAGATCACAAGCCTCTACTGGCAATTCTGGGACCAAAGGCCACAATATCAACTCTTGCAGCATTCGGTATGCAGCGATGGGCCCTGATTTTGTTGGCAAATGACTATGACATCGAATACCAACGTTCTCAAGATCGTGCAAAAGCAGATGCATTGTTGAGACTGCCATGCAAGGATGCTACTGTGAAAGAAGATGAAGCAACAGTATTCCATCTTTCACATCTCAAGGACTTACCAATTGCTTCACAGGATGTCGAAGCAGAAACTCGGCGAGATCCTGTCCTCTCTAAAGTCCTAGATTTCACCCTAAATGGTTGGCCTAACTTCACGAGAGAATTAACCCTCTGACCTTTATTAGACAAGAAGGACCAGTTGTCCACGGAGCAAGGCTGTGTTCTGTGTGGAGCTTGAGTTGTAATGCCTCCAAAGTTCCACAAGAGGTTACTTTCTGACTTACATGACAGTTATCCTGGAATCTCTCGAATGAAGGCATTGTCCAGAGGATACCTCTGGTGGCCAGGACTTAATCAAGATATCCAACATCTTGTCAACCAATGTGCACCATATGCGGCTCTCTGCAACCAACCTGCTACCACACCCCTGCATCCTTGGTCCTGGGCTACCACAACATGGGACCGCATCCATGTCAACTATGCTGAGGTAGACAAACAATACTTCTTGATAGTAACTGATGTCCACTCCAAATGGCTGGAAGTATTACCCACACAAGTCACAACTACTGAAAAGACTATAGACCTTCTGAGACAACTTTTCACCTCTTATGGACTACCATGGGAGTTGGTATCAGACAATGGTCCTCAATTTTCTTCCCATGTCTTTAAACTGTTCTTAAAGCAGAATGGCGTCCGACATATTTTGACTCCACCTTACCATCCAGCATCAAATGGTGCAGCCGAAAGAGCTGTACAAACATTCAAAAAAGCTTGGAATAAACCAGATTCATGACAAGTACCTACAGCTCAAAGGCTGGATTGTTTTCTGTTTGCTTACAGAAACACTTCTCACACAGTCACAGAGCAAACACCTGCTGAACTGTTCCTAAACCGTCAGCCTCGTACCCGGTTGTCATTGCTCAAGCCAGACTTGACAGACACTGTTGAAAAGCGTCAACTACAACAGCAAAAAGGTCATGACAAGTCAGCCAAGCCAGTACAGATTTTTCATCCTGGGGAGAGGGTGATGGTTCGATATGATAGACATCCCAAGGGTTCTTGGATTCCTGGGTTGGTGACTGAGACACGTGGACCTTTGACTTATGCAGTTCGCATGGGACAGCGACTTGTTCACATACATGTGGATTACCTCTGCATTCCAAGGGTTCAGAAAATGCAGCAGAAGATGTCACTCCATCTGAGAACAGTGACACAGAGGACTTTGCTCCTGCCTGTGAAGTTCCACAGGAGGCGGTGCCAGACAATAATGAATCTCCTGTTCCATCAGCAGTGGTTATTCCAGCCCGCAGATATCCCCTGAGGCACCGAAGACCACCACAAAGACTTGACCTTTAAAGTCACGTAATGAACTTGTACTTCTGTGTAACTGAACTCTTACATGTACTGTTACTTAGTTAGTGGCAAGTTTTACACAAGGGGCAGAATAATCCCCTGAACTTGTTTCTGAGTACCGAACAGTCTACTTTGGCCTGGAAGTTAGAAATGTTACTGCTGAAGTATTTAGACAAGTTTCTGTCTAAGAGGGAGGAGTGTAGTATGTGCATGGATATGTGTGGCAGTATAAACATGGGTATATATGGTAGGAAGTTGATTAGAGTTGTAGTTTATACATGTGGGTATTGTAGTCCTTTATATATGTAAGTTCCTGTCATGCACAGTAAGTCATCTTTGTGTATGTCCAGTGATGTAAGACAACTATCTCTGAGTAGAATAAAAGATGGCCACTAACTGACACACCGTGTATGAGTCTCTTCTGTACCGACCCGCAATATCACAATTGTGACTAAGTTTTACAGCCCAAATGGGGCTGAAATCAAAGACAGAGCTGTATGGGGAGATGCGGGGGATCACCAGGAGGTGTAACGGGAGATCTGGGACAACCAGGCCAATTAAGGTAAGCCCCCAGCGGGGAGGGTTACAGTCTAAAAGTAAAGTACTATAAAATTGCATTCAAGTAGATTTTAGCATTAATACACATTAACAGTTCTAGCTATACTATTTATTTATATTATTTAAACTTTTGTTATCCAGGTAAGTGTATGAGTCAAAGCCCTTTTTCATACATGACCTGGGGCCAAAGAAGCCATTGATGTAACAAAATATAGCAGACGTCAAACATTGGATACACTTAACATAAATACATAAATACATTGATTATATATTAAGAATAAGTAGATTTAACGTACAGTACATAACTCAAATAAAACAAACACAAAACAACTGATTATGATAAAACTGTTTAAGATCTTCTTTGAAGGAAGCATAGCTGGACGCCATAAGTAATACTTTTGGAAGGGCGTTTCAGCATGTAGCAGCACATACACTACAGGCACAGTCCCCCATAGTAGTTCTAACTCTGGGAATAACTAAAGAAGAATTATTGGCATTTTGGCCACCATGGAGGCCCTCTAGTCCTTGGTGGGGTAAGCTTGAGAGTACTGGGTGAAATGGTTGGTAACCACCAAGATGTTGGTGATATTCCTGGAGTCTGGTTCCAACATGAGAAAATTGATGCACACTAATTCCAACGGTGCACTGGTACTGATGTTAACTAATAGGGCAGCCTTTAGGTGAAGGTCTTTCCTCTGGATACACTGCCGACAGTTCTTGCAATAATATTCTACATCAAACGCCATCTTGGGCAAACAGAATCTGCTCTTTACCAATTCCAGGGTGTGTTCGCTGCCCAAGTGGCCCATATCATCATGTAGAGCTTTCATCACCAGGCCTTGGAAACAGCCAGGCAATACCAACTGCACATGGGGCACCCCCTGCTGGTCTGAGTCACTCGGTAGAGCAAGCCTTTCTGTAGCTGCAACTTTGGCCATTCTCACAGTAATAACCGGGCATGTGGATCAATAACTTTTACTTGAGCTGTATCTCCTTTTCTCTGAAGCACTTATATTTTCTCCCTTATGACAGAGCTGTCCTGCTGCTCTTTTTGTAAGTCCCCGAGTAGTCAGCTGGGGCAAAGACCTTATGTCCAGGGTGGTCAAATGGCAGTGGGCTATAGGAAGGCAACTCCCAGATGCTCCTAAGCAGTCCACCAAAAGAGGGGCATCTTCAAGAGAAGGGGTCTCATCACCACCAAATTTCTTACACAGTGCTTTTACCACTTGTTCAGGCATCTAGACCCAGCTGGAATGCTCAGCCCCCTGAGTTAAAGAATGTCAAGAGAAGGCATCAGCATCTATATTACTCAGCCCAGGCTGGTACTCTATGCTGTAGTCATAGGTAGACAGGGCCAACAACCACTGGTGGCTGGCTGCATCTAGTTTGGCTGTGGTCTGTGCATTAGTAAGTGGATTGTTATTGGTCTTCACCAGGGGCGTCATGCAACCAGAAATTTTGGAGGGGCACGAAATCAAAATTTCTCTACAGTGTTCTGCTTCCCGGGAACATTTTGAAAAATTGAGGTCAAATGGTGCCTTTTGGTGACTTTTAGAAGGCCAGGAAGTTTTTCCTTAACATGCTAAATGCTGTCACAATGATACTTTTTTTTTTTACCATACAGTGACTCAGCTGACTATTTACAGTCCATTCCTAACTAATTAATTACCTGCTAAAGGCCAGAAATGCACCATGTGAATAGTCAAATTATTATAGTCATCTACTATAAATGTTTTGCATGAAAAATAATGACACAGGTCTTCTGTTCTTGCTGATACTTTGTTTACTGTGTAATCTTTTCCATGTGCTACTTACATATATGCAATAGGGATGATGATAAACAGAGTATGATGAATCCATTTATTTGAGTAACTGTGTATATAAATTTCATTTATACACACAGTTATTACATCACACTCCACCACTTCAGTGAGGTTACTTGCGGTCAATGGCAACTTCACAAGATAACCGCTTTATCACACGGTCGCCCCCCCCCCCGCATATCCCTTATTCATGCAATAGGCATGGTAGGGTATTAAATAGCTAGTATAGCACAGCATAATGCTATTCAGTATCAGAGGGTGGTGCTATCCATTTTCTGAACTGTATAGCACTAGACTACTAAACATTTTTTATGTTTTTTATTCAAGTTTACACATACAAAACACATTAAAAACAAAGTATTTTTCATTTTGCTAACCAGTCTGTGTCATTTACTATGCATTTTTTGCAGCTGATTAGCACTTTCACATGTGAAACTGCTAATCAATTTTTTTGATTAATACCCTACATGGACACAAAACCCATTTAATAAATCCATTTATCTGCACAGTCATTGAATAAATCAAATGTATCTACGCAGTAGTGATTTAATCACCATTTATCCACACATTACTTATGTCATTATCATTTATCTGCATAGTAGAGATGTCATGTATTCCAGTATTCAAATGCAAATAACTTTAAAACGAAGAATGATAGCATAATATTGTGAGAACGAAAGGTGTTCAGCAGAAAGATATCTACAAAATGAGTGGTGTTTCATTTAACAGCAACCACTGTGCTAGTTGAAAAGTTGACAAAAAGTCACACAACCTATCATTTAAAAAACAACAAAAGCAAATGTCCCTGCAGTGTCAGAAAGCATCCCTTATTGTATAAAGGAAATATACAATGGTGAGCTGTCAGATAAATTATTTATCTGCACAAGTACTGTTTGACCTTCAGAAGTCTGGACCATAACTCTCATCTTATCATGTCAGCACTTGTCTTTAAATTGCAAGCAAACTGTCTGAATGTGTAGCACATGCTTAATCAATATACAAATAGTGGGTTTCCTATGCTTAGTGCTAAAGTATGTTTCAATAAAAGTTACATTTTATTATAAAACTGCAAACAACCCAGAAAAACTGTGAACAGGCATGACAGAGAACATGATACCAGTGCAAGGCAGAAATAAATGTAGGTGGAATAATCCATCACATTTGGGCTGGCAGCATAGCCCTAGAGGTTAGAGGCAAGTGTGAATGAGCATGATACATCCAGTAGACCAGACCTGAGATTGATTCTCACAACCTCCACTTACATGCTATGGACTCTGGGCAAGTCACTTAACCGTCCAGTGCTCCCAGGTCACCCCCAAAAACAGGCACTTTTGCCTAGTGGGCCTTACCTGATTACCAAAGACTAAAATAAAAATTAATAAATAATCATCGGTACCACCTCCCTACCAACAGGCCCTCCAAATGAAGTACTGCAAACAGAGCAAGCCACTGTACTTAGTATTATTAACAAAAATAAAACTGTCAGAACAGCATAATAAAGGATCATACTAATTAATATTACTTGTAAAACTCCTACTGCCCTGGGGGGGGATAACCCACTCCAAGTCACACAGTTTACACTGCATTCAAGAGCACAACCACATCCTGCAGGCTCTCAAACCAGAGCAAGCCTAATAACAACAAACTGATGCCTTTACTAATAACCCTCCAACACTGACAAATGACAGGGGTGGCATTCATGGTAACACCACACCCAGATGAGCGACCACCTCTTGCAAACCCTCCAAACAGAAACAGACGAATGACAATAAAATACAACACAGACTGACAACACAGGGGTGGGGGTGGATGAAATAACCTACCCCAGACAATAATCACACCCCTAACATTTGAACAAGAGCCAACTTTTCTTTTTTTGGGGAGAGGGGCTTATCTATGCAAACAATCAGAAGTCAGTTGAACTACAGTGAAAACTAATGATTTAAGGGGGGGGGAGGTGTTGCACTGCCCCTCTGAGTTGACACCAATACTCGACATCTTGCAAAGTGCATCCACAACCTGCCCAATAACAATGTATAAATTATTACAGTTTACTACTAATAATAAAACAAACAAACCCACTCACTGTGTTTAACCCTTACCCTACTGAACGTCTGCTGCTGCATGAACATCTACCCCACTTTGATTGGCTTGTCCATGATGGCAGGTGGTCAGCTCCTCTGCCTGCCTCTCAGCACCACAGGACATCCCCGGCAGATCAAGCTGTGGTGAATGTGAAACAGTTCACTCCTGCAGCTCCAGCTGAGTACGGGATTCTTTCATTCCCAAAAAACAAACTTTTACAGCTTTCTGTTGCTGTCTGGGGTGGTCCAATGGTTGTGTCCCTCTGTGTCCCCTACACTGAACCAAGGAGAACTCTTATCACTAGTATTCCCTCTGATTCTCTTGCTCCCCAGACCCCACAACTGCTCAGCTCATTGCATAGACCACCGTCTTTTTGCAGATGCTGAGGCTGGTCTGCACTGGTCACTTCCACTAAGTATGTTGCTTTGTTCAGGGGGGGGATCCGTTACTCCTGTTACTCTGGGTCCCAGCACTGTGGCACCTGCCACTTTCCCAGTGGGACTGCACAGTCCAGTGACACCCCAACACCATGTCCAAGTATCCCAGGTGTATGGTGCTACCCCAACACACCCTGCCTCATGCCCAAGTATCTGTGGCATTCAGAGGCAGCCCCTCCAATGCCCTGTCCCCACCCAAGTATCCCTGCTGGCCACTGATATGACAACTCTCACCATTTCCCCCCAGACACACACACACTCCTTGCCTGGCCACTAAGTGGGGACTTTGTGTAAAGCACTTTTATGGCATGGCGGTATGGAGAGCCTCTGTGTGCCCCTAAAGTCCATCACTCCCGACAGCCACCGTATATCGACCCCCAAGAGCCACTGTGTATTGACCCTGTATGCCTATGAAAGCTTCTGAAGATAATTATGTGGGTTGCAGTTGTTACAGTCAGTGAGATCCCTGGATCCCTGTTGTTCGTTATATATTATCTTTAATAAGGAGACATGCCAAGAAAGAAAAGTCAAAATCCAGCATGGTGGAGTTACAAAGAAATGGCATAGTTTTGTGTTCCATGAGCATTTCTGCCTACACTCCAAAGCTAAAAACTGAATTCCCCAAATCAAATTCAGGTTTCTTTTTACCTGATTAAGTTACAATTTGTCTCTGAGTTTACAGGGAAAAGGAACGAAAGCTAACCATTCAAAGGAGAGACACTAGCATGTCTGATACAACTTTTTTCCCTTTCTCAGGTGATGGGCGTGTGAGCAGAGTTTCATTTCCTTTCCTTTCCATGATGCTTCAGAAAGAAAATGAAACAAAACTCTGCTCACATGTCCATCACCTGAGAAAAGGAAAAACAAAACCTGTAAGTCGGAAGGGGAAGGGGAGCAGATCGACAATTTGGAGAAGAGGTACCTGTAAAAAAAAAAATGGGGGACGGAGAACACATTCCAGGTGGATGCCACTCCTCAGCCTTCCAAACACAGAAATCCTTGTCTGTGGGCTGACACTGGGCACAGCTCGGAAGAATTAGGCTTGTTATCTCATCCACTCTGCCCCATACCCCTGTCACATACAATGTCCTCCAAGAACAAAGCTCTTTTACAAGCCAACCCAGACCGACGAATGAAGACATTCAGACTCACCCGCCTCCTATTGCTGCTGGTACTGCTAGTACTCCTCTCCTGGGAAGTAATGGCGGCACACACACACCCACACCCACGGCCAATCTCACTCAATAACGTGGCCCACCACAGGTGAATGTTTACCCTTCTTGGTTGCAGTTTTGCTTAATTTTTCTCATACCGGTCTTCTCCTCAGTCTGTCCTCCTTGAGTGCACAGAGTAAGATGGTGCCTGAAAATCCACTCTTTGATGCTTGGCAGCATCAACGGATCCCCGCCCCACCAATTATGACTTCAAAAAAGTCAATATTGTTTCAGACAATGTGATTTTCTGGAAAACAAAATACATTTACGGGTATTTTATACTAGTTTTGAGCAATGATATTTGGGGGGGCACATGCCCCCTCGGGCCCTATGGGCATGATGCCACTGGTCTTCACAGTAATCTTTTCCCCGTACAGGTAATCATGAAATTGGTCCCCAACAGCCCACTTCAATGCTAAAGATTCCAGCTTGCAGATGGGATACCTTCTTTCTGAGGGGTTGAGTCTCCGGCTATCATATGCCACTGGGTACAGACCCTCTGGATATTCTTGATACAACACTGCCCCTAGGCCACTGAAACTTGTAGTTGTATGTAGGATATAGGACTTTTGTGAGTCAGCATAGGCGAGCACTGGTGTGTGAGTCAGGCAGTATATAATGTCCTCAAATGCTCTGTCCCACTCCTTGGTCCGAGAGCCAAAAGGTTCAGATGGTCAAAAATATTTCAGTTGTTCAGCATGGTCTCTAGGAGGAGGGGTCTTCTTGCTCCTATTTGTTGGAGGATACCCCTATAATAAGTTCAAAAGAGGTCTGACTACTCTGGTGTAGTCCGTCACGTATCTCCAGTAATACCCATAAAGGCCAAGCAGCCGTTGTAGTTCTTTCAGGTTTCTGGGTCTCCACTTTACTTGGGTTGGTCTGAATGCCCTTGGCAGAGATGATGTGTCCAAAATATTTGACTGAGGCCTGAAAGAATTGGCACTTATCAACAGAGCGCTTCAGGCCAAATCTTTCTGGCTGGTCTAACACCTTGAGCAGCTGTGACTCATGCTCTTCCAGCATCTTTCCAAACACAATAATGTTTAAGTAAACCAGGCACTCTGGCAGGTTCATGTCCCACCCACAGCCCTTTCCATGAGGTGCTGAAACGTCACAGGGGTGCCCGAAATGCCCTGAGGCATTATCAGAAATTTGTAAAATCCTAGGAAGCATATAAAAGCTGTCTTCTTTCAATCCTGTGGGGCCTTGGGAATTTGATAATACCCACTTCTTAAGTCCAAGACCGAAAACCACTAGCTGCCATTCAAGCAATCTAGAGCATCTTGTATTCATGGCATCATATATTGATTTGGTACAGTGGGCTTGTTCAAGGTGCGGTAGTCCACACACGTACTGATAGCCCCACTCTTTTTTATCACCACTACTGTAGGCGAGGCATATGGACTTTGGGACTCCTGGATGGTGCCTGCTGCCAGCATCTCCTGAAGGTGCCTCCTTACATCATCTATGTCAGTGGGGGGTGAGATGTCTGGATCTCTCCCTGAAGGGCTGCTCATCTGTGTGCCTTATGTGATGCTACTCTCCCATAATGCAGCCAACATCCCACTCATGCAAAGAAAACACTTTTGCCCTGGTGGCCAGCTTCTTCTGGACATGCTCCTTCCACTCCTCTGGGATGGGGGAGTTACTCAAATTAAATCAGGCAGGGTCAATGCCACCATAATCACTTCTTCCTCAAGCGGCGGGCTGCACCACTGTGTCGGCACGGTAAACCCTGGCTAACATCCAGCACCTTCTGACAACCACTTCTCTGTCAGTTGCGTTCCTCACCCACACTGTCACTCTTCAAACATAGGCATTCACCCATGCCAGTAAGACACTGGGTTTCACCAATAATCCAGTCAGCAATCCATGTCCCTCAGGGGCATCTAGCATTAAAATGTTGTTCTTTACCTCCTGTTTTAGCCACACTACTCTGTTGATATTACACTAAGTGTTGGGGAGGCAACACAGTCTCCTTGGCATCTCTCCTCCAAACTATGCCCACAGATTCATCTACATCTTCAAGGGGTATGCGCCCTTGTCTCTTATAGGCATCCTGGACCACTGGATGAATGGGTAATTTCTTCCCTTGCTGTTCTGCTTCTCTTACTTGGCAAAGCTGAGCGAGCCTCACGAACATGTGGGCATTTGTGCCCACTAGCACAGGTATCGTATCATGCACACCAGTCTCAGGACAGATTAAAGCCAGGGTCTCAGCTGCGTCTCCCACTCCAACCAAGTTAATGGGGAAAACATCCATACTCTGACATATCCAAGGTAGGGATAAGACTTCTCACTAAGCCCCCACATGTGTAGTCCTTCCAAAGTTTGCAACTCCAGATGGGATAAATGTCTATCATATTAGGTCTTGAAGATGATAGTGACCTGGGAGCCACTATTAAGGATGGCACGGGTGGTGACTCACTCTATGGTGACAAGGGCTTCAGTTGACAGCCCCATTAGCCTGTGTATATCCAAGGGTGCAATTGAGATGGCTTTTGCTGAAGAGGCTTTTACATTAGCTACAGAGCTGGACCTGCATTGGGCCCTGGTACACTCCTTTACCTGGCCCCACCAAAGTTTCCCTCTGGCTTTCCTTCCTCGCCCAACAGTCTGTTAGCCACTCGAAGGGGATCCGCTGGTGCCTGGCACCCTCTCCAGTAATGCCCATTCCTTCCACAATGGTAACAGATTAGCCCTTCTCGCATAGGTTGTCTGGAGTAGTAAGCCTCAGAAGGTGGTTTTGGTGGTAAATAGCTTGGGGCCACTGGGTGTACTAAGGGAACAGAAGGGGAAACTGGGGCAATGGTAAAGGGAGCAGGAGGGGAAACTGGGGCTATTACTTGGGCCATAGCTACTGGTTTGGAAGCCCCTGCTCTTACTAACCCCTGCACCTTTAGTTCATTAACAACCTGACTCAGTTCCTGCAACTGGGCTTCTATCTGAGGTACTATAGGGGCAGTGTAGGTGACACCCCCAGGCCCATCATGGGAAGGGTGGCAGAGACTGCCTGAGTGCACTTCTCAGCGGCAGCTTCAGGGGTCCTAATAGGGTCAACACCAACCTTATCCAACATTTCCTGGCATTCTTTCAGTAACTTTTTCACCTCAGAAACCTCAGCTGCGGAAGTGGTTTCCTGGACCTGAGCAATAGCTACTATAGTGGGCCAGACCCCCCATTGGGTATCTCTTTCCTCCACCTCTCTCACCTCCCTAAGCAGCACCTGGAGCGTAGGTGGATTACTCATTTTGTCTTTCAAGCCCAATTTAAGTAGCAATAACTCCGAGTAGCGGGCGCCTCTCAGCAATTGTTCTAACCTAGTCTTATTCAAGTCAGAGGCCTGGATCCCCCATTTTCTATATACCTTCTGCAGGGCCTTCTCCAGCCTCTGCACATACTCAGACAAGGGTTTTCCCTTTTGCTGGCAGGTTGCTCTGAATCCCCACCATAATTCCTCACATGTCTCCATGCTACCTAAGCACTGTCCAAGGCAGCTATATGATCTTCTACCTTGGCCTCAGAGTCAGTGGTCTGAAGAGACCAAATGGCATCAAAAGCAGGGCCCCATAAGCTCTCCATTAACCTTTTCCATTTTTCCCCTTCACTGCACTGCTAATCTTGGAGCAGTGGTAACACATAGTTTATCTATGACTCACAATCCTCCTCCCCTACGGGAGTAGGCTTTACCCCCGAAAACATCCTCAACTTCCTTTAAGATTCCATGGGGGTGGGCACCTGCCTGGGCCTTAGCCTTGCATCTGGTGCAGGGACCTGTAAAGGATCAGGCTTCCCCCCCCAAGGGAACCACACTGAACATTGTCACTATAGCCCAGGCCTCTGCCTTGCCCTCTACCTCTATGGCCTTTGGCACCCAGACAGTCTATTTAGCATTTGTACACTCCATCAACACAGTTAACTTCCCAATACCTGAATCAAGCATCTGTCCCCACACTTTCACTTTACCCAGTTTCATTATGTTGGACAAGTGCCTTTCTATTTCACCCTCGTCCATCTCAGGGGGAATTCCTAGCAACAGAAAGGACCTCTGGGGATCCAGCTCTTCTTACCTCTACTCCATTCCACCAACTTTACTTTATCCTTTTCTTGAGGACTATATTTTGGCCAGGGGGGATAGACTTAGGTGCTGGGGACCCCACAGGGGTCTTGACAGTTGGATCCTTCATGATGGGCATGACTGGCTAACAGGAGATCCCAGCAGTGCCTCCAAAAGTGTAGCCCAGGTGCCATCTGCCAGTGGGCTACTACCCCTTCCTGTTGGCCCTCTAACAGGTTAATCAATCAAATCTTTATTTATCCAGGCAAAACATCATTGAGAAGAACTCATTTACAATATGGACCTGCACATATGAAAACTAACAATGATGACAGTAGGCTGGGGTGTGGCCAACCATACAACATGGTGGTAGCTTAGATTTTTCAGTGCAGAATTGGGAACTACATCCTGAATAATGCTGACATTAGCGATGACCTGCAGAGGGAGGAAAATAGCGTAAAAACTGTCAGACATCCTATGGAGCAAAATAAGTCCAAACTTGAAATGGACACTTGGCCAGAAGTCATACGGCATGAAAAACAGAGTTTCTTGCACTCACCTCGAAGAGGCTCCTTTCGGTCCCAGGATCGGGTACAATGAGAGAGACCTGGTGACTCAACTTTTGATCTGGCAGAAAATTACCCCAGGAGACCTCCTGGCTCCACAATGGCCCTACAGCAGGAAAACAGGATTGCTGAGGAATTGGCCAGTATTAACAGTTGTTTAAATAAAATACTACTAGATACTACACAACTGAAGGAGAAGGCAGCCAAAGCCAGTTCTGACTTATTGGCAATACAATCCAGGGTGGTCGGGACTGAGCGCACAGTGGCTGGGCATGACAAAACTTTGCAAACTCACCATGGACAACTCGGAACACTCCTCATAAATTAAATACCTATTACAAAAGGTTGATGACATGGAGAACAGGGCCCGACACAACAACCTGCGCATCGTCGGGATCCCTGAAGGGGCAGAGGGCCGGGACATGGTGGTCTTTCTGACAGTTTTTCTACCACAATTGCTGCAATTGAACAATGCCCCTAAGCCCACCTTGGAGAGGGCATATTGGTCACTGGCTCCCAAGCTAAGGGACGGAGACTGTCCATGGCCAATTCTTTGCCAGTTTTTGCAGTTTCCTGTAAAGGACCTCTAACTCCGGGTGGCACAGGAAAAAGGCACCTTTATGAGGAAGGCCATAAAATAAGACTTCTCGCAGGAGCTCTCTAAGAAAATAAGAGACTTCGCTGAGGTCAGATAGGAGTTCTACAAAAGGGGCATACAAGCATCCCTTCTCTACCCAGCCATGCTAAGGGTGGTGTATTGGGGGACTACCTGATGTTCGACACCCCCGATCAGGTACATGCATTCCTAGAAGACACAGCAGCTGAGGCCCACTGACCATATGTCTCCCCCAAGGCCAGGAAAGGACCAGCATGGTGCTCCATTAGTCCGGTATGCATGGAGGCAGAAAATCGCAAGAGTGCTGAAGGGCTGGACCCAATCCCTCATGAGGCATGGCACCAAGTTCAATGAAGCCAGCAAAAGCACCAACCACAGGACACTCCAAAGGGGAAAAGGAGCAGATCCAGAGCCCACTCTCGCAGATGCCAAAATCAGAAGACAGTATCCAACGCAAGCAGCGACCCTCCAATGGACACTCTGGTCAAAGTGTCCAACAGGTACGAGCCACTCCGGGAATTCCCTCCTACAAGCCTCAGGATGGCTGGCCCTATGGCATCTTCCCCATTTGCTACCTCCCCAGCAAGGGCTATTCCTGATGACTGGTCAAGGGTCAACCATGACTGGGTTGACTCTGTAGCAGAGGACGAAACTTTCCTGGAAGCCTTGTCCGGGAGCATCACACCACCACCAGAGCAGCAGTAAATTTTACAAGTAAGCTCTCCTCCTCTCCTCCTCTCCACCTCTCCCTTTGGTTAAAGTTTTTTGAAAGGATTCGGTGGGCCTACCCATCGAAATGGCCTGAAAGGGCACAACCACAAGCGCTATCTGACAGCAGCCTACCATACAAGACACTAACAATGAAACTGACTATACCCTGACAGGCCGCTGGTAGAGCTGGAGGAAGTTGCACCATGCATTTAAGCCCTTGTGTAGAACACGTAATTGGCCGCAGATCAATGGCGCACCATGATGCAGCGGTGCAATGAACTCAGATTACCAGTTCCAGCTTCCAACCCAGGACAAACTTGCTTGAGTGTATGGTAGCTACAATGGGTGAGTGGGCTTGGATGGCTGGGAACATGATGGATGTGGGCCCCCTCCAGGCTCAATGCATATGCTGAAGTCACTATGTACTCAGAAATGTGACAGGTGACAGGGAGATGGTACGGAAGAAGGGGGAATAACTAATACAGCTCGATGCACTCACCAGGTGGGAAATGGTGGAGGGAGGGGTACATTAAATGCTCAATGTTCCAGTATGAGCCCCTTGTACTGGAGTGGCAGTAAGACCAGGGAGCTGGCTGCGGTTCTTGCTCCCGGCGGGAGGGACCACATGGGGAGGAAGAAAGGAGTCTATGGTACCATTGCCAACAGCCCACTAGCCCTTAGGGGAATTGCCAGGCACCCAAACCAACTATGAAAGAACCAAATGGCTGCACAGCAAGGGGCATTTAGGGAAACGAGAGGGCCAGAATGATCCTTCTGAAGCCCATGCCTTTTGGGACCCCCCCAGAGGATTAGGTAATTTGGGGAGGTCTCCCCCCCCCAGCCACCTCTAGAGAGAGCAGAGGGCTACGGAAGGGTGTGAAGCTGCATAGGGACAGCAGCCCTAGTCCTATGCCCATATACATTTTTCTAAATGGGGGCGATGGGTGCAAGGAACTGGACCATTTAATTAAGGTAATGCCCCCTCAACCCATGCTTTGAGAGGGGGACAAGGAAATCAGATGAGAGGACTGGGGCGGTGCTGATGAGAACCGATGACTATAGTACAGTGTCAGATGAATACTGACCTGGCTGCGATTGATTGATTAACAATAGTTCCCAGGGCTACTGCATGGATTTAGGAAGCACACTAGTCAGTGTAAACCTAAAAAAGAGTGCAGGTCCTGAGTTGCAGAAGCAGAGATGGGTTACCCGCCATATACAGCCCTCAGGGTCATTGTCGGTCTATGGACTTGACCGACCCGGAATGAAGGTGTGTGGGGTAATTCAAGTTACCCTTAGGGGTGTTTTCTTGTTTAAAGTTATTTGTGTTATTTCTTATAGTCTTTACTGTTTGCTATTGTTTTTCACTCACAAATCAGCCCAAAGGTGGGCAGAGACGGACGAGGTGGTAATGAGACATGGTGGATTATCTTGGCAACAGTATCAAACTCAAAGACAGGTGGTAACAGTCCAACTTAAAGGGCAACAAAAAAGAGGGTCCAAACCAGTAAGAGGGTCTTATTGGTTTGGAACACACAGGCAGACAGAGCTTGCAAGGGGAATGGTTTTGTGGGTACCAGAGCTGGCTACAAGGGGGCAGGGCTGGGAGGAGGACAAGCAGGGTTGGAGGGATAGAGGGGGATGACAAAAAGGGTGAGGAACAATAAAACAAAAAAGAATATACAATAGGGCTCAGCAGGAATACAAACATGGATAGTTACCAGAACATAAATGCCACCTCATGGAATGTGAGGGCTGAATTCACCAATAAAAAGGAAAAAGGTTCTAACCTACTTAAACAAGCATTTGTCAATGCCGAATGTTTGCTTGCTGGCATTGGCAGTGGTAGTGTAGAAGTTACAGAGCTGCGTAATAGGAATGGCAGTGAAGTATTGAACTGAAGCCAACCCCACCACCACCCTGCGGAGAGTGAAAGGCATTGGGGTGTGCCTTTGGGTCGTCAGGCATAACGGCCACCCCATTTCAGTACACCCCACCCTGCAGATAAGTGTCACGGTGTTCCTTGGGGTCTTTGGCCCTTATGCGCACCTCATTCCATTAGGAAATACAGTGAGATGGGTGCGATATAGGAGAATGGGGTGAACTTTGGGGCCGCGAAGAGTCCAAGGCATACCTCGATGTCTCTCACTGGCTGCAGGGTGTGGAATGGTATGAGCATTACAGGCAAGAATCCCAAGTCACACCCCTGATGCATGTCATTCTCTACAGGGTTGGGCGTTATGGTTGGAAACCCTAATACCTCAGGCATTCGTTGGTATTTTCACTCCAAATGTTCAACATGTTTTTTTTGTGACCCCATCTCATGAACAGGGGGAATATCAGTTTCTTAGCCGAAAGCTGCTTATGCACAGCGACTATGGCATTTAGCACCACAGGTGCAAAAACATTCTGAACAGGATGTAAAAAATGACAGCTGTACTGTTCATGGGGAGGTGTAAAAATGGCAATGTTGCAATTCTGCAGTAAAAATATTAAAAAAAATAGTGAAGTCACGAGCGTACATAGAAACTGTGCAACGCACACCCGTAATGTAATTAGGTTGGGGATTTTTTTATAGCAGATTGTCAACTCAGGCATTTTGGTGACTCCGATCATGAACAGTGTCACTGTGATTTTCTTTATGTGTCCCAAACAATGATTTCCCAGCGACACGCATCTCTGCACTGAAAGTGTGAAAACACACTGCCATGTTGTGAAAATGACAGCTGTACTGTAAATAAGGAAGTGTGGAAAAATGCCACTGGTGAAAATCTGGACTTAAATATTACAAAGTCATGAACTTACGGTGCGTGGAAACTGCACAATGCTCACTAAATAACACAGTCATTTATGGACTTTTGTCACCAATTTTCAACATAGCCATTTTAAGACCTCTGCTCATGAACAGTGTAACTGTGATTTTCTTAATCTGTCCCAAACATTGCTTTCACACACCAACAGCACCATTGTGCGCTACATGTGCGAAAACACATTTTGGGCGGCATATGAAAAATGGCAGCTGTACTGTTCATAAGGAAGTGTAATAAAATGGACATGTTGAAAATCTGGAGTGAAAACATTAAATTTGCAAACTTATGGCATGCATAGGAACTGTGTAACGCACGCTTGTAAAACAGTAATTTTAGGAATTTTTTCACCAAATTTTCAACATAGCCATTTTAAGACCTCTGCTCATGAATAGTGTCACTGTGATTTTCTTAATGTGTCCCATACATTGATTTCATTAACGACATGAGAGGGTGCTGCATTTCTGAGGTGCCGTCTTCGGATGAGACATTAAACCAAGGTCCCATCTGCCTGGATTGGTGGTAGTTCAGGTAGATGTTAAAGATCCCATGGCACTTATCGAAAAAGTGGAGAATTTCCCGGTGTCCTGGCCAAATTTCCCTCATTCACTAAAAAAAAATACCACCAACAGCTTAATCTGGTTCAAGGTCAGTTGGCATTCATCTGTATCCTCCCGGGTCGTGCCTGAAAATAGCAGGATTTGTCTAGTCACTTACCGGTCAACAAAAACTAAATAAATATATAAATAAATTTATGCTAACATAGTGGAAACACATTTTGGGCAAGATGTGAAAATGACAACTGAACTGCTCATAAGGAGGTGTGGTAAAATGGCAATGTTGAAAATCTGGAGGAAAATATTGAAAATTGCGAACTTACGAAATGCGGGTAGGAACTGCAACAACGATGCTCTAAAACAGTCATTTTGGAATTTTTCACCAAATTTTCAACATAGCCATTAAGACCTCTACTCATGAACAATTTCCTGTGATTTTCTTAATTGTCCCGTACATTGATTTCACACACCGACTCTGTCATTATGCTCTACATGAAGAAACACATTTTGGGTGAGATGTGAAAAATGACAGCTGTACTACTCATAGAAGGTGTGGTAAAATGGTAATGTTGAAAATCTGGGTGAAAATATTGAAAATTCGTGAACTTACGAGGTGTGTGGGAACTGCGCCTTACTACGCTAAATAAAACAATCATGTTAGGAATTTTTTCTACCAATTTTCAACATAGCCATTTTAAGACCTCTGCTCATGAACCAGTGTCACTGTGGTTTCTTAATTTGTCCTGTACATTGGTTTCACACAGCCACTGCGCCATTATGCGCTACATGAAGCGGAAACACATTTTGGGTGAGATGTGAAAATGACAGCTGTACTACTCATAAGAAGGTGTGGTAAAATGGTAATGTTGAAAATCTGGAGTGAAAATATTGAAAATTCGCGAACTTACGAGCGTGCGTAGGAACTGCGCAATGCACGCTTGTAAAACAGTCGTCTTTTGGAATTTTTCCACCAAATTTTCAAAATAGGCTTCTTGAAAGCCCACTTTATGAACACTGGCAGTGTCATTTCTTTAATCGGTCCTGAAAGGTGATTTCACGCAGTGACCGTGAAATTACCCTTTGGGCCCGAATAACGCCATGACAGTGACATCATTCATGAGAAGGTGTCCCAAAAACCCCATGTTGAAAATTTGGTGCAAAAATTCCAAAAAATGCCTGAGATATGCAACAAAGTTGAAAAAACCCTATCTAGCCCATTATACAGCTTACTGGCATTTCCTCAGTTCGCGGTCGGCTTTGAAGAGTGCAGACGTGTTCCCGGTCCACCGAAGATTGTCGCGCCGAGGTCCGGAGGTAAGTATGGGGTGAGGGTGGGTGTGGGGAGGCAGGGTTCGCAGTGGGTGAGTGCGGGTTGTGGGAGGGGCCAGGAGACTCGTGGGACGTTTTTCTTTACAGGTTTTCTTTATTTTTTTCAATGAGGCGGGCGTTTACACACTGGGGTGGGCTCCAGTGCAGCACAGGCGGTTGGGCATGGGGGCGTTCCCCGGCAGGGGATTGGGCACCCCGTCGGCCAAAGCATCTATTGCCACGCTGGGGTGGGCTCCCAGCGTGGCACCCAATACTCAGGGGTGAGGACAGTGGAGCCGGCCGAGGATTGGGCACCTCCCTGTCAGCTATATCATGACTTGCCACGCTGGGTGGGCACCAGCGTGGCATTTGAAAACTTGGGCGGGGAGGCCACCCGGCTCATCAGTGTGTGTGTGTGTGGGGCGCAGAGTCTGCGTATGCGGCGTGTGTGTGTGTGTGTGTGTGTGTGTGGGGAGCTGCGCGGGCAGGCGATATCTTGTCGCTGCTCACTAAGCGTAGCTCACCTTCTCAACTGTTGCCACTGCATTTTGGAGCTTATGCATAGACAGCTCCAGCATGCGATGGCTTACAGAAGACCACGCCTGCCAACACACTGACTGAATTGGAAGAGGGGGTGACACATCTCCGAAATCTCGGATGATGGCACTATGTTTCTTGCACATGCGTGCAAGCAAACATAAAAAGCTGAACACCCATATAGCATTCCTGCAGGAGAACAAACTGGTGGAGGCAGAAGCTCGGAAACTTAAAAGAGAATGGGTACAATGGGAGGTGCATAGTGTTTCAACAATGGCCAAGAAAGGGGTATCGATTTTAGGACATAAGAGCCTGAAGTGGGACATACCGCACACAAGATCTGATAAAGAAGGAGGATGGGCGATAGTAAAGGTGGCAGTGCCAAAGGGCCCCCTTATCTTAGTTAACGTCTATGCTCCAAATGAGGATAGGCCTGATTTTATTGATGGGCTCTTCCAAGCCTTACTGAATATGGCCACTGAGGAAGCAGGCATAATACTGAGGGGAGATTTTAACCTCACCCTGGACTACATCCTAGAACAGTCCAATTCCAAGCTGGAGCCGCATGTGCCATCACTAAAAGCTCTGCACAACCTTATGGGCCTGCATCATCTGACGGATGTTTGGAGGGCCAGCCAGCCAGCAGGCTGGGACTATAGTTATTTCTTAGTGGCCAGGGGAATGGCTAGCAGACTGGACTACTGGCTAGCATCTCTGGGGATAACATCCACAGTCATACAGATGTGTATTGCTGCAATCTATATATCGGATCACACCCCTATAATGTTAACATACCCAATAAGTGCCCCCGACCTACCTCAGCCCAGTGGAGACTGGATCCCTTACTATTACTAGACCCTGATTTCAAACAAATTAGCCAAACTGAATCCCAACACTATTCTGGGGACAACCAACTGGGTACAGCCTCACCTGGGGGAATCTGGGAGGGGTACAAGGCTACTATGAGGGGGAGGATCATAAGTTTTGCCACGCATAGGAGCAAGGAAAGGGAGAAGAGGGTAAACAGCCTGGAGAAGGCCCTGGAGGAGAAAGAGGAAATATATAAACAAGACCACAAACACTTATAAAACCCATCTTTGGTCTTTGAATTGATGACTATCAGACTTGAACTCAATAAGCTAGCCACTACAAAAGTGGAATTGCAAATTCAAAAACCAAATTCAAATACTTGGAGAGAAAAATAGTAAGCTCCTGGCCTTTTGCTTGAGAAAACAACAGGCTGAACAGCACATAGGCCAACTCACAGATCCGGTGTGATGGATGTCCACTAACCCTCAAGAAATCAATAACATCATGAAGGCCTTCCATGAGGACCTCTATGACACCCATATCCACTGGAATAGCCAGACCTACAACAGATTTGTGGTAGGCCTACCTCTCCCCAAACTATCGGATCCCCAGAAAGCAAGTCAAGAAGCCCCACTCATCCAGCAGGAAGTAGGAGAAGCAATCTTGGAGATGGCCCCCCACAAGGCACTGGGAAGTGACTGCTTCCCAGCAGACTACTATGAAATAGTTATAGACTCTGCAACTCCTCCACTGCTAAGGATGTTGGAAACAGCACACCAGCAACACACCCTACCCGCCCCCCTCAATGAAGCTATTGTCACAGTGTTGCCCAAAGAGGGTAAGGATCCTGCCAGCCCAGGAGGATATCACCCCATATCATTAATAAATGCAGATGTCAAAATCCTGGCAAAAGTGCTAGCCTCACGGCTAGAACAAATCCTCCCGATGCTAATACACCCCTCCCAGGTGGATTTTGTTTGGGGAAGATCTAGCACAGACCACCTGAAAGTGCTGATATCCCTGATACAGGCACCAAGCAGTGCTCCCACACCAGCAGCAGCCTTGGCTGTGGACTTTGAAAGACATTTGACTCGGTGGAGTGGGAATACTTACATGCTGTCCTGGCTCAGGATAACTTTAGCAATAACTTCATGGGGTGGATCAGAACTCTCTACAAGGCTCCCATGGCTAGAATACTAACAAATAATGTTATGCCTTCGCCCTTCCCACTCCACAGGTGGACTAGACAGGACTGCCCATTGTCTCCCCTACTATTTGTTTTAGCTATGGAGCCCTTGATGGCAGCAATTAGGGCAAACCCTAGCATCCAGGGCCTAGCCGTAGGGGGGCAGGAATATAAAACCAAACTGTGCCGACGACTGCTTAATACTCACCGCAGACATAGGGGCAAGTTTGCCCCACATATTAGAGACCCTCTAATCCTTTGCAAGCATCTAAGGGCTCAGAATAAACCTTAGTAAATCTGAAATCCTACCCATAAATGATGCCACTTTACAGGTGAGGGTACAGTCAGCTGGCCTAAAATGTGCACACATGGGGATAAAGTACCTGGGTATACAAATTCCCAGAAAGATACAGGGCCTAATCCCGGCAAACCTAAACCCCATGATTTTGACTTTAAAAAGGGAGTGTGATAGGTGGACACACCTGGACCTATCCTTGGTAGGGAAAAATTGAGGCTATCAAAGTGATGGCAGCCCCTAAAATATACTACAGTACATCCTGGCACACTTACTGGTGTCAATACCACCTGTTTGGTTTGAAACAATCAAAAAAAAAAGGTTTGTCTATGGGGAGTCAAAAAACCTAGATTCAGTTGGGCAAAGCTAACATCTCCCAAGGATAGGGGAAGGTAGAACCTGCCAAATTTTTAACAATACTCCTTCACAAATACAGTCAATATGACCCTACGAATGTTAAGAAGAGCAGGAGAGGTCCAACCCCTCCAATATGGGACGAGATATAAACTGACCTTCTGGAGGGTGCACAGTTGACAGCATTCCTCACATCTAACCTACCCAGACAGTATGCTGCCTGATATACCATCACAGCAGCAGCCTAGGCCCTGCAAAAAGTAGTATTCAGAGTTCAGAAATGTTTACATCTGGGGAATTACGCAATGCTATGGCTTAACCCCCTTATCTGAATAGATGACAAGCCTATACTCTGACCCTTCTGGAGGCAGAAAGGTATACAAACTGGGATATACAGGAACCAGATGGCCATACATTACTATCATTTCCTCAAATCCAGACCCAGTATTTTATTTATTTATTTATGAATTATCGGAAGACCTTTGAGCGTGAGCTCTTTTACAAAGGTTCCACGTCAGGGTGGACAAATAATACAAAACACCAATACAGTAGTTACAGATTTCAGAACAAATACAGTTGTAACAGGATTTAGCACAAATACAGTAGTTACAGATTTCAGAACAAATACAGTTATTACTGGGTTCAATTAGGCAGTTAAAGAGTAGTATATGAGATTTATTGGCAAGTAGTGGAAAACAAATCTATTGTAAGAGGAATTTGGTTGTATCTTGGAAGATTATAGGGTGGCTCAGCCCTAGAAACCTCAAGAGGTCTATGATAGACTATGGTTGAAAAGGTGGGGGGTTGGGGGGCTGAGCATGGAGCCTGAAAGGAGGATTAGTAGCTTACTAGTGCTCCTGGCTAGGCTAGGATGAGGGCAAGTTTTCTCGGTGTCAGTGCTGGGTTTAACAGTGGGTGTGGGTTAGTCTTTCAGGTTTTGCCTGAGGAACATGTGCATTGTGAGCTGGACTGTAGGTGCTGTTTGAGGCCTGTTTTGAACTGTGGCAGGCTGTGTGTTTGTAGTTTCTGCTGGAGTTCATTTAGCCAGGGGGGGCTCAGTAGGAAAAAGTTCGCTGCCCAAGTGAGTTCACCGGAATGGGATGGACAGTGCTCCATTCTTCTTCCTTCTGGTGATGTGGGATGAGAGAGAGAGGCCTTGAGCAGGTTTTCTATGCAGGGTGGTGTTTTTCCGAGGAGTGCCTTTTTACCCAGTAGACAGGTTTGGTATTTGAGCCTGTCTTTTAGGTTAAGCCAGTTAGTGCTCTCATATAGGGTGCAAGTGTGAGTGTAATGGTCTGCGCACAGGGTCAGGTGGCATGCCTTATTTAGTGCAATTTGGACCCTGTTGAGTGCAGTGTCAGTGGCAGCTCCATAGACCACAAGCCCATAGTCTATCGTGGGGAGTATTGAGCTGGAGACTGAGAAACATAGAAACATAGAATTTGACGGCAGATAAGGATCGCTTGGCCCACCCAGTCTGCCCATTTCCCTACCTACTGGATAAGCTGCAGATCCTAGTTAACCAGCAGCCTACTTCTTCCTACCCCCACCCCCCAGAATTGCCTTATGACTATCCCATGCATGCTTGAATTCCCCCCACTGATTTTGACTCCACAACCTCCTCCGGAAGGCCGTTCCATGCATCCACAACCCTCTCTGTGAAGAAATACTTCCTTAAATTACCTCTGAGCCGCCCCCCTCTATCTTCAAATTGTGCCCTCTTGTTCTTGCACACCTCTTTTTTTGAAAGATGCTACCCTCTTGGACTTTGTTGATTCCCTTGAGGTACTTGAAAGTTTCTATCATGTCCCCCCTCTCCCTCCTTTCAGATTCGGAGTGCTTCCAGAGTGAGGGATTTCTTTCTAACCAGTCAATCTCTGCACCCATTAGAAGTCCTCCAGCCCTACCTCATAGCTTTTCCTTCTCTAAAATTCTAACAACTGACATGCTGGTGGGCTTGGAAACCCTAAACCCAAGCAAAGGTAGCTCCCCTGATAGTCTGGATCCAAAGTTACTAAACTTGTCTGCCTCTGCCATTGCTCCCCTACTCACTACTCTTTTCAATCTCTCGTTTCACTTGGCTGAAATTCCCCTTGAGTGGAAATGTGCTATTGTCCTCCTTCTCCCTAAGTGTGGTGACTCCTCCTCTCCTGAGAACTACTGCCCTATAACTGTCCTCCCAACGTTAGCCAAACTACAAGAACGTCTAATCCTTGACCAACTATCCTTGTACCTCTCCGACACATATTTCTTCACCCAATATCAATCTGGGTTCCGTAAACATCACTCTACTACTACCTCGCTGCTTCGAATCACTGATGCGATCCTGACAAGCATGGACTGCGGTCACATAACCACTGCCATTTTTATTGATCTTGCTAAAGCTTTTGACATGGTTTCCCACTCCCTCCTGCTCCACTCCCTCTCATCAGCCGGGCTGTCTGAACATGCCATTAAATGGTTCAGCACATACCTATATGACCGCTCACAGTCTGTGAAAATATCCAACTACATCTCCCCTCTTCTACCCATATGCCCCCAAGGGTCCATATGTAACCCCCAGGGGACGCTACCCTTAGGGCTACTACCCCTGCCTGCCTCCACGGAGACAGGGTGAGGGGCCCAGATCCGTTGACAGGTGCCTCCACCCAGAGGTCGGGGTCAATACTGGTGAGTTTGCCTCAGTCACAGCCCTCTAGGTTACTGCAACCCCCTTTTTGACCCACTAGTGGCTCACACAGGGTTCCAAAAATACTTTTCCCCCATTCACTTACTCCCTGGATAGTGTCTCTCAGCTCACTCTGGGGAACCCCTGTAAAGTAAGGTACAGTTATATCACAGTCACTATGCAGAAGTTCACCAGGGATGCACAAACTAGCCAGGGTGTAGTTGCAACACAACAATCTGATTTATTAAAGGGAGGCAAATAACAAGGGCCGGGGAAATCAAGGTGATTGGCTTATCACTATATCTATCTACCTAGGGCTCTGTGCACAGGCCTAAACCTAATATTTGCTGTCCCTGGGTACCCAAGCCCTAACAGCTAGTCCATCATGGCAGCTGGTTGGAGCCCTGACACAAATAGCCTTTGCAGTCCTGAGAAGATCAGGATGAGAAGAAAGTTCAATTAAAACAGTCAGCAGTATAATGAAACAGCTTGATGCCACTGATTGCAAACATAGCAAGGAGCTACCCTGATTCAGTACTCACGACTCCAGCAAGTAACGATTTCTTCACCACTGGCAGGGCTGAGCCTGAATTTCACCAGCCTCCTCACACATTTATATGGCAAAACTACAGAGGGGTACCATACCAGGCAGCTGCTTCCAGGCCCCACACGAACTCACAGCAGACTTGGGCAGTAAGCGGCAGCTTCAGCGTCACAGGTGGACCGAGCGCGATTCAGCAGATTCTCCAGTCCTCTCAGGTGAAGCCTGGTAGGTAGCTGGGGCTGGCACCAGCCTCTTCTGACCGCACGCCGGCAGATTTAACCCGAAGACTCGAACAGGCAAACGGCCGCCTCAGGCCTTTCACGCGCTTACCGTGAGAACACTCCACCAGTGCAGATGCACAGAGCTCCTTTCCTCTCCTCAGCTACAATGCATCTGCCCCTAGCAGCATGGGGCACTTCCTACAGTTCAGGTGCTACCTGATCCCATTGGCTAGCGGCACCTGGCAATCAATTGCTCCTGCTCTCAGTGGTGCAAAAAAGCACCATAGCCCATAATGCCTTTCCCAAATTACAAGCAGTTTCTCTATTGGCCAGCCAACTCTGTAGAGTACCAAGGTACTGATTGGTCCAATTCAGTAGTTCTGGACCAAAATGGAGGAGATAATCGAAACAGTCTTCACTGCAAAGAAAGCAGGTTATAACAACTACTTTATCATTAGTACTCCACGTTATTATCAATGACCAGTTACAGCTGTCCTGAGGGCTCCCTCTGCACAACTAGCGATGGCAGAATGGAGCGCTTACTCTGCAGCCTGGCCGGGACTCGAGCATAGCAACATTAAACCCCCTTTTTCAGATTAATTATGACTGTGAGTTAGGCAGCCCTTAAAGAGACAGGCACAGAGGCTTTGGAAGCGCTCCTGACAACAGCACTCAATCGGCCTTACGCTGAACACCAGCCAGGTGGGGAGCACCCAGTCAAGCTCCAAGGAAGCTTCTAGTAACCCCCATTTGTAGGGGTGTTACACATACTAGGCCCTATTCTCTTCTCCATCTTTCTGAACAATCTTCCATCCATCTGTACCTCATCTTCTATACATATGTATGCTGATGATATGGTTCTATTCTCCTCTGGGCCCTCACCCTTGGATGTCGCCTCCGAGCTCCAATGTGATTTCAATAATGTCCAGAGCTGGTTTCAATCTCACCAACTCTTCCTAAATGACAAGAAAACTGTGTCTATGACTTTTGACATGCATCAGAAGCTGTTAAGGCTCCCTTCTGCCCCTACCTTCACTACCCTCGACGGAGCAACTATAATTGCTACCAAGTCTTTTAGGTATCTGGGCGTTTGGGTGGATGAACATCCCACCTTCTCGGCCCATATAGATGCAATAATAGAAAAGCTTCACCCCAAACTCAGCACCTTATATAGAAACCGTTCCTGCCTCCCACCACAGGCAAGACATGAACTGATCCAAAAAATGATCCTCCCGGTTTTTGACTATTAAGATGTTGTTTATTGCTCTACTCCTGCCACCTCCTTAGCCAACCTGGATACTCTTATCAACTCATTTTGTCGGTTTGTTTTGGATGCACCTCACCTTACCCACTGCTGCCACTTGTACCGAGCTTTAGCCTTGCCATCCCTAACAAATAGGTGACTGCATCATTGCGCAAATCTCATCTCTAAGTACTGGCTTGGCACACTCCCTCCCTATCTAAATTCCTAATCCCCCCACCCTCCCTCTCGATTTCTAAGATCCCTGACCACAGAACTCTGTCTGTTCCCTGGAGATCCATAGAAGTGGACAGGCCTCCCACTCCTATCATCTCCCCAAACTGTGGAATGCTCTTCCTACACATATCCGATCCTCTTCCTCGCCTGGCTCATTAAATCAAGCTCTTCATAATTTCCTCTCTGTAAATTGGACCTGCCCCAAGCTCCCCCCCTTTCTTGTCCTACATCCTGTTTGATGCCCTGCTTACTCACTTCACTTGCCGCCCTGTGCTATTCTCAGTCTGCATTGTGCAGGCCATTGGTTCACACTTGCTATTACATTACTCACTCTCTGTCTCACCATAAGCTCGCTGTGACTGGATTTTCACTTCTCTACCCTTGTAATTATTTGCTTTCCATGCTAATGTGTAATTCAATTGTAACCAATGTTTTTGTATGATATTGTGTATTTTGTGTGTACTCATTGTTACTATGTAACTCCCACCACCCTCTCCCCCCAGGTCGTACCAGGAGACGAGCAACTTGTTGTTCAGTGTACCTTACCTGGTGAAACTTTTCAATAAATAAAATAAATAAATAAATAATGTAGAATACGAACCCAGAGATTTGAGTGGAACCATGAAGTCTTGATGGTCCACACTTCAGTTACAAGTCAAATGATAAGGTGAGTTCCCCACTAATATTAATACGTGTATAATCAAATAATCAGGTTGTATATGTAACCCACAACCTCTACCCAATTACTTACTAGTCAGATATAAATTCTGTATCATGTTTTTGTGTGTGCTGAAAACAATAAAAAGATTAACTGCAGAAACAATGACGACAGTAGGGATAACTAGGGGAAAGGTCTAATAGGATACAATATATTATTTACATGGTTATTAGAACATAAAGCAAAATATAGAAATGAAGAAATCTTAACATGACTAAGAATAGTCGAAGAGGAGAAGCTGTACTTTGTGGTAAAATAAGGAGTAGTAAATGCAAAAGGAGAGACAGGATGGGCAGTGGGTTTGCACAAGAAGGGGTAGAGCCAGGAAGAGGCAAATAGAAAGGCGCTGTATGCAAGGCCTCAGGTCCTACAGTTGCAGGGTTCAGAGAAGGCTCAGGTAAACTAAGTCTTAAAGGTGGATAGTTTAATCATAACGGTTATTCTACGGGTTTTCTGCAACTAGTTCCACAAGGACAGTAAGGAGTGACTGAAGGCCGATTTGCCAAAGTGAGTTCTGGCTTTAGGAAAAGCAAGAGATATGTATGCAAGACTTCTCAGAGCTTAGCTTCTGGGAGAACAAATGTGGAGGCAATCACAGATATATGGGGGAAGCATCTTGGTGATGGCTTGGAAGGTCCAGAGGATAGCATTTTTCTGTTGTCTGTAGTTCAGGGATGTCCAACCTACTAATCTGTATAAATCACAATGGGAGGTGGAATAAGGAAAACCTGTTATAAATCTTAGAGCCTGGTGGTATAAGGTGTCGAGTTTATTTAGCACTGAGCTAGTGCCTTGTCCATATAGGAGGTCTTCATAATCCAGTAGGGAGAGAAATGTAGTTTGGACGAGTCTAGTCTTTGCTTCTACAGTGAGTAAGTGCTTGATCCGAAAGAATATGAAAGCTTCCTGGACTAAGAAACTGGAAAACATCACCAGCAGATATTGGGATTCTCATTATAAATCAACTTTTTTGGAAGCCATCACAATCAAAGTAAGTACAGCTAAGAAATTCTACAAGCTCTGACCTGGGGAGTGCAAACTGAATCCACATAGAATTTGACGACAGATAAGGACCGCTTGGCCCACCCAGTCTGCCCATTTCCCTACCTACTGGATAAGCTGCAGATCCTAGTTAACCAGCAGCCTACTTCTTCCTACCCCCAACCCCCAGAATTGCCTTATGACTATCCCATGCATGCTTGAATTCCCCACTGATTTTGACTCCACAATCCTCTCTCAGAAGGCCGCCCATGTATCCACACCCTCTGTGAAGAAATACTTCCTTAAATTACCTCTGAGCCGCCCCTCTATTTCAACTTGTGCCCTCTTGTTCTTGCACACCTCTTTTTTTTGAAAGATGCTACCCTCTTGGACTTTGTTGATTCCCTTGAAGGTGCATGAAAGTTTCTATCATGTCCCCTCTCCCTCCTTTCCTCGAGGCTATACATATTAAGCATCTAAGTCTCTCCTCAAATGTCTTCCGGTGCAGACCCTGCACCATTTTAGTTGCCCTCCTCTGGACAGCTTCCATCCTGTCTATGTCTTTCGGAGATTGGGTCTCCAGAACTGCACACAGTACTCCAGATGGGGTCTCACCAGCTGTCTGTACAGAGGGATAATAACTTCCTGTTTTCTACTGGTGATGCCTCTCCCTATGCATCCCAGTATCCCCCCAGCCCTCCCTGCTGCCCTCTCACATTGCTTGCCCATCTTTAGGTCATCTGATATGACTACCCCCAGGTCCCTCTCCATTTTTGTTGTTGTTAGTTTCTCACCCCCCACTGTGTACTCTTCCCCTGGGTTTTTGCTTCCCAGGTGCATTACCTTGTACTTCTTAGCATTGAATCTAAGCTGCCATACATTTGACCATTCCTCTAACCTTGCCAAGTCCCTTCTTATCCTTTCCACCCCACCCTGTGCATCAACTCTGTTGCAGATCTTAGTGTCATCTGCAAAGAGACATACTTTTCCTTCCAGTCCTTCTGCAATGTCGCTTATAAAGACATTGAAGAGGACCGATTCTAATACTGAACCCTGCGGTACCCCACTAGTAACCCTCCTTTCTTCTGAGTGGACTCCATTTACTATTACACTCTGTGTCCTATTCTCCAGCCAATTCTTTACCCAGGCTGTCATCTTGGGACCCACTCCCAGGCTGGCTAACTTGTATATTAATCTTTTGTGTGGGACTGTGTCAAATGCCTTGCTAAAGTCTAGGTAGGCCATGTCCACAGCCCTCCTGATCTACTACTTTGGTCACCCAGTCAAAGAAATCTATCAGATCTGTCTGGCATGACCTTCCCACTGTGAATCCATGCTGCCTAGGGTCCTGTGCCTCTGGCCTCTAGATACTCGACAATTCTTTCCTTTAGAAGTGATTCCAACATTTTTCCCTATCACTGAGGTTAAACTAACAGGTCTGTAGTTTCCTGCTTCTGCCTTTCCCACTTTTGTGAGAGGGGATCACATCTGCCCTCCTCCAGTCCTCAGGTACCACCCATCCTCCATGATTTGTTAAAAGGGTAGTCAGTGGTGTCACTAGTTCTACCATAGTTCTTTTAAATTCTGGGATGAATCCCATCAGGCCCCATTGCTTTGTCCACCTTCAGTTTTAAGAGTTCTTTCAGGACCCTTTCTTCTGTAAATGGAGCCAGGATCTCTGTATCAGCGTGTTACTACTGTTTGTTTTATGTACCTCCCCCTCTTCCTTTGTAAATACTGAGCAAAAATATTTGTTTAGTATCTCTGCCTTTTCACAGTCTCCCTCTGCCCACCCTTCCTCTCCTTTATTAAGCCTCACTATCCCTCCCTCCCTTGGTCTTCCTTTGCTCCCTGATGTACCTATAAAGGTTTTATCCCCTTCTTAACTGAGTTGGCTATCTTTTCCTCGGTTTGGGCCTTTGCTGTTCTGACTGCCTTCCCAGCCTCCTTTTTGCTTTAACTGATACAGTTCTCTGTCCTGCTCCTTCTGCGATTCCTTGTACTTCCTGGGTCTTTCTTTTCTCTTGAACCTTCCTGCACTTCCTTTGAGAACCATAGTGGTTTCTTACATCGATCTTGTTTTGTTTATTTGCTTCTACACAAGGCTCGTTACCTCTGTGATGGCAGTTTTATTATTCCCATTGTTCTTCCACCCTCCTTCCTGCCCATTTGCTAGTGCATTCCTTAGGCACTCACCCATTTTGGCAAAGTCAGCCCTCCTAAGTCCAGTACTTTTGTCTTTGTATGGCTTGACTCTATTGCTGTATGTTTATTGTAGACCATACTGTTGGAGTGGTCGCTAGTTCCCAGATGGCTCCCACTTCTACATCTGTAATCCTCTCTCCATCTCCATTTGAGAGAATCAAGTCTAATATTGCTCCCTCTCGAGTGGGCTCCAGTACTAGTTTTCTAAGGCATGCCCCCTGTAGGGCATCTAGAATAACTGCACTCTTCAAAGTGGCAGCTGCAACTGCACTCCAGTTAACATCTGGCATATTCAGATCACCCATCAGCAATATCTCCCCTTTTTCTGCCATTCTCAGTATACTTACTATCATTTCCCTGTCCATTTCCTCCCCTGAAGAGATCTGTATCTAACCCTGTATGCGTGTTGTGGTGCCATTGCCTGTCTCAAATTTACCCACAGTGCTTCTTCTCCTCCCTGTTTACCCTTTTGTTCTGTTGCTTTTATTCCTTCCCTTTGTAAGAACTCCTCCTCCTCCTCCTCCTCCTCTTTTACCCTCCCTGTCCCTCCTGTAGACAGTGTATCCTGGTATGTTTATGTCCCAGTCATGGTTTTGTGTGTACCATGTTTCTGTGACTGCCACAATATCCAGATGTTCCTCCTCCATCAAGACCACTAATTCAGGAAGCTTGTTACCCAGACTACGGGCATTAGTACTCAATGATCTCCATTTTTTGATGGCTTTACCTTCTGTTGCAGCATCCCCCACTGACCGTTCTACCAGTTTTTTTCTCATTTAGTACCCTGTTTTGTAGGGAGAGGCTGGGATTTTCCTGCTGCTTGTCAGTGCCTCCCTTTGACTAGTTTAAAAGCTTGCCAATGAAGCATTTAAACCCGATTGCTCAAAAAAGACTTGTTCCTTCCTGGACAGATGCAGACCATCCTGCCAGTATAGGCTGGTGTCCTCCAGGTGGAACCGCGGTCCCAATGAAGTAAACCCTGTGCCCGCATCATTTTTTCAACCATTCAATAAACTGCATGGTGCCAATTGCCCCTCGCCCACCCCATGCTTTTGACAGGCAGCACTTGAGAAGGATACTGTGTGCTACTCGTCTTAGGTCCCTCCCCAACTCTGCAATGTCCTCCTGCACTGCTCTAATCTCATGATGAGCAAGTCATTTGTCCCTAGGTGGACAATTATGTCAGCCTGGAATCCCTTGCAGCTGTTCTCGTGATTCCTGAGAGGATGCGCCTTGTCCCTCTAAGCCTGGCACCAGCAGGCACCTTACTTCATTTTTCCCAGCTCCTCCCAGTTCTATACCCTTAATAATTGAGTCCCCCACCAGGAGCTGCTTCCTTTCCCTTTGGTGCCCTCTGCCTCCTTTCTGTGGGCCTCCCTTTTGACAGATATCATCAGCCTTCTCTGCGGGTGCATCCATAGGGGAGCTATGCTCCCCCAGAATGGTGTATGGATTGTGGAGTGGAACAATTGACTGGGTGTGCCTCTGTTCCACCCTCCTCACCCTCCTGAGCCCACTGTGGTCCAACTGCTGTGCTTCTCAACCTCTGAGGTAGTGGTGGTGCGCTAGTGCTCCCTGGATGGGGAGGTTCCTTTCTACTGTCCAGTGTGGCCTGGTGGAAGGTTTCCTTACTACTGTCCAGTGCGGCCTGAAGACAGGCAACTTCCTCCCTCAGGGCAGATAGTTGTCTGCAAATAGGGCAGCATCTCAGCCTCCAGAAAGACTCCCAGAAGACTGCTGCCCCACAGCCATTACATTGCACTACTCCACACGTTTATCTAGTTTTTTTTTGTTTTTTTATTGTATTTGTGTGTGTGTGTGTGTGTGTGTGCACGTTCGTGTGTGATTTGTTATATAGAAATATGTATATATATATATATTATACAACGATATGCTTATATTATCAGTGCAGTGTGCTAGGATATGACAGTGAAATGCACTTGCACTCGAGGAAATGATGTCAGAACCTCATGTATAAAGGAACTATTTCCAGGGGTGGGTGGGGTGAGGGGTGGGAAGGGTTGGGCCTAAACTGTGTCCTCACAAAACAATTGACTAAAAGCTCTCACCCACCTGCGAAGAGTGCCTTCCTGTCAGCAAGATACCCTACACAACAATTTGACAGAGAAAGTACCCTGCTAATCAAACAGAGAAAAATCCAGACATCCAAGTCAGACACAGGTAAACCTCTCCAGCCCCAAAACAGCCTGGTGGTTTGTTAGCCACAAAGGAAAATCAAATATGCAGTTATTTCAACCCTTCTGAAGATGCTGACAAGATAAGCAGTTTTACAACCCCCCTTTCTGAATTAAAAACTAAAACAAATACCAAGCAATGCCACTTTAAAAGTGAGGAAAACTTCTCTCAGATATAAGCAAGAGAGAGAGAGTTTAGTTACAGATAATTTGTCCAAAATAGTATATCCCACGCAGCTTCTCTGTTGTTTCCAAGCACTCCTGTACACAACATTTCCATCTACCTTGTTGCTAAAGGGATCTGCATGTCTTTGAAAACCATTCACAACTATTTAAACAAAGGGAAGACACTGACAAAGGATTTTAACTTCCTGCAGAAGCCCCAGGCCAGTGTTCCAGGAATTTAACACATCCTTTGTCTTGTTGCTGTAGATCAAACAGTTTACTGGTCCTTTTCCTGTGGATTTGATTATTTTACATCATTTGGCAATGGGGAAAATCCTCCCCCTGGAGGCACACCACCAAAATTGATCTGTCCCTGCTCATGAGTGAGCCTTGGGCACATCTAGCCACATCGTATACAACTATTCCAATGTTGCATTTTCAACATTACCACCTGGCATACTACTGTTCAAAAAAGAAATGCGACCTCTCTCTAACTGAATTTCACCTATGCACCCTGAAACTTGTGCTCCTCCTCCTCCTGCTATCAGGGACTGTTCACCCTAACCCCGGTCCAAACACCTCCAACCAAAACAAACCAACAGGCACTCTTTCAATCAGGTGCCTGAACACCTGCAGTTTACTTCCTAAGCTTGATGCACTGTAAGCCTTTACTGCCCAACACAACCTGGATATTCTGTCAGTAGTTGAAACTTGGCTCACCCCAAAGATTCCTGACCAGACAATCACCCTTCCTGGCTACAATGTCTTCTGGGTTGATCGTAAGTCCAAAAGAGGTGGAGGGTGTGCCTTATATGTGAAAGACACTTTCCGAGGACACCCCATTGATTCCAATCTTCCAGCAACTCCTGCTCAGATTCTTCCCATCAGACTCCTATTAGGTGCCCACAATAAGGCCCTCACAGTTGTCACTGTTTACATACTTCCTAAGGAACAGGAACCTGGTCTAACCGTTGTCCTTGACTTTGTCAAATTCCACCTATTGGACTCCAAAATCATCCTTCTTGGTGACTTTAACATTAATTGGCTCTCAGCTGAAGGTGGGTCATTTAAGGACTCCATTATATCAGCTAACCTGACTCAAATGATTGACTATGCAACCAGAAAGAACTACAGAACTGGGACCTGCACCCTACTTGACTGGATCCTAACCAACCACCCCTCTCAGATCATGAAAACCTCAGTACTCTCTGACTCACTCAGTGACCACTCTCCCATCAGCTGTACCTGGTCAAACAAATTCTATAAGCCCCCTCCAAAAATTATCACCAGCAGAGTCCTACCTCGTGGCAGTCTACCTCACCTCAAATCGCACCTCCGTCTGCAGGACTGGTCCCCCATCTTCAAGGCAACAGATACTAATACTGCACTTGAGCAATTTATTCACATTTTCAATGAAGCCTGTAATAAATTTGGCCCCCTCAAAAAGTGTAAAGTTAAATCGCTCAGTAACCCTTGGCTGTCAGGAGACCTCCTAAGAAAAACTTAAATCCAGAGACCACCTTTGGGATCTGGCTAGAAACTCCGGTAAGCAACTCGACATCCAGAATTATAAACGGACAGGGGACGACTGTACCAAATCCATTCGGCAACAAAAATCTGACTACTATAAAAATGCCCTCACTAACTCCTGGGGAAATGGGAGGGATTTCTGGAAAAACATTAAAGATGTCACTGGGAAGCAGTCATAATCTTCACCGAACATACTCAACATAAATGGGCACACTACACTCAACCCTAAAACTATTGCGGACACTTTTAACATCACTTTCACTGACCTTAGTAGTGTTCTCCCCTCTGACTTCTTCCAAGATGCGTCAACTCCCACCCCCAACTCCTCCAACCATGCCTGTCACCCACCTTTCTACTTTAAAGCACTAAAGAAACATCAAGTCCGAAACTACGTTGCAAAAGCCATCAGCAAATCTAGAACAAAAAGCATTGCAGCCTCAAGCTACTGGCTCCCAATGTTTGACAGGTACTTGGGCCCCTCACCAAGATCTTTAATCTCTTTCTTTCCCTTAGCCAATTCCCGGACAAATGGAAAATGGCCACTGTTACCCTGATTCACAAAAGTGGTGGTAAGACTGACCATGCGAACTTCCGCCCTATCTCCATTCTGCCTCCCCTATCGAAGGCACTGGAATGTATAGTAGTGGACCAACTTACCGAGCATCTGGACAATTATAATATTCTCTGTAAACAGCAACATGGCTTTAGAAAAGGTCATAGTACATCCTCTGCCTTACTCAAATTCACCGGCTCCATTCACAGCTTCCTTGACAATGGACAACTAACTGGTGCTATTTTCATCAACCTGACCAAAGCCTTAGATACTGTCCACCACTCCCTCCTGCTGAGCCAACTAAAAAATGCTGGTCTCTCCAATGATTCAATCTCTTGGTTCAAAAGCTATCTTGAAAACCACTCCCAGCGTGTAAAAATCGGGGATGTGCACTCTGATTCCAAACCTGTCCTCTCTGGATTCCCCCAGGGTTCAATACTGGGCCCCCTACTCTTCAGCCTGTTCCTTAGCACCCTACCGGACTCCTGCACTGAACATATCACCCTGTATGCTGATGATGCAGTAATCCTTGCCACACATCAGGACCCGAAGAAATTGTAAGAAAATCTCCAACTCTGCTTCTCCTCAGTTGAGAATTGGTTCACAAAGCACAAACTGATCCTTAACAAAAAGAAAACTAAGGCCATGATTTTCAGCAGCTCCCATAATTAACATAAGCACTTCCAACTCTCCATTATCACCAAACAAGGTGCCGCACTGGAACAGGTCAAAAACTTTAAATACCATGGGATCACCCTTGACCCTCACCTCTCCTACACTGCCCACATCGACCATGTCGCCAAAGCCACTAACTCCCGGCTAGGCCTGCTATTCCATCATAGCAAACACTTGACACCTGAAGCCCTCACTGTCGCTGTCCAGAGCTTCATCATATCCATCACTGATTATGCCATTTTCATTTACGACTCTGCTACAACCACCGCACTCAAACATGTATCCACCGCCCTCAACAAGGCCTGTTGACTTGTCACTGGCTCCCAACCCCTAACTCACACCTGTGACCTCTATTCTCAAACTGGATGGTTGAATCTTACCAATCGAATAAAACACCAAACTTGTATTACTACTAAGAAAATCTAGCTGGGCCTCCCCCCCCCCGTCGGAGTCTGTGCCCTCATAAAACCGAGAATCCACAACCGCCATACCAGGGGATCAAAACCTCAGCTTCTGCAAATCCTGCATTGCCGCACAACACAAGGCCAAAGATCCTTTGCTTACCGGGCCACTAGTTGGTACAACGGTCTTCCCAGTGACATCTCATCCTCACTATCGCTCAGCACTTTTAAGACTTGGCTCCACCTAACACTCACTGCCTCCAACCTTTGTGATTGTTGTGGCTAAACATGTCTTTTGTTTCCATAGCTGAAGATGCCCTTTTGGATCCGCATCTACTCCTGCACTTTGCCAGCGCCCCCCCCCATCTTCACCTCCCCTGCTGGTCCATGACAAATGCCACCCAACTGCACTACTTGTATTCTTACCCGCCTTCCACCTCTCCTCTCTCTGTTCCACCCCACCTACCTCCCCCTTCTCCCATCCACTTAGTCTCCTGATTTCCTCTCGCCTTTCCCTTTCCTTTTCCCTCCCCAAAGTTTCACCTTATTGTTCTTTTTTCCTCTACAAGACTATGTGTTTTTTTTTGTTTGTTTGTTTTAGTGTTATAAACTGTTATCTTTGCTTATGTTTGTCTCAATTGTACCAATGACGTGGAACCTTTGTAAAAGAGCCTCGGCTCAAAGGTATTTGTAATCCTAGAACAAAATAAATAAATAAATAAATAAAATATGCAGAGTTTCTACTTGAGTTTCTTTGTTAGTTCATCTCTATGAACGGAGAAGGACAGTTTGCGGTCAATCCAGACTCCCAAGTATTTAAATTTTGACACAACTTCAAGTGGTTCACCAAGGAAGGTGGAAATCTGAGGTACGGGGTTCAGGATGGAGGCATAGGAGTTCTTCGAATACAGTGTGAAGAGCATTGCTTTAGTCTTTTCGTGTTTAGGAGTAGCAGGTCTTTTTGGAGACAGTCAAATTCCAGTTGCAGGTCAAGGCAGGTATTTTCGAGAGCAGGTCTAGAGATGTACAGTACAGTGTCATTGGCGAATAGGTGTATATTCGCCGATTTAATTCCTGTATGGATATTGTTAATATACATGGAAAATATGAGGGGGCCCAATATGGATCCCTGTGGGATGCCTCTTGGCAGTGTTTTTAGGAGGGAGAGGTCCCCTTCTACTTTCACCTGTTGAGTTCGGCCAATCAGATAGCTGTAGAATCACTTAAGGGCCATGCCATCAAAGCCAAAGTTGTAGAGAATGTCTAGAAGGATGGCATGGTCCACAGTATCAAAGGCCTTGCTTAGGTCCAGGAACAAGGCACCCACATAGAATTTATTATCCAAGGTATTGAGACAGTCATTGAAGACTTTGGCTAGCGCTGAGATCATGCATTCTCTACAACTTTGGCTTTGATGGCATGGCCCTTAAGTGATTCTACAGCTATCTGATTGGCCGAACTCAACAGGTGAAAGTAGAAGACTTGGTTTGCTGGCCAAGGCACCTAGCTTCACCTGAGCTCTTTCCTTCTAAGACTGCTTGAAAGGCAGAGTAGAGAAACTTACCAGAGCAAGGGAGAAGGATTAAGACTTAGTTTGGCTAAGCAGATTTACTGTGTGGTGGTGTTTTTATTTTTTACTCACAGGGATTGCTACTGTTTGTTGCTAACATTTCATTGTTTTATTTTTCTCTGATTCAAATTGTTGTTGCTGGTATACCTTCTTCTGCATTATTACAAGGTGTGCCTACAGGTGTGTGCTAACAGATTACTGCTGTAATCTTCTGATTCAAATTGTCTTTGTACAGGTATATCTTCTGTTACTGCTTTATTTTCTCTGGAGCAAAGTGTTTCTTACAGGGTATATCTTCTCTGAAATTATTACAGGTGGTGCTTTACAGGTTTTACAGTTTTATCTAACATTAGGATAAGCTTTCAGGGTTACTGCATTTGTTGTTGACTGATTGTTTCTGCTCTTACCTCCTTGTTCTTTACGTCCGTGGTTCTTCTTTTTGGCAGGGAAGGGCCCAGCCACCCACCCCATCCCAACCACCACACTACACTCCTTTTATAGGGTACCACAGTTGTAACATTTCCTGTGGCAGAACAGGAAGGGGCGGATCAGTGGGGCCTCCACAAGGTGATCTCATTTACAGGGCACTAGTAATTTAACTTGTTATAACAAGTTAAACAAAGCACAATTAAACCATTACTTGCATTTTTTTCCTTCTAATTACTCTGACTAGGTTACAAACCCAGCAACTTATTTGGAATGGATTCATTAACTGCAGGTACTGTGGAACAATTTTCAGAAGGACAGTCTTACAAGATTTGGGACACTGTCCTACATGCTGGGCCTTTGGAGATCTTAGGTCTCAGCTCCGGCAGCATGGGCAGAGATTGCCGCCTCAAATTTCATATTGAAGAGGAAATACATTATAAGAACCACCCGCCATTTCCCCAGCATCCAACAGAAAAACCTCGACGCAGAGGGTAGTTGGTCCAGGAGGTTGGCAGGTGGTTAGGAGGAGCAAATCAGGTGCCCCATCACTCTCTCTCAACACATTACCTCCAAAACCATATAAACACTACAAACAGGTATCTGCCTCTATCTCTGAAATCAAATAAAGAGGCAGAAGACACTGCAGAGCAGGACACTGCAGTACAGGAGCTAGACAACAATACTCACCCAAATCAGGAACCAAAACTAAACAAGCACAAAGGAAATCCAAAAAACTTGATCATAGGAGACTCCATGATTCGGGGAGTTGATACCCATCTCCAGCTAGGGGTGATGGTCAGATGTCTCCCAGGTACATCAGCATGGAGAGACACTGACCGCATTGCAAAATTGTTCACAAAGCAGGAGAAAACACTGATGTCCTAGTACACATAGGGACTATCGATCCCGCCAGCCGGTCAGTTGTGGAGACCAAGGAACACCTGACTAGGCTGGGTGACAAACTATCATCTATTTCGTGTCTGCATCTCCTTCTCTGAGATCCTGCCAGTCTGGGAGAAGGGAGCAGATGGACGGAAGGTCAGAGAAGGGAGATAGGGAGCTAAACACGTGGCTCAAGGACTGGTGCCAGGAAAAAGGACACAGATTTGTAGGAACTGGCAACAGTTCTGGGAGCGAAGTTCTTTAAATTTGATGGACTGCATCTGACTAAAGAGGAGTCAGTGCATTGGGGCAGAAGTTTGGCGTCTTTGCAGAATATTTAAACTAGCAAATGGGGAGGGGTGCAGCACCCCATACGTCGAATGGGAAGAACACCCCTCCCCTCAGCTAGTGGTCAAACAGGAATTCAGCGTGTTTGCCATTCATTTGCATCACCAGGTAAGAAAAAGGTTTGTCTCCACACGATGCACAGGGTAATGCCAAACTCACCCAACAACTAACACACCAAAATCTGGCCAATGGAAAATCATGTAACAAATGCTCACAGCCTGGGAAATAAGATCCCAGACCTGCAGGCAATAATGTCAGAGGCTAAACTGGACATAGTAGCAATTAGTGAGGCGTGGTTTACCAGTAACCACACTTGGAGACTTCAGTACCTGGATATGTATTGTTCAGAAGAGACCGAGGTGCAAAAAGGGGGGGAGGGGTGGCCCTGTATGTTAATGAAAATATCAAAGCTACAGAAATTCAGAATACACATAAGGAGCCAGAAGAACTGTGGGTCACCCTGGAAACAGGTAATGGGACAGCCATAAGAACTGGGGTTGTCTACAGGCCCCCAGACCAGAGGGAGGACATAGACACATTACTGTTAGAAGATATACAAAACATGACAGCTAAAGGGGAGGTTCTGATAATGGGAGACTTCAACATGCCAGATACAGATTGGTCAATACCAGCAGGAACATCTGCCAGAACTAGACTCATAGTGGATTCCTGCAGAGGGAGGGCCTCAAACAACTGGTACAGCAACCCACAAGAGACAGGGCTATCCTAGATCTAGTACTGACTAACAAAGAAGGGATCACAGATCTCCAGGTAGAAGGTCACCTGGGGCCAGTGACCATCACATGGTATGGTTCAATTTGGCTACTACATCTAAATCATCCCATTCCAAGGCAAAAATATGGGACTTCAGAGGAGCTGACTTTGATAAGATGGCCAACAGAGTTAAGCTAGCCCTGGCAAAAAGAAACACAGGTGAGGAGGTACAGGCAAAGTGGGCAAAACATTAAGGATACAATACTTGAAGCAACATCCCATTGTGTTAGACAGAAAAGGAAGTGCAAAGAAGAAGGAAACCACTTTGGTTCTCAAATATAGTAGCAGAAAAGGTCAGAGCCAAAAGGCTGGCCTTCAGAAAATATAAAGGGAACACAGCGGGATGAAGATAGGGGCATACCAAAGCTGCCCTAAGGGGCAAGAGTGAGGCAGTAAGGCAGGCAAAGTCCCAAACTGAGAAACACTAGCACGAGACAGTAAAGAAGGTGACAAGACTTTCTATAGATACATTAGTGAAAGGAGAAAGTCCAGAGGGGTATTGCAAGCAATGGAGAAAGGGAGCATGTGAGGAGGAGGACCCTGTAAAGGCATCTATCCTAAATAGATACTTTTGCTCAGTATTTACTGAAGAGAAGGTAGGGCAGGCCCACAGCTCAACATCATGGACACAGGGGGAGGGAGGTGCACTACTCCCTTCACAAAAGAAAGGGTCCTACAAGAGCTTGCTAAGCTCAGGGTGGATAAGGCAATGGGACCTGATGGCATACATCCCAGGGTACCTTAGGAGCTAAAGGAGGAACTAGCAGAGCCATTAGCAAATTGTTTAGTGAGTCTCTGAGCACAGGAGGGGTCCCAGAAGACTGGAGAAAGGCTCATGTGATCCCACTCCACAAGAGTGGTAGCAGGGAGGGCGGGAACTACAGACCAGTCAGTCTTACCTCAGTAGTGGGCAAGATTATGGAGGCACTCCTTAAGGAAAGGATAATTGCAACACCTGGAATCCATAAGGGCACAGGATCCAAGACAGCATGGGTTTACAAAGGAAGGTCCTGTCAAACTAATCTCATAGATTTCTTTGACTGGGTAACCAGAGTGGTGGACCAAGGGGAGCAGTTGATGTAGCCTACCTTGACTTCAGCAAAGCTTTTGACACTGTTCCACATAGAAGATTGATAAATAAGCTAGGTAGGGCTGGGGTGGGTCAGAAGTTGGTCAACTGGGTGGCAAACTGGTTGACTGGCAGAAACAGAAGTGGTGGTAAATGGTATACAGTCAGAAGAGATGCAAGTCACAAGTGGGGTACCTCAGGGATCAGTCCTGGGGCCAGTCCTATTCAACATCTTCATTAGTGACCCGCAGAATGGACTAGAGGTAAGGCTTGTCTGTTTGCAGATGACACCAAGATCTGCAACAGAGTAGATAATCCAGATGGGGTGGGCAGAATGAGAGAGATCTGGATAAACTAGCAGAATGGTCAGAAGAGTGGCAACTGGGATTTAATGCAAAGAAGTGCAAAATCATGCACATAGGAAGAGAAACCCTGAAGCCACTTATAGGCTGGGAGGAGTTGCTGCAGTCACAGAAGAGAAAGAGACTTGGGCATCATCATCACTGATGACCTAAAATCATCAAGCAGACCTCTAAAGCAGTAGGTAAGATGAGTAGGGGTGTTAGGGTGTGATAGTAGGGTATACAAGTCGTAAGAGGGGTAATAATCCCTCTGTACAAGACATTGGTTAGGCCCCATCTGAGTACTGCGTGCAGTATTGGAGGCCACACCTTCACAAGGACATTAACCAAATTGAGGCAGTCCAGAGAAGGGCAACCAAAATGGTGCAGGGACTGCATCAGAAGACATATAAGGACAGATTAACGGAGCCTCAATATGTATACCCTTGAGCAAAGGAGGGAGAGAGGTGATATGATCGAGACATTTAAACACCTTAAGGGCATAAACAAGGTGAAAGAGTCTAACATGTTTAAATATAAGAAAAATAGCAGGACAAGAGGACACAGCATGAGATTAGAGGGAGGCCGATTAAGGGGAATGAGAAATTCTTTTTCACAGAAAGGGTGGTAGATGCATGGAATGGCTACCACAAAGTGAGTGGCTATGAATACAGTGCAGGGCTTCAAACAGGCATGGGATAGGCATAAGGAGCAATACAAATGACTATGAATAGATAGGTCACTGACAGAGCAAAGGCCGATGGCACATTTATAAGGTAGAAAAAGAAATGGGCAGACTGGATGGGCCTTGCGGTCCTTATCTGCCGTCAACTTCTATGTTTCTATGTTTCTATGTTTCTATGTTTCTATGTTTCTATGCTGTGGTGTGGTCTAAATCCTGATTGTACTGGGGTGAGTAGGTTACAAGAATTTAAGTAACTTCTAACCTGTATGTTTACAAGTTTTTCTAACAATTTGGAAAGCACAGGAAGCAGAGAGATAGGCCTGTAGTTGTTGGGATCACTAGGGTTGCCAGATTTAAAGAGAGGAATTACGTGAGTAGTTTTCCAAGTATTTGGGAGAGTGCCATGAGTAAGAGACAGATTAAATAGATGGGTAATGGGAGCAGCCAGAATTTGGTAGCTTACTTTTAAAAAGTATGGATCTGCCAGCCCGGTGGTGCTGAGGGCTGAGGCACTGGATGCCTTACCCCGCGCTGCGCCGGCAACCCGAGTTTGGGAACGACCTTGGGTCGCGGATGCTGACAGGATTTAGTGAAGGCTCTCCCCGTCCCGGAAAGGGGGGTCACCCACCCATAGTCTTGCTGTCACCGGCTGGAGGTCCAGTAATAGGCGCAGGTGGCAACAGTGAGACCAGTAGGGTGGGGGGCATCCCACAAGGTGTGCGTACACATGCCTCCACACATGTGCGTCACATTGGAGACATGTGAGAGTGGGACTAAAATGGAAAAAGCCAAAAAGTATGTACAGGAAAATAAATAAATAAATAAAAGTATGGATCTATAAGATTCGCTCCAGCGCTTTTCCTGGTATCTCATTTGAGTAGTAGATCCTCAACTTGTTTCAGTGTTATTGGGCTGAAGGAGAATAATGATTTAGTCCTAGTAGCAGCAGAGAGGTCAGTAGGCATGCCCTGTCCACACAGCTGCTTACATAAGTTGTTGACTGGGGACGTATCAAATGCCAGTCCTGCAGTGATGAAATGGTTGTTCAATAGGTTGAGAATCTCATGCTTGTCTGTGGGGGTAGAGCTTCCTGATGTAAGTTTATTAGGAAGAGAATTGGGAGATCTATGTCCCTCTCTCTCTGTCTCTTAGGGTTTTCCAAAATTGGTCGGAGCAATTGGAGGAAGTGTCCAGTTTATTGTTATAGTAACTGATTTCTGTAGCCCTTGTAAGCTTTGTGCACTGGTTTTTAGCCTCTCTAAAAGCTGCCCAATTGGCAGGTAATTTAGTCTTTCTTGCCTTTTTCCACAGAGCATCCCTGTGGAGTAGCTCAGATTTAACACTGGAAGAGAACCAAGGGCAAGAAATCTTCTTCATTCGTGTTTTCATGAGGAGCATGTACTGATTTAAAGCGTCTAGTAATATGTTGTCGAACACATCATAAGCTTCATGAATGGTAGGTGCAAGATAAAAATCTTGCCAGCACGTGTACTGCAAATCAGATGCAAATGTGTATGGGTCAAATTTGCAGCGACACCTCTTGAAGATATATCTGGAAGCTGAGATTTGTTTTGGCAGGGACATGACACATGTGACAGTACAATGATCACTTAAGTCATTGAAAAAAACACCCATGTGGGTGAACAGGTAAGGTTTGTTTACTAGTATGATATCAAGCAGAGTACTACAGGCAGGATTTTCTGTATTGGGACAGGTAGGTTCTACATTGAGCTGTGATAGTCCGAAGGTGTCACAGAGCTTTTAAAGTGGTTTCAAGCAAGGGGATAACCAGTCAAGGTTTAGGTTGCCCAAGATAATAATCTCAGAAGTGGAATTATCCAGTATGTTGCTCAGATGGTTTATAAGAAAAAGCCCTCCTGAGGGAGGTCTGTAACACCCTATTACCAGTAGTGATTGTGAAGGTGAGATTTGAACCTTAATGGTATGGCATTTAAACTCCTTAGGTTCGGTTGTGGAGCTAGCAATGGATGCAGAGAAACTATCCTTGAGGTAGATAGCTACCCCTCCCCCTTTGGCCTGTCGGTCTGTCCTGAAGATTTTGTAGATGGGGTATTAATTTTAAGATCCTGAATAGTCAGTTTTCGCCATGTTTCTGTGGCCACCAATACATCTGGGGAGGTATGGTTTAGCCAGTTTTGTAAAGCATCAAATTTTTTGTAAGGCTGCAGTCATTCACATGGAGCAGGTTCATCCTTTCTAAAATTGTTAGGTCGGCAGGTGCTGAGATGTGAGCAAGTGGACCCAGGTTACATAGAAACATAGAAACTGTCAGCAGATAAGGACCGCTAGGCCCATCCAGTCTGCCCGTAGGCCCTATACATTGTATGTGGCCACTGACCCTATGTGATCAATGGCTTTTCATCACTCCCTCCCCTCTCAAGCTTTAGTTCAATGTCCCCCGAACAGAGTCGAAAGATCAGTAAGAATTTTTTTAAAGCACCAAGTAGTAATCTTAAGAGCCTAGAGTGCCCCCTTTTGGGGTTGGGAGTGGAGTAATTAGGGGAATCATCAGGGCCAGGTCCAACAGGACCTAAAGAGGTGAGGAGAAGCATTCTAACCTTGAAGGTAAGAGAACGCTATACATAGCGAGCTGGTGAAAAATCCTGCCAGATAAGGTTTGTAAAATGCTGTAGTGCTGTAGGGTACACAGAGTTGGAGTCTCATGACTACACGAATAATTTAGGAGAAGGGGACTGATGGTGTCACACTCTGCAGGGTCTGGTTCAGGTGTTTGCAGGGGAGCAGTGCCATAATTGAGCACAGCAATGAGCATGCCCGCAAGTTGGCAGTATTGAAGTGTATGAAACATCGTGTTCAGTCTGTTTGGGCAGGTTCTGGCACCGCAAATGACAGAATGATTCTGGAGCAAGCACCTACCAATTAGGAGCCTCTACTGGCAGAGGGCAGAGAGGAGGTGTATTTAAAAGAGACAGCGGATGGGGTGAGAGGGAAGGAATTTTTCTTCTGGCACTTAAGAGAACAGGCTGAAAAGCCGAAAGCGGTCCCTGCAGGGTTAAAATTCAATTTGGGAGCAGTGTCCAATCAGCAAAGGGCCGGTGAGATGGCAGCCAATAGTGGCTTAGGCTGCAGAGTCAGTTAGCCAATGGTAACTTCAGGCTTCGAGCCAGAGGTGTAGCTGTACCAGGATGTAGAGCAGCAGGAGCGGAGAGCAGTAGATTCGGCCAGCGGTGTGGCTCCTGCCGCTGCCGGATGCTGGCCTAAGGGGCGTCCAATCAGGGATTCACCTGGAGGAGAGAGAGAGGAGAAGAAAAATGAGGTATAATTCAACAGGAGTACAATGGGACAAAAGGCTGCTAAGCTGTGGGTGTGGAAAAAAACATTTAGAGTTAATACTTTAGTTAAATTGAGTGGTTAGAGTCTGAATCCAAGAAACAAAAGAAAGCGATTAGAGGTTTCTGTGAGTCAGACAGCTGTGAGAATTCAGCTTAGAAAGGCTAACACTACTAAGACAATTTCAGAAGAAGGTAATGTAAGCGCCGAGCATAAAGCAGTGACTGAGGGCAGGGGAGGAACTTGAGCAAAAAGGAAGTAGAAGCTGAGTAGCCAAGGAGAGCAGAAACAGATTGACTAGAAGCTTTAAGGGAGACAGATTCAGTAACAGGCAGTAGGAAGCTTTTCTTTTTTTTTTTCCAACTGTATTTGTAACCCTCCAGCCTGGAACTCTCTCAGGCTACTGCACTCACCAGCTTGCTCTATCACCCGCTGTGGTCCCCTGCCATCTTCAAGGTCATTATGGTTCCCCGGGTCAGGGGAGGACAACCTGAGGAGAACGCGTGGGGCAGAGGCAGGGAACCAGCATTGGGCATGTGGCAGTGGCACTGGCAGGGCCATCACCTATCCTGGGCTGGAGGGGTATTTCTTGTTGTTAACCCGAGATTCCCCCCCCATGTGGTGCACGTCTGATGCCACGGTGCATGGCAACACTGACTGCGTCAGCCACTAGTACATGCAGCCCGGTGGCTCGTTGGTAGATCCGGTCTCCACCGGGGATCGCCAGAGCACCGGACATCCCTAACCCTCCAACCCGAAGAGGAGAGCTGCCCAGTGGGCACTCAATCCGTCTCACTCCCCTGCTGACCCCTGACTCCTGAGCTCGCTCCCAAACTCAGGGCATTGGTGCGGCACAAGATGTGGCATCCAGCACCTCAACCCTCAGTGCCATCAGGCCAGACAGGAAGTTTTTTTAAAAAAGGCACAGGAGTTTACTATGAGAGCTAGAGAAGATGGGTTCAGTAGTGCAGTTTAGGTAGGGCATAGCAGAAAAACAAAAGAGAAAGCTAGTTCACTTTAACCAGGTATGGCATAACAGAATTATTTAAAGAGGAACTAATCACTTTAACACAATTCCATACATCTAACTTACCAAAACAAACAGTGGCTAAAACATTCATCCACATTCCTGGGCAATTAGTTAATAATCAGTGCATGACAAGAGACTATGAGCCAGTATTATAACAGAAGTAACACAGCATTTGTATATATATATATATATATATATATATATATATATATATATATTAGAGGCAAAAACTCCGTTTAATACGTGCATTAGATGGGTTGTTCCACAGCGACAAAGTGAGAAATTCACTGTTAGGGTTGAAACCCCCTTGGACCCCCACCCACCCCCCAACTGGCATTGGGGTGCGCATTGGGAAAGTCAGCCTAACTCTCACCCATGACATGGCAAAAAGCAGCAGAGTATGGGAGAATGGGGTGAGAGTTGGGATTTACGATCCCAATGGCACTAATACGGTGAAAATTAAGCGAAAAGGGACCTCAACTGGCAACAATTTTCACTGCTCAACATCTTCTTCTTCTTTACTCTATTCCTTCTTTTGAGAATGATACGAAATAGTGAATGTAATGCACAGCGGCGGGAGCGGGGCCCCTCCCCACCACATGATGTGTTGTGGCATACTAACAGGGACAGCAACGCAAACAGAAATGCTAACAGTGGCGCACATGGTAACACAAGCACGAATGAGAACAGAAAGATGCGCACATGGTGGCGTGAAGCGGGAATGGTCTGCCATGTGATGTGTTGTCACATAGTAACATGGTGCCTGCAAACAGAAATGTCAATGGGCATGGTGATGTAAAGTGAAACAGTAAGATAAACAGTACTGTAGACAGAAATGGCAAAAATAACAGAAGCATAGCGCAAATGAAAGCATAAGGATACGCACATGGTGGCGCAGACATCAATGGTAAGTGAAGCAGTGCGGATCCCAAGCGGAAAGGCAACAGTAACAGTAATGTAAGCGCACAGGATGGTTTTCCCAAAACCTGCATTGAGAAAGACAGTGAGTACAAATAATGTATGCAAAATAATGAGTATCGGCGAAGAAAATGAGATCTTGGAATACTAAATACATTATATCTCAGGAACCGTATGACGTAGAAAAAAAAATTAAAAAGTCATATTATTTACAACTGTCCTGGCTAATTTGAATCTTAGCCCTTGTGGGGCTAAGAAATTTTCCGACGAAAAGTCCGTATCTCGCACCGTTTCCGAGATACGGGCCCTGAAAGGCGCGGCGAACACCGTAATGTTATCCTATGGGAAAAAAAGAAAAGTTCGGAGCGCCATAACTTTGCCTCCCTGTAATGTTTTTTCACCAAACTACTGAAAGGCACATCTGTGGGCTGTTGGCTGTCTTCCCTCCAAATTTCAGGAAAAAAGACCAAACCGTTATTTTGCAGCAGGCCTCCAAATGATTTCTGTTAAGTGTCGGGCGCCGTAATGTTATCCTATGGGAAAAACCGTCAATTTTGGAGTGCCGTAACTTTGCCACCATGTGATATTTTTTCACCAAACTACTGAAAGGCACATCTGTGTACTGTTGGCTGTCCTCCCTCCAAATTTCAGGAAAAAAGACCAAACCGTTATTTTGCAGCAGGGTGCCAAAGGATTCCTGTAATGCTTCGGAGGCCGTAATGTTATCCTATGGGAAAAACTGTCAACTTTGGAGTGCCATAACTTTGCCACCGTGTAATATTTTTTCAATACAACACTGAAAGGCACATCTGTGAGATGTCGGCTCGTCCCCTCAAATTTCAGCCCAAACTCCCAGCGGTTATTTTGCAGTGCAGTGCCAAAAGAATTGCTGTAATTTTCCACAGACTAGAAAATTACTGTCGCAATTGCAAAAGCCAGAAAAGTTCGACACTTTTGTGAGCACTAAAGTAATTTAGTGAAGTACTTTTTCCAGAAATTTGAAAACATATTTCTGGGGTGTTTTACCACAAAATAAAGACATGGCAAGCATCCTCAGGGCCCGAATAGCTAAATACAAAAGAATTACATTGCTAGAGGGTCTCAAATTTAAATACCAACCATTTTATGATCACCAACTGAAAACAAAATGGCAGATTTTGAAAGTAACAGGCCCATTTCGAAAGTAAAATAGCATTTGCGACACTGTCGAACTTTTGTTAACTTTTCCCTTTGACTTATAATGGAAACTGTTTTTGAATAACTTTTGAACCGTTTAATATTTTTCACCAAATCTTTACAAAAGGCACATGGGGACCCGCACGCACGTTCCCTGAAGATTGGCGGTCACACAAAACCGCATTCACCTGTACACGGGACCATAAAATTCCAGAAAAGTGCAAACGTGTGCACAGATCACGCTTAATAACTCCGCAACTGTATATCCGATCAGTACAAAACTTGGCAGATCCCAAGGCCTATGGGTCTTGATTACACATTCCAAATTTCAGGCAAATCCATCAAACAGTTGCAAAGTTATTAAGGTGCAAAATTTTGGGTTTAACATGGAAATGGCTCCTCAACCCTAACTATGGTAGCACTACCGTGCTACCATAATCTATATATATATATATATATATATATATATATTTTTCTGGCGCTTAAGAGAACAGGCTAAAAAGCTGAAAGCAGGTCCCTGGAGGGCTAAAATTCAATTTGGGAGCAGTGTCCAATCAGCAGAGTGCAGGTGAGAAAACAGCCAATAGTGGCTAAGACTAGGATGTAGAGCAGCGGAGAGCCATAGATTCGGCCAGCAGTGCGGCTCCTGCTACTGCTGGATGCTGGTCAAAGGGGCACTTCGGAAGCCCGATCAGGGTTTCACCTGGATGTAGAGCAGTGGGAGCAGAGAGCAGTAGATTTGGCCAGCAGTGCGGCTGCTGCCGCTGCTGGATGCTGGCCGACGGGATGCTTCGGAGCCAATCAGGGCTTCACCTGGATGTAGTGCAGCGGGAGCGAAGAGCAGGAGAGTTAGGGGGCCTGGGTTCTGCTACGGTGATGTTCAGTGGTTCTATCGAAAGATAATAAAAATTGCACGGTGCCTCCACCAGAGAGATTTAGAAGTGGGTCAGGTGTCTGGCTGGCACAGCCCCTGGGATGCTGCACCTACCCACCTCCCCTACCAACCACCCACACACTGGATACCCAACAATTCAGTACCACCGTAAATCATGAACAGTAATGCTTTGACAGACTCCAGAGAAATCCTGCACACACACAATTTCAAATGATAAACCACAGCTTTATTAGAGTGCGGACCAGGAAGGGGTTCTGGAACAAAGGATGCTGTGGAGAAACAAATGGGTTAGTGAAAATAAGCAGCACCAATAAAGACTGGGGCCGCAGACCAAAACCACCACCACTGGTACCAGTGTCCCGAAGTTCTTATGGGTACCCACTAGGTGCAGGCCTGGTGCGGTGCTGCGGGTTTACTGGCTGTTGGGGCCCTGGAAATATTAGAAAGAACTTAGATTTAAGAAGAAACAACACAACTTCTTTTTGTTTTTCTGTCCAGGAACCAGGTCCTGAGTACTCATGGTATGATGACCTCAGCACCGGAAAAATGGAGCTCCTTGAGTTATTTCAGCAACAGACACAGACTGGCCAGTATTCTTCTGACTAGATGGAACTTGCAGCTGGTCACCTTTTTTTAATATATTTCTTTATTGTGTAGTTTTATAATGATACATTACATTTAGATTCATTGTTTTAATTGCATGCACTGTTATTTTCTTATAACATATTGATTGTATGTTTTATTGTTCTTATGTTCAGTCTCTTTTATTGTTAAAATAAACTATTACAACACCATAGCATAAACAGAGTCGTGCCTTTCATTTATGTAAGTTTCCTCCAAGGTTCTCCTGCTCTGGGGTGGTCAGCATTGATTGGGTTCTCACTTTCTGATGTTCTTATGTACTGTCCCTGTGTTATTGTCATGTTCTTCTACCTTAGGTCCCTCCCTTATTGTCTATTGCCAGCTTATTGTCCCTTGTCCTGTTCTGTTCCTTTCCCCCTTTTTACATTGCTGTTTCCATCTGTATCACCCATGTAGTCCATCTCTCTAAAAATGTGTTCAGTTTGTCCCTGACTGAGTATATCATCCTTTCCATCTCTTGCGATTTTTTCAATAGTCTGTTTCCATTCCTGTTGTTCTGGGGGGTTCGGGTTCAGCCATCTCCTGGTTAAGGCTTTACCTGCAGCTACACATATAAGCCCATAAATATTGAACATTCGCACCTTCTTCACTTAGGAGGAGTCCCAATATTATGGGCCAGATATTCAAAACTTTGAAAAAAAGGAAAAGTTCAGACCGCGCTCAGTACAAGAGAGGGTTCTCAGCGGAAGAGTGGCTAGCCCTGAAAATACACAATTGTCCAAAACTACTGCGCTCCATTCACCATAATGAACCACACAAGAAACTAAGTAATCAACTATTTAGTTGTATTTTCTAAACATCCACCATGTGAGAACCCCTAGCGCCTCGGCTTAGTGTCTTCCAGGAGGCGTTTTGCATCCTGGTATCCATCTAGTCTTTAAATCCAATACAAGGTAGTGACATCATATACAAAGAACCAATCACCTATATGCATAACATTTTCATATTACAATTACAAAATGTTAAAGCATGTCTACGTCTAACCTAATGTTGCATTTACTATTAACAAAACATCACTGCAAAATCACAAATAAACAAATTAGCTCCAAGGAAAAAGGAGGATGCAGTGCAACTTTCTAAACCACATTGTGAACACATATTTTTATATAAATATCCTATAATAATTTCTGGTATTGTTTCATAGCTTATTGGGTTCTCCTTAAGGGACACACTGAAGCTACATTTTGCATATGATAACGGAAAAAATGTGTAATAACAGTAGTTATAAAATTCACTTACTACCTAACCTTAGAGAACAGAAAAGGCAAGAAAGAGGTTAGAGAGTCAGTCCAGGTCATGTGTACCGGAAACATGGAATTTATATTATATTCAGTAAAAATGCAATAGCTTAATCTGGTTCAAGGTCAGTTGGCATTCATCTGTATCCCCCTCCCCAGAGTCGTGCCTGAAAATAGGCAGGATTTGTCTAGTGCACTTACTCGGTCAACAAAAGCTAAATAAATAAATAAATATATCCAAGGCCATCTTTACCAGAAAGCAATATGTTACATATTCCTAAAGAAAAGAAAAAATTTACTTTTTTTTTTTTTTTTTTTTAGCTTTGTTGACCGGGTAGGTGCACTAGACAAATCCTGCCTATTTTCAGGCACGACCCGGGGGAAGGGGATACAGATGAATGCCAACTGACCTTGAACCAGATTAAGCTGTTGGTGGTATTTTTAGTGAATGTGGAATTTTGTTAATAACATGAATACATATTCAAATAAATGTTCCTTAAACGGGTATAACATTTCTTCAGTGTTCTGAAGAGGAACAGAAAAAATAAAGGAAAAGAGAGGAAAAGAAGAAAAAGAAGAAAAAATTTTAAAAAAGTATAAAAAAGAAGGAAAGTGAAGGGGGCAGGGAGGGGAGTAAAATATAATAAATGGGGGGAAGGGGAAAAGAAATACAGAACACAAAGAAAAACTAACAATATTGGTTCATTTCTTGTATTTTAGAAATTGTTTCAAGTGCCATCACTCATTAAGGCCTCATGGCCTTACTGTATCTGCTTTAAAGATCCAGGCACTTTCTTTCTGTAACTGAAGGTTTGGTCTATCATCTCCTCTGGAGGGCACTTTACCTGTTCAATTCCCATAAATCTAAAGCTGCTCACATCAGAATTATGTGCATGGTAGAAATGGCTACCTACTGGTGTGTCCATTTTTTGATTAATAATGGAATACACTTGCTCCTGTATCCGTTCGTTTAATGGTCTCACAGTTTTGCCTATATAATGTAGGTTACAACTGCACCAAAGAGTATAAACAAGGAATGTGGTAGTGCAAGATATCAAATTCTGTATAGTAATCTGGACCTAATTTAGCAATATTAGTTCCCTGCCAGTAAGCATAAACTGGCATGCATTACACCTCTTACATTTATGATTGCCCCCAAGGCTAAATTAGCACTGCCCAGCGGGCAAATGTAGCCTGGAGCAAAAAGCTAGCTATATTCAAAAGGAATAGCCCAGTGCAAAACCCACTGAATATAGCATGCAAAGGAAGCCAGGCGAACAGGGCCTGGAGTGCAGGGCAAAAATAGCCTGGGAATAAGACAGCACTGAATATAGCAAAAAAGACAGCACTGAACATAGCGAAGATAACCGCACCGAATATAGCACTGTCAGGCAGTGCAAACACCCAGAGGAACACAGTGCAGAGGTGAGCCTGCCACGCCCTGGAGCACATGCTAGGAAGATCAGCCCTGAAAGTGACCCCAGGAGCAGACAGTAGTGCAGAACCCAGAATATGTCACACACCCAGCCATGGCAAGGGTGAGTAACACCCAGGACCCCTGAATGGAAACCAAAGCACAGGAGAAACCCGTGTAAACCCCATACACCCAAAACGTCACTGGACATAGTAAGGTCATGAAAGTGGAATGTAATAATGAAGAATGACAACATAAAGGCAATATAAAAAAAAACAGAACAGCAACAACAACAACAAAAATATATGCAACAAACAGTGATGGAACAACAGTAAGACAACTACTACAACTACTACATATACAACTACTACGTCTACTACTATGAATACCACTACTGCTACTCCAACTAATACTACTGCTAATACTACGGCTACTAATGCTACTACTACTAACACTACTACTGCTACTAAAACTACTACTAATACCACGGTAACTACTGCTACTACTTCTAAAACTACTACTGCTACCACTACAAGCATTAACACACCCAACACCACCACCACTAATACTACAAAACACTATACAACCAGAATGAAAACATAGACACTAAATGCAGGTATGGATAACAGATGAAATAGGAGGGAAAGGGGAAGGGGACACAGAAATAAAACAGGAACAGAAGGTGGCAGCAAAACAAGCAGTCCATTAGCGAGGTCAAAGAAGACGGAAAGGGGAACAGTGTCACTGCTGCATATCCAATGGTTCCGGCAGTCTCGCCTCCAGCACAGCAGCCACCCTCCTTGTCTCAGATATGAGCACTGCCTGTTGATCAATAATGGTTACTCTTTTACCGGACAAGCAGGAGGTCTTCTGTCCCCTCCGACTCCTCTGGCCTGGTCACCCACAAGGAGGATCTCCGTGGACCTACAGGAGGAAGGGGGTGTATGTGAGGATGGGAAACCAGCAAGGAAGCACAATGCAGCCACAGGTGGCAACACAAAGATGGACAGCATGTCCCGACAGCCATGCCCATGTGGTGATGTGGAACACAATGGAATGCACACCCGACAGGTGCCTGCAGGGCAGGGCTGGATGACACAGGCAACAACTGACCACCCAATGGACACAGATATGAGTGGAAGACCACTGAAAACACCACAGCATAGTGGACACCACCCAATCCAGAATTGCACACAGTGAGGCAGTGCTGCCACACAGGCAGGTCCCAAGACGGCAGCGACAGTGGGCCACGCGATGACATGCACATGGGCTCATACGTTGGGACATGCTGCCCATAGGAACTGAACAATGTAACACAATGCAGAGCACAGCCACAACTGAAATGGGCACAGCAACAACACAGTACAATGGCATGCAGCCTGTAGGATAGCACAGCAAGGCATGCGGTGCAGCCATCACACACTGCAGCAGCATGCACAATGCAGGCATGCATGGCAACACCCATGGTGCACACGACCACAGGCCATGGTTCACCAGTGGAAGGACATCAGTGGGCCAAACACATGCCCAGTACAGTGCTGCACAAGTGGCCATGGTATAGCAAGTGCCCCACACTCCACTGGCGGCACAATAACAGGCGCAGAAGTGGCACCAGTGCACACCATGCCACCACAGCTCCACCATCCCATGCACCCCCAAGCATGGTGGTGTGCATACACCAGGCACAGCAGAAAGGACAGTGTAAGGACAGCTGGGTGGGGGAACAGCACACCCCTCCACTGCCGTATGCAAGAGGCAGACATGGACGGAGCAGCAACACATGCTGGGACAACAATAGGGCACCACACCAAACCAATGCAGGCACAGTGACCGATCACCAGACTGCCCATGCCAAGACCCCCAATGCCACAGCATCAGCCATACTGCATGGCATACACACCTGCAGGGAGAAGCTGACTAGATGCTACCACACAGAACCCCTGTACCGTACAGTGCGCACTATAGTGGTATGCACCTAGAACATGCACATGTCATGTGAATGGCAGAACAGGAACACCAGCCATGGATTGGGAACAGCAATGCCGGTTGGGCATGCCAACACAGGCCCATACAGCACAGAGGCCTCGCACAGCCCCCCCGCCACAGTGTATGGCAATCACCCATCCAGACACAGGCCGTACCCTGCCACACCGGTAGTCAAACACAGTACAATGGTGCACATGCCCTGGTACCATACCCACAGCCGTGCACTCAGTGGGACTGGTAATGGCAGCCCATGGAAAGACCCACACAAACCACAAGCACAGCAGTATGTAGATAACAAATGTACTCATGCAATAGGCCCCTGTCCTCTCCTCAGCCTGCTGCATCATGGGCAGCACCCTTAAGATGCTCCTGCCGGATGGCCAGGACTCCTTCTGGTCCACTCTCCCTGGGCTGGTCCACTCAATTCGATCTGCAGCGGAAAGAGGGCACAGCAATGTTAGTGCACGACACAGCAGTGACCAAGGTAGCCAGAGTAACCCAAAACCCCACCCCCAAGCCACAGTTGGCATGGCACAGCCCATGGACATTGTTCAAACCCCCAATGCCGGCACACAGTGCCCCCCTGGCATGCTGTACCCTGGCCATTTGATGCCACCATGACCCACTGCATGTGTGCTGTGCACACAGGGCATGTTGGCATGGTGATAATGCAGTGGACCAGTGTCACATGCAGGCCGACATTGGCATGCTATGCACTGCGGTGGAGGAGGACCATGTGCCTGAAACAGCCCTCCTGCAGTACACTGGTGTCAGTCACAGGACACAACTGTGGTCGGTCCCCCTGCCAGCATTCCCAAGCCCAGCGGTCAGTGCTGTGGGCATGCATGAAGGTTGTGCACAGCAAGACTGCATGGCAACATCCAGGGACACTGCAACAGGCACCACACAGTGCCCAGCACTGCATAACCAATGGATTCGGTGTGGCCACCATCCACCACCCCCAGCCGCCCAGTTGTATGGTGCCACAAACAAGGGATCCATGGCACCAGCCACCTGAGCCACATAGGCAGGTACGTGTCAGGGGACACATGCTCAGGCACACATCCCCATCACACATTCATGCCTGGGTGATCACACACACACACACACACACACACACTCACACATACACCTGCAGACAAATGCACATGGTACGCATGTGCACACTGTGGGGCAACACCTACCTGGCACTGGCACCGTCCCATCCTGCACCATCTATCGGTAGCATTCCAGCTGCTGCCACTGCCTGCACCTCAGGATGGCATAACAGTTTCTGCATTTTTCCCCATCATGTGGGATGCCTGTCCTTGCGGACAGGTGTCGGGCAATTGAGGCCCACACCTGCCATCGTAGCAGGTCACCCTCCCGGACTTCCCCAAAAAGGCATCTGTGCCACTGCTGCACCAGCTGCACCAGGTTTGCAGTGTCTACTTCCCCCTAACACCTGTCCCTGTGCACCACTGCGCTGCTTACGTCACTCAGCCATGGCAATCCAGGTGTTGTGGCTACATGACCTCACTGGGACACGCCCTGCACCTAATCCCAATCTATACAATAGCGCTGCACTATTGCATGCCGTAGCACTGCGCCTTAACCTGGAGTATCGCAATGTGCATGTGCAAACTTGCCACACCCAGCACAGCATTGGCGTGCATGCACAGTGGCGCTGCACAAAAGACCATAGTGCAGTGCTATGCTGCACAGTGTGGACGTGTTAGTGCAGTACTCGGAACAACCGTGCATGTGCAGCTGTTGCACAATGCCACGCAGCGCTGCGCAAATGCCATAGCATGGCACTACACAAGTACAATTTAGCCCAGCACTAGCCCTTTGCCCAGCACTAGTCGCTTGCCTGGCATGAAGGCAAGAGATATTCAAAGGGGCTATGTAAATTAGAGTACTTGTGTATGCAGAGGGCAAACAGGGTGATTACCATATCATTACAGCCGCATTTGCGTGCCTAAGGTTGCCTGGCCAGGCTATTTAAGGGCAAAAAGTGCTCCACCTGTGTTGCTGATTGGGATTGCAGTGTTGTGCAGGTGTGGATTAAGTAGCACAGAATCAGAATGCCTCAGGAGAGACAGCAGGAGCAGGCAGATATGTACAGCATGCAGGGCAGGCTGTGGTAATGTACAGGGGTGTGGGCTGGGACATGCACAGTCCACACATGTGTACAGTTGTGCAGGGGTCCAGCAACAGTGCAGATGCTGGACTGATGCCAGACACACATGGTGATTACTGGATGGGTGGATATGCACAACCAGTGTGTACTGCCACAGAGGGAGTCAGATTCCCTCTGACCTTGTGTGCAGCGCCCATGAGGGCCATGGGAATCAGAACCCTGAGGTGACAGACAACACAGGGTGTGCATACAGTTGCACACCTTTCAGATTCCATAGCGTATAGTACTACTGTGTGACATGTGTGCATTGTGGTTTATAGTTCTCATCTCCGTAGTGACACTGACTTGTGCAGTCTCCAGGGGTTCTACACTACTGTCACCACAGTAGGCGAGAGTGGAAAGCTACAATGCACCTGCATTCCAGGTGGTCCTGCAGTAGCACAGACATCACTACTGCAGCAGACCAATGGAATGACAGCACTGCTGCAGCATAACAGGCATATTCCAGGTATGAGAGGTCATGCTTACCAGCATTCCACTATACAGTCTACCACATTGCTGGGCCAGTGCTGTTGTCTGTACATGTGTGGGCTTCTGGCAGTGCAACTCCTTCCCAGGGGTGCACACCACGGTGGTGGCTTGCACTGCCTGTGGGGCACAAAGTTAGGTGAGACCAGGTCAACAGGCACAGTGGCCATGTCCTGGGGGGGCCTGCCAGCATGGACCTTAACACTCAGTACTGCCTGCCTATGCCCCCGTGCCAGATGATCAATGCATGCCATTGTGAGCATGTTGAGTGCATGCAGGTATGCCCCAAGGGCACAAACTGCACTGTCCATGATGCCATGTGCATCCTACATTGCAGGAACACACACCACTGGCCAGTGGCATTGGCAGTGCTGGCACTGCCTGTGCAGGCACCACTGGGCAGCCCATGTTAGGTGTGCAGGCATCCCTAGCACTGCCTGGTGCAGTCTCCAACACTGCTTGCTGCATGCAGGTGTGGACAATGCCTGGTGGGTGTGCAGTGTGCCATGATCAGCGGGAACTGCTACAGCTGTGCACACATTGTACGCCACTGAGTGTAACCCATGCCATTCCATCTGTCCCACACAGGTGACAGTGCAGGACAGGAGCAGCTACGGGCCCACAAGTTTTCTGGGGACAAGCTAATAGCACTCGTACATGCTGTGAAGGAGGGGAAATGGTCCTGAGGAGTAATAGGCCCACAGATGCAGTTGTGCGGTGCATGTGGGATGAGATAATGGTGAGGTCAATGCCATGGGTGGCTGTGGGTGTAGCACCAACGCTGTCAGGAAGCGATGGAACGACCTGCTGTGCCATGCCAAGGAGGAGGAGGCCCAAAGACTATGTGAACAGCTGCAGACAGGTGGTGGACCTGCTATTAAATCCAAACTAGATCCTATTCTGGGTCTCTCAAATGCTTTCAGCCCAGAAATCTGTATCTTGGGAGATTATGAGGGAACCCTGATTAGTAACCAGCTTAAGCATATGGCTATGGTATCACTATGCACCAAAAAAGTAATATTACGCCACTGGCTTGATCAGAAAGTCCCTTCTCTTATGGAATGGTTACATGAAGTTCTCTTTGCTTTACAAGCAGAACACCTTATAGCTCAAATGTCTAAGAGAATGCACTATTACCAAATGGTTTGGGCTCCCTTACATACCCTACTGACCATCTGACCACAAGTACAGTACTTTGGTATCATAATCTAGGGTGATAATGTCTCACTACTAACTCCAATGTGCACATACTTAACTTTCTGGTTATTTAAAAAAAAATGTGTTTTGTGCATCGGGGAAAGGAGGCATAGTGTGAGGGAAGTGGGACAGGGGTTGGGGGTAGATTAACTTGTTATTAGTCTACAGATCATTGTATCTGCCTTATCTCTGTTAAATGAGTATATCAACATAACTGTGAGCTCTGCATTTACCAAGTTATCTTGATTATATAATGTACAACTATCTCTAGTCTAGTACTATGTCAATGTCTGTCTTTGTAAAATGAAAAACTCAAATAAAGTTTACTGAATTTGGAAAAAAGGCAGGTTAGGGTATTTGAAATTTAATTTTTGCCTCTTTTAATTCTTTTTACGCATGGGAGATACTGCAGCCTCTGTCGGTGTATTTCTGAGGGATAATCTTGCTTCAAATACAGTCTTATGGGCGTGGCCTGACACCGAACAAGATGGAGGCTTAACTCCAGAGCTCTTCACTGACAGACTGAATCTAACATCATCCTCTGTTATCTAAGGTCATGAATATCATCCAATGTAAGAGAACAAAGTAAGGAGTGATACTATTGCTATCAGGAATATTCTTGTCAAGATATATCTACAAATCTATATAATTTTGGAGAACTTAGTGAGATCCTGCAAGACCCAATAATGGCCTACTCTGACAAACAACTAGATCCACTGGAGAAATAGAAGGAATGTTTAATAAGTTATCTATGGATATGCAGGACCTAAAACTGCTACACAATATAACACACAAATGATGGAAGGTATTGATTCCAGATTGGCCTTCACAGAAAATAAAGTTTGTCTTAATGAAAAAATATACAGGAACTACAAGCAACTATCAGGTCTCAAGATCGGGTAATTAAAGAACTGCATCTGAAAATCGAAGACCTAGAAAACAGAACACGAAGAAACAATTTAGCGTATATTTGGTTTTCCTGAAGGAGTGGAGGACAAAATACTACCTCCTTTTACAACAAGAACTACGCATATACTGCATCTCAACCCGACAAAGATCTAATTATAGAGCATGATCACCGATCACTAACCCCAAAGCCCTCTGCAGACCAAAACCAAGACCTATAATTGTGAAATTTCTTAATTATACCAGCGTTGAGCTAATTTTAGAAAGCACGTGAAATGGGTCAACTTAAATGGCAGGATTACAAAATATATATATATCGAGATTTCTCAAGGAATTGTCTTTGAAGCATAAGGCATACACTAATGCTAGACGCCTAATGCATCAATTGGAGATCCATTTAATTTAAGATATCCAGCAAACATGCGACTATACCTAGGAAATTCAGTAAAAGATTTTTATGATCCTGATTCTCTCATATCGTTTTGAGCAATTATCCATCAACCGCTAATAGAAATCAAGAATCAGCAAACCTCATCTGCAGTTACTGCCTCTGAAAATATGGTTTTAGATGTAACAAATAAAACAGATTCCCGCAATGTAATGAATCATTTGTTGGTTCCAACTGATAACTCATCAAAGGAGAAATCTAATTATGAGCAAATAGAACCCAAATCGCAACGAACCACAACATCAACGAGTGAGTGCAGCCAAAGGTTTCTAAATAAGGATACATCCAAATCTGTTCCAGAATCTATTACCTTCACTAACATTGCTGTGCAGAATAAATATGCCGTGTTACAGCATCTACCCTCCCATTGCGACGGCACAGAGACAGAGTTCGGCACATCGATAAGAGAAGAGGCCGATTATGATCATATTGAAACTTCGTGGGCAGGCTGCGAGGAGAAATCTCCTGTTAAAACTAACGAACCACCAAAGAAGAAACGCCGAGGCAAAAGCAAATATAAAAGTGACATCTCTCCTATTAAGCACTTAAAATGATCATCACGAAGTGAATTTAATTTATTAAATTGCATTTAGCTGTTGCTGTGGGTACGGTAGCTGGGAGCTTTGACTTAAAGTAACGCATCAGTTTAAATACCTCAAAAGAATGAAGGTAAAGCAGAGCTGTAAGATTACCCAAAACTTCAGGAGGTAACAGAAATCGTAAGTGGCTGTGGCGGGACTAGAAATTAGGCACTGCTTGACATAAATTAGAAGTGCATCACAGCATAAAAGGAAACTTTCTAATAGAGACTTGTAATTAATCTTTGCTAGTAACAACATTACAATCAATGGGTCTTAAATCATGATGAGTGTGATGTCATTTTCTATATTTTGACCGAGATGAGACAGCTATATTAATACAAACTCACAGTATATCACAACTGAGCTAGAAAATGTACAAATAACATTGTACCTTGACACATAAGTTGGTTTAACCTGCTCTAATTCTATAGGACATATATATAGATTGATTGCATATATTTAGTTGATAACTATATAATTAATAAGAAGGCTGGTATAAAATCTTCAGTATTTAGCATCATTTAATACAAGACACTTATATAATGCTTCCTTGTTGCTTGCCCAGTTATAGGTATTAGATCCATTGAATTATTGCTTACATCAGGATCCCTTTGATCTGGTGTTTTTTTTTTTTTTTTTACAATTATACAAGTATACTGGGTATTTATCTCTGCCCGAGACAGAGGGGAGTGAATGAATCATAATGTTGCAACAACAATTAATACATATGGGCAGAAGGAATTTTAGAACTTATTGATCATATGATGCAAACATAACATATCCTATTGGTATATATTTGAATCCCCTAGAAATTAAACAAATTATATAATTTTTTCTATTTTTTTTTCTCTCTCTCCTTACCATAGATGATGATAGATTCAGTTAGGTTAGTGAATTAATATCTTCAACCTTAACAGAGTTAATTATATAACCTTTACAATCCTAATTAAAGGATTACGTTAAATAACATAATATAGACATCGTTTGATCATTATTGATTTGATTACTATACTAAGGAAGATTGGATAAGTCCCCTTTCTTCTTTTTAATTGGGATCTCCTCTCTTCCAGATCGATAAGCTGCGTCCTGGTATACAGGGAGGTGGTCTTGGTCTCTTTGTATTTGGTCTTTTCTTCTTTTTTTTCCCTACTACGACCGACCTTACCCACTCTGTATATCTGAGATGATAATTTTATTTTATGTTTACATGTTGTGGATGTTTAATATCGTTAGAATTACAAATGTTAGAGAGAGCTGCATAGATAATTCTCAGAAAGAGAAGTTACATTTTGTTAATTTAATAATAATTAAAGTACCTGCCAGCACGATGACAAGTTACAACACATATTATAATTTGTTTTACAGGTCATTGCTGTATATTAGTCTGAATAATGGTCCCTTGATGATGTACTTACTATTCAGATTGGCTAATAACTTAAGTATATAATGACCAATTTAGCATTTTATACGTGGAATGTCAAGGGACTTAATCGCCAAATAAATAAAACAAATTCTAAATCATCTCAAAAACACAAAGTACAAATTCGTTATTGTAAGAAACTAAACTGTTAAATGCAGACAATGACAGATTAAAAATGATTGGGTCGGTCAGGTGTATGCAGCATAGTACTACAAAAAAAAGGGGCGTGGCCATACTGTTACATAAAAATCTGAGATGGACACCCTCTAACATCCAGAAAGATACGGATGGCAGATGGCTTATCATAACATTTAACACCCCATCAGGGCCATTAACTATAGTCAATATTTATGCACCAAACTCAGATGATCCTAAATTTTTCCAGCGTTTAACCCAAATATTAATTACATCGAATATATACAACTCCCCAATACTAATTGGAGGGGACTTTAACTTTACCTTAGAAGCGTATATGGATAGAAGTAATGGCTCATTAGATAGCCACCCTAAAAGTTTATCTATTATTACTCAATTTATGCAGGATTTGGGTTTATCCGATATATGGAGAACTTTCCATCCTAGAGACAGAGAATATCGTTTATTCTTCATGACATCAGACATATAGTAGAATAGACTACTTGCTAACCTCACCTACAATAACTGCAAATACAATTGACATTAACATTCTCCCATTAATTATATCAGATCATGCTCCAGTTAAACTTCTATTTACCTGGGGCCTCCCCAAAAATTCTTTGCATGGAGACTAGATCCTCTACTATTGAAGGATCCTGAATTTATACTCTTGATTAAAACACAAATAGAAGAATTTATACATATCAATGACCCAAAAGATCGTCTATGAGTACTATATAGGAAGCACTTAAAGTTACCTCTAGGGGTAAAATAATCAGCTCGGCCCATAGACGGAAGCTCAGGAACAGCAAATTAACAATCTTGAAAATTACTGGAAACAAAGCAAAGACTATATTCTAGCAACCCTCATCCTGACCCTTCCTCGAACCTGCATTATGAAATTTTACAATTAAGAATGCAAATCAACGACTAATATCTAGGAAAACAGAGATTGCTTTACTTTGAATAAAACAAAAATTTTGGGAAGGGGTGAAAAGGAAGTAAAATTCTAGCCTACAGACTTAAGATGCAACAGACAGAACGTTACATAGCCTTTAAAAGATGATACAGGAAGATTCAAACTAATGAATCTGCTATTAATCAGATAATGACATCTTTTTATAAAAAACTTTATTCTTCATCTCATACATCATCAATTCTGGACATTTCTTCCTTTTTGGATAAGATGGCACTCCCTTGTCTCTCGCAGGAGATAACACAATCTCTAGATACACCATTCACAGTAGAAGAGATAAAAAAGGCGGTTCATTCTCTCAAATCTGGACGATCCCAAGGTGGAGATGGCTTCCCTGTTGAAGTTTACAAACTTTGTGAGGAACAATTATGTCCTTTATTATGCAAAGTATTTCATGAATCATCTCTACTAGGTCAACTACCTTATACCATGACAGATGCAATAATTACGATCCTTCCAAAAAAAGATAAAGACTCGACTAATCCAGCTAATTATCGTCCAATATCTTTACTCAATACAGATGGAAAGATTTTTGCTAAGATCTTAGCAAACCGTATAGAACCATATATCCCGAAATTAATTCATAAATCTCAAGTGGGCTTTGTTAAAGGAAGGATGGGCTCTGATAATTTATGCTCATTAATGAATCTTATTTACAAAGCCAAATCTCTCAATTCTCCTACAGGCGATTGCAATAGATTTTGAAAAGCTTTCGACTCTCTGGGCTGGAACTTTCTTTTCAGGCACTGTCCGCTTTGGCTTTAGTAACCAATTTTGTTCCTGGATTAAGCTTCTTTACACTAAACCTCATGCAAGAGTACTTACTAACTCTACTTTTGACAGAACATTTAGACTAGAAAGGGGTACCAGACAAGGATGCCCTCTCTCACCTTCTCTTTTTATTTTGGCATTGGAAACTTTTGCTGCCTTTCTCAGACAGAACAATGAAATTAAGGGTATTAATATCGGTCACGCACAATATACAACCCTGTCATATGCGGATGATATGCTAATTTTGCTAGAAAATTTAAGTATATCTGGAAAGCCACTTAAAAACATTTTTGATTTGTTCTCGAGACTTTCTGGACTAACAATTAATTATCAAAAATCAGAGGTATTACCATTGAATAAATACTGTATACCGATTATGAATACACATTTAGGCTTTGCTGGGCCCATATTATATCACCTATTTGGGGGTTAAAGTGTCAACTGATTTTGACAAGATATGGGAAAACAATTTACGCCATTACTCATTAATATCAAAGCAGATCTGGATAGATGGAAAAATTTGAAATTATCTTTACTAGGTAAGATAACTGCAATTAAAATGAATATCACTCCTAAAATCTTATATCTATTTGCCTGCATCCCTCTTAAGATATCTTCTTCCCTGTTAGAAAGTATTGACAAAACTATAGGAAACTTCCTATGGGAAGGTAATATTCCAAGGTTTAACCGTATCAAATTACGTCTACATTGGTCACAAGGTGGTTTTGGCTTACCATGGTATATGGCTTATATGTGGGCTTTCAGAGCGTCACAAACTATTAAGTGGTTTATGAAACCCAATCATAATGTACCGTTATGGTACGACATGGAAACTTCTCTATCCACAGGATATACACCTAATAGTAACATTTACTTTCCGTTATCTCCCAAACTAAAAAAAATCCCATAATTAATGCATCAGTTCATTACTGGTTTAAAATGCATAAATGGCTTAAATTTGATCCTTCTCCTTTACCTTTTACACCTATATGGGGCAACCCAAAATTTATATTAGAAAACAAACCAATATACTGTAAGTCTTGGAGGTACAAGAATATCCTATTTTTGTGTGATATTTTAACAGATAATGATAATTCACTAAACTCCTTTAATAATATTCAAACAAAATGGAATATTCCTAAAGAAGAATTTTGGAAATACTTACAAATACATAAGGCCATATCCTCTAATCTTCAACAATTTAATAAAACAGAAGTATCAATCTCATATATGAATGCATGGATCAACACCTCTCATGGCTTGACCAGCAAAATATATAAACAGATTAGAGACATATTGCCAAATCAGTCACTTTCAGCCAGAGATAAATGGAATCGAATATTAAATGTAAATATTACAGATTCTCAGTGGAGTAGCTGCTGGAGAAGTTGTCACAACTCCTTTAAAGACATGCGTAATAGGTTGATTCAATCTAAAATTTTACATTTATGGTATAAAACACCAGCTCATCTATATAATATAGGTTTAGCTCTTAATAATAAGTGCTGGCGATTTGATTACATGAGCGGAGATCTTTACATATATTATGGATTTGTAAACCCATATCTGATCTATGGCATGCTGTTCATGTCCTAACCACCCAAATTATTAGGCATGATATCATCTTTGAACCTAAATTTTGCCTTTTAGGAATCAGGAATAATAATACAAATTTAACAAAATACCAGCATAGATGGCGTCAGATCTTATTTATGCAAATTAAAGAGACTGATCTTAATTCAATGGAAAACTCAGCTTATACCTACCTTAAAGACAATTTTAATAATTTAACTACATCGCATCTCTGGAAAGAATCTCATACTTGATAATAGACTGACTTAATGAGTTTTACTTGTGTTGGCAGGACTATTTAAATTTTCTTCAAACTCAGAAGATATAACAGATATTACATTATACACATTTTTTTTATCTCTTTCTTCTCTTCAGATACACTTTTAATATGGATGTAGAATTACAATTAACTTTCTATGCAGCTCTTAAGTTTAGTGTAGATTATGTGTTATATAAAAAAAAAGAAAAAGTTTCTTGTTATTCTTTGTATCTTTTTCTACTACTAATTATATTATAGTACAAACAGAAAAAGAAAAAGGGAAAATAATTCCGAATGTATAATTACACAACCCTTCTAGGGTATCATTTACGTGAATTAGTATACTGGTATTTTGATAATTCATTATATTTTACATATTATCATCTGTATTACCTAGTATACAAAGTGTAACATCATTCATATTTGACTTTGTATTATGTACTATTTGTAAAGGATAATATCTATTAATAAATAAACTAACTGCAAAAAAATACAGTCTTACACCCTTATAGAGCATGACCCTCTTTTGACAAGCTTTTCTCAGTACCATCTCTTTGTCTTGTAACTAGAAAATTTCATAAATATTTGTCTTGGTTGAGTTTTAGGATCTTTAGTTTAGCGTATAGTGCCGGTGCACTTTTCCTATCTTTAAGTTAATTCTCTGCAGTTCTAGGATTTCAGTCAGCATGTTTGGTAGGAATTCAGCAATGTCTGGAGTTTCAATATTTCCAGTAACCTGGACAGTCTGAGATTGTCTCTTCTGGGTCTGGCTTCCAGGTCTATACATTAACTTTGTATGGCCTCCTTTTGCTGTGTGAGTAAGTCTAGCGCTGTTGCTAGGGCTCGTATTGCTGTTTTCAACTCTCTCCAACCTCTCTCTGCTTCCTGAATTCTTTTATCTAGCTTTGTAAATTTCTCATTAGGTTTATAAAAGCTTGCTTGTTCTCTGTACGTGATGCCTTGATTTCATGCATTAGTTGCTCAACTCTGTTGTGGAAGAGTTCTCCTCCTCCCGATCTGTATCATCTTCAGGGCCCTGCATGCTTGCTGGGGATGAGCTGCAGCTCCTCTCTAAGATAGCAGATGGAATTGTGAGCCATCATCTACTTGTTTGTGGCTGTCTGTCTTTGAGTGAGTTACTCTGGGGTTCCTCTCTCTTATGGCTGATTTTTTTTTTTACTTTATTTCCCTCCAGTTGTGGCCCCGTGGATCCTCTCTCAGGCATCCTGTCCATGCCCTGCCCACCTGAGGCCCACCTGATCTGGCCTCCTCTCTCCTCCCCCTCCCTTCCCACAGCCAGCACCTCCAATTTAACCATTTAACCTGCCTGGGGTGGGTAGCCCCCTCTGCTTGGGTGCCCTTGTAAGTCAGACTCTGGCTGCAGGGTAGAGCCTGGGTGGATGAACTAGAAGGCCAGTCGGGGTAAGCCCGGTGGAGGGCATGGGGGACTGGTGCCGTCACCTGTCCATGGCACTGGTGTTTTCTCTTTTCTGTGCTCTACCCCAGACCCCCTCCCCATGGTGCACGTCTGATGCACTGGTGCACGGCAACCCTGCCTGCTTCGGTCATGCTGATTGTGTGCTGCCTGGCTTGCTGCAGTGCCCACCGGTCTCCACCGGGGGCCGCTGGCTTGCCAGGACATCCCACCCCTTCTTCCCCGGGGAGGAGAGAAGCATGAGGGCACTCATCCTCAACCCTTCCCTGATGACCCCCGGCACCCGAGTTCACTCCTGAAGCTGGGTCATCGGTGTAACGAGAGGTGTGGCATCCAGAGCCTCAACCCTCAGAGCCACTGGGACGGCTTGATTTTTAGTTATATTTATTCTACTTTGCCGATAATTTGGAGATTTTTATTCCCTGAGGGGGAGCAAGCTCTTTCTTTAAGATGTCTGCTGGGCTGTAACATCACTAGAAAGCACAGCTGGTCACCTTGATTATAGTTCTGGAGGCTTGTCACCTTCAGCTGCTTCTGGACCATTGCAGAGCATGGTGGCAGGACAACACCAGCCCCAGAGGCCCAGAACTGAAAGTGGCTCCACAGCCTGGCTTCCTCGACAGGTCACAGGTGCCCTCACCCAAACAAGCACTGTGACTCCTGAGACAGTGAGTCCCACTTTGAAGGAGTTAGCAAGTTGCCTCCCTGGCTCTGAGTGAGAACTCCTGAATGGTGTGGGTCCTCCTGCAGTCCCTGCACTGAGTTCTCAGCAAAGAAAAGTTTTCAGGCAGTCACTCCAATAAAGTTCAGTGCCAATCAATGTGGGTGCTATCCCCTATTTTGATGAGTGCAAGGGCAATTCAGCAGGGGGAATTCAGCAACAACAACCCCCTGCACACCACTTCACACTTTCCAGTTAAGTGTCCCCAACCTTTTCTTCGGCAGCAGCTAGGCCTCAGCTCTCAGCCACTTTAACCAGATCACACAGGACGCACACAGCTTCAGCTAGCACCCGATGACCGGAGATGCTCTGTCTCTTCAGAATTTCTTTATAGTCCCACAAAGCAAATGACTCCTCAGCACTGACTGTAGCACTCAGACAATTTGCAGTCTTCTCAGCAATTCCACTTTCCAGTGCAGGGTTTCTGCAGCATTCAGTCTGTCCTATTAATAGTAAGCAACTTTTCCATACCTGGGAGTCAGCCTCACAGTTCAGTCTCTTCTCTCCTTCCCTTCTCATTCTGTTTCTGCAACCCAGCAATCTCCAATTCCAGCAACCTCCATCCCACAACACAGCAATATCCACATAGGGCTCTGCAAGCTCCTGACGTCCCAAGTCCACTCACAGGGTACTCCTGACTCATACAGAGCCCAGGAACAGACTGAAGAAATCCCAGGAAGTCCACCTGTTTCAGCCAAAAAAACAGCATTCTGATTGGATAATGGAGCCTATCTATAATGGATAACCATAGTGATCAATATTTCCAGCTCATTTATTAGGGCATGATCTAGGCACCAGAATTTGTTCCCTCCTTTTCCCAGGATTCACTCTGTCCAAGTTTTGGGCACCTAGATCTCTGATTGGCTACAATAATTGGGTCAAGTGTCACAAACATGTCAGCTCCCATTCAGTTCATTACAGTCCATGCAGTTTCCACAAACTTATAGGACAGGGTGCAGCCCAACACATTACTTTATTTAGCCAAACTCCCACCTGATCACAGCCCTTGTGTGCCTCTTCTAAAATGAGCCTACTCTTGTCTCAGTACCCTGAGTAGTCTTGCTGTCACTGCTGCTGAAATGCTGTCCCCTCAGGAGGCAGGCAGCATCTAATCAATATGCATGAGCACTCATGACTTATTCATGAGCCCTCACTGTGCCCAAGTTCCAACTTTCTTTTATTCCCCGGCTTCTCGCTGCCTCCCTTGTGGTCAGCGGTCCCCATTTATTACACCAGGTGTACCGGGACCATCAAACACCTCCCATTTTGACTGCAACCAGCAATCGCTAAGATTAAAGTACTCTCTAGCGCATGCACGATCTCTGCCTTGCTCCGTGGAGCAACAAAACAGCGGTGATCGTGACTATGTTTTACAGTCCAAATGGGGCTGAAATCAAAGGCAGAGCTGCATGGGAGATTTGGGGATCACCAGGAGGCATAATTGGAGATCGGGACAACGGGTACTAAGGAAAGTTCCTTAGAGGGGAGTTACAAGCATATCTGTGGTGTGGCCCTGAACAAGTCCTTTAAGTACCTTGCTGTGCTCCTTGGGCACCCCACCAATAATCTTTGGCTCAGTGGGTCTTTCATGGATGATTACTACAAAATTATTCTTGCTTTGAAAGGACTGTTAGAGGGTAGTTTATCCCCCCCCCCGATTTAAATTTCAACTCTAGCATTGGCAGTGTATGGCACCAGTGTAAATCCAAATAATGTATAGCAGTCCTGTGTGTGAATTAAACTCCAAGAGCCACCCACCAAGTGATGTACTTCGCTGTGCTCCTTGGGCACACCACCAAAAATCTTTGGCTCAGTGGATGATTACAAAAAAAATCAGTTGCACACTGTGTGTATGACCCTGACTGAACAGACGTGCTCCTGAACACATTCCTTTAAGAGAGATTTCGGACTTGCGTGGCTGCCTTTGGACCAAATCATCACCCTGGGGCTGGGTGGGAGGTGCAGCCAGTACATGACACTATACTGACAAGTCCTTCCTTGCCCTCAATCATCATTCTCTTTCTCATTTTGAGCAGATCTTTTTGGTAAATGTGCCTTAACCAGAATGACTTAAATGCTGGTAGTTCTGTTTTTCCCAATAGTAGTGGTAGTAGCAGTGGTTAAGTGGTGACTTTCGGATGGGCTGGAGATCTTCTCTTACATTCTGTTTTTCTTCCTAATGGTGATGTGTTTCTTCTTCATAACTGAAGGCGCACTGCTAAACACAGTGGTGCCTGTGGCTGTTGACGAATAGAAATAGCTATACAAACACATACAAACATACGAACTTGACAGCAGATAAAGGCCTTTCAGTCTATTGAGTCTGCTCGATTGTGCAGCTAGCTGCCCACCTGCCCCTGCCTCCCTCCCCTTCCCCATCCAATGACCCTTACCCTGTCCCGTTCGCTTTTGAAGCAGTCCACTGTATTACATGCTACCACTTCCTCTGGTAACGCATTCCACCCTGACACCACCCTCTCCATAAAAAAGTGTCTCCTCATTTCCCTCCTAAACATTCCCCCCTCCAATCTCAGCTTGTGCCCTCGGGTGTCCCTCCCTCTCCTTAACTGGAAAAGCCCCTCTGTGTCCGTCTTATTTATTCCCTTCATGTACTTGAAGATTTCAATCATGTCCCCTCTTTTCTCCTCTCCTCCAGGGAGTACATGTTCAACTCCTCACCCTACTCTCATAGGCAAGTCCCCTAGCCCCTAGATAAATTTTTGTTGCCCCATGCTGCACCACCCAGTAACCTAATGTCCTTCTTCAGGTACAGCTGCCAGAACTGCACACAGTACTCCAGGTGTGGTCTAACCAGTGACCTATACAGCGGTAGGATCACCTCACCCCTCCTGGAGGATATGCCTCTGGCAATACAACCCAGCATTCTATTAGCCTTTGTAGCTGCCTTTCTACACCGCGAGGAGTTGTTCACTGCTCCCATTATGATCACCCCCAGATCCTTCTCCTCCTCCAACTTGGGTAGCTGAACCCCCCCCCCCCCAAGCTGGTAGCTTCTCCTTGGGCTTTTTTGCTCTGAAATGTAACACTTTGCATTTTTTGGCATTGAACCCCAGTTGCCTAGTGTCTGAACAGGCCTCCAATTTTGCCAGATCATCCTGTAACCCCTGCCACCCCTCTAAGTCATCCACTACCACTCCCATCTTGGTGTCATCTGCAAACAGACTGATCTTGCTCTTGGTGCCTATTGAGATGTCTGCTATGAGCGATCCCAAACAACACCGCCCCAGTACAGAGCCCTGTGGCACCCACTCTTGTTACTGCCCTGGGCGATTTAGAGCTCCCCTCCCACCACCACCCTCTGCTGTCTTCCTTGCAGCCAGTTCACTACCCATCCCACCATCTTCGCCTCTGGCCCGTGCCTTCCAGCTTACTACCTAGCCTCCTATGTGGCACTGAATCGAATGCCTTATTGAAGTCCAGGTACAGGACATCCATTGCATGTCTCCTGTCTAATTGCCTGGTTACCCAGTCATAGTACTCCACCAGGCTGGCCTGACAGGATCTGCCCGAGACAAACCGGTGTTGCCTGCTGTCTGTGACAGGGACCTCCTGCCAGTCTTGAGGACCGACCTTTTCTTAAATCTTGATTTGCACACCGCATTAGCCTCTGGGTGCTCTCCACCTCCACTCCCCTTCCAATGTTCAAACTACTTATTAGTCCTTTTTTCCTTAAGGCATCACACATTGGGAAATGTAAATTACATTTTTTTTATTATTATCCTTTTAAATAATGGACTTGTAAAACTCCAAACTGCTTTAACTGAATTTTGAACTTTTCAGAAATTATTTAAAATGTCATAATTTTTCTTTCAGCTCAGTTATTATTTACAGAATAAATTTCTGCCTGTACTTTACCATCCTTATCATCCACCAAGTCCACATTAATGACGTTTCTGTTTGTTTGTTCTTCTCAGCTCAATTGCCTATTCCACACACTTTTCTTTCCCCAAAGTCCTTCTTTCTCCTTTTCCTTGTGTGCTTTCACCTTTTTATCTTTATTTTTGGCCCGATTAATCTAGAATGCTGTCTTCTGTCTGCATATACAAAGACGCGCTAAAAACGCTATTTAAACTCTTATTTGGTGCTCCAGAGCACTTACCAGCACCATTCCATCTTTTTCCTGCTAAGAGTAACACAGCCTCCTCGGTGCTTCCAGAGATCAGGTGATGCTAGCATGCATTAACATGCTGACGTTCGGAGACCAAGACTCCATCATCAGAGCTATATAATAGTGTATATTCTGCCTCTTTATACCCTTTAATCATCAGTTTTACATACTAATTATATTACTTTTAAATAACTTCCATCCTTTCATGCTATATAATTTCATTTAACTTAGCCTATATAGTCCTGCTCACTTTCAACCACTCCCATATGGCTCTACATACTATTCCTAGAAAGGTCACAAGTATTGCTCAAGGTCATACCTTGCTTTTCTTCTACTTCCATTTCGTAACTTACTTACACAATTTTTAAAAAACAAGCTTTTCTATTCATTCATGTGGTTTTTCAAGTAAATACCTCCTCATTTCAACATTTTGAAATCTTAACATCAGGGGTCAACATTTCTGCACAAGGTCATAGACGACTTCTTTTATAAATAATGCTACTGTTTTTCTTTCTTAAAAAGATCTTTTTCATCTATTCTTTTATACCAAATATTTGTTAACCTAGGGCACCTAAAACGAACCTTCTCTGTCTTCTTATCATCTGGAAATTACTAAAAATCGTCTTTCATTACTACAGGTTATTGTTATACTTTTCTTTCTTTATTGGTCCCCCAGGCCATAACCTGCTATAACCTTAAATGCCAAGCTGTTCTAAAAGCAGGTAATTCTTACTTTGTAGATACTTCTACCTACGCCCTTAGTCTACACAGTATCTTAACATATTAATTTTTTAACATCTACTTCGTACCTAATCCGAAGGTCAAGAAAAGTGCTAAATGTCATACATTATAATATTACTTTTCCCTCTCCCCCCCCACTCATTTTTTCCTTTCTTGTATTCACTTCGCATTCTAATAACCCCATACATTTTTACAATCCTTGAAACAGGTTAATTCATTTAACTTTTATTACAGGTAACTATTATACCCTGCATCATCACTAAGTCCATTAGGCACCAAAGTCTGCATTTCATGGATCTAAAAGGCCTCTCTTTGGAGAAATATGTCTTTCAAACATCCTCCTCTGGATGGCACTTCCAATTTCTTTAATCCTACATGTGTGAGAGATGCAGCTGACCCATGCCCAGCCTCTACATAATGTTTGGCTATCGCATATTTCATATTCTTACTTCTGATGGCCATCTTATGTTTGCCAATCCTAATTTTTAATGCTCTTTTCATTTGTCCTATATACGCTTCTCCACACGGCCATTTCAACATGTATATTACCCCCCTCTGATTCTGAAACGCAATTGATAAAACCTTTTATCTTATATTTTTTCCCAGTCCTAGGATGATTAAATACTTTTGTATTTTTGGTCCCATTACAGTGTGTACAATTCCTACATTTATAGTTCGCTTCTGGGGGCTCTGGCATCCAATTTGGTCTGTTATTTGGCTTTTCTTCTGTATACAAAGTATATACTAATACATCCTTCAAATTTTTATTTCTTTTATAACTAAATAGCGGTCCTTTATCCGCAATGTTCTTCAGACTCTCATCTGCTTCTAATACTGACCAATGTGTCTTTATTATTTGTTTTAATTCTCCGTAAATATCATTATATTCTGTACTAAAACAAATGAGTTCACCCATTTCATTTTTTCTTTTGTTTTTAATAACTCTTCTCTTGTTTTTCTGTTCACCTTTTCCAGTGCTGTTTTTAACTCTCCTGATTTGTAACCTCTATCCAGTAGCTGTTGTCACATTTCTGCCAATTCATATAGCCTTATTTCTTCTTCAGTACAGTTTCTTTTTATTCTAAGCAATTGTCCGTATGGTATATTCTTTTTTGTATGGGATGGATGTTGACTATCATGATGCAATATCGTGTTTCTGTCTGTATCCTTTCTGTACAGTTTTGTCTCCAATTTAGCATTTTTCACATAAACTGTTCGGTCCAAAAAATTTACTTCTGCCTTACTATAATCTGACACGAAGAGATGGTGGACAAAGACAGGATTTTCAAGCAGACCCCCGAGAAGGAACCAGTTCAGGCCTAGGCAGAGGCCGAGGACCAGGAGTGGGGAAGAGGAAGAAGTTACAGAGGCAGAAGAAGAGGACCAAGGTACAACTATGGGGGTTACTGAGGAGAACAGGGCCTCCAGCAGTCCCAAAGGAAAAAGAAATTGAATTAATAAATTTAACAGAAAATATACTATCAGAAAAACAGGAAAGTGTTTTGAAAAGAGGTTTATCATTTGTTCTAGCACAGAAATACAATGCCTTTAAAATAAAGGCAGGTTTATTTAAAACATACAGTATAGCAATTACATTTGAAAAGTTTCTTTCAAAGCAACAATTTATGAATCCACAGTACAAACTATGACTGTAATAAGGAATAGCACTGGAAAAGGTGAATAGAAAAACAAGAGAAGAGTTATTAAAAACCAAAGAAAACAAGCATTTGTCAATGCCGAATGTTTGTTTGCTGGTATTGGCAGTGGTAGTGTAGAAGTTACAGAGCTGCGTAATAGGAATGGCAGTGAAGTATTGAACTGAAGCCAACCCCACCACCACCCTGCAAAGAGTGACAGGCATTGGGGTGTGTGTTTGGGTCATCAGGCATAACGGCCACGCCATTTCACCACACCACCCTGCAGACACTGACAAGTGTCACGGTGTTCCTTGGGGTCTTTGGCCCTTATGCGCACCCCATTTCATTAGGAAATATGATGAGATGGGTGCGATATAGGAGAATGGGGTGAACTTTGGGGCCGAATAGTCCAAGGCATACCTCGATGCCTCTCACTGACTGCAGGGTGTGGAATGGTATGAGCATTACAGGCAAGAATCCCAAGTCACACCCCTGATGCCTGTCATTCTCTACAGGGTTGGGTGTTATGGTTGGAAACCCTAATACCTCAGGCATTCGTTGGTATTTTTATTCCAAATTTTCAACATTTTTTTTTGTGACCCCACCTCATGAACAGGGGGAATATCAGTTTGTTAGCCGAAGTTGCTATGCACAGTGACTACGGTATTTAGCACCAGGTGCAAAAACATTCCTCGAACAGGATGTAAAATGACAGCTGTACTGTTCATGGGGAGGTGTAAAATGGCAATGTTGCAAATCTGTAGTAAAATATTTAAAAAATGGTGACGCCACGAAAGGTATATAGAAACTGTGCAACGCATACCGTATTATAATTAGGTTGGGGATTTTACAGCAGATTGTCAACTCAGGCATTTTGGTGCCTCTGATCATGAACAGTGTCACTGTGATTTTCTTTATCTGTGCCGAACAATGATTTCCCACAGCGACCACGATCTCTGCGCTGAAAGTGTGAAACACACTTCAGCCATGTGAAAATGACAGCTGTACTGTTCATAAGGAAGTGTGGAAAAATGGCACTGGTGAAAATCTGACTGAAAATATTACAAAGTCATGAACTTATGAGGGTGCGTGGAAACTGCAAATGCTCACTCATGAATACAGTCATTTTATGGACTTTTGTCACCAAATTTTCAACATAGCCATTTTAAGACCTCTGCTCATGAACAGCGTAACTGTGATTTTCTTAATCTGTCCTAAACATTGCTTTCAGACACCAACAGCACCATTGTGCGCTACATGTGCGAAACACATTTTAGGGTATATATGAAAAATTGCAGCTGTACTGTTCATAAGGAAGTGTAATAAAATGGAAATGTTGAAAATCTGGAGTGAAAATATTAAATTCGCAAACTTACATGCATAGGAACTGTGCAACGACGTCAGAAACAGTCATTTTTAGACCATCAATTCTCAACATAGCCATTTTAAGACCTCTGCTCATGAACAGTGTCACTGTGATTTTCTTAATGTGTCCCATACATTGATTTTTCACATCGACTGCGAATTGTGCGCTACATGGGCGGAAACACATTTTGGGCAAGATGTGAAAAATGACAGCTGTACTGCTCATAAGAAGGTGTGGTAAAATGGCAATGTTGAAAATCTGGAGTGAAAATATTGAAAATTAGAACTTACTTAGCCATGTGTGAGGGAACTGCTAACGCACCCTCGTGAAAACAGTCAATTTTAGGAATTTTTCACCAAATTTTCAACATAGCCATTTTAAGACCTCTGCTCATGAACAGTGTCACTGTGATTTTCTTAATGTGTCCCATTCATTGATTTTGCACACCGACTGCGCCATTGTGCACTACATGGGCGGAAACACGTTTTGGGCAGTATGTGAAAAATGACAGCTGTACTGCTCATAAGAAGGTGTGGTAAAATGGCAATGTTGAAAATCTGGAGTGAAAATATTGAAATTGAAACTTACCAGTGTGTGTAGAAACTGCGCACGCCTGTGAAAACAGTCATTTTGAAATTTTCACCAAATCAACACGGCTATTTTAAGACCTCTGCTCATGAACAGTGTCAATGTGATTTTCTTAATGTGTCCCATACATTGAGTTCACACACACTGACTGCACCATTGTGCGCTACATGGGCGGAAACATGTTTTGGGCAGGATGTGAAAAATGACAGCTGCACTGCTCATGAGGAGGTGTGGTAAAATGGCAATGTTGAAAATCTGGAGTGAAAATATTGAAAATTCAGAACGCATTTGAAAGGCAGTATAGAACTGCGCAACGCACACCTCAGAAACAGTCATTTTTACGCTTGCTTCATGCGACATGCACAAGGGAATATTTTGGAGAGTAGCACACTTTGGAGGTGTGCCTCTCCCTTGCAATCCACTGCTCAGTTGAGCAGGCATGGCGGTCCTGCACCAATGGGTGCGGGAGCTGTGTATGACAGCAGTGGTCTTCACTTCAAAGGAAACCACCGCTGTCACACAGAGCACCGCATCACACCGCCGCCCACGCCACGCCACCCCCCACGCCACACTGTCCCCCAAAGCTTTTGCCGCTGAAGCCCCACCCCAGGTGGCAACGTCCCGCATGCGACTGTGCCCAATCTCTCGTCACGTGCCCCCAGCTACCTTTGCCATGCTGGGAGCCCACCCCAGCATGGCAAACATCCCACGTCACAATTGTAAAAACCCTGTAAATTAAAACCGTCCCACGCAGTCTCCCCGCCTCCCACAACCTGCACCCACCCACTGCTCACCCTGCCTCCCACCCACTCACCCATACTTACCTCCGGAGCTCGGCGTGATCTTTAGTGGACCAGGAACCACGCCTGCACTCTTCAAGCTCGACCGCGAACTGAGGAAATGCCGGAAAGCTGTATAATGGGCTAGATAGGGTGTTTTCAACTTTATTGCATATCTCAGGCATTTTTTGGAATTTTTGCACCAAATTTTCAACATGGGGTTTTTGGGACACCTTCTCATGAATGATGTCACTGTCATGGTGTTATTCAGGCCCGAAGGGTGATTTCGCAGTCAGTGCGCAGTCACTGCGTGAAATCACCCTTTGGGCCCGAATAACACCATAACAGTGACAATGATCATGAGAAGGGGTCCCAAAAACCCCATGTTGAAAATATGGTGCAAAAATTCCAAAAAATGACTGTTTTATGAGCGTGCATTGCGCAGTTCCTACGCAGGCTCGTAAGTTTGCGAATTTTCAATATTTTCACTCCACATTTTCAACATTGCCATTTTACCACACCTCCTCATGAGAAGTACAGCTGTCATTTTTCACATCCTGCCCAGAACATGTTTCCGCCCATGTAGCGCACAATGGCGCAGTCGGTGTGCGAACTCAATGTATGGGACACATTAAGAAAATCACAGTGACACTGTTCATGAGCAGAGGTCTTAAAATGGCTATGTTGAAAATTTGGTGACAAAATTCCTAAAAATGATTGTTTTACGAGTCTGCGTTGAGCAGCTCCTACGCACGCTCGTAAGTTTGCGAATTTTCAATATTTTCACTCCAGATTTTCAATATTGCCATTTTACCACACCTCCTCATGAGCAGTAAGCTGTCATTTTCCACATCCTGCCCAAAACATGTTTCCGCCCATGTAGTGCACAATGGCGCAGTCGTGTGCGAACTCAATGTATGGGACACATTAAGAAAATCACAGTGACACTGTTCATGAGCAGAGGTCTTAAAATGGCTTTGTTGACAATTTGGTGAAACAATTCTAAAATGACTGTTTTATTTAGTGTTCATTGCACAGCTCCTTTGCACGCTCGTAAGTTGGCGAATTTTCAATATTTTCACTCCACATTTTCAACATTGCCATTTTACCACACCTCTTTTTGAGCAGTGCAGTTGTCATTTTTCACATCTTGCCCAAAACGTGTTTCCGCCCATGTAGTGCACAATGGCACAGTCGGTGTGCGAACTCAGTGTATGGGACACATTAAGAAAATCACAGTGTCACTGATCATGAGCAGAGATCTTAAAATGACTATGTTGAAAATTTGCTGAAAAATTCTAACAATGACTGTTTTACGAAGGCAGGGCTGTATGTTCCCACGCACTCATAGGTTTGCGAATTTTCAATATTTCCACTCCAGATTTTCAACATTGCCATTTTACCACACTTCCTTATGAGCAGTATAGCTGTCATTTTTCACATCCTGCCCAAAACGTGTTTCCGCCTATGTAGCGCACAATGGGGGTAACAAAAAGGTCATGCTGAAAATTTATTGTGCAAATATCAGCAATCGCACAGGGCATTAGGGTAAAGCGCCATTCGTGCCAAACACCACTGCAAATACCTGCAAGCGAACGTTCGGCATTGACAAATGCCTGTTAGGAATTTTTTCACCAAATTTTCAACATAGCCATTTTAAGACCTCTGCTCATGAATAGTGTCACTGTGATTTTCTTAATGTGTCCCATACATTGATTTCGCACACCGACTGCGCCATTGTGCACTACATGGGTGGAAACATGTTTTGGGTGAGATGTGAAAATGACAGTTGTACTGCTCATAAGGAGGTGTGGTAAATGGCAATGTTGGAAAATCTGGAGTGGAAATATTGAAATTCGCGAACCCACGAGCCATGTGAGGAACCGCACAACACATCAGAACAGTTTATTTTAGGAATTTTCACCAAATTTCTCTAACATTGCCATTTTAAGACCTCTGCTAATGAACAGTGTCATGGTGATTTTCTTAATGTGTCCCTATATTGATTTCAAGACACCGACTGCGCCATTGTGCGCTACATGGGTGGAAACACAGTTTGGGCAGGATGTGAAAATGACAGCTGCACTGCTCATAAGGAGGTGTGGAAATGGCAATGTTAAATCTGGAGTGAAAATATTGAAAATTCGCAAACTTACGGAGCCCTGTGTAGGAACTGCACAACGACGCCAGAAATAGTCATTTTTTGATTTTACCAATTTCATGGGGTTTTGGGATCTTCTGAATGATGTCACTGTCATGGTGTTATTCAGCCTGAAGGTGATTTCGCACAGTGACTGTGCAGTGACTGCGAAATCACCTTCGGCCTGAATAACGCCATGACAGTGACATCATTCATAAGAAGGCATCCCAAAACCCCATGTTGAAAATTTGGTGCAAAATTCCAAAATGCCTGAGATATGCAGTAAGTTGAAACCCCTATCTAGCCCATTATACAGCTTATCGCATTTCCTCAGTTCACGGGTCGGCTTTGAAGAGTGCAGACGTGTTCCCGTCCACCGATGATCATCACGCCAAGCTCCAGAGGTAAGTATGAGGTTTGGGGTGTGGGGAGGTAGGGTGCCCAGTGGGTGGGTGCGGGTTGTGGGGGCTGGGAGAAGCGCCGTGGGACCGCTTTTAATTTACAGGTTTTAAAAAACAAAGATGACGTGTGGGACATTTGCCACGCTGGGGTGGCCCAGCATGGCAGAAGGCTGGCTGGGGCTGTGGAGCCGACGGGATTCGCACCCCGCCGGCAGACTACGCTGAATGTTTGCCACGCCTGGGGTGGGCTCCCAGCGTGGCAGAAGGATGGCTGGGGGGCTATGGAGCTGACGGGGATTGGGCACCCCCATCGGCAGATGAAGCGGGATGTTTGCCACGCTGGGGTGGGCTCCCAGCGTGGCAGCAAAGATTGGGGGGGGTGATGCGGTGCAAGCACACAGCGGTGGTTTTCTTTGAAGAGAAGACCACCACTGTCATACACAGCACCACGTCCGATTGGTGCAGGACTGCCATGCCTGCTCAATGGAGCAGGGGATTGCAGAGGAGGAGCACACCTCCAAAGTGTCCCATTCTCCCCAGACGTTCCTTGCGCATACGCGCAAGTGAACGTAAAAATAGGACACAATTACTTGTTTATTAATGGCAAAAACACATAGATGAACAACATTGTTAAAACATGGATAACCTGAAATGCATTATTAAAATATAGAATAATATATAGGTGGGTGTTACTAGAATTTTATACAAACCCGAGGTGCAGGATGCAACATAAACCCTGTGGGGTTTATAAAAGCGTCACACACCATGTGTGTGTGTAAAATTCTGGTTTTTACACACACACACACACACACACACACACATATTATTTTATTTAATCAATGGTGATATTTTTTCCCTTTCAGCACAGTTCAGTTAGTGCAGCACTTCTGTCAGAGATAGACACACACACACACACCCTGTCTCTCCCTTTTGTTTTTTCTTTTCTTTTCTCTTTACATTACAGTGGTAATGACATTCTGGAAAGTCATGGTCCATCAGCATTGCTGCATAGTGTAATACACGCTCCAAGGGTATGAGCGGCAGGATCAACCAGACTGATTTTTTTCATTTTCAAGGCCGGCTCAACTGGATAGATATTGAAAATTATTTAAAATCATACTTGTCTTAACAGTGTGTGGCAAAGCTTGAGTGCTGGTACCTGTGCTCGGTAATGGAGCCACCATGTTGGGCAAGATGTTCAGCACGCCCACAGTGAAACTATGCGCCAGTTAGCATTCTGTGGTGACGCTTGATTGATAGGTGTTGATTACAACTTCCTGGTTGTAACCACAAATATCAACCAGGAGGTTGCAACTGGAGATAAATGTATATTTATCAGTATGTAAAAAATTATCACCACTAATTAAAGAGTATTTTTTTTTTCATTTGTAATTTATGGTATTTTTCAGGTTTTTTCCTCTCCCCGGGTCTATATGTACACATGCGCGTACACGCATGCACATGCCAGGATCTGTGGCTCCATCCGCCTCCCAGAATTGCATCACCGCTCCAACCGCCTGCACTGCTCACCAGACCTCCACCTAGTGGGAGTGGGACTACGGCAGAGTGGGCATCCACCCCTTTGAAGTGGAGAGCCACATTGTGATCCCGCTCCAACCCTCCCCCCCGAGCTGGGTCACCAGTATAGCGCGAGATAAGGCGCCAGCGCTTCAGCCCTCTGCGCCACCAGGACAGCCACTATTAAAGAGTATTTTACTTCTTTTGATGAAGTTAAAATTATAACAGTTTCTTACTGAAATACTTTAGATGGAATGGGATTTTCTACCATAACAATGCTAGAATTCTATTGGATTATTAGGAGGCAGTGTAGCACAGCAGTTAAGGCCACTAAGCTACCAACCTGTACTGACATGAACACAGTCAGGGTTTAGAAATCCTAATATGGGGCCCCAATACCTGTTGGCACCACAGAGCCAGCCTTGAGATGTGTAGTGTTTGATGATCAGCTGGCACTGACAGTATAGCCTAGAGATTAGAGCAATTCTGAAAACTGATTATTTTTATTAACAGTTTGAAATGCAAAGGTGATAACTCACTAGTTTCAATGCACGTAGAAAGCAATTATTATAGATGTAGGAGGTGTTGTAATAACACCTTAAAACACACTTAATAAAACAGTCTATTTCCCATTTAACCTGTTGGATTAAATACGGTCAAAGGAGAACCTAAACCCTTGGTGACATCATTTTCTGTCAGGAGCCCAAAAAATATGGCTGCCACCAGCCCTTAATTACAGGGTGATTTACATATGAATAACTCTGGACTGCAAAGCTTCACAGATCAACACAATAGCTCAATCAAACTAGCTTTTTATGGGCTTTCAGACATTAAGAAATCCTGTTGATGACAGTTCCCCTTTAAAGCAAATCTACTGTAAACTGAACTTTACTGTGTTCACTGACATAAACAAACAGTTTCTTTATTATTTTATAACATATTAGATTATAGTATTTATGTTGAATGTTGTGGCCATGAAGATGGTGTGTGTGTGTGTGTGTGTGTGTGTGTGTGTGTGTGTGTGTGTGTGTGTGTGCATGTGTGTGTGTGTGTGTGTGTGTGTGTGAATGCGTGTGTGTGTGTTTGCTGTAGCTCAATATATTTTTTTCCAAAAAATTTTAGCAAAAAAATGCCTGCTGATTGCTATATATTTCTCCTGGATAGTTCACAGAAGACCTGGTATACGTCTGAGACAATTCTTGTCAGAAAGTGTCTGAAGAGGTTAAAAAAACTATAAATCTTTTTAGATTTGTGGGGAAATCTGACATTTATGAGGTATGAATCTTTCTTGAAAGACAATACCTGCCCAACTGAAGCTTGTAGCAAGAACATGTTTAAATGCTAAGTATTTAAATGTGCAAGTTATTGCATTTCAAAGGGGGTAAACAAATTTCCAATTTAATAGGCAACCAATATTTAACAAGCTGTTTCAGTTTCCTTATGGCCATCTAATAAGCAGCTTGGAGTTTTATCTCCAACATTCTAAACAGAAAGAAGGGAAATTTTATTTCAATTGGCATAGTGATTTGTAGATGTGGAAGGATAGATTGAAAACTCCAAAATATGTGTTCCACGATACCCATTTTTCCAGCTACAGATAGCAGAATGGCTGTAGGCTCTGCCCACAGCTATAAAAAATCAGACTCAGGAGAGTCGTGAGAAAGATAGATCTGGAATGTGCCTGCCTTTGGACCAAATCATTGTCCTGGATGGATGGAGGTGCAGCCAGTACATGACACTGTACTGGCAGCAACTGTGGCAAACAAGTCCCTGTTCTCAGTCACCAGTCTTTTGAGAAGATCTTTTGGTAAATGTGCCTTAACCTGATTGATCTCAATGCTGGTAGTTCTGTTTTTCCCTGATAATAGGGTAGCAGGTAGTTCTGCTTTTCCCTGATAACAGGGCAGCAGCAGTAGTGAAGTGATAGCTGACTGGTTGTCTAACTGGCTGGTGCTGTTTACATTCCAGTGTCCCTAATGGTGATGTGTTTCTTCCTTCTTCATTCATAACTGAAAGACTTTTTTAAAAAAGTGGTACCTGTTGAAAAACAGAAGTAACTATTACTTGTGCCAACCTGCCGGCACAGTGGTAGCTCTACCGCTTGTGATGCCAATGACCTGGGTCCAAAAGCAATCCCAAGGAGCTGGAGGGTTGCCGAGGGAGGAGGCTCGAGCACCCACTGCTCTCCTCCTCCAGGGGGGTGAGGGTGAAGAAAAGCCCAGTACTCGACTGGGCCCTGGAGGATGTCAAGGGAGAGGCAGCCCGAGTTGTAAAAGTTTGAGAGGCATAGCAGACATCGACGTGTGCACCATAACATATTGCACATCATGTCTCCCACAGGGAATGAACAGTGAAACCCCCAAGTCATGCTAGATGACTGCCAGTCTCTACAGGCCATGTACTCAGTGACTCAGGCTTCTCCTGGAATCTGAATCTGGTCCTGGCAGATTGAAGGGACTCCATGCCACCGTGCTATGGTGGGCAAGCGTGGGGACTACGGGAGAGTTAGCCCTGGGAAAACCAGGGTGACAGGGCTGGGAGGACTGGCAGGCAGGAGGGCTGACCAGAAAGGGTGAGCAAAAAAAAAAGAAGTAACTATTAGCTATATATAGCATTATCATCTAAAAGAGTCAGAAACAAAAGAGTGGTTAGAGAGAGTTCTGGGACTTGCCTGCCTTTGAACATGGTAGGTGACTGTCAGAGTCAACACACACACACATATAAACATTCACAGGTCTGCTAACTGCTATATATTACTCTTTATTACACTGGTGCTCTCATTACTACACCACAAGGGCTGGTCAGAGATCTGGGACTTGACTGTCTTCCAAGCAAATCATTATCGGGGGCAGGTGGAGGTTCAGAATGTACAATACAGCACTGGTACTTCCAGTAGGCACTTACACAGTTTCATTCACTCATTTCACTAATCATGCTGTACGTTAGTATTAAACAGTGGTTTAATTGCTTTTTTCTACAGATATGTAGATTAAATGCTGTTTAAAATGATTTTATTGACATATAGTTACAGCACTCTGGGTAGGGGAGGTTGACACCAGTCCATTTACAGAAGAAAGAGTCCTGAAAGAACTCCTAAAACTCAAGGTGGACAAAGCAATGGGGCCTGATGGGATTCATCCCAGAATCCTAAAAGAACTAAGGGAGGACCTAGTGACACCACTGACCACACTTTTTAACAAATCATGGGAGGATGGGGTGATACCTGAGGACTGAGGAGGGCAGATGTGATTCCCTTCACAAAAGTGGGAGCAAGGCAGAAGCAGAAAACTACAGACCTGTAAGTTTGACCTCAGTGGTAGGGAAAATGATGGAATCACTTGTAAAAAGAATTGTTGAGTACCTAGAGGCCAGCGGGCACAGGACCCAAAGCAGCATGGATTTACAGCAGGAAGGTCATGTCAGATGAATCTAATTGATTTCTTTGACTGGGTGACCAAAGTAATAGACCAGGGAGGGGCTGTGGATATGGCCTACCTAGACTTTAGCAAGGCATTTGACACAGTCCCACACAAAAGATTAATAATCAAGTTAGCCAGCCTGGAAGTGGGTCCCAGGGTGGTAGCCTGGGTAGCAAACTGGCTGCACAACAGGACACAGAAGGTAACAGTGAATGGAGCACATTCCGAAGAAAGGGGGGTTACTAGTGGAGTACCTCAGGGCTCAGTACTGGGTCCAGTCCTCTTTAACATCTTTATAGTTGACATTGCAGAGGGTCTGGAGGGAAAGGTATGCCTCTTTGCAGATGATACAAAGATCTGTAACAGAGTTGATACACAATGGGGGGGGTAGAAGGAGGAGAAGGGACTTGCAAGGTTGGAGGAATGGTCAGACATATGGCAACTTAGATTCAATGCAAAGAAGTGCAAAGTAATGCACCTGGGAAACAAAACCCAGGAGAAGAGTACACAATAGCAGGGGAGGTACTAACAAAACCAAAACAGAAAGGGACCTGGGGGTAGTCATATCAGATGATCTAAAGGTTGGTAAGCAATGTGAGAAGTCAGTAAGCAGAGCCAGGGGATACTGGGATGCATAGGAAGGGCATCACAAGTAGAACAAGCATTGTCAATGCCGAACATTCACTTGCAGGTATTTGCTGTGGTGTTTGGCATGTATAGTGCTTACCTAATGCCCTGTGCGATTGCTGGTATTTGCACAATAAATTTTCAGCATGACCTTTTGTTACCCCCATTGTGCGCTACATAGGCGGAAACACGTTTTGGGCAGGATGTGAAAAATGACAGCTGTACTGCTCATAAGGAGGTGTGGTAAAATGGCAATGTTGAAAATCTGGAGTGAAAATATTGAAAATTCGCAAACTTACGAGCGTGCTTAGGAACTGCACAACGCACGCTCGTAAAACAGTTATTTTTAGGAATTTGTTCACCAAATTTTCAACATAGCCATTTTAAGATCTCTGCTCATGAACAGTGACACTGTAATTTTCTTAATGTGTCCCATACACTGAGTTCACACAGCGACTGTGCCATTGTGCACTACATGGGCGGAAACACGTTTTGGGCAAGATGTGAAAAATGTCAGCTGCACTGCTCATAAGGAGGTGTGGTAAAATGGCAATGTTGAAAATCTGGAGTGAAAATATTGAAAATTCACAAACTTACGAGCGTGCATAGGAACTGCGCAATGAACACTCGTAAAACAGTCATTTTTAAGAATTTTGTCACCAAATTTTCAACACAGCCATTTTAAGACCTCTGCTCATGAACAGTGTCACTGTGATTTTCTTAATGTGTCCCATACATTGAGTTTGCACACCGACTGCGCCATTGTGCGCTACATGGGTAGAAACACGTTTTGGGCAGGATGTGAAAAATGACAGCTGTACTGCTCATGAGGAGGTGTGGTAAAATGGCAATGTTGAAAATCTGGAGTGAAAATATTGAAAATTGCAAACTTATGAGCATGCATAGGAACTGCACAATGCACGCCAGATAATAAAGTTATTTTAGAATTTTTTCACCTAATTTTCAACATAGCCATTTTAAGATCTCTGCTCATGAACAGTGACACTGTGATTTTCTTAATGTGTCCCATACACTGAGTTCACACACCGACTGCGCCATTGTGCGCTACATGGGCGGAACACATTTTTGCAAGGTGAAATGACAGCCACACTGCTCATAAGGAGGTGTGGTAAAATGGCAATGTTGAAAATGTAGAGGAAAATATTGAAAATTGCAAACTTACGAAAGCAGGAGGCTGCAACTATTCAGGAAATAGTCATTTTTAGAATTTTATCAAATTTCAACACAGCCATTTTAAGACCTCTGCTCATGATCAGTGTCACTGTGATTTTCTTAATGTGTCCCATACATTGAGTTCGCACACCGACTGCACCATTGTGTGCTACATGGGCAGAAACACATTTTGGGCATGATGTGAAAAATGACAGCTATACTGCTCATAAGGAAGTGTGGTAAAATGGCAATGTTGAAAATCTGGAGTGAAAATATTGAAAATTTGCAAACTTACGAGCCTGCGTAGGAACTGCGCAACGCACGCTCGTAAAACAGTCATTTTTTGGAATTTTTGCACCAAATTTTCAACATATGGTTTTTGGGACCCCTTCTCATGAATGATTCACTGTCATGGCGTTATTTGGACCTGAAGGGTGATTTCACGCAGTGACTGCGAAATCACCCTTTGGGCCCGAATAACGCCATGACAGTGACATCATTCACGAGAGAAGGTCCCAAAACCCCATGTTGAAAATTTGGTGCAAAAATTTCAAAAATGCCTGAGATATGCAAAAGTTGAAAACCCCTATCTAGCCCATTATACAGCTTACCGGCATTTCCTCAGTTCGCGGTCAGCTTTGAAGAGTGCAGACGTGTTCCCGATCCATCAAGATCGTCCACGCCAAGCTCCAGAGGTAGTATGGGGTGAGGGGGTGGGGAGGCTGGGTGCGCAGTGGGTGGGTGCGGGTTGTGGGAGGGGGGACTGGGAGAAGCGCCATGGGACCGCTTTTTGCTTTACAGGCGAAAAAAAGACTACGTGGATGTTTGCCACGCTGGGTGGGCTCCCAGCGTGGCAGAAGGATGGCTGGGGGCTGGGGAGCCGACGGGATTGGGCACCCCGCCGGCAGACAACACTGGATCGCTGGCCACGCTGGGGTGGGCTCCCAGCATGGCAGAAAGATGGCTTGGGCTGTGGAGCCGACGGGGATTGGGCACCCTATCGGCAGATGACGCTGGATGTTTGCCACGCTGGGGTGGGCTCCCAGCGGCACCAGAGCTTTGGGGCGGAGGGTTCATTATCGATGAAGGACAGCGTGGTTTTCGAAGCGAAGACCACCGCTGTCATAATATTAAGCTCCCGCACCCATTGTGCAGGATCGCCACGCCTGCTCAATGGAGCAGTGGATTGAAAGGGAGAGGCACACCTCCAAAGTGTGCTACTCTCCCAAAACGTTCCTTGTGCATGCGCGCAAGCGAATGTAAAAAGGGAAGTGGTTATCCCTCTGTACAGACAGTTGGTGAGACCCCATCTGGAATACTGTGTGCAGTTTTGGAGACCTCATCTACGCAAGGACATAGACAGGATGGAAGCAGTCAGGAGGAGGGCAACTAAAATGGTGCAGGGTCTGCATCAGAAACCATATGAAGAGAGACTGAGAGAGCTTAATATGTATACCTGTGATGAAAGGAGGGACAGGGGGGACATGATAGAAACATTCAAGTACCTCAAGGGAATCAACAAAGTCCAGGATGGTAGCATCTTTCAGAAAAAGAGATGTGTAAGAACAAGGGGGAACAATTTAAAGATAGAGGGGGGATGGCTCAGGGCCAATGTGAGGAAATATTTTTTCACGAAGAGAGTGATGGATGCATGGAACCGCCTTCCTCGGGAGGTTGTTGGGTCTAAAACAGTGGGGGAATTCAAACATGCATGGGACAGACATAAGGCAATTGTAGTGGGGGGTGGCAGGAAGTAGGCTGTTGGTTAACTAGAATCTGCAGCTTATCCAGTAGGTAGGGAAATGGGCAGACTGGGTGGGCCAAATGGTCCTTATCTGCCGTCAAAGTCTATGTTTCTATGTTTCTATAACAAAGGCAGGTTCGGATAGGCATCCAAACCTTTTGCTATTTATCAAAACCTTTTAGAAGTTCAAAGCCTTTTGAGGTTCTCCCATCTCTATGAACAATCAGAATTTCTCTCAATCAGGTACTACCTAATTGTCGAAACCTGCAGGAACATTCAGTGATTAAGGGTTTCACTTGTGTGATATAGTTACTCACACTGCCATTAGCTAATTAATTTTTTTATTATTGATTACAATACATGCTACATAATCATCATTTCTTTATACTACGCTCCAACAATGTAGGCTGTATGCCCAGACAATGGACAATGAACCCTGACTGCCAATAGACGTGAGCATCTCTGGCTCGAGATAACTACAGCACTGTCTGCTGTTTGACCACAGAGGCTTCCATGATGGCAACATTTCTTAAAACTCTATAACAGAAAATAGCTGTGCACTTGTGAGAGTGCCTTGTTGCTGGCAACCTTAGACCTACCCCTCAAACCACAATGGCAAATTGAAGAGATAGTTATAATAATTGTCATGCCCTTACTACTTGTGGATAGATTCACCAGTAAATTGAACTTAAAGGGACATTGTCAACCCCTCCCCATATGCCTCAAACTATCCATGATTGTTCACATCTGTAGAATGTGCAGATATAGCTGTTAGTTTGATTCTAGTTTATCTTTTCTTTTTAACAGTGAAAAACAGACTGCCCACCATACTCATATTACCACACCAAAATGTGTTTGTTTACATTCCTTAATCAACTCCCACTGCAGCTTTCTAAACTTGGGAACACTAACAACACAGTCTAGCCACTCTAGATGCAGTGGTATGAGAAAAAACTATTGCACCATGAGTGGCTGCTCTGTGAGTGTTCCGAATGTTCAGGAAATATGCAATAAAAGTAGATCAAGGATTTGAAACCAAACAAGGTTAGGTATAATTACACCATCAGTATGCATTTCAATTCTTCTAAGAAAGGAGGCAGATTAAACAACCAGCAACACCAATGAATATTAGAGATGGTACATATAACCCTGGTGCCATTATCCCAAGGGCTACTACCCCTGCCTGCCTTCCTAACTGCTGGTTGAGGGGCCTGGGTTCTTGACTAACTGGTTCCAGGGTCTCCCTGCCAGTAGTTCTGCTATAATCTTGGTGCCTTCACCCAGAGTAGTGCTTAAAGGAAAACTACACACAAAACTTGAAAAAATATATGTTGTGCAGAGTGTTTTAATTTGTATGTGAAGTTCTAGTGTTTCTTTCCCTCTGACTGGTATTAGGAGTTTTTCCTAAATTAGCCTGCTAGCTTTAGAGTAGTTTTACGACCCCTGGAGATCACCATATCAAATAGTTTTATTGCATTTCTTTGTCCTACAGTGTACCTTGTTTCATGTAATGGTGATGTAGCAGAGCCCATAAATCCAGCAGAAAGCATTGCATTACAATCAGTTCACAACAACAGAGATGGCTGTATTTTAAAATCTGTAGAATTCAGCTCGGTGACCACCCTCATCCTAAAGGTTTACTGTCCTGAAAAACTTTGCTGCTGGTAATTTTTGTGCAGCTTGTAAAGCTTCCAAGATATTTAGTTTGTTTGGCATGCATGTGCTGAATATTGGGTCTTACATCACAGTCACATGAGACAAAATGCACTGTGGGAACCAGAAATACAATTACACTCTCAGGTATGGAGATCCCCAGGGGTCGTAAAACTAGCATAAAGCTAGCAGGCTAATTTGGGAAAAACTCCTAATACCAGTCAGAGGGAAGGAAACAGTAGAACTTCACATACAAATTAAAACACTCTGCACAACATATATTTTTTCAGGTTTTGGGTGTAGTTTTCCTTTAAGTGGGTAATTTTTACAATAGGTGCAGCCCTCTGGGAAGCTAATACTACCCACAATCCCACCTAGTGACCTTTTACACTTACAGTAGTTGCGCAACTGCAAGCCTTGACACCTAGAATGCAGGTTAATACCAGCATTAATGATATGCTCATGTACAATCCACTTACAGTACCAACAGGGTTTGGTCTCCTGGCATGCACACTGTGTTCCCCTGTACCAGACAGTTTCAATACCACCATGCACTTCAGGAATACTTAGCATATACCTAATCACTGTAAACCAAGTAATAATATGCTCATGGCTCAGTTTAAACTTGAAACAGTAAAACAGGTTTATTTAGGGGAAGTAACAAGGAAGGGATGAGAATCAGAAAGGTTATTAAGGCACTTGCATTAAGCAGATTAATAAGACTTAAATTAATCAGTCCCTGCAGTCACACAGTCACTGCAACTACTGGGTATCCAGAGTGGAAACAGGCCTACCTGAATGGTGCCGCAGGGTGGCCAGCACTGCAGCTGCGTTGGGGACCTTGATGTTTAAAAAGGATGATTAAATGCAAACAGCACACTTGTAAACCCAGACTTATTTGTAGCCATGGTCGGATGGCCCAGTCTCTTTAAACACTCTGACTGGCAAACAAAATTAGATGGTACCATAAATAATTAGTGGCTGGTTGCAGGGAGCTACCCTGGTGTTACTCACTGTACCGGATGACTAGAAGAAGGCGCTGGCGACATCAAGACCTGTTGCTTGCTTGAGCTGCTGGTGGGACAGGGGCCGACATGACTCCTCCTCTTCACAGCCTTGCCCTGTAGGTGGCAGCAACCTGAATTCAGTTGCTATGCGGGGCTAATTCTCAATGCTGGTTTCGTCAGGATACTGATGATGGTACAGGAACAGTCTGAATGGGCCATGGTGGCATAGGCCCAGATGAGAAAAATGTCTTTTGAAAGTCTGGTTTGCATGCTGGTGAACCTTCCAACTGGGCTTTGGCAAAGTCCTTTCTATATAGGAACAGCTCCCAATTTGGCACAAGGTCCCAGGATCAATGTTTCCACATATCACAGTGAGCCACGGTTTCGGTGGCTGAAGTACAACAAACCCTAATTCGGTATCTAACTGGTTTCCCCAATTCTAACTCTTGGCTACAGAAACCTCTTGGTTTACTTCTGTCCTGCTGTTATGCAGTCCTGGAATCAATTGATCCCCTTTATTGGATCAAGCTGGGTCCACAGGAAGCAAGACAGGCCTCTCCCAGTGAAGTTTCTCTCAGCCCACAAGCAGGCTGTTTCCTTCTCAGTGGCTAGAGCAGAACTGAACTGCCTTGAACACAGTTTTTTCTGAAAGACCGGGATATCTGGATTCCAGTCAGCTACCCTAGCTATCAATCACAGTTCAAGGATCCTCATTGGTTAGGTTAGGCAGCAGCCTGAAAGTTCACAGTTGCACCCAGTAGGCATTACAATTAGGCCTCCTCGAGGACCCCTTGGCTCTGACTGGCCCAAATTAGAAGTCCATGACCAAAGATGGTGGCTCCCATCAGAAAGTTTAATACTGGCAACATAAACAACTTATTTATTTGACAACAGAAAGGATTTAGAAATAAATATTTATAACATGCTGAAGAAATCCCTCTGCACTATAATTAACAGTAGAATGGAATGAACTGGACTGGTTCATCACGAGTCTCGATTACCTCGGACCGAGCCCAGGCTATGTATACCATACACAAGCTGAAACTCTTAAAAGGGTAGCGTGGTGGCATATTTGCACACTCACATGAGACAACACTCAGAACTTTACATGGATTTACCTTCTTAGGCTGGACATCTGCCAGGCAGTGGGCATCAAAGGAGCCAGGGAGATACTCTAAGCCTCTAATTGGGGAGGGGGCTACATGCACTATTCATAAAATGTGGGTTTCAACTAGAAATAGTAAGATGCAGAAAGGGTTGACATTGCCTCTTTAAAACAAAACAGAAAACAAAAACATTGTGATGTAAACTAGGAACCCTTAGCCCCAAATGGAGGAAGGTTCTACCACTTAGTTAGAAGTAGTAACTCCATTTGTTTAACAATGGAGTACAAGGATGTATGTTCCATCTCTCACAGCATCTCACCACTTAGGGCCTTAAAGTACTTGACTTTAACCACTCTTATTTTAGCATGAAAGATCATTGTTGCTGTATTTGTCCTGGAAAAATTACACAGATACTGAGATACCTTTATTGGGCTTAAATGGCTATTGTACACAGAGGTTAGAGGACACAAGCTTTGGGCCACACAATACAATACAATACACTTTTTAATGCAACTGACTTCTCTCCAGCATCTTTCAAACAAATGTATTTAAGCAATAAACCATGACAGGGTGTAGGTTATGCTGGGATTTACCCACGCCTGGTGTGGTTTGATCACGAGGCCACAGGCTGAGTGAGTAAACCACACCAGAAGTGGGTAAATCCTAGAATAACTAACACCCTGGAGTGGATTATTGTGATTTTACAATGTTCCCTGCATTTTGTAAAATAAATAAATAAAGAGAAAGCTTTTTATTTTAAATTTATTTCTTGAATTCATTGCTGTGCCAGAAAAAATAGGCCTGGGTTGATAGGGCTTCGAGGTATAGCAAGATTGGCATTTGTAACTGGTGAGATACGTAGACTAATACTGCTGTTTTTTATTTAGTTAATGGTAACAGAAGGAAAGGTCATGAGAGACAGAGCAGTAGCAGCAATCTTATCCGGTCGAAAACCAATGGAACAAAAAACGCTGAGCCAGCAAGAGTGCCTGAATAAAAAAGAGTTCCTTATATAGCGAAGCCCAGCAAGGGGTTTTTGCTGCAATTATGTGTCACGGAAGAGAGAGAAAGAGAGTGAAGGTAGTTTTGTTGGAGTCGTGTGTCATGGGAGTGAGAAAGCGAGAGAGTCAGCTGGGCTGCAGAGCAGAATGAAGGGGGACATCATTCTTGGAAGAAGGACAGAAGTTGAAAAAACAGCAAACCTGGGAAGGGAGGAGCAGTCCGTCTGCCTGAGGAGCCCAATGTTTGTGCCGCAGGGTACCAACTGTCCAATTCACCCTGTGAGTAAAGTGAAAGAGCCTTTTCACCAGGTATGAGCCTTAATGCTGAAGAGGGAACAGTATTAATGAAAAATGATGTCTAAAGGCTTTACTATACAAAGCCAAGATTGTGTGAGGACTGACAGGCAAGTGTGAAGCCACAAAAGGAGTGAAATCCTGTTGGTGGAGCATATTCCCTATGAGCAGCACAGTTCTACTCTTAAATAAAATAATAAACCTTTTTGAGCTGTGACACATTGCAATTGGTGTACGTATTAGCAAGAAGCAGGAACTCGGGAGAGGGCCTGAACTGCAGTCCAGCAGTTGCATAGGCGAGCTGCAAAAAGGCCACATAGGGTCATAATAGACATGGTGGGGGTGCATTTTGTGGGCAACACGTGTAAATACATTGCACCATTTTGGAAATTTAGGGCTTTAGACCCAAATTATTTATTTAATTGTACTTGGTGTAGTGGGAGGGAGTGACACAACTTCCGGTCCATAGGGTACTAAAGGACGCTTCAAGCAAGTGATGCGAGCTCGGCGACTGCACGTAGCAGTGCACGGAGATGCATGCAGAGACACACATCACGTGTCTTGCATGTCCTGCGGGGACTGAGAGGCTGAGGGTCGCGATAAAGTCAGTGAAAAGATACACAAGGGTAAGTGATTGCAGAAACCTACCATTACCTAAGGCGTTAGTATCATAGAACCCAATTAAAATAAAATATTGAAATATGGAGGCACAAACTAGTGTAGAGCAGGTGCTGAGGGCTCTGTGTGACAAGGGAGAACTTGTAAATTGTAACCATTGTGCAATGTATATAAGAAACCCAGCTAATACCTATATACCTGAGTTTAGGTGTACAAAATGTAAAGAAAACGCTGCACTAAAACTTAAACTGAGGGGTTGCCAGCAGATACACCCCCAACACACACATTCCCAGGCAGAGAGGCATGTAGCAATTGAAAGGCCTGGAACAATTTGGGCAGAGCCCCTTATAAATAAAATTTAGAGCTCTAGTTAAGATACAGATGTTAGTAACTGGGAAACCGCAAGTGAAGGTATGGAGGAAGAGAGTTGGGCAACAGTTTCAAAAGCCCCCTACAAGAAAAGGAGGAGGCCCATGGGAGGGAATGGAGTTGTAGTACAAAATAGATACTCCCAGCTTAGCACTAATTCAGAAACTAGTACTGAAACTGTAAAATTGGATGTGGCTCAGGGAGCAAAACTTTAGGGTACTCCAGAAACAGAGATATTTGAGATAGGAGACTCCATTTTAAGAAATACTGATACAGTACTTACGGCTGATTGCAAAAATATGACAGTAAATTGTTTACCTGGGGCAAGAGTCGGGGACATCAAACTGCATCTGCCCAAATTGCTATCAAAATCACCAAAACAAAAGTGGTTGTGCTCCACGTGGGAATCAATAACGGGTAGGGAGCATGAAAAAGATATTGTGGAGGAGCTCATAGAGTGTACTGAAGTAATAAAGATGGGGGAGCACATACCAATCATCTCAGCATTACAACCAAACTTCGGTTGCAACCCAGAAAAAAAGTAGCACCATTCAAAGAATTAACAGTAGGATATCAAACAGGTGTGGAGCTAGGAATATTGCTTTCATAGACACTTGTGGGAAATTCATTAACAAAAAGAATCTTCACAGAAGGAACGGGTTACATTTAAACCCCCTGGGCACAAAAACACTGGCAACTGAAATTAGAGGAATGCTGTGCATATATTTAAACTAGGTACGAGGGGGAGGGCAATGCCCACTGGATGAGGCACAGCAAGTTAGATATACCAAACCTAAGTTAGGGTCAAATCATTCTGTTAGTCAGTGTCTGCTCCTAAACGCGTGGAGTTTGAATAATAAAAAAAGAGGAACTTGAGGCACTCATATGTGGGGGAAATGAGGTAGATATGGCATTTATTACAGAGATGTGGTGGACTGGGGAAGAGGACTGGCGTAGAGAGATTTCAGGATTCACCCTCTTCCATAAGGATAGAGAGGGAAGGAGAGGAGAGGGAGTAGCTGCATATATATCAAATAAAATAAAGGCTACAGATATAACTGATAAGATTAGATCAGGAGTCATAGAGCCAGAAACTATCTGGATTCAGACAATCACTTATACTCAGAAACCAGTAATAATTGGGGTATGTTATAGACCGCCAGGGGCATCAAAATAATTGTCAGATCAAATTAATACAGAACTCACTAAGGCATGTGAATTAGGTAAGGTAATGTAAATGGTGAGGGATGTAAACTATAAGGAAATCAATTGGGTGGGTCAACAGATTTCTAATCCTAGTAGCAAAATATTCGTGGAGCTATGTCAGGAGTTGGACATAACACAATATGTAACTGCCCCTACTAGAGGACATAACACCCTAGATCTAGTTATGGCAGTGAAAGATACTAATATCATGGGATGCCAAATGACTGCACCGCTGGGGGGGTAGTGACCATGAGGGGGTTCACTTCTCATATCAGCATTACATACCCTTAGAAAACGGATGTAGGGAGGTTTTTAGTATAAAGACAGCAGATAAGGAACAAATACTGAAGAAAATGGATACTATAAACTGGGACAGCGTATCGCAGGATAAACAGTTGAGGAAATGTGGGTTATATTTAAAAAGGAAATATTTACAATTTGTAATGAACATATAAAAGGTGAAGGTGTGTAATAGGAAAGGAAAAACCTAGATGGCTCACAAAGACAGTAACTAAATTAATAAATAAACAACACGTATATAAACACTATAAACAAGATAGTAATGCAGTCACCTGGGCAAAATATAAGCAGGCATAGATCAAGTGTAAGAAACTGATAAAAAGAAATAAACAAAGGATGGAAGTGAGGCTGACGTCCCCTCACATAAAAGACAACTTGCAAAGTTTCTATAGCTATGTGAACTCATTGAAGCAGACAAACAATAACCTATGTACCATAAAAGAAGGAGGGGCCCAAATATCAGATCCCACTAAGATAGCAAATATTTTGAACAAGTACTTCAGTACAGTTTTTGTTACTAAATTGGTAGGAGTGGTAAATGTTAACCCTAATGAAGTTTTAGACATAAAAATCTCTGTCAAGGTTATTTTAGATAAAATTAGGGCACTGAAGAATATAAACGCTGCAGGGCCTGATAATATCTCAAATAACAATATAAAATTACTCTCTCCAAATATTGCTATCCCTTTAAACATTATCTTTCAGCGGTCACTGGGAGAGGGGGTGGTGCCAAGAGACTGGCTGACTGTGAGTGTGATACCCATTCATAAGAAGGAGATAGGCGGACTGCACAAATTATAGGCCCATTAGTTTGGCGTCAGTGCCAGGCAAGTTGATGGAATCAATATTAAAGGATGTAATAAATCTATACCTAACAGAAAATGAACAGGATGATTGGGATCAGCATGGATTTGTGGCTGGAGGCTATGTATGACAAACATGTTATGTTTTTATGAGAAAATGTTGGCAGCATTGGATGGGGGGAGATGGTGAATTGTATGTGTTCAGATTTTGCCAAGGCCTTTGATAAAGTACCACATTTAGAAATATTAAACTGTTTGTTGGAGATAGATATGGACTATAGAGTATGCCAGTGGATTCAGGCCTGGCTGGTGGATAGGACTCAGAAGGTGTGTATAAATGGGTACCTGTCGGAGGAGATCCCTGTGACGGGGGGGGGGCCCAGGGGTCGGTGCTGGGGCCAGTGCTGTTCAGACTAGCTATAGCAACAATGGGGAAGGGGCATACAACTGGGTAAGCAAGTATGCAGATGACACTAAACTGGCCAGTCAAGTATCACAGACAGATGGGGCAGAGACAATTCAGAAAGACTTGGATATAATCCACAAATGGGCAACCAAAAGGAATGAGTTTCAATATAGACAAATGCTGTGTGATCCATATGGAAAATAGAAATCTGGAACATAACTGTACTGTAAGATTAATGGGCACACCCTATGAAAGTCAGAAGGAATGAGACCTGGGTATATTGGTAGACCAGAAGCTGAAATACCAGGCTCAGTGTGACAAACAAATAATAAAGGCAAATAGGGTCTTATGGAATATAAAAAGAATTTCAAAAGTAGAAAGGAGACAGTGATTATTCCTTTGTACAGAGCCTATGTTCAACCTATTTTGGACTATGATGCCCAGATGGGAGCCATAATAAGGGGCAGTGGCGGGGTTGGAGAGGGTGCAGAGGAGGGCTACGAGAATGCTGCATGGAATGCAAGCTAGACCCTATCAAAAGAGATTAGCAGATTTAAGGCTGATGTCACTGGAGACTAGAAGAGATAAAGGGGACTTGATGTTATGTTATGATATAATGAGGGATGATCATATGTTAAATGAACTAAATCTACAGTTTAAAAATGATAAACTGGGTACCAGAGACCACCACCTTCAGCTAGGACATATAAAGTGTAACACAAGTAAGCATATGGTCTTTTATACCCAGAGAGTGGTGGCTCCATGGAAAAGGTTACCAAAGGAGATTGCATATGCCACAAATATGGCACAGTTTAAAAGGAACTTAGATGCCTATATCTTAGAAGGCCATAATCCAACATACTATGGATAAAGTGGAAAGAAACATTTTTGTATTGGTCAATCATGGATCCCCTTAGCTCCTCCTTACTTAGTATGAAACTTAGCATGAAGAGTTATATGAATCACAGCTGAAAAGCTGTGCCGTGATAATGGGCATGCGCTGATGCGTATGCATAAAGCGCATGCCTGATTTCACGACTCCGCTTTTCGGCCATGATTTATACAGCTTTTAGTCATCATTTTTTTTTTATTAAGAAACACTGGTTTTACAGTTACTTTACTGTCACACTTATCTCCCTTTTTTTCTTTTCCCCTCAGGCAGTGGTCACGATCCAGCCATAGCACCTCTACGGTGCAAGAAGCCTGATCCAGCTACCCCCCCAAAGAGATAGATAAGGTGCCACTTGTCCCCTTGGGCAGCAGTCACAATCCAGCCATAGCACCTCTACGGTGCAAGGAGCCTGATCCACCTACCCTCAAAGAGGTAGATAAGGCACGACGCTTGAAAATTGCCATGATTTCTCTGGGCTGGCTGAGCCGGATCATCACTTGCAATTTGCTGTTTTAAATTTCAGCGCCTTCTCAGGGTAGCGCTACTGTCCAGGGATAAACTCCGGAAAACTGCCCGCAAATCCCAAAAAAGGAAGCTTGGCGCCTCTTTAGAACAGCCAGAAATTGCTGCACCAAACTGATTAGGGAAGCTAAAGCCTGCTATTACCAAGCAGAACTAGATACTGCAGCCAATTGTCCCTCCAAATTCTGGGCCACAATCAAAGAACTGGCGGGAGCCATGTCACAAAATATGCTCCCTACAAAAATTACCTCTGACAATACAGTAATCAATGACAAAAAAGAGATACTGCAGGCATTCAACACGCACTTCACCACAGCAGGCTTAGCCTGCAATAACTCGCCTGCATGTAGCCTGCGCACCCAACTTGGCATGACCCCACCAAATGTTGGCTCCGTTAGTCAACATTTCTCATTCTCAGCAGTTTCCCTCAAGGAAGTGGAAGACTTAATTCTCCACCTGGATACTAAGAAAAGTGCCAGAGCAGATGCACTTGAGCCATACTTCCTAAAGATAGCATGCCATGTATTGGCTGTGCCTATTACTCATTTATTTAACCTGTCCCTAACACAAGGTACCCTCCTCAAATAATGCGGAAGATCGCATATCGTTATCCTGCTATTTAAATCTGGAGACTCTTACACCTTAATAACTATAGGCCAATTTCTCTCTCACCCACACTCTTGAAGTTACTGGAAAAAATAGTAAATGGCCAACTAAGATCCTTCATCGACAGAGAAAAATTACTAAACCCCCTTCAATCCGGATTCAGAGCCAGCCACAGTACAGTCTCGGCATTAGCTAAAGTAACCAACGACTGGCAACTGGAGTTGGAGCATAAAAAGTCAGTATGTGCTGTGTTTCTTGACCTCAGCAAAGCATTCGACACAGTCGACCACAACCTGCTCCTCGACTCGCTAAAAACACTAGGATTGGATGCTACTTCTCTAAACTGGTTCCCTGAATATCTGACAGACAGATACTAGCAGGTGAAAGCAGATGGCAAACTATCTGCCCTGAAACTGTTACAAAGAGGTGTCCCTCAGGGATCCATTTTAGGTCCCCCTCTTCGCAGTGTATATCAACACCATTGATGAGGGAATCAAGGATGCAAGTATTCACTTATTCGCAGATGACACAGTGCTGTACCTGAGTCGTCCCACACCAAAAAGAAGCTTGTACTGACCTACAAAAAGATTTCAACCTCCTGCAACTCCAACTAATCAATAACAAACTGCTATTAAATGCTATGAAAACTAAAGCCATGTTATTTTCCCCCACAAACTACACAAGCGCTATTGACTCCTTCCCCCCAATAACCACGATGCTGGGAGAGTGCTTAGAGTACATTCCGAAATTCAGATATATTGGGGTCTGGATCGACTGTAAACTGTCCTTCACTGACCATCTGGAAGACTTGCTGAAAAATTAAGGCAAAGACTTGTCCTTTTACAGGATAAGAAGACTTCTTACAGCAGACGAAAGAAACGACTAGTACAAGCCACGTCCTGTCCTTAATCGACTACGCAGACTTCATATACAGTGGCTAGTGTGGCTTCCTATCTTGGAAAATTGGATATGCTCTACCACAGAGCTATATGCTTCATCACTAACCTCCCCTTCTCTACCCATCATTGCGCACTATATGACGCCACAGGCTGGACCTCACTTCACTATAGGCGTAACTTTAATGCAGCGCTCTGGACGCTTAGAGCCCTCAGTGGCAAACTCCTCAATACATCATCAACTGTCTGTCTCTGATTGTGCCCAGGAATTATTCCTTACAAGCTGCTCACAACTCCTACTAAATATACCCAGGGCACTCACATGAGTCGGAGAGCTGCCTTTGGATTCAAGACTCCCATCAATATGGAATAAAATCCAAAATACTCTAAGCTGAAATCCCAGTAAGTACCCTTTTGTTCAAAAGGCTTTACCTTGATGGCATTACAGAAATTTGCAACTGCTTAACTAGACACTAACTAACCTCCCTCCCTCAAACAACGACCTGCAAACGGTGGCCCCCCAACTGAAATGTGTGCCTCTGCCTCTAGCATGCCCACCAACAGATCCACAGGATTTATTGCCGAACTCCCATATCTTATTCTTGGATGCTCTGAACAGCTGCAGCCTGATTCTAGCACATGCTACCACACTTGGGGATAATTATCGTCTTTCGCCCCCAAAAATATTCAGTCCCTCATCCATCCAACACCTCCCTCTGCCCCAACCTCTAGGACCCTCCAGTTATGCCCCTGCTACTGTATTCTCCTCTTGCACTTAGTGCAATGGCAGCTTTTCTCTCCATTATATCGCGCGTTTTGGGGCAAAAATCGACTAGTCGCCTTACGTACGGGTCCTCCCGCCTCCCAATCCTCACTTTGCTCTAACAGGTCTCTTCACTCTGCGCCCCTATTCCCCACCCTCTCCTACATTATGCACTTGATATCTTCTATCTGGTATGCCTACTCTCTCCCTAACATTTCCCACTACAAAATGCACAGTTTTTGGGCTTGGATCCAGTACAAGTTCATTATCCACGACTCCTCGTAGTTCTATGTTCAATGTATATTACCTAGCTGCTATTTTTACTGTTTGTTCTATTGTAACTTGCCTTTCTGTATTATTACTGTAGGACCGCAGGTCCACCTTGTAGATAAGCTTGCTCAATGGTGCCCGCCTGGTTAAATAAAGATATTGATTGATTGATTTGTTTCAGGAGGTTATAAAATTGGTTTGGGGACTGTTGCCTGGAGTCCATTTGAAACTCATGCTCCAGCAAACCAGTGTAGTGGCCAGGTTAGTGTGGCAATTTTCTGTTCTTATGTTCAAGGGCTCAGATGGATTTCCAGGGTGCTTCAGTGTGCGGCTGGCCGGTACCTCTTCCACTAGTATTATTAGGATTTACCATAGTCTGGCGGTACCAGCTAGCCAGTCAGAGCTCTAGTTTATAAGATGACATTGTATAATACAAAATGATTCACAGGTGCAATTAAAATGCAGAAAGCAGAGTAGATTTATAATAAAATCATAAGAAGGCATTATCTATGATAACTGCATGATAGCAGTACAACATGAAATGAGAGTGAAAGACCAAAAGCAAGAAAGAAAGGGAAGGTTTTGTGCTGAGATTTGACTAGATGAAAATAAGTAGTAAGAAAGAAAGAAAAGACAGAATCTCAGAATCTTCCAGATAGCTCTGTCCATGGTGTTGCATCTCCAATCCTACAGCACAACCTTTGTAACTGTAGCCTTTCAAAATGATCATGTCCTAATGTTCTATACTGAGGTCTCAGCTTTGGCTATACCACTATTCCCGGGGGCGGGGGGCACATTAATCATATGTATTTGTGACTATGTACAATGTATTATTTATTTATTATGATCTATGCCTCTATAAAGTATTTCAGCTGAGGCTGAAGGTCTGGTGGAAACCAAAAATTACAGCCCTCTGTAGCCCATGCCTGTGGCACTCAGCTAAGAGGGGGCCCTGTGTAAGTATTTTTTTTTTCTGCCCCGTAAAAGTCTTTTGTTTCAGTTAAACTTTATAGGGCCTAATCCTTTCACAACAGAAAGACAAGTTTTGAGTATAAATAAGGCCGGAGCAGAGTGAGACGACACCCCACTGATTTAGCCAGCTGGGATAACAAAAGGACCAGGCTTCAATGCACAAAACCAGTTTGGACCCATTCTGGAAAAGAGTGGTGTTCAGAGATCTAGTCCGGTCTGGAAATGGTCTGGTTTGTGATGTCAGATGGAAATGTATAATGATGCAGGTGCAGTGGACTGGCCAGTTGAAGATATTTTTGTGTGTGTTTGCTTTTCCAGTTCAGTTATGATTCGGGACTTTGTTTTTTATTGTATTTCTCTTTCTCCTCCTGCAGCCTGACCTGTGATCATCCAGTCACCGCTCCACTTCCCCTGAGTGACCCCAGAGGCATGCCCATGCACCGCTGGCATATGCTGCTATACCTTTGAAAGGGACCTCCCCAAATCCCCACGGCAGGGTGAGAACCAATACCAGCGAGCAACCATGCACAATGTGCCCCACCAGGCAAGGAAGTTGTGGCCATCAAGCTGTCATGGTCAAATGCTGCCATTTTCCTCCTTTAGATCCCCCTGGAGTGCAGACGTGCAATGACATCTGAAGCATGACGTGACGACGTCCACTGCACTCCACCCCTGATTGCACTGACTCTGGCAGTGCCTCTGATCATCACCAGGGGCCACTGCAGAGTGGTGAGAGCCCTCAGCCCTCCCTGGGATAAGAGAATAGTCCTCCAGATGCTCAATCCTATACCTCCCCTGACAACCCCTGACAACCCAGGCTCACGCCCGAACCCAGATCACCAGCGTGGCGCAAGGTGTGGTGTCTAGCACCTCAACTCTCAGTACCTCCAGGCCGGCTCATGTTTTGAGACTGTGAACTAGTAACATCATAGATCCGAGTCTGCCATAACTCACCAAGTCTCATTTGGGGGTAAGTTTCTTCTACTATACTTAAAATTTAGATGGCTTTGAGTTAGGTTCCTCTGTGTGTCCTCCTGCATTTATTTATCTCTGTAGAAACAGTAATAATAGAACAGAAGTTTTTGTGTGTGTATTATCCTGTAACACATGTAAATATCATGGAGTATTAAATGTTATTTTATATACTTCATGATTTCTGTGACTAAGTATAGATAGCCAGGAGTAAATTGGCAAGTCTATGTTCCATTTCCAAGAGGCAGGCTACAAGTTACCATATCTAAGGTGAAGTGTTCTCAGCTCGACAGAAAGGGTGTTTGCCCTTTGGCAAGAAAGCACTGCAATGAGGAGTAGTAGCTCTGTGGGATTTGGACCTAGAGACACCCTAAGTGAGGTTGAGGCTGAGTGGTTGCAGTATGCCAGGTAACACTTTCAGGTGTCTGAAGGGTTGTGAAAACTGGTAGCAGTGCAGACTGAGTTCTGGGAGAGAATAGGTCTGTGACAGTATTAAAGCCTCCATTGGCAATATGGATGATATAGAAAGTGCAGTTAGTTACCAGTAGTATTAGATGTTTGACAGAATCTCCTCCATTGGGCCACACCTTTGGAACTGCAAGTGTCGGCATCAGGACCTTCCAGAAACTTCTGACATGCACAGGCCACCCACGATGACATACAATGTTGGCACCTATAAAACATGGGAGCCCCCCCCTCACTCCTCAATTCTCCGATGGAGACAAGCTCAGAAGACCACTTGCCGGGAGCAACCAGGAGACCACAGCAGGACCAGGCACAAAAGGAGAGGCTGGGACTGATGACAGAAGACATACAAAGTGCAAATAACCATACCTTCCACAAATGCAGCAGGACAGCCAGCCAGCTGATACCTCACAAAAGGGGAAGGAGGGTCGATGCCTTGTGACCCATTGGAGGAGATTCTGTTGAAGATCTACCGTTACTGGCAAGTAACTGCTCTGTCTTCATTGAGGATATTTCCTCCACTGAGCCACACCACTGGAGCAATTACCAAGCAGTACAAAGTCCCCAGGGAGGCTGACAAAATCTGATATGTAATCAGGACAGAAGGCCTTACATGACGATAAGACCAAAACCAGCACATCTGTGCAAGATAATGTCCAGACTGTAATGTTTAGTAACAGTGTGGACAGTGCTCCATATGGCAGCAGCACTAATGTCAGCAGCAGACACACCCTGGGGAGGGGTGCAACCAATGTGGCAATTTATTAATGCGTTATATGGTGCTTCTATTTTTACTCGTGGTGTCCACGTGCTCCTACGTCTGTAATGCTGCCTATGTAACCACTATCTGCTGTACTGTAACTTTTATTCTCTCTGAATTCTCCTTCCCTCCTCCCCCAGGTCACACCTGGAAATGAGCCTTGGCTTAGTGTGCCTTTCCCAGTTACCAATTTTTAAATAAATACCACGAGTACAGTAGTCATGCACAGCCTCAATAGAAACATAGAAACATAGAAGTTGATGGCAGATAAGGACCGCAAGGCCCATCCAGTCTGCCAATTTCTTTTTCTACCTTATAAATGTGCCATCGGCCTTTGCTCTGTCAGTGGCCTATCTATTCATAGTCATTTGTATTGCTCCCTTATGCCTATCCCATGCCTGTTTGAAGCCCTGCACTGTATTCATAGCCACCACTTCTTGTGGTAAGCCATTCCATGCATCCACCACCCTTTCTGTGAAAAAGAATTTCCTCACATTCCCCCTTAATCGGCCTCCCTCTAATCTCATGCTGTTCCTCTTGACCTGCTATTTTCTTATATTTAAACATGTTAGACTCTTTCACCTTGTTTATGCCCTTAAGGTGTTTGAATGCCTCAATTGTATCACCTCTCTCCCTCCTTTGCTCAAGGGTATACATATTGAGCTCCGTTAATCTGTCCTTATATGTCTTCTCATGCAGTCCATGCACCATTTTGGTTGCCCTTCTCTGGACTGCCTCAATTTGGTTAATGTCCTTGTGAAGGTGTGGCCTCCAATACTGCCCGCAGTACTCCAGATGGGGCCTAACCAGTGTCTTGTACAGAGGGATTATTACCTCCCTCTTATGACTTGTGATACCCCTACTAATACACCCTAACACCCCCCTAGCCTTACCTACTGCTTTAGAGGTCTGCTTGGATGATTTTAGGTCATCAGTGATGATGATGCCCAAGTCTCTTTCTTCCTTTGTGACTGTTAGCAACTCCTCCCAGCCTATAGGTGGCTTCAGGGTTTCTCTTCCCTATGTGCATGATTTTGCACTTCTTTGCATTAAATCCCAGTTGCCACTCTTCTGACCATTCTGCTAGTTTATCCAGATCTCTTCTCATTCTGCCCACCCATCTGGATCATCTACTCTGTTGCAGATCTTGGTGTCATCTGCAAACAGACAAGCCTTACCCTCTAGTCCATCTGCAAGGTCACTAATGAAGATGTTGAAGAGACTGGCCCCAGCACTGATCCCCGAGGTACCCCACTTGTGACTTGCATCTCTTCTGACTGTATACCATTTACCACCACTCTCTGTTTTCTGCCCGGCCAACCAGTTTGCCACCCAGTTGACCAACTTCTGACCCACTCGAGCCTACCCAGCTTATTTATCAATCTTCTATGTGGAACAGTGTCAAAAGCTTTGCTGAAGTCAAGGTAGGCTGACATCAACTGCTCCCCTTGGTCCACCACTCTGGTTACCCAGTCAAAGAAATCTATGAGATTAGTTTGACAGGACCTTCCTTTGTAAACCCATGCTGTCTTGGATCCTGTACTATGGATTCCAGGTGTTGCACTATCCTTTCCTTAAGTGCCTCCATAATCTTGCCCACTACTGATGGTAAGACTGGCCGGTCTGTAGTTCCCGCCTCCTCCCTGCTACCACTCTTGTGGAGCGGGATCACATGAGCCCTTCTCCAGTCTTCTGGGACCTCTCCTGTGCTCAGAGACTCACTAAACAATTCTGCTAATGGCTCTGCTAGTTCCTCCTTTAGCTCCTCTAAGTACCCTGGGATGTATGCCATCAGGTCCCATTGCCTTATCCACCCTGAGCTTAGCAAGCTCTTGTAGGACCCTTTCTTTTGTGAGGGAGTAGTGCTCACCTCCCTCCCCTGTGTCCATGATGCTGAGCTGTGGGCCCTGCCCTACCTTCTCTTCAGTAAATACTGAGCAAAGTATCTATTCAGGATAGATGCCTTTACAGGGTCCTCCTCCACATGCTCCCTTTTCTCTTAAGCTTAGCAACACCTCTCTGGACTTTCTCCTTTCACTAATGTATCTATAGAAAGTCTTGTCACCTTCTTTACTGTTCGTGCTAGTGTTTCCTCAGTTTGGGACTTTGCCTACCTTACTGCCTTACCTGCTTCTCTTAGGGCAGTTTAGTATGCCTCCTATCTTCATCCTGCTGTGTTCCTTATATTTCCTGAAGGCCAGCCTTTTGGCTCTGACCTTTCTGCTACTGTATTTGAGAACCAAAGTGGTTCCTTCTTTCTTTACTTCTTTTCTGTCTAACACAATGGATGTTGCTTCAAGTATTGCATCCTTAATGCTTGCCCACTTTGCTGTGCCCCCCTCACCTGTGTTTCTTTTTGCCAGGGCTAGCTTAACTCTGTTGGCCATCTTATCAAAGTCAGCTCCTCTGAAGTCCCATATTTTTGCCTTGGAATGGGATGATTTAGATGTAGTAGCCAAATTGAACCATACCATGTGATGGTCACTGGCCTCCAGGTGACCTTCTACCTGGAGATCTGTGATCCCTTCTTTGTTAGTCAGTACTAGATCTAGGATAGCCCTGTCTCTTGTGGGTTGCTGTACCAGTTGTTTGAGGCCCTCCCTGCAGGGAATCCACTATGAGTCTAGTTCTGGCAGATGTTCCTGCTGGTATTGACCAATCTGTATCCGGCATGTTGAAGTCTCCCATTATCAGAACCTCCCTTTGGCTGTCGGTGTTTGTATATCTTCTAACAGTATATGTGTCTATGTCCTCACTCTGGTCTGGCGGCCTGTAGACAACCCCAATTCTTATGGCTGTCCCATTTCCTGTTTCCAGGGTGACCCACAGTTCTTCTGGCTCCTTATGTGTATTCTGAATTTCTGTAGCTTTGATATTTTCATTAACATACAGGGCCACTCCTCCCCTTTTGCCTCGGTCTCTTCTGAACAATACATAGCCAGGTATGAAGTCTCCCAAGTGTGGTTACTGGTAGACCACGTCTCACTAATTGCTACTATGTCCAGTTTAGCCTCTGACATTATTGCCTGCAGGTCTGGGATCTTATTTCCCAGGCTGTGAGCATTGTGTACATGATTTTCCATTGGCCAGATTTTGGTGTGTTAGTTGTTGGGTGAAGTTTGGCATTACCCTGTGGGTGTATGGAGACAAACCTTTTCTTACCTGGTGATGCAAATGAACGTCAAAACATGCTGAATTCCTGTTTGACCACTAGCTGAGGGGGGGGGTGTTCTTCCATTCGACGTATGGGAGCTGCACCCTCCCCATTTGCTAGTTTAAATATTCTGCAAAGACGCCAAACTTCTGCCCCAATGCACTGACTCCTTTTAGTCAGATGCAGTCCATCAAATTTAAAGAACTTTGCGCCCAGAACTGTTGCCAGTTCCTACAAATCTGTGTCCTTTTTCCTGGCACCAGTCCTTGAGCCACGTGTTTAGCTCCCCTATCTCCCCTTCTCTGACCTTCCATCCATCTGCTCCCTCTCCCAGACTGGCAGGATCTCAGAGAAGGAGATGCCGATGAAATAGATGATAGTTTGTCACCCAGCCTAGTCAGGTGTTCCTTGGTCTCCACAACTGACCGGCTGGAGAGATCATTAGTCCCTATGTGTACTAGGACATCAATGTTTTCTCCTGCTTTGTGAACAATTTTAGCAATGTGGTCAGTGTCTCTCCATGCTGATGTAACTGGGAGACATCTGACCATCACCCCTGGCTGGAGATGGGTATCAACTCCCCGAATCAAGAAGTTCCTTACTGTACTTTCTATAACAAAACATAATACAGTTAGCCAGCCATCTGGACAGGCACTGCTTAGTCACTGGTACACCTCTTTCCCAGGAGTGAAGGAGACAAACAGCAGAGAGAACTTTCTGTAGCCCTTCATGTGCCCCAGACAAAAAAATTAGATTTTGTGAACATCAAGGGTATGGAGCAGCTACTCACCCATGTTAGTATGTTCAGTATAAAACACTGGTAGGTTAATGGTTTGATTCACTGTGAGGTCAGAAACCACCTTAGGTAACAAACAGGGATTTGTACACCATGTCACCCTAGTCTTGTGGAAAATCAGATAGGGGTGGATACTAATAAGAGCCTGAAGCTCGGAAATCCTATGGGCTGAAGTAATAGCAACCAGAAAAGGGCCTTCCAAAAAAGGAAGAGCAGTTCACAAGTTGCAGTGGGCTCAAAAGGAGCCAAAGTCAACATCTCAAGTATAAAATTAAGATCCCATGACTGAACTGGTTAACAAATTGGGGGATGAATGTGCAAAGTACCCTTTAAGAAGGTATGGGGCACTTCCAGTTGTGTCACCATGAATCCATTACTGGGGGCATGGAAAGCACATATGGCAGCCAAATGCACCTCAACAGAGGAGTACTGCAAACCAGAGTCTGATAAAGACAGGAGGTAGGCAAGTACAGTATTCAAAGGACATGTAAAAGGGTCCTCAGAGCAGGCAGCACACCAAATAGCAAAATGCTTCCATTTCAGTGAATGTGTATGTCTAGTGGAATCTTCCTAGCTGCCAACAAGACATTAGCCACTTGGGGAGAAACCCCCAAATGTGCAACGGCTATGTCCTCATGAGCCAAGTGTGCAGATGGAGGAACCTGAGGTCTGGGTGGACCAGGACCCCACTGTCCTCAGATATTAGACCCTGACACAGGGGCAACTGGATTGGTGATTCCACTAACAGATGCTGCAGAAGTGGAAACCATATCTGGTGAGGGTGGGGTGATCAGTATCAGGGTTGCCCCCTCTGCCACACCTTCAAAAGGTCCCTCTGAATAAGATAGTTAAGAGAGAATGTGTAAGAAACCTCCCCCTCCAGGACAGCAACAATGCACCTTGCCAAAAACTCCAGGCCCTGGAGTGAGCAATCAAAAATGCAGTGGTTTTACATTGTGTGGGGATGCAAAAAGGTCCAACTCTAGAAGACCCACTTACCACGGAGGACAGCAGTTCCCACTTGTGTATCCATAACTGGGACTGACAGCCTGCCTGCTAAGATGTTTTGGACTCCTGGGAGAAAAATGGCTTTCAACTGTAGGCTGTGAGTGAGTGCCCACTGCCATACTCTCATTGCTTCCCTGCACAGAGGGTACAAGTGACTGTCTCCTTGCTTGTTGACATAGCACATCACACTGATGTTCTCTTTATGTATCAACAAGGGACCTGGAGTGACAAATGCTCCTCAAAGGCTTGGAGCCCAAGAAGAACAGCCCTCATCTCCAAAACATTGATGTGGAGATCTGAATCTTGGTCTGTCCACAACCCTTTGGTGGGGTTAAGGCCCAGGTGGGCACCCCATCCTTTCCCAGGGGCATCTGCTGTGAGGATGGGTTCTGGAGTTGAGGAAATGAAGGGACACTCTGCTCAAGTGTAAGGTTTCCGTCCACCACAGCAGATGCTTTCTGAGAGGGGACATGACGAGGATCACGTGTTCTAACTTGCTCGTCAGCTGGTCCTACTGCACCCAGAGAATGCACTGCAGGATTTTCATATGAAGGCATGCAAATGTAAGGGTTACAATGGTAGCTGCCATAACATGGTGAATCCTGTGCATGAGAAGGGCCTGGGCAATCAGGGCCATCTCTGATGCATCCTGGGGCAGGAATGCATTGCCCACAGCTGTGTCCAGTAACACTCCAGTATATTGGAAGCATTGGCATGGAGTGAGGACCGATTTCGGTACATTAACTGCAATACCCAGGTCCTCAAAAAACTGCTGTGTTCTAGACACTGCATACTGGACTACTTCCCTGAATGGGTCCTGCAGGAGTCAGTCATCCAAACGTAGGAAGACAAAAAGCCCTTACCTCCATACGGCTGCTGCCACAACTGCGAAGCATTTGGTAAATACCAGCAGTGCTCAGGATAAGTCAAAGGGCAAGACTTGGAACTCATAATGGCAGTCCTCCAGAGTGAACCTAAGATACTACCTATAGCATGTTCTCATTTTGATATGAAGGTAAACATCCTTCAAGTCCAGAGCACACAGCCAGCCTCATGTTTGTAGAAGGGGAATGAGAGCCTGAAGAGACACCATTCAAAACTTTTTGTATTCGATAAATTCGTTCTTACTCGGTTAACAAAATTCAAATCCTGGTGGGGATTTTTTTCAACTTCAGGTGCACTTCAGCTGATTGTCCCTAACTGGACACTTCCACGGCAAGGCTCAACCTGGTTGTCTCTCATCAATCAAGCCTTTGTACCTGCTGCTCCTTGACTCTCGCTCGCTCTCTGTGTCCATCTCTTGGGGATATTTTGTGATTTTAACTCTGCTTAGTTTTAATTTTGTTTACAGCATATGCCATGTTAGAAAATGTATTTCAACCAATAAGCCTCTAGCTATTTACTGTACTGTTTAACTGCTTCAGTCGGTATATATGCCATTTTGCAATAAAATCTAGCTAATTCCATCGAGTCTCTTGCCACAAAACTAGGTGCTGAATTTTATACAGTTTGAATTTTTTTTTCCTTTTTCTGCTGCCTGTCTTTTGCTCCTAAACCTTAATTCCTGCTGCCTTCAGACACATTGCTTTTTTCTACCTCCTCCACTTACACCCCCCCACTCCCCAACGGAGCTCGGTGCTCAGCATTGACCTGCCTTGCCCCCTGCATTCCTCTCTCAATTCCTCTCTCACATCTTTTCTTCTGTGACCCAGCCCCCCGATTTAACTTTCTTTGTTTTTCCACCAGCAGTCTCGACTACCTGCGGTTCCCTTGTCTGAGTCCCTCTCGCTCATCACCACCCCAATTTCTGCTTCCTTTAAATTAATCCCCTTTTCTCTCTCTCTCTACCCTACAGCTGCTTCCAGCCCTTGACCGGGCACAGACCCCAAGCAGTGCAGCTTTCATTTCAGCCACCGCCTGCTCTCCTGTGGCTGCCCTGGAAAGCCATCCACAAAAGGTACAGTCCCTGCTGAACAGGTGGGATTTTTTCCAACTTCAGGTGCACTTCAGCTAGTTGTCCATGATTGGACACTTCTGCAGCAAGGCTCAAACCATTCTGCTCTCACCAATCAAGCCTTTGTCCCTGCTGCTCCCTGACTCTCGCTCTTTCTGTGCATCCATCTCTTGGGGATATTTTGTCCCTCCCACCCTCTCCAGCCCCGATCCGTCCCTCTATTAAATCCACCTAAACCCTGCTCTCCTCCTTACTACTTTGCTTCCATAGGCTCGCTATGTAAACACTCCAATACTCTTAAAGGGACACTGTCAACCCTCTTAGGCCTCAAAGTGTCCCTAGTTTGAAAAACACATTTTATGATTGTTCACACTCTATAGAGACTGTTGATGCAGCTGGTAGTTTGATTCAGATCCTTTTTTTCTTTTAAAAAGTGAAAAACTAAGTGTCCACCATACTGGTGTTACCACACCAAAACATGTCTGTTTACATGTCTTGGCCAACTTCCACTGCATCTTTCCTGGACTCAGGAGCACCCCAACACAATCTAGCCACTCAATATGCAGTAGAAATAGAGAGGACCATGGTACCATGAGTGGGTGCAGTGCTTGAGGGTATTTCTAATGTTCAGAAAGTATGCAGTAAGAGTACTTCGATGATTTGAAGTAAAACGAGGCTGAATATAGATACACATTATCATGCTTTTCAGTTCTAATAAGCAAGGCGGCAGATAAAACAACCAGCAACATCAATGAATTTTAGAGAAGGTAAGCAATCATAAAATGTGGGGTTTTACTTAAAAATAATATGATGCAAAAAAGTTTGACAGTGTCCTTTTAAAGGGCAACCTTGTTCTCTAGTGTTGTTTCTACCAGGGACCTATTCTAAGTTCAAAATGACTCCTACTAGTCTCCTGCTAAGTATGCTTACCTTTCTCAAACTGTCAAAGTAGGCGAACCCCTACCACATTTATCTATGGACCACACTACTGTAATCCGTTGTCAGTATATGGGACTTTTACAAGCCAGTGCTACATGACTCTCACCAATCAGCTCCCTCCAAGACCCTTTCATTTTTGGCCTATTCTCCAAACCACAGTAAAGGCTCCCCTGCTTCTTAGCCCATTGTTTTTATTAACCGGCCACTGCCCCACACAGTGTTCAACTCAGAAAGAACCTTCTAATAATAAGTCCCTGCTGTCCCATAGAAGCTACCTTAAAGCTCTAATAAAATGCCTAATACTGCTGCTGCTACTTATCTCCAGCAACATTCTTCAGGCAAAACAGGCTCTCAAAAAAAGGAGGGGACTGTGCTCTTTACTTAAAAGAGTCCCTCGTGGGTCATGTCCTAACCATGCCCATCCCTGGGAGTGACATTCAGGTTCTTGCCACCAAGGTACTACTCGGAGCGCATAACAATGCCTTGACTTTTGCTTCAGTCTACATTCCACCAAAGCTGACTAACCAGGGCCTTCCCTCCCTACTCAACTGTATCAATTCCCTAGATCGAACACGAAAGTTATCTTGCTTGGCGATTTCAATGTTACCTGGCTGGCACACAGTGCAAACAGCTATAAGGATGCCATGACTGCCGTTAACTTCTTCAATCACCTACCAGGATGAACTAAAGAATGGGGACCTGTACGCTTCTGGACCAGTTACCCAGAGCATATCACAAAAAGTAAAGTTCTCCCAGACTCCATAAGTGACTATTCTCCTGTCGTGTGCTTCTGGATCAACAAATTCACCAAACACCCTCCAAAAACTATTGACAGCAGAATGCTGGCCCCAGGTCACATAGGGCCTCTAAAACCTCATCTATGTGAACATGACTCATCACCAATTGATTCAGCCACAAATGTGGACACAGCACTAGATTATTTTATTACCAGTTTCAACTTAGCCTGTGATGTCCATGCTCCCTTCAAGAAGTATAAGATCAAGGGTATCAATAACCTGTGGTTCACTCTAAACCTCCTTGAACAACTGAAATCCTGAGACCATCTCTGGTACCGTGCTAAAGTGACTGGCACTCCAGCCAACACACAGGCATACAAAACAGCGAGAAAAGCCTGCACTCATGCAATTTGCCTCAAGAAAGCCAACTACTACAGGAGCGCACTTGCCAGCACCTGGAAAGATGGAAGAAAATTCTGTAGCAACCTCACCGAAGTAACAGGGAAGGATTCCAGAGTAACATCCTTAGTAATAAGCATAGATGGCGTCATCACCTTGGAGCATGTAACCATAGCTAATGCTTTCAATGCCACCTTTTCGGACCTTAGTTACGTGCTACCCCCTGACTTCTTTGACCCCTCCTCTGGCGCCACAATCTCAGATGAATCTGGAATGTTACAAGGGCACCCACTGTTCTATTTCAAAGTCATTTCAGAAAGCTTAGCTAAAAAGCACCTTTTTAAAGTGCTCAGAAGATCCAGATACAGTGGAGATTCCCTCAATCTGAAACTTCTCACCCTTAGCATTGCCGAGGTCCTACCCCCCTTACCAACATTTTTAACCTCTCCCTCATGCTTTCCCAGTTCCCCCTAAAATGGAAATCGGCAGTGGTGAACCCAATTCACGAAAGTGGTGACAAGACTCTTCCTAACAACTACAGGCCTATCTCCATCCTTTCCCCCCTTGAAAGCTTTGGAATGGATAGCTGCTGATCAGCTTAGGGAGTACCTTGAAAAATACAGCCTACAATGTTCACAGCAGCACGGCTTTTGAAAAGGGTACAGCACCACCACTGTGCTCCTCAAATTCTTCACATACATCCATCATGCCCTGGATCGGGGCCAACTTGTCAGCACTACATTTATCGATTTGACAAAGGTGTTCAACACTGTCAACCACTCCCTGCTGATTGAACAATTATCACTACTAGGTCTTTCAACTGATACTACCCGCTGGTTTCAAAGATACCTCAGTAACCGTACCCAACAGGTTAGGATTGGTGAATCTCTTTCAACCTCTCTTCCTGTCCACTCTGGAGTTCCCCAAGGATCCATCCTGGGTCCCTTGCTCTTCAGCATTTTTTTGAACAAACTCCCTGCTTCCTGTCAGGACTGAATTCTACTGTATGCAGATGACGCAGTCATTTTCACATGTCACCCAGACCCCTCTCTCTTACAGCCACAGCTGCAGAAAAGTTTTAAGGAAGTTAAAGCCTGGTTTAGGCCACAAAATCATCCTTAATTACCAAAAAACTAAAACAATGTTGTTCCATGGAACCCACAATAAGTTCAAGGACCATGAACTAATAATCAGAAATTGTGCGGGTATTGCCCTGGAGCAGGTGAACCTATTCAAATATCTAGGTGTGACCCTTGGCTGGACTCTGTCATATACCAAACACATTGATAACATCGCAAAGGCAGTGCACACCTAGATAGGGCTTTTATACAAACATAAGCACTGTCTGACAGCCGAAGCCCTAAATCTTGCTATTCAGAGCTCAGTAACCTCAATAATTGACTATGGGCTCATGCTCTATGGATCAGCCACTGACATTGCCCTCTAACATATAGCACTAGCCCTTAACAAGGCCTGCTGGCTTCTCACCTTAGCTGCCCCCCTCTCTCACACACGTGACATGTACAAGCAGGCAAACTGACTCCAGCTCTCTGCCAGACTAAAGTACCAGATCTGCATCCTAGCTAAAGAGACCTCCTTGGGTCTCATGCCCCCCGGGGTCCAAAAAATGCTGATCCCACACTATGTCTCCTGTATAACTAGAAGTACGGATAGTCAATCATTTTCTGTACCTCACAGCCAGATTACTCAAGGACAACGGTCCTACAATGTCAGTGCTGCAAACTGGTTCAACTCCCTTCCTTCGGAAATCACCAACACTCCCACACTTGGTGCCTTTAAGCGCAAACTACACCAACACCTTGTGGCTAGTGCCTCCTGTGACTGCTCATAATAACCTATTCCTGGTCAGGCTCCCCCTCATGCTTCCCCTCCCAACCTAACTCACCTCCCAGCCACCCACTTCCCCCCACCTTCTCCCCCTCCCTAATTTACTTTTCTACCACACTTCCGACACCCAGCTCCCCTTTGCTTTTTCTCCCTACTACCCTTCCATCACCTTCCCCTCCTGACAGCACCCTTGAGCTGCTTCCTCCTCCCTCCTCCCTCCCTCCTTCCCTCCTCCCTTACCTAAGTAACTGGCTAATGCTGTTGTTGCCCTCTTCACCTGTTATCTGCTGCCTCTACTCTAACCTTTCATTTTCCCTGGATAGACATTGTACAATATAGAGTATTGTTTGTTTTATAATTACTTTCTTTTTAATCCTAGTCAATGCCACTGGCTGCTCCTGTTGTTCACCTTACTGTCTGTAATACATTTGTATGTTGTCTTGCACGTGCAGCTAAACAACATTTGTAACGCAACTTGCTGGAAGTAGCAGAGTTGTGGAGGTGCAGTAGTGTTGTGGCCAATGGCGCCACTGCTTTTTTGGGCTGGTCTCTGTGACACCAATGAATGAGCACACTGTCTATGACATCAGTTGAGAAGAGTGCCAACATCTTGAAAGAATTTTGCCATCACAATGAGGGAGCACCCCATCATTGCAGGGCATGCCTTGCCTGCTGAAAATTTTCAATAAACATGGTGGTGGCTGCCGCCATCTGCGTCTCACAGTCCCTAGAAAGCCGACGTCGGAGGCGCCCAATTCCCCTATTGGCATGCCCCCTTCCCAGTTTGTTTGCTAACAGGGGAGCCCAATCCCCATCGGCATATTGTTCCCCCTTGTTTTATTTGTCTGCCAAGGAGGGGTGCCCAATCCCCCTTGGCATCATGCCCCCCCAAACACAGACATGCTTTCTTTGCCAATGGGTGGCCCAATCCCCATTGGCTTCAGTCCCCTGTCCCCAAAAAACACAGATGACATGCTGGGGACACACCCCAGTGTGCCCAAAGCAAACCTATTAAAAAACCTTCCCGTGACATCCTTTTTTTTTCTCCTGTAACACAGAAAGCGGTCCTCGGTCACGACACCCCCTCCCCAACCCACACCCACCCTCTGCACATCCCACCTCCCCACACCCCCCCTGCCTCCAGAGCCGGTGCAATGATCTTCGTGGAGGCGGAAGATATCTGAACTCTTCAAAAGCTGACCGCGAACTGAAGAAAATCACGGTAAGCTGTATAATGGCATCAATGGGGGGGGGGTTTCAACTTAGGTGGATATCCCAGCCATTTTTGTGACTTCTGGCTCCAAATTTTCAGCATGGGATTCTTGGGACCCCGCCTCATGAACTCAGTCACTGTCATTTCGTTATTCGGTCCTGTAGGGTAATTTTGCGGTCATTGCATGGAATCATCTTTTGGGACAGATTAACAAAATGATAGTGTCACTGTTCATGAGGTGGGCTCCCAAAAAGCCTATGTTGCAAATCTGGTGAAAAAATTCCCAAAACTGACTGTGTTACAAGCGTGCATTGCGCAGTTTCCACGCATTCACGTAAGTTTGACAATTTTTAATATGTTCACTCCAGATTTTCAACTTTACCATTTTTTCACACCTCCTTATGAACAGTACAGCTGTTATTTTTCACATCCTGCCCCAAATGTGTTTTCGCACATCTGGCGCACAATGGTGCCGCCGCTGTGGGAAATCAACATTTGGGACAGATTAAGAAAATCACAGTGACACTGTTCATGAGCGGAGGTCCCAAAATGCCTATGTTGAAAATTTGGTTACAAAAATTCCACAAAATGACTGTGTTGCGAGCGTGCATTGCGCAGTTTCCACACACACTCATAAGTTCGAGAATTTTTTATATTTTCACTCCAGATTTTCAACATTGCCATTTCTTCACACCTCCTTATGAACGGTACTGCTGTCATTTTTTACGTCCTGCCCGAAATGTGTTTTAGCACATCTGGTGCAGAATGGCACGGTCACTGTGGGAAATCAATGTTTGGGACTGATTAAGAAAATCACAGTGCCACTGTTCATGAGCAAAGGTCCCAAATGTTTTCATTAGTTTGGGGTCATAAAAAGCCCATGCTAAAAATTTGAAGTGCAAATACCAACAAACACCAGGGGTGTTTGGGTTTCTAATTGTACCATCTCACCCTGTAGAGACTGACAGGCATCAGGGGTGTGACTTTGGATTGTCGGCTGTAATGCTCACACCATTCCACCCCCACCCCTACCCTGCAGCCAGTAACAGGCATCAAGGTGTGCCTTGGACTCTTCAGCCCCAAAGTTCACCCCATTCTCCTATACTGCACCCATCTCAATGTATTTACTTATGGAATGGGGTGAGCGTAGGGTCCGATGACCCCAAGGCACAATGTGACACTTGTCGGAGTCTGCAGGGTAGGGTGATGTGAAATGGCATGAGCATTATGGCCGATGACCAATGGCGGAGCTAGAGGGGGGGCTGGGGGTCGCCCCTCCTGACTGCCCCAGTGTAAGTAGTGGTGCCCCGCCATCATCTTTATTCACTGTTTAGTGCCCATTGTGGAGCCCGTGATTGACTGACTGGCCCCCCCTGGCTCCCAACTGCTCCCAAATCTGGCTCTGCCACTGGATGACCAAAAGGCACACCTCAATGCTTGTCAGTCTCTGCAGGGTGGGGGTGGAGTGGGCATCAATTCCATACTTCACTGCCATTCCTATTATGCATCTCTCTATATCCTGCACTGCCAATTCCAGCAAGGCAACATTAGGCATTGACAAATGCTTGTTGTTAAATTGATGTCTACTTGTTAATGTACCAAGACATGGAACCTTTGTAAATGAGTCTCTGGCTCAAAGTGTAATCCGAAATTCTAATAAATAAATAAAAATAAATGTTCAGGACTCTGAGGTCCAACACAGGATGCAGGTCTCCTGTGGCTTTTGGCACCAGAAAGTACTTTGAGTAATACCCCTGTTCCTTTTTTTGGAAGGAACGGGCTCTATGACCTTTTTCTGAAGCAGGGACTGAACTTCTTCCCTCAACAGGGACAAGTGTCCCAGAGGGTAGTATGAATAGATAGATAGACAGAAAGTTAGATAGATAGATAGATAGATAGATAGATAGATAGATAGATAGATAGATAGATAGATAGATAGATAGATAGATAGATACAGTTTTTTATTCATATTAAAACACAAACAAGAATAAACTCAAATGAGTAGTGGCTCATTTACAACAAAGTTCCATTCGTGATTTGTTACAGAATAATACTGTTATTAAAATTCATATATAATTTACAAAAGACAGTAGATGAGAAAGATCAGTACAACAAAAGGTAGTGATATGGAAAACAATTATAGCCAACCATTTAGTACTTACAATTAATCCAAAGATAAACATTAAAACTCATGGCAACAGCACAATGGTTCTTTCCATGGGGTGGAGGATTTTTATTTTATTTTATTTTATTTATTTATTTATTTATTTATTGAGAGCTCAGCTTACACATTTGAGCTGAAAGCTCTTTTACAAAGGTTCCACATCTGAGCAAAACAGGTAATACACAATAATGACAAGATGGGACAAAAAATGGCAGGATACATAGAGAGCTAAAAGTAGTATTGTCATTTTGAAGTGACACTTCAGTTATAGAATTTAGTATATGTAACTAAGCTATGAGCAGCCAGGGGCTTTATCGAGGTTAAGGAGGGTGCAGGGGTGAGAGAAGCATAGGGGCATGGAGGAAGGGGGGAGGGGAAGGGGAGGCGAGTAGGGGATAGGGTGTGGGTGAGGGTGGTAGGGAGGGGAGGAAGGCAAGTAGAGTGTAAGTGCTGGTAGTTACTTGTGACTAGCGGGAGGTTGTACTACGGAGTGTAGTCACAGCCATTAAGAACTGCAAGGCGCTGGCGAAGCTTACGTTAAACTGACCAATCTTTGGTTCGACAAGAATCTCACAGGGGAGACCATTAAGCCACTCAGGGGCACAGCAGGTGAAGTTCCTTTCTCCCTGGGATGTGCAGCAGAATGGGACCTGGTATGGCCTGCCTGGACTTGCCCCAAGTCCTGTGGGGGAGTTGGACGTTGGGGTGAGGAGGTGCTGGAGGGCTGGGGGGGTTAGAGCTATACAGGTTTCTTTGGCTAGTAGACAGATCTGGTATTTTACCCTGCCTTTAAGGTGCAGCCAGCAGGACTGAGCGTATAAGTTGCATGTATGCATAAGTCAGTGCGCACCTGTGACAAGTCTGCAGGCTTTGTTTAGCGCAGTGGTAACCCTTTTAAGCATGGTGTCTGACGCATCGCTATAGATGACTAGACCATAGTCTATGATGGAGGATTATGCTGCTGTTGACAGCAGTACAGAGTGCCTCGGTTGTCAGACAATGTTTGTAATGGTGCAGTAGGCCTATTCTAGTGTTGACTGCTTTGGCGATATGGTCAACATGGTGAGTGAAAGAAAGGGAGCAGTCAAGTGTTAGGCCTAGGTATTTGAAGGTTTGAACTATTTCTAACAGGGTGTTGACACTATTACAGATTGTTAGTTGATGTGATTTAAGTTTATTGTGGGAGTTTGCAAACAACATGACCTTCGTCTTTTTATAGTTCATGAGGAGTTTATGCTCTATGAACCAGGTTTCGACTGTGGTAAAATTACTCTAGAGTTGTTTCTCCAGCATGACTGGGTCCAGACTACTGGCAAAGATAACTGCCTCGTCCGCATAAAGAAGAATTTTGTCAGAACAGACAAGGGGAAGATGGTTAAGGAAGAAGCTTAAGAGCAACGTCCCCAATATAGATCCTTGTGGAACTTCTAAGCCTACCTCATGGCTGTCCGACAGGACTTTGTTAATTTTGACCTGTTGGGTCCTGTTCTCTAGATAGCTATTGAACCACCCCATGGACTCATCCAAAAGCCCAGTGGTGGCGAGTTGTTCAAGTAGTAATGAGTGATTGACAGTATCAAATGCTTTGGTGAGGTCGATGTAGGATGCTCCCACCATCTGAACATGATCAAGTGCATGGTGAATGAAACCAGTGAACTTCAGCAATGCTGTGGTGGCGCTGTGTGACTTATGAAAACCTTGTTGTTGAGGGAATTGGATCTGGTACTTTTCAAAGTACTCAGTCAGCTGGTCTGTGACAATGCGCTCAAGTGCTTTGGGGGTGGTGGTATTGATAAGTACTATATTCTTTTGGTAACCAGGTAAGGCCCACTAGGCACAAATGTCTGTTTTCAGGGGTGACCTGGGAGCACTGGGGTGGTTAAGTGACTTGCTCAGAGTCATAGAGTATGCAAGTGGAGGTTGTGAGAATCAAACCCAGCTGTGCTGGATGTACCAAGCTCATTCACAGCTTGTTATTCTAACCTCTGGGCTATACTGCAAGCCCCACTTTTGCAGAAGGAGGATTTAGAAGAAGGAAGGGATCATTCTGCCCTAGCCTGAGCTTTCATGACCTTAATGGTGATGAAAGTCTCCAAAGCCTTCTTCCAACATCTCCTTGTGACCTGGTTAAATCCCTAGTAGATCCGGCAGGCCCTCAGGTTGTGGGCCCAAACAGGACAAAATGGAGGTTTTGAGATCGGTTTCAGTGCGTGCCCTCTTTCCACTATTTCCAGGACTCATTCTTCTAAGGTACTCTCCCTCCATTTTTGCAAGTGAAGGGAGATCATTCCCCCAACTTGTACTCCTGATGGCAGCCATCAAGGGGGAAATGTGGGGAATTAGAAGGTGCCAGGGATGATTGGGCCACCTGAACCAGAACTTTTAGGGTTCTTGGAGTGGCCATATTGGGCAGCAGGTCCAGTTGGGGGACCTCTGCATGGCAGGGCTGATGGGAGCTATGACCTACTTGGCTGGCAGACTTCTGAAAAGCACTCCTATCATATCCCCTGTACACATGTGTGGGGGTGTGTCAGGGATTTTACAGACCTGGGAATCATTTTGAATGACTGTATGTCCTTCAATGAATTATCCACATCTTGCCGAATGGTTTAAGCCTCTAAAGGGGACATTCAGCATGGTCTATTGCACATCTGAAGCAAATCCTGCCATTCTGAGCCAGAAGTCCTTCTGAGGCAGATACCAGAGTCAGCTGATCTAGCAGCAGCATCTGAGGCATCATATGCAGACCTTAGTACATGTTTACCAGTATCTAAGCCAAGAGAAACAGCTTTCAGTAATTCTTTCTTGGCAGGGCTATCTGGCAGTGCCTGTGCCATAGCCACAGCTGACTTCCACAGACTATCCTGGTACTTGATCATATCATCCTGGTAGTTTGCAATACAAACACCCAGAGTGGAAGACAAATAAGTCCTCTTACCCATCACATTCAAATGTTTGGACTCCTTGTCAGGAGGTAGGGTGCTCATCACGCTAGGGACCCCACAGCGATTGTGGGCAGCCATGATAACCACACAGCCAGTTTCAGGATGAGAAGCCTAATAGGAATTGACAGACAGAGCAGGATAATGTCACCCATCCTGTGAACAGCTGGCAGGGTGCCAGATCTGTGCCAGGCAACAAATGTAGCATCTCCAATGTAGTGGGAACAGCTGCTATCTCTAGGAACTTCATTAAGCTTCTTTTACTGGAGCCTTCTTCTTCACCCTCAAATCCCATCACATCATGTATTTGTTTAAACAAAACTGGAAGGAGGGATCCTCTGGAGGAGACCAGGGATTATATACCACAGAGTCCTCACTACACGATGATAAGGCGGAGCTGGAAGGGAAATGTCTATTATAGAGTTCTTCATCCCCACCTTCTTCTTCCAAATCCTCCTCCATTTCTAGGAGGTCAGGATTGCATGTTCCTCCCTATACTTATGGTGACTGGAAGAGGAGAAGGATCTCAGCAATAATTTATCCTTCTCTTTGGATTTCTAAATTGTCCTCGCCAACCTCAGCAGCAATGCAGTCGATGACCACCAGGGTGCCTCCTTAACCAGAGCCGGCAGTGGAGAGGAAGAAGCCAGTTTGGATCTAGTTGCCCTCACCTGAGCTTCGATGGCCTTAATGGTGATGAAAGTCTCCAAAGCCTTCTTCCAGCATTTCCTTGTGGCCTGGTTAAATCTCTATTTGATCCAGCAGACCCCCATGTTGTGGGCCCAAACAACATACACATACAGTGTGAGCATTGTCCCTGTATATCTTGTAACCACAGGTACAAAACTTAAACAAAGTTTCTTTATTTTGGCGGCATTCAGGGACAACACTGATAGAAAATTAAGTTAGAAAACAAAATAAACAGTGGCCAAGCACCATACAGGAAAGATGCACCTCACCTCGCTCTCCCTTTGAGAATTATATAAATCTTTTTCACTGGTGAAGTGCTTAATTTTTTTTTATAAAAAGTGAGCCTGCAGTTTCTGTATTACTCAAGAACAAGCCTGTGCAAAATTTCAAAGCAAACATTATGGGTAACCCACAAAAGCAGACAGGGAAGGGTGGCAGTTAAAAAGGCCAGCAAGTGACTGGGTCGGGTCAAGTGGAAAACGTGGGAGGAGAAAGTGAATAACCATCCCAGGAATTCAACCTCGCAGATGTGATGAAAGCAATCCATGCACTGGACTTGCAGTTTACTGCTTTGGATGCTAAATTGCAAGCATTTAACAGCAGACTTATTGTGTGTAACAGCAACTTTACTACTGCATTATTGAAAGCCAGTGATGCAGCAGACTCAGCAATGAAGATAGCCAGAGTCTTTATGGGCCTCATTAACAAAAAAATCAAAACAAAAAGAACTAGTCCACTTCTGTTTAGAAGCAGATGAAAATAAGACTAGAGATGCCAATTTGAGGGTGTTGGAGCTGGCACAGGGACTAGAGGATGAGGATCCCTGTGGATCTTTAGGAGTCACTTACATTTTGCAGCACCCCATCTGATTAAGAGTAATTTACTCTGGAAAGTCCTATCTCTTTAGTGACCCTAAGGAGAAAAGTACCCTTGTGTAGAAAATACAGCTTGACTCTGGGACTCAAGAATCCGCTGGCGGAAGTGACTTTGAAGTGTGAACGTTTATTTGAATTCATGCAGTACCTTTACAATTTAAATGTGTGCATAATTATTGAAGTTGGGTGCAGAATGGGTGGGGTTAGTAGGCTGCTGGTCACCGTTGGAACTTATCTTAGTAGGATATATGCCTACTTGGAGTATATCCCCCATGAGTTGCGCAGATTATGGGGTGAGTTGGTATCATGGGCAAAACAGTGCTGGCCCCGCAGTGGCTTCATGGTCTACTACCCTCCCTCCCCAAAGAAATGTGGTCTGATAGTTCAGCTCGTGCTGTGAGTGTGTTGAAACTCCTTTTTATGTGGATCAAGTTCTACCACACATTAAATAATTCTATTATTTCAGCAAAACAGACTTTAAATGATAGACTTTACCTCCTGTTAAGACTTTTTTACACTTGAGTGCACATGGGTAAGTGTGCTGTTTGGGACTTTTGCCAATTGCTTTGCTAATTTTTCCCTGTTAAATTTAGCACTGTTCTTAAAAGGCAGGGGGGCTGGAGGGATATATGAATTATGTGTTCATCTAACCATTGCTGAGTTATTTCAGACCAAAGGCCACAAAACAACAGCCAGTGACTCTATGGGCTCTACACATTTGGGAAATCAATTCTACTTATGGCTAATACTTGACTAATGTGTTAACCAGAATTTGGTTTTCTCATTTTCTTCTTCTCCTCGAATGTTGTAATACACTGGGGGAGCAGTGTAATATATCCTATGATAAGAGATGTGTACATCTGTGAGTTATGTATCGCTTATGAGTGTTCTCTGGCTTACTGATTTAAAATATCAGTCTTTTTCAAATTCAATACAAAGAAAGTAAAAAAAAGAAAACAAAACAAACAACAATGAAACAACACAGCAGAATAGTTTTTCTGCAGTTCTCATGAGAATGTCGCTGGCAAAAGAAAGAACTGAGGAGTGAAAGGGGGCCACCAACGTTTTATAGGTGCCAATGTTGTACGTCATCGTGGGAGGACCCTGCTAGGCAAAAATTTCCAGACGGTCCTGATGCCAATGACTTACAGTTCCAAAGGTGTGGCCCAATGGAGGAAATATCCTCAATGAAGATATGGTGTTCCAACTATGTTTTGGACCCGATTTGTCTTCATGTGTGGCGTAAGTTCTGCATGGCCATCTGGGGTAGGGGAGGGGACTAGGGTTACTGGATTTTTTCATCTTTTGTAAGTTTTGTTCTCTCTGTATTTGTTATGTTGGGGTTTTTTGTTACTCTTTCTTGTTGTGATTATGCCTTTTATTCAAACATTTTAACAAAGTTTACTTAATTGCAAAAAAAAGATATGGTTGTTCCATACAGAATGTTGCAGATGATGAAAAATATCCCATGCCAGTAATGAACATCTTAATGAATAACACTGTGAGAAGAACAGTATCAGAGGAGCAGGGAGAGTGAGTGGAATAGTACAGCTGAATAAGATCTGTTAACAAGCAGCGGCATGCTTTCTGCAGAACTGAGTCACAGCAGTTGCAAATCCACATTTCAACAGAATCATAGTGGTTGCAAAGCCCTATTTCAGCAGAATCATAGTGAATGCAACACCCCATTCAGCAAAATCATAGTGGTTGCAAAGCCCCACTTCAGCAGAATCATGGTTGCAAAGTCCCATATCAGCAAAATCATATTGGTTTCTGACTGCAGAGAGAGAGAGAGAGAGAGAGAGAGAGACAGAAAGCAGCTAAAGCTTCCTTAAATCAGGGAGGCTATTTAATAGACTACACTGAACTGAAGTATTACTTTTTGAACCTGTGTCAGTAACTAGTATTGACTCCCTGTATTTAGGGTTGACTTTTCTTAGTTTAACTTTTATTTGCCAGGGAGGAACTGTAGGTGGGAGATATTTGCAGTCATTTGTGACTAGACCTGTTACTTAACCTCTGTGAAATAGGTGTCTGAAAGGGAGGAAGGCACTACCTGGGGTGGAGGGTCAGAGTTGTAGTTGATTGTTTCTGTAGGGCACAGGTTTACATTCAGACATGTGGGGAGTGGTGCAATGCACTGGCTATGGAGCAGCAGTCTTCCGGGAGACATTATGGAGACTGCATTGCTGCCCTATTTGCAGGCACCTCTTTGGTCTGAGGGAGGAGGTTGTTCATCTCCATGCTGACCTGGCAAGGATTTGGGAAACCTGCTCCCCTACCTAGGGACCACCACTCCACTGCCACTACCTCAGAGGTTGCCAAGAAAGAGGAGTGATTGGACCACGGTGGGTTCAGGGAGGGTGAGGGTGGTGGTACAGAGGCGCATCCCTCCAGTTGTGCCTCTCCACAGTTCATTCACCACTCTGGCGGAGCATGGTTCCTCCATGGAGGCACCCACAGTGGAGACCAAGGAGGATGCTGGGAACCTCCACAGTGGAGACCGACAGGAGGGTGGCACAGGACCCCACAAGGGAAGGAAACAACTCCTGGTGGGGGACTCAATTGTTAGGGGGTAGAAATGGGGGAGGGAGGAAAAGGAGGTAAGGTGCCTGCCCGGCGCCATGGCTTGGAGGAACAGGAAACGAATCCTCAGGATTGTGGGAGCAGCTGCAAGGGGGAGTGAGCTGGATGTCATTATCCACCTAGGGACAAATGACCTGGCTGAGAATGGGATCAGAGCAGTGCAACAAGAGCTTGTGGAGTTGAGGAGGGGCCTTAGATAAGTAGCACACATGGTAACTTTCTCGGAAGTGCTACCTGTCTATGGCATGGATGAGGCTAGGGTTCTCTGCACCATGGGATTCAATGACTGGTTGAAAACTGGTGCAGAGCTCAAGGATTTGGCTTCATTGGGGACTGGGCTCCACCTGGAGGGATACAGGCCTATATAGGCACTATGGTCTGCATCTATCCAGGAGGGGAACCAGGATCCTAGGTGACAGGTTTAAATGCTTCATTGGCAAGCATTTAAACTAGCCAAGGGGAGGCACTGAAAAGGAGAAGGAAATCCTAGTGTAACCCCCTGCAAATGGGGTTCCCAAAAGACTTCCAGGAGCTTGCTTGAATGCTCCAAGCCTGAATGGTGTTTAGGCGTTTAAGCCATTTATCAGTGAGTGTTTTTAGAGCCTCTGGTACTGTCTCTTTAAGAGCTGTCTGCTTGCAGACATAATTAGTTGTATGGGGGGACTGTGTGCTTCTCTGTTTGAGTACTACTCAGACTGCTGCCAATTCACTCCATTTTGCAGTCACTAGGAGTGCAAAGGGAACCTATCTGAAAGGGTGTAACTGTTTGCCAGAAATCATTTAGAGTAATAATGAAAATCCAGTTTGTCTAACTTGCTTTCTTTGCAGTCAGAACTGTGTTTGCCTAGTTCCCCATTCTAGTTTTGAACTGCTGAACTGGACCAATCAGTGTGGGGTAAGCTAGCTCTAAAATGGTGCCTTGGACGAATCAGAACTTGGACTCATAATCTGAGCCAGCCACAAGAGGATTGTATGGGCAGTGACTCTGGGAGATGTAGTTTAGACTTGGCGCCTTTTGGACCAACAGCAGCAGTCTATTGGAAGTGACAGCCAATCCAGTCAAGAACTGGGAGGAACTCAAAGGAAGTGCCGGTTTGTCTGTTGGAGTTTCAGTTTAGATCTGGCAGTGAAGGGAAAGAACCCTGTGCTCCTTCAGTGCACAGTTTCAGTCAAAACGTGTAAGGCCCAGAGTTCAGGTCTGCAGCTTGTGTAACTGCTTGGTAGGACTGAATCCGTCCTGTGAAAAGAATCAAAAGGATCTCTGAAGAGTAGAAACCAGGCTCACCCTGTAGAAGACTGGAGAAATTGTTGGTGCACTCGATCATGTCAGGAACTGAATCTGCTGTGTGTTCTCCGGGTATTGTGCAGTAATTGCGATCGGGATAGAGAAGCAGCCTGCCTGGTATAGTACTTTCTTTTTTACCATATAAATATGTGAAGAGTCTCGTGGAGCTCAAGAGTAGCCCTGCTGACGTTGAAGGACCCTAACTTGTTTGGAGGTCGTGAGTACTAATTCAGGGTCGCTCCCTGTTGAATTGCCACATTAAATCCAAATGGAATTACTGTACTGCTGACTGTTTAACTAATTTTTCTTTTCTCTGTGTGAAAGGGCCCCTACCAGCTGCCATGGTTTGGACTAGCCACTAGGGCTTGGGTACCCAGGGACAGTAACTGGTAGGGATAGGCCTGTGCACAGAGCCATAGGTAGATAGTAAAGTGATAAGCTAATTAACCTGATTTCCCTGTCCTTGTTATATCCCCTAAATAAATCAGAGCTGCTTGTTTCAGCAAAGTTATACTTCCTGAGGTATTTGTCTATGTTAAAGTACTGTACTGTGATTGTTGCACTGTATCTTATTTCACAGGAGGTCCCAGTGCCAGAACTAGTCCTGGGGTAAGGTGTATACTGTGAAGGTAATTCTGTATATTGTGGGCCACTAGTGGGAAGAAGAGAGGTTGCAGTGTCCCAGAGGGCTGTGACCAAGTAAGTTTAACTATTGCAAACCCTGACCTCTGGGTGGAGGCACCACATTGGATCCAGGCCCTCAACCTGTTAGTGGCAAATCAGGCAGGGTAGTAGCCCTGGGATAGCGCCATCTAGGGGTTACACTAGCCCCCTCCCAAAAAAATCAGGGTAGTTAGTGAGGTAAACACCAAGATAGAACAGTCAATAGGGAGAAGGGCAGGGGTAAATGGAGAAAAAGACAATGGCAGTAAGGACAGGGATGGGGCAAAAAGAAATAAAGCCATAAAAAAATGGAAGGTCAGAAGTACCAATGCCCATAGTCTAGGTGAAAAGCTCCCTGAAATGGTGGCCTTGATGGAAGAGGGATGCCTGGATATTGTGGCAGTCACAGAAACATGGTACACAGAGAACCATGACTGGGATGTCAACATACCAGGGTACACAATCTACAGGAGGGACAGGGAGGGAAGAAGAGGAGAAGGAGGAGTAGCTCTCTATGTAAGGGAAGGGATCAAAGCAACAGAGCTAAAGGGTAAACAGGGAGGAGAGGAGGCACTGTGGATCACCCTGGAGACTGCAAATGGCTTCACAATCCGCACAGGGGTTGTATACAAACCCCTGTCTCAGGGGGAGGAAATGGATGAATCTAATTGATTTCTTTGACTGGGTGACCAAAGTAATAGACCAGGGAGGGGCTGTGGATATGGCCTACCTAGACTTTAGCAAGGCATTTGACACAGTCCTGCACAAAAGATTAATAATCAAGTTAGCCAGCCTGGGAGTGGGTCCCAGGGTGGTAGCCTGGGTAGCAAACTGGCTGCACAACAGGACACAGAAGGTAATAGTGAATGGAACACATTCCAAAGAAAGGGGGGTTACTAGTGGAGTACCTCAGGGCTCAGTACTGGGTCCAGTCCTCTTTAACATCTTTATAGGTGACATTGCAGAGGGTCTGGAGTGAAAGGTATGCCTCTTTGCAGATGACACAAAGATCTGTAACAGAGTTGATACACAAGAGGGGTAGAAAAGATGAGAAGGGACTTGGCAAGGTTGGAGGAATGGTCAGACATGGCAAATTTAGATTCAATGCAAAGAAGTGCAAGTAATGCACCTGGGAAACAAAAACCCAGGAGAAGAGTACACAATAGCAGGGAGGTACTAACAACAATAAAATGGAAAGGGACCTGGGGTAGTCATATCAGATGACCTAAAGGTGGGTAAGCAATGTGAAAAGTAGGTAAGGAGAGCCAGGGGGACACTGGGATGCATAGGAAGGGGCATCACAAGTAGAAAAAGGGAAGTGGTTATCCCTCTATACAGACAGTAGGTGAGACCCCATCTGGAGTACTGTGTGCAGTTTTGGAGACCTCATCTACGCAAGGACATAGACAGGATGGAAGCAGTCCAGAGGAGGGCAACTAAAATGGTGCAGGGTCTGCAGCAGAAACCATATGAAGAGAGACTGAGAGAGCTTAATATGTATACTCTTGATGAAAGGAGGGACGGGGGGACATTATAGAAATGTTCAAGTATCTCAAGGGAATCAACAAAGTCCAGGAGGCTAGCATATTTCAGAAAAAGAGATGTGTAAGAACAAGGGGGCACAATTTAAAGATAGAGGGGGGATGGCTCAGGGGTAATGTGAGGAAATTTTTTTTCACAGAGAGAGTGGTGGATACATGGAACAGCCTTCTGAGGAGGTTGTTGGGTCTAAAACGGGGGAATTCAAACATGCATGGGACAGACACAAGGCAATTATAGTGGGGGGTTGCAGGAAGTAGGCTGTTGGTTAACTAGAATCTGCAGCTTATCCAGTAGGTAGGGAAATGAACAGACTGGGTGGGCCAAGTGGCCCTTATCTGCCGTCAAAGTCTATGTTTATATGTTTCTATGAAATGATAGAAGGCATCCTTAGGATGGCAGAGAAAGGGGAGATATTGCTGATCGGGGACCTGAATATGCCAGAAATTAACTGGAGCACCTTTGCTGCAGCCACATCCAAAAGCAGGGCCATTCTCGATGCCTTACAAGGGGGCATGCCTCAGACAGCTAATTTTGGAACCCACTCGGGAGGGAGCAATCTCAGACCTGATACTCTCAGATGGGGACAGAGAGAGGATCTCCAATCTTGAAGTGGGTAGCCATCTGGGAACAAGCAACCACCAAACAGTGTGGTTCATGATAAACTCAGCTGTAGAGACAAGCCATACAAAAGTGAAGGTACTGGACTTCAAGAGGTCTGATTTTGTCAAAATGGGAGAGCGCCTCAGAAAAGCACTAGCAAACAGGCAAGAAGGTGGGGTGGAGCAACAATGGGGAAACATCAAAACCGCCATCACAGAGGCAACAAGCCTTTGTGTGAAGCAAATAAACAAATCAAAATGAAAGAAAAAAACACCATGGTTCTCAAAAGAAGTGGCGGGGAAGGTTACGGAGAAAAAGATAGCATTCAGGAAGTATAAGGAAACACAGAAGGAGCAGGGCAGAGAACTGTACCAGTTAAAGCAGAAGGAAGCAGGGAAGGCAGTCAGAATAGTAAAGGCTCAAACAGAGGAAAAGATAGCCAACTCAGTTAAAAAGGAGGATAAAACCTTTTATTGGTACATTAGGGAGCAAAGAAAGACTAAGGCAGGGATACTGAGGCTAAATAAAGAGGAAGGTGGTTGGGCAGAGAGCGACAGTGAAAAAGCAGGGATACTGAATGAATACTTCTGCTCAGTATTCACAATGAAAGAGCAGGGGGAGATACCGAATCCATTTAATAGAAGCACTCTAGATAGGGGGATTGATATTAGTCCTTTCACAGAAGAAAGGGTTCCTGAAAGAACTCTTAAAACTGAAGGTGGATAAAGCAATGGGGCCTGATGGGATTCACCCCAGAATTCTAAAAGAACTAAGGGAAGAACTAGTAACACCACTGACTACCCTTTTTAATAAATCATGGGAGGATAGTGTGGTACCTGAGGACTGGAGGAGGGCAGATGTGATTCCCCTTCACAAAAGTGGGAGCAAGACAGAAGCAAGAAACTACAGACTTGTCAGTTTGACCTCAGTGGTAGGGAAAATGATGGAATCACTTCTGAAGGAAAGAATTGTTGAGTACCTAGAGGCTAGTGGGGCACAGGACCCAAGGCAGCATGGATTCACAGCAGGAAGGTCATGTCAAACAAATCTAATTGATTTCTTTGGCTGGGTGACCAAAGTAGTAGACCAGGGAGGGGCTGTGGACATGGCCTACCTAGACTTTAGCAAGGCATTTGATATAGTCCCGCACAAAAGATTAATAAAAAAATTAGCCCGCCTGGGAGTGGGTCCCAGGGTGGTAGCCTGGGTAAAACATTGGCTGAACAACAGGGCACAGAGGGTAATAGTAAATGGAGTCCACAGTGAAGAAAGGGGGGTTACTAGTGGGGTACCTCAGGGTTCAGTACTGGGGCCGGTCCTTTTAAATGTCTTTATAAGTGACATTGCAGAGGGACTAGAAGGAAAAGTATGTCTCTTTGCAGATGACACAAAGATCTGCAACAGGGTTGATACGCAGGTGGGGTGGAAAGGATGAAAAGGGACTTGACAAGGTTGGAGGAATGGTCAAATGTATGGCAGCTTAGATTCAACACAAAGAGGTGCAAAGTAATGCACCTGGGAAACAAAAACCCAGGGGAAGAGTACACAACGGGGTGAGATACTGACAACAACAAGAAACATTTGTCAATGCCGAACGTTCGCTTGCAGGTATTTGCAGTGGTGTTTGACATGTATGGTGCTTTATCCTAATGCCCTGTGCGATTGCTGGTATTTGCACAATAAATTGTCAGCATGATCTGTTTGTTACCCCCATTGTGCGCTACATAGGCGGAAACACGTTTTGGGCAGGATGTGAAAAATGACAGCTGTACTGCTCATAAGGAAGTGTGGTAAAATGCCAATGTTGAAAATCTGGAGTGGAAATATTGAAAATTCGCAAACCTACGAGCGTGTGTGGGAACTGTGCAACGCACTCTCATAAAACAGTCATTTTTAGGAATTGTTTGACCAAATTTTCAACATTGTCATTTTAAAACCTGTGCTAATGAACAGTGTCACTGTGATTTTCTTAATGTGTCCCATACATTGATTTCGCACACGGACTGCGCCATTGTGCACTACATGGGGGAAAAGACATTTTGGGCAGGATGTGAAAAATGACAGCTGTACTGCTCATAAGGAGGTGCGGTAAAATGGCAATGTTGAAAATCTGGAGTGAAAATATTGGAAATTCGCAAACTTACGAGCGTGCGTAGGAACTGCATAACGCACACTCGTAAAACAGTTATTTGTAGGAATTTTTTCCCCAAATTTTCAAAATTTCCATTTTAAGATCTCTGCTCATGAACAGTGACACTGTGATTTTCTTAATGTGTCCCATACACTGAGTTCGCACACCGACTGTGCCATTGTGCGCTACATGGGCAGAAACAAGTTTTGGGCAAGATGTGAAAAATGACAGCTGCAGTGCTCATAAGGAGGTGTGGTAAAATGGAAATGTTGAAAATCTGGAGTGAAAATATTGAAAATTCACAAACTTACGAGCGTGCGTAGGAACTGCGCAACGCAGACTCATAAAACAGTCTAACATAAAAACATAAAACATTTTTAGGAATTTTTTCACCAAATTTTCAGCGCAGCCATTTTAAGACCTCTGCTCATGATCAGTGTCACTGTGATTTTCTTAATGTGTCCCATACATTGAGTTCGCACACCGACTGAGCCATTGCACGCTACATGGGCAGAAACACATTTTGGGCAGGATGTGAAAAATGACAGCTGTACTGCTCATGAGGAGGTGTGGTAAAATGGCAATGTTGAAAATCTGGAGAGCAAATATTGAAAATTCGCAAACGTATGAGCGTGCGTAGGAACTGCGCAACGCATGCTCGTAAAACAGTAATTTTAGGAATTTTTTCACCAAATTTTCAACATAGCCATTTTAAGACCTGTGCTCATGAACAGTGTCACTGTGATTTTCTTAATGTGTTCCATACATTGATTTCGCACACCGACTGCGCCATTGTGCGCTACATGGGCGGAAACACGTTTTGGGTGAGATGTGAAAAATGACAGCTATACAACTCATAAGAAGGTGTGATACAATGGCAATGTTGAAAATCTGTTGTGAAAATATTGAAAATTCGCGAACTTACGAGCCTGCGTAGGAACTGCGCAACGCACGCCCGTAAAACAGTCATTTTTTGGAATTTTTGCAGCAAATTCTCAACATGGGGTTTTTGGGACCCCTTCTCATAAATGATGTCACTGTCATGGCATTATCCAAAGCCAAAGAGTGATTTCACGCAGTGAGTGTGCAGTGCCTGAGAAATCACCCTTCGGGCCCGAATAACGCCATGACAATGACATCATTCATGAGAAGGGGTCCCAAAAACCCCATGTTGAAAATTTGGTGCAAAAATTCCAAAAAATGACTGAGATTTGCAATAAAGTTGAAAACCCCCTATCTTGCCCATTATACAGCTTACCGGCATTTCCTCAGTTCGCGGTCGGCTTTGAAGGCGCAGGCGTGTTCCAGTCCACTGAAGATCGTGGCGCTGAGTCAGAGGTAAGTATGGGGTGGTGGGTGTGGGGTGGCTGGGTGCGCAGTGGGTGGGTGCGGGTTGTGGGAGGGGGCTGGGAGGCAGCGCGCGGGACTGTTTTTGTTTTACAGGTTAAAAAGAAAAAAACTACGGGGACATTTGCCACGCTGGGGTAGGCTCCAGCATGGCAGAAGATGTGTTGGGGGGCCGAAGGCCGACGAGGTTGGGCACCCCGTCGGCAATCAAACAAACAGTTTGCCACGCTGGGGTGAGCTCCCAGCGTGGCAGCAATATCTCTTTGGGAGGTGATGGAGCCGATGGGTTGGCACCCCGTCGGCCAAACAATGTTTACCATGCTGGGGTGGGCTCTGGCGGTAACGCAACTTTCAGGGGTGGCGTGGCGGCGACGTAGCGGGGGAGGTAGTGCGTGACACGAGGGGGGCTGCGGCACAGCATGGCAGCAGGGTTTTCTTGAAGCGAAGACCACCGCTGTCATCTCAGCTGCTGCACCCATTGGTGCAGAACCACCATGCCTGCTCAACTGAGCAGTGCATTGGGTAGGAGAGGCACACCTCCAAGTGTGCTACTCTCCCAATACGTTCCTTGCGCATGCACGCAAGCAAACGTAAAAATGGAAAAGAACCTGGGGGTAGTCATATGAGAGGACCTAAAGGTGGGCCAGCAATGTGAGAAGACAATAAGGAGGGCTGGGGGGATAATGGGATACATAGGGAGAGGCATCACCAGTAGAAAACAGGACGTTGTTGGCCCACTGTACAGGCAGTTGGTAAGACCACATCTGGAGTACTGTGTACAGTTCTGGAGACCCAATCTCTGCAAAGACATAGGCAGGATGGAGGCTATCCAGAGAAGGGTCATCAAATTGGTGCAGGGTCTGCACCAGAAGACATATGAAGAAAGACCAAAGGAGCATAAGATGTATAGCCTCAAGGAAAAGGAGGAAGAGGGGGGACATGATAGAAACTTTCAAATACCTCAAGGGAATCAACAAAGTCCAAGAGGGTAGCATCTTTCAGAAAAAGAGATGTGCAAGAACAAGGGGGCACAATTTGAAGATAGAGGGGGGACGGCTCAGAGGTAATGTGAGGAAGTATTTCTTCACAAAGAGGGTTGTAGATGCATGGAACAGCCTTCCTGAGGAAGTCATAGAGTCAAAAACAGAAAAACAGTGGGGGAATTCAAGAATGCATGGGACAGACATAAGGCAATTCTAGTGGGGGGTAGGAGGAAGTAGGCTGTTGGTTAGCTAGGATCTGCAGCTTATCTGTTAGGTAGGGAAATGGGCAGATTAGGTGGGCCAAGTGGTCCTTATCTGCCATCAGATTCTATGTTTCTATGTTTCAAAGCCCCACTTCAGCATAATCATGGTGGTTCCAAAACCCAAGTACAGCAGAATCACAGAGTGTGCAAAACTCCGGTTTCATCAGAATCATGGTTGCAAAGCCCCATTTCAGCAGAATCATAGTGGTTACAAAGCTCCACTTCAGCAGAATTATGGTGGTTCCAAAGCCCCATTACAGCAGAATCACAGAGGGTGCAAAGCTTCGATTTAAGCAGAATCATAGCTATTACAAAAACCCATATCAGCAGAATCATAGCAGTTGCAAAGCTCCAATTTCAGTAGAATCCTTATTTTTAAACTTAATAATCTTTATTAAATTGTTTTTTTAAATATATATACGTAAAGTGACATAAACAAGGACAAAATGGTACAGTACAACAGAATCTAATATGCACTCAAATATGATTTACAGACAACATTAACTATATACATGACTGTACCTTATGCTTATCGAGGGTCTAGGTCAAAAGTATTAAACAATAATAAAGCGAGTCAAATTAATGTCAGCAAAATAGCATCTGCAAAAATAGTGACAGAGCAAAACAGCTACTATACAAAAGAGCTACAAAGGAGACATGGGAATAGGAATTTATTCTAACAGCAGCAAGCACTGTATAAGGCACGAACAGGAAATGCACAATATCCATTACAAACACACAATGCAAAACGCTGCAAATCAAAACAAACACAGCACAGCAATACAGTAATGAACATGATATTAAGCTTGTAATTGGAAATTAAACACTATACCTCTCAAGCAAACAAAACCAGAGCACTTGTATTCCATGCACTGACACTTACGCGCATAAGTCTGGACCTTACTGATCCTATTTTTCAGTGCTCGCATTGCCAACAGCAGATATTAGGAGAGGGGTAGTGGGAGCAAGTGTCAGTGCATAGAATGCAAGTGCTCCATTATTTTATGTTGGCTCGCGCTTGCACGTCAGCCACCATCTTGCGGTAGTAGCAGATTTGGAGGCGCGGTCACTGTTGGGCGAATGCAGGGCACGCATCAGTAGGTGCATCCCTCATTCCCCAATCAGCCAGTAGCAGGCACTGACATCATGAATCCCTAATGTGGCCACCAGATCTAAGAAAAGGTCCGCTGCAATGAGAGTGAGGCTCTCATGCAGCAAGACCACAACACGCCTCCCAACGAGCACACAACATGGCAACAGTGACTGCCGCCGCCGCCTCCTGTCACAATGCCGATGGGGGAGTTCACTCCCCATCGGCATAATGACCCCCTTCCCATTTAAAATGTATGCCGAGGGGGTGCCCAGTCCCCCTCGGCATCATGTGCCCCCCAACAGTTTCTTGTTGACGGGGCCCAATCCCCATCGGGCATTTGTCCCCCATCCCATTTATTTTGCCGACTGAGGAGCCACTCCCCATTAGCATAATGTCTCCCCCTGCTGTTCTGTACCCGGGGGTGCCCAATCCCCCTCAGCAGTATGTAACCCCTCGGTATGTGCCAGCAGGGGTGCCCAATCCCGTTGGCTACAGTATCCCAAAAAAAACACTTAGGTGGCACACTGGGAGCCCACCACAGAGTGCCAAGTAACCTGCAAAAGAAAAACCATCCGTGATGTTTTTTTTTTGTAAACCTGTAAAGGAAAACAGTCCCTCGCGAGTCTCCCTGCCCCTTCCACAACCTCGCCCACCCTCTCTGCACTCTGCCTCCACCCCCACCCTTACTTACCTTCAGAGTCTGGCGGGGACGATCTTTGGTGGACTGGGAAGGCGTCTGCACTCTTCAAAGCCAACCACGAACTGAAGAAATGCCGGTAAGTTGTATACCTGTAATGGCATAAATAGATTTTTTCAACTTTGGTGCATATCTCAGCCATTTTTGGGAATGTTGGCACCAAATTTTCAACATGGGGTTATTGAGATCCCTCCTCATGAATTCAGGCACTGTCATGGTGTTATTCGGTCCCAAAAGGTGATTTCTCAGTCACTGCGCGGAATCACCTTTCAGGACCGACTAACAAAACAACAGTGCCACTGTTCATGGGGGGGCTCTCAAAAAGCCTATGCTGCAAATTTGGTGGAAAAAATCCAAAAAATTGCTGTTTTACGAGCATGCATTGCACAGTTTCCACGCACGCTCGTAACTTTGTGAATTTGTAATATTTTCACTCCTGATTTTCAACATTGGCATTTTTACACACCTCCTTATGAACAGTATAGCTGTCATTTTACATATCCTGGCCAAAACGGTTTTTTGCACATCCGGAGCAGAATAGCGCAGTCACTGTGCGAAATCAGTTTTCGGGACAGTTTGAGGAAATGACGGTGACACTGTTCATGAGAAGAGCTCCTAAAATGCTTATGTTGAATATTAGGTGACGAAATCCCATAAAATGACTGTGTTGCAAGTATGCATTGCACAGTTTCCATGCACCCGTGTAACTCCGCAAATTTGCAATATTTTCATGCCACATTTTCAACACTGGCATTTTTTCACACCTCCTTATGAACAGTACAGCTGTCATTTTTCACATCCTGCCCTAAATGTGTTTTCGCACCTGTGGCGCACAATGGAGTGGTCACTGTGTGAAATCAACGTTTCAGACAAATTAACATAATCACAGTGCCACTGTTCACAAGGGGATGTCCCAAAATGCCTATGTTTAACATGTGGTTAAAAAAATCCAAAAAATAATTGGGTTACGGACGTGCGTTGCACAGTTTCTATGCATGCTCATAACTTCACCAATTTTTCATATTTTCACTCCAGATTTTCAACGTTGCCATTTTTCACATCTCCTCATGAAAAATACAATTGTCATTTTCCACATGCTCCCCAAAATGTGTTTTCGTCCGTGTCACCAAATGGCATAGCTGCTGTGCAAAACCACCTTTCAGCTAACAAACTGATAGTGCCGCTTTTCATGAAGTGGGCTCACAAAAAGCCCATGTTGAAAATTTGGAGTAAAAATACCAAAAAATGCCTATGGTGTTACAGGTTCCAACTATAGCACCCCACCTTGCAGAGATTGACAGGTGTCAGGGGTGTGACTTGGGATCATCGGCTATAATGTTCACCCCATTCCACCCCACCCCCACCCTGCAGCCAGTGACAGGATCGTGGTGTGCATTGTATTGTTCGGCCACAAAGTTCACCCCATTCTCCTATACTGCAACCGCCTCAGCATATTTTATTTATTTATTTATTTGGATTTTGGTGACCGGGTAAACCCACTGAGACCAAAGGTCCCTTTTTCAGGGGCGACCCGGGGTTAGGTACATAACAGCACTTTTACATACAGTAGACAGAAGTTACATACAGTGGGTGCAATACAGCAATTTTACATACAGTAAACAGAAGTTCCTTATAAAATGGGGTAAGTATAATGCCCAAAGACCCCAAAGCACACCATGCCACTTGTCAGTGTCTACAGGGTAGGGTGAAGTACAATGGCATGAGCGTTACAGACAACGACCCTAAAGCACACCCCAATGCCTGTCACTCTCTACAGGGTGGGGGGTGGGGTTGGCGTAACTTCAGTACTTCACTGCCATTCCTATTATACATCTCTAACTCCAGCACTACCAATGCCAATGCCAGCGAGACAACATTCGGCATTGACAAATGCTTGGTTTTATCTGAAGTAGAATGAGGATTTGCAAACTGAGCTTCTGTTGTGCCCCGGATCAGTTTACAACTCAGAGAACATGTGCTGTGCCCTAGATCAGTTTGAGAAGTTTGCTGAATTTTTATCAGTGCTCTTTTTTTCACCTACCTGAATGACATTTACCAATTCTGATCATGGTGAGAAAAAAATGAAGTGCTGTGTCCCAGATTGTTCTGAGCAGTGTCAGTGCATAGAATGCAAGTGCTCCATTTTTTCTTTTTATGTTCGCTTGCGCGCATGCGCAAGGAACATTTTGGGAGAGTAGCACACTTTGGAGGTGTGACTCTCCCTTTCAATCCACTGCTCCATTGAGCAGGCGTGGCGGTCCTGCACCAATGGGTGCAGGAGCTGTGTATGACAGCGGTGGTCTTCACTTAAAGAAAACCACCGCTGTCCTTCCTGTTCACGATCCACCGCCCCCCGTCACGCCACCCCCAAGTCCGCCGCCCCCAAAGCTTTGGTGCCACTGAGCCCATCCCAGTGTGGCAAATATCTCTGCATTGTGCCGATGGGGTGCCCAATTCCCGTCGGGTCCCGGCCCCAAGCCATCCTTCTGCCACTCTGGAGCCCACCCAAGCGTGGCAAGCGTCCGTTGTTTGCCGGCAGGGGTGCCTAATCCCGTTGGCTCCTCGGCCCCCAGCCATCCTTCTGCCATGCTGGGGCCCACCCCAGTAGCCAGCGTCCCACATAGTCTTTTTTTTTCACCTGTAAAGCAAAAATGGTCCCTGGCGCTTCTCCAGTCCCCCTCCCACAACCCGTACCCATCCACTGTGCGCCCAGCCTCCCCACACCCCCCTCACCCCATACTTACCTCCGGAGCTTGGCGCGACATTCTTCGGTGGACCGGGAACACGTCTGCACTCTTCAAAGCCGACCGCGAACTAAGGAAATGCCGGTAAGCTGTATAATGGGCTAGATAGGGGGTTTTCAACTTTATTGCATATCTCAGGCATTTTTTGGAATTTATGCACCAAATTTTCAACATGGGGTTCTTGGGACCCCTTTTCATGAATGATGTCACTGTCATGGCGTTATTCAGGCCCAAAGAGTGATTTCGCAGTCACTGCACAGTCACTGCATGAAATCACCCTTCAGGCCTGAATAACACCATGACAGTAACATTATTCATGAGAAGGGGTCCCAAAAACCCCATGTTGAAAGTTTGGTGCAAAAATTCCAAAAAATGACTGTTTTACGAGCGTGCATTGCGCAGTTCCTACGCAGGCTCGTAAGTTCGCGAATTTTCAATATTTCCACTCCAGATTTTCAACATTGCCATTTTACTACACCTCCTCATGAGCAGTACAGCAGTCATTTTTCACATCCTGCCCAAAATGTGTTTTCGCCCATGTAGCACACAATGGCGCAGTCGTTTTGCGAAATCAATGTATGGGACACATTAAGAAAATCACAGTGTTACTGTTCATGAGCAGAGGTCTTAAAATGGCTGTGTTGAAAATTTGGTGAAAAAATTCCTAAAATGACTGTTTCTGGCGTGCGTTAACAGTTCCTTGCGCTCATAGTTCAATTTTCAACATTTTCACTCCAGATTTTCAACATGCCATTTTACCACACCTCCTTATGAGCAGTACAGCTGTCATTTTTCACATCCTGCCAATGTGTTTCTGCCCATGTAGCACACAATGCCGCAGTCGTAAAGTAAATCAATGTAAGGGACACATTAAGAAAATTACAGTGACACTGTTCATGAGCAGAGGTCTTAAAATGGCTATGTTGAAAATTTGGTGAAAAATTCCTAAAATGACTGTTTTATGGCGTGCATTCGCAGTTCCTACCATGCGCTTATGCGTTTGCGAATTTTCAATATTTGCACTCCATATTTTCAACATTGCCATTTTACTACACCTCCTCATGAGCAGTACAGCTGTCATTTTTCACATCCTGCCCAAAACATGTTTCCGCCCATGTAGCGCACAATGGCACAGTCGGTGTGCGAACTCAATGTGTGGGACACATTAAGAAAATCACAGTGACACTGTTCATGAGCAGAGGCCTTATAATGGCTGTGTTGAAAATTTAGTGAAAAAATTCCTAAAAATGACTGTTTTACAAGCATGCGTTGCGCAGTTCCTATGCAGGCTCGTAAGTTTGCGAATTTTCAATATTTTCACTCCACATTTTCAACATTGCCATTTTACCACACCTCCCTTATGAGTAGTGCGGCTGTCATTTTCACATCTTGCCCAAAATGTGTTTCCGCCCATGTAGCGCACAATGGCACAGTCGCTGTGCGAACTCAATGTATGGGACACATTAAGAAAATCACAGTGTTACTGTTCATGAACAGAGATCTTAAAATGGCTATGTTGAAAATTTGGTGAAAAAATTCCTACAAATAACTGTTTTACGAGCATGCGTTGTGCAGTTCCTACGCACGCTCGTAAGTTTGCGAATTTTCAACATTTTCACTTCAGATTTTCAACATTCCATTTTACCACACCTCTTTATGAGCAGTATAGCTGTCATTTTCACATCCTGCCCAAAAGCGATGTTTCCGCCATGTAGTGCACAATGGCGCAGTCGGTGTGCGAAATCAATGTATGGGACACAGTAAGAAAATCACAGTGACACTGTTCATTAGCAGAGGTCTTAAAATGGCTATGTTGAAAATTTGGTGAAAAAATTCCTAAAAATGACTGTTTTACGAGTGTGCATTGCACAGTTCCTACGCACGCTCGTAGGTTTGCGAATTTTCAATATTTCCACTTCAGATTTTCAACATTGGCATTTTACCACACCTCCTCATGAGCAGTACAGCTGTCATTTTTCACATCCTGCCCAAAACATGTTTCTCTTCCATGTAGCGCACAATGGCGCAGTGGGTGTGTGAAATCAATGTATGGGACACAGTAAGAAAATCACAGTGACACTGATCATGAGTAGAGGTCTTAAAATGGCTGTGTTGAAAATTTGGTGAAAAAATTCTAAAATGACTGTTTTAAGAGTGTGCTTTGTGCAGTTCCTCATGCCTTTCGTAAGTTCTGAATTTTCAATATTTTCACTCCAGATTTTCAACATTGCCATTTACCACACACACCTCCTCATGAGCACTGCAACTTTTTCACATCCTGCCCAAAGCGTGTTTCCACCATGTAGCGCACAATGGCACAGTCGCTGTGCGAACTCAGTGTATGGGACACATTAAGAAAATCACAGTGTCACTGTTCATGAGCACAGATCTTAAAATGGCTATGTTGAAAATTTGGTGAACAAATTCCTAAAAATAACTGTTTCTGGCGTGCATTGTGCAGTTCCTATGCACTCTCGTAAGTTTGCGAATTTTCAACATTTTCACTCCAGATTTTCAACATTGCCATTTCCACACCTCCTTATGAGCAGTACAGCTGTCATTTTTCATATCCTGCCCAAAACATGTTTCCGGCGATATAATAGCACATGATGCGAAATAAAGTGTGCAAAATCAATGTATGGGACACAGTAAGACAATCACAGTGACACTGTTCATTAGCAGAGGTTTTAAAATGACAATGTTGAAAATTTGGTGAAAAAATTCTAACAATGACTTTTTCGATAAATTTTGGTTACGTCTTTTTGCACGCGCTCATTAAGGTTTGCGAATTTTCAATATTTCCTCCAGATTTTCAACATTGCCATTTACCACACTTCCTTATGAGCAGTACAGCTGTCATTTTTCACATCCTGCCCAAAATGTGTTTCCGTCTATGTAGCGCACAATGGGGGTAACAAAATGGTCATGCTGAAAATTTATTGTGCAAATACCAGCAATCGCACAGGGCATTAGGGTAAAGCACCATACGTGCCAAACACCACTGCAAATACCTGCAAGCTAACGTTCGGCATTGACAAATGCTTGTTTTAACTGAAGTAGAATGGGCGTTCATAATCCGAGCTCCTTTAGCTGGAATGGAATGAAGCAGGTTTAAAACAAGGAGCTGTGTAGCAGTGCAATGAAGAACACTTACAAATGACGTCACTTGTTATTGAGCCTTGCAGCGTTTGGCAAACGTGGGAAAACCGTACAGGTAGTGGGTGGCATGCAGATTGCAGTCAGAACAAGGAAAACAATCTGTAAAACACAAAGATAACAGCTACCCTACTCAAACGTGACTCAAAGTGTCAGGAATGGTCAGGGGCTCTCTAAACAGCAGACAATTCTTTTTTTTTTTTGCTTCTTTAGTTTTTTCAAATGTCAACAGAGCTTAAAAGATGGCTGAGTGGCTTTTTAATACTTTTTTAAGGAGTACGAAGAGAAAATCTGTTAGGTTTCAATAGACCCTGCTCATATTTCATCTATGGGGGGAGGCTGATGAGTTATCATAGAGTAGAAAAGAGCAGGTCTATTTTAAAATAAAGGAATAGTGATAATATTTGAAGTTTGGCAGCTGCAACCTTCCCTTCTCTTTTTTTTGCCAGTATTGTTTTATACTTAGCTGAAACCTCTTCCCCCCCCCCAAAAAAAAAATGTTTTAATATTTTGATTTTTTTAAACCAGACTTTTTCAACTTTGATTGGTAGAGCATTAAGCACATAACATATTTTAGGAGAGCTTATCATTTTGGTGGAGTTTATGCATCCCTTACTGAAAGTTCCTTTTTTTACTATGTAGCGAGCTCTGCTTTTAGTTGGTCTAATACAGGCTTTAAGTTAATTGTTATTAGGTCTTTAACTTTAGGAGAGATTCTTATTCCTAAGTAGGTTATTTTATCATATTACATTTTAGTGGGCTCATAGATTGTATAGCTGAGAGAATATTCAGGGAGCATGCTTTATTTGCTTAGAAGTTCTGATTTGCTCCAGTTAATTAGTAATTCAGATCAGATACTTTTCAAAATTGATTTAACTGGTCTAATAAAGCCTGAGCAGCATGGTGTGGGTTCTGTATAGATAGTAGTAGATTGTCTGCAAAAGCTTTCTAATTTTCAGCTTTAGTGTTCCATTGCCAGGGCAAATATTCTAGGAGAGAGGGAGCGCCCTTTCCTAGTACCACGTTCTTATGAGAAGTCATTTGACTTTATTCCATTAGTTAGAACAGCTACTTCTGGTTTTCTGTACACAATTTTTATCCAGGTAATAAAATATTCAGGTATGCCAATGAGCTCTAAGATAAAGTAGAGGTATTTCCATTCAGTGGAACCAAATGCCTTGGCAGTATCTTGAGATCAAAGCCGTGGGCCTAGGATACAGTAGTTGGGGGTTACCTAAAGCACTGAGAGTATTCTTCTGATACTGTCAGACCCCTGGTGTCCTGGAATAAATCACACTTGTTCTAAAGCAATGATTTTTGAAATTACTTTTTGTAGTCAATTACCAAACAATTTAACCAGTATGTATTTTATAATCTGTATTATGAACTGAGGATCGTAAATAGAGGAATCTGATTGGACCAGAGCTCTTTAAAGCCATGATGATATCAGGCTACATCATCACGGCTTCAAAAATGTTCCAGCGCCACCAGCCTCCTTGCTCTCTACTGTCTGAGAACTATTTTTTCAAAATGTACTTCTACACCACCCACAGACTCATTCATACAATGTTTTAAACCTTGTTTCTTTTATTTTTTTTATTTATAAAACTTGAAACTCAGTTCATAATAGCAATAAGTCACTCCAGGGTGTGGTACATCATGGGATAATTCACTTCTTGGGTGGTTGGATGCACGAGGCCACCACCCAAGGCGTGACGATATCCCATGATATACCACACCCTGTCGTGCCTTATTGCTTAATTATAAAATGGCCATGAAAAATGCTGTGAAGTGATTGGTCAGCCTGGGGCTTTAGCCATGTGTAAATCTCACAACAAACACATGACTAAATTCCCAGCTGACCTGTGCTCACCTGATCACATATGTAAAAACATGTAGATCAGGTGACAGAATGTTCAGTGTTTTGAAATCTGCTATTTGTTTTTCCTATCATGGTACCAATCCCCAGATAGCGGTTTCGTCAAAAATTAAACTGACAGAGAATAGTGTTCAAACAATGACCAGAAACTAATTATAAAAACATCAAATAACTTTTTTGACTTCTGTGGTGGTTCAGTGGAAGCACTCCTAAACAGCATTTGTGATGGTTCAACCGCTCGAGAAATAATTTCAGAGCCGGTACTGAGCGATTATGATTAACGACCGGAACCGACAGAGACCGATGGAGTAGTACTGCAGCTTCATATCTGAATGTTGAAATCCCACAAATCCCACCACCATGTAACGCAGAATCGGATGTCAGTCTACATTATGAGCCACGCTGGTGATGACGCATAACTGACTCCTCCCTCAGGCACTGGCATAATAGGAGGTGCTGAGAACAAAGTTGTGCTTGAAATTTACATGCAAACCCCTCCTGACGTAACTCTGACTCCACCCTCAGCTGAAGCATCAAAGGATCACATGAGGAATGTGGCGGGCATTGAATTACACATGCAGGCACCTCCTGCAATGGTTCCACCTCCTCAGGAAGTTTCCCTGTCACCCGCTGTGAATCAACATAACTCGGGTAACAGGGTATGAGATTTTCCAAGTTCTGTGAACAGTGAGCGATGTACTTTGCACAGAAAATAAATTAATCTGCAGAATTCTCTGGTTGCACAATGTCTTCTCTCAGTTGTTCCATATTTATGCCATATGCACATGTTGTATTTCTTGAAATTAATAAAATATTGATTTGTTCGCCATTGATGCCACATTGGTAGGACTATTTTATCATAGGCGGAAAAACAAAACCTTGTAGTTCTTAAAATTAATACAAATATTGATTTGTTTTCAATGAAAACCACATTTTGTTTTTCATTTCATTTTATAATTGCAATAATGCACACCAGGGGGTGTGTTGTCATATTTACACATGTCACAGGTGGTTTACAGCACACGGCCTGCAGCCTCATGCCACACCACACCAGAGGTGTGTGTAAATCTCACAACAACACACCCCCTGTCATGCATTATTACTTAATTAAGCAGTGATATGGGCCTGTAGTTAACATAATTATTAGGATTGTTTCCTCTTTTGGGAGAACTACAGTCAGAGCTTCTTGTATGATAGGCGGGACAGTACTTAAGTGGTCTGCTTCCTTGAAGACTTTAAGTAGGTATTCTCCCAGTAGTTGAGAAAAAGAAGCATAGAATTCCCACAGGATGCCATCTGGTCCCATTGTTTTTCTTTTTGGAATTTTGGTTATCATGTTAAGGATTTCACCTATAGTGATGCTACCAATGAGATATCTTATTATTGGACAGTTTGGAAAGGTTTATTATCTTTGATAGGAATATATTTAAATCTCTTTTTTTTTATCTATTCCTTACATTTCTAATGATTACGAAGAAATTTACAAATTCCTTGTTTATCTCCATATTCGAGGTTATTAGTGTTCCATAGGATTTGTTGCAGCTTACTATCATAGTCTTAACATTCTATTGTTTAAAGAGTTGATGACACATTCAAGAGAACTTTAACAAAACCTAATATTTAGACACAGTCCAACTTGTATTTCCCATTAGTGCTGTATTCCTCCTCCCCATTATTTAGTAGCAAGGTCACTTGAATGAAACCAGGATCTTTGCTCCTGAAGAGTTTAATGTCTATTCCTGCTGCTTTCTCCCTACCGGAAGTCACAGAGCACTGCTTGTGATATTATAGTTACTCCCATGGCAACTGACTGTAATGTCACAACAGAGGATTATGACTTGAAGTAGGGAGTAAGCTATAAAGGCAGATGGACTCTAAAGAAACTCTAAGGGATAAAGATCAGGGGCAGGATTCACAAAGCAGTTGTGCATGGCGCATCTCAGATGCACCGGGGCAAATGATATGCAGTGCCCAAACACTGGTATTCATAGAAGATGCTCCGCAAGATGCACCCAGCGCATCCCCATTGTGAATACTACTGAAGTACCATGGCGCAACCTGAGTTGCCCCAGTGCATCCAGGATGTGCAGGACACCAGAGACCACAAACCAATGAATCAGGAGCAACTCAACAAGGGACACAGGAGCAACAGGGGAAGAATGCAGTGGCATAATGGGTGCTGTTGAACAGCCCAGCAGGGGCTGCTCCCAAGACCAAAGGGCTGGTGAGTGGCCCACCAAAGCAGATGAGGTGCACAGACAGAGCACACATGGTAACACCTGCTAGTACCACACAAACACCCTCAACACAGGGGACCAACAGGCACAGTTGGCATGCACGGGGGTGACTGTCAAGGTATAGCAGTGCAGCAGAAGTGCACTGGTCAGCATGGTAGAGGCAGTCATGCATGTACCAGTGCACATGAACACAGTAGGGTGGACATGAGAGCTGCAACACAGGTGCACACAGGGGGACAGGCGCAATGGCACACAGGCCGCAGGGTGTGGCTTGCACAGGAGGAATGTGCCCACAGACACTGTGGACTGCAAGCAGAGCAGAACAGCAGCAGGGTGACCACCACAACAAAACCACCCGTACCACACACAGAACCAGGGCAGTGTGCAAGCAAGCATGTGATAAGGCCACCCAACAGTCCAGATGCAACATGGAGTACACACAGTGTGGTGGGCAGGGAAGGTAGAATTGATGCATGGATGCGCAGTTCCACAGTGGCAAATGTGCAAATGGAAGCAAGGGTAGTGGAGAACCTATCAAGCACAACAGGGCACCAGCATGAGATAAAATGAATGACCACAGACACCAGCAACATTCGCAAAAGATTTACCGAACCAAATTAAACAAAACAGAAACTGCAACAATATCAACAGGAACAAAACAACAACAGACCTACGGATCAGTGGGACTTAAAACAGTAGCATCAATAAACAGGTAAAATCAGGGAAGTGGCAGGTGGGGGTGGAACAGGGGATAAATGCAAGGACAGTGGATGGTCATGGAGGGAAGGGGACAGGGAAAAAAGGGGCTATATACAAGTCACAATGAACTAATGGCCATGATGGGGTGCAGTCATGTGTACTCCCTGGTGGCCCCTGCATGCAGTGTCCGCACCAGCAGGTTGAAGGCCTGCAGCAACTCCCCCTACCTCCTGAAGAGTGGCGCAATGGTCCTCCACAATGCAAGCTGAAACACTCTCCCTGACAGCCTGAAGGTCATCTGCCTCTGTCTCCTCCCCACCACAGCAGAAGGTGCACTCTGTGTACCTTCAGTGGGAACACAGACAACAGGAACTCAGTGCCATGGTCCACACCATGTCCCCCCAACCCCTGACCTCCGTGCAAGTGTGATGGAGGCTGCCCCTAAGGCAGTGGCCAACAGCCTTTCATGCACACCGCACACCAGCAACAGGCTGGCACACACAGTGACTGTGTAATGTTACTGTGACAGCACAAGGCCCTCACGTGCATGCAGAGTGTCAAACAGAGGGACACGTAGCCATGTCCCACACAGCATGTGCAGATCCCAACTGGGTGCACAACCATGCAGGCCCTGTCTGACCACCAGTGGAGCACCAGTGTGCCCATGGCCCAGAGCAGAGGCAGATATCGTGGATGTACACACAGGAGCCATGTACACAGTGGCCCTAGCACACGCCGCCAAGGTGACATCCCAAGTGTGTGCAATGGGCAGCACATGGACATGCACATGTGGCAGACAATGGCCCACTGTGGTCAATCCCCTTCCCCAGATGACCACACAGTGGAAACACATGCATTACACTCACCTGCACCCACATGGCCAGACCGTCATCCTCCACCACTGGCCCTAGCGTCCCTGGCTGCCACCTGCGCCACGGCCCTCTGCCTGTCTGCTGGTCTTGCAATGGAAACATGAGCAAAGAGCACCATGAGATGACTGTAGGTATGTCCAAACCTCCCCTGCCCAGTGACCCACAGCAACAGCACTGTTGCCAGCATGCAGTGAATGACCCACCCACCCCACCCCCACTGACCCAATGGAACAGCACCCTGGGCAGCAGTAGTAACAGCCACCACCATAAACAGAGACTCACTATGTCAGTGTGCAGATGGATGTGCCGCCACTGTAGACACCACAAGGTGCCTGCCACAGTGCCACTGCAATGCCCCTGAGGTGCACCAGGGCATACATGGCGAAGCAGGGTGTGCATGGCCGCACTACACATGCACCACCAGCTGGGCATGCCACATGTGTGTGTGTGTGTGTGTGTGTGTGTGTGTGTGTGTGTGTAGTGCACTCACCTCCCCCCCCAAAAAATGCATAGTAGCTGGATAGAATGGAAGTAACAGGGTCGAGATGTACCTGGGTGTGGCACCGCCCCCCTGCATGCCTGGTCCCGAAAGTTGCGCAGCTGGTCTGGGTGCCTCCACTGCAGATCACCATAGCAGTGTCTGCACTGCTTACCCATGCATGTCACCCCAGTCCTTCTCTCCGGTCACTCTGCCACCCTTGCCCATGCAGCAGAGCATGGCTCATGCAGGTCCTGGCTGCCAAAGGCAAGGCAAGGCAATTTTATTTATAAGGCACCCAATCCCAGAGGCTCTGAGTGCCGAACATAAATAAGAACATACAACAGTTAATTAAAACATATAGTAAAACTTCATTAAAACCATTACAAGAATGAAATTCAACAGCATTAAAAGGTTTCCAGAAGTCAGACTTCACGGGACTGGCCAGAACTAAAGATGGCATCAGCAATCAAAGGCCAGGCTGAAGAGGTTGTCCTTTATCCTCCCCTTAAGCACCTCAATTGATGGAGCCTCCTGGACTGCAGATGGAAGTGAGTTCCACAGGGTCGGTCCAGAGACACTAAAAGCACGATCTCCCGAGGTCTTGAGTCGAACCCTGGGAATGTCCAGGAGGCCCTTCGGGGAGGGGCGGAGGGAGTGGGCAGAGGACACTGGTGTCAAGAGCTCAGACAGGAAACCAGGACCCAGCCCATATTGTGCCTTAAAGGTGAAAGGGGCCCTCCACCTGACTGGCAGCCAGTGCAGAGCACGTAGGACCAAAGTCACATGACTGGACCTCGAAAGGCCCATCAGCAACCAGGCCACTGTGTTCTGCACCAGCTGCAGTCTGCGGAGGGTCCCTCCTGTGACCCCAAAGTACAGAGCATTACAGTAATCAAGCCTAGAAGTCACAAAGGCATGCACTAGTGTCAGCAGATCCTCGGGCAGAATAAGGGGCTTAATCTGGGCAATGTTCCACAAGTGGTAAAAACTACTGCTGCTACAGATGACATCTGATCTTCAAAGGTCAATCTGCAATCAAGGATCATGCCCAGATTTTGCACCCTCAGAAAAACCACCAATGGCACAGATCCCAGAACAAGTCCAGAGTCAGCCCCCAGTGGCAACCCATCATGCCCGCAACCAGGCTTGATCACCATCACCTCAGTCTTAGCCGGGTTGAGTCTTAGCCAGCTGGAAGCCATCCAGTCATTGATTTTAGCCAGACAGCTGTTAAGCACATCAACAGCTCCTAATGTTCCAGGTGCAAAAGACAGATACAGTTGAGTGTCATCTGCATAGCTGTGAAACTCCACACCTTATTGTCGAATGATCTCGCCCAGGGGCATCATGTACACTGTGAACAACATCAGCGACAAGATCAAACCCTGAGGTACTCCACAGGACAGAGGCATTGGGGAGGAGGAGAAATTCTCCATCACTACCAGCTGCACTGTGTCCAAGAGATAGGACTCAAACTATTTGATGACGGTACTGGTGAGTCCACAAAATGCACAGAGCCGATCGAGAAGCACGATGTAGTCCACAGTGTCAAAAGCTAAGGAGAGTTCTTTCAAAGCATTTGGGAAGACCCCCTCTGCCATTGAGCACCTGGTAATCCTGGCGAACACCGGGCAGACTGCGTCGACACATCCCATTAAGAAACGCATCGGTGCCGGGTCCAGTTCACAAAAGGTGTGCTTCAGCTCTAAGATCACCCTAGTCACTTCAGACATCTCCACTGGCCTAAACTCCTCCCAGGCAGACTGAGTGCCTCTGAAACTACCAACTCAATCACTGCAAGGTAAAAGCCTCCCTGGCAGAATCCCCGACCAGATGGTCGACACTCTGTCGGAGAAAAACAAAGCAAACTCTTCCCATAAAGTGATTGACAAGGCTTTTTTTGGCCGAAGACAAGCAGGATGTAAAAGCCTGTCTACGGTCCAAGACAGCTGAGATGGTCTGTTTTTCCCCGCAGCAATTTCCCTGGACAGAAATTCTGCCTTCTTATTGTAAATTGCCCCTGGTACTCAAAACAGTGAGAACGTAGGGCCAGCCTCTCAGCCTCCAGGCGGGTCTTCCGCCAGCAACGCTCCAACTTCTGACGTCTGATCTTTATCACCTTGAGATCCCCATCAAACCAGGGGGCTCTCACGTGAGAGGATCTGGGTTGTATACTGACTGGTGCGATGGTATCTAGAGCTTCGGCAACCACCCTATTATAGGTGGCCACTGCCTCTCCAGTGCCAATCACACATGCTGCATCAACCCTAGATAGGTCAGCTAACACAAACAGTCCCTCTGGGTCAACACCCCTTAAGGGCCGATAGCTGACCATCTTCACAGGGGAGATACTTTCAGGGGGGCCCCAAAACTGAATTGCATGGTGCAGTGATCAGACCAAAGAGTTGCCCCTCAAGTGGCATGACCAGTGCCACCAGGTTGGCCAACTCACCCTCTCCCTAGTTCATGGCCCTTGGTCATGCTGACTGAGTGCATGACACACTGCTGTGGAATCTGGAAGTAGCAGATGTGCACACCATGAGCTGCAAAGCAGTGCTGGCCTGTTCACGCCACATGCACAATAGGACGTCAAGCTATGGGCCACGCATCACAGGGATGCAGTATGGCTATGCGCGATAGTCGCCAACTGCACAGCACCACACATGCACAGTGGGCACAGTATGGGCAGCAGACCAGAATCAGGGGTCATGACCAGGTTGCACATGCGCAGTTCACATGGAACCGCCATATTGGGAATGGCACACTATGCCACTCACAAGGCACTGTGGATGGCACATGCAACCAGACATGCACCGTGGGCTGCAGTGGTGCATATCCACACCGTCACACATATGCTCCATACACTACCAACACAGAACATGCAGCACAGATCCAATGGCACATGTAGCCTGACATGCACTGTTGACTGCAATCGCGCTACCGCTGAATGTGCACACGATGCGTTATGCATGGCAAGCCCTGTACGATGCCTCACGCATGCGCGGGGGATGAGACATGTGCCGCATTCAGAAAATGTGCCAGAGCAATTGCGCTTGCACGGGAATGCACCATAGGGGGGTGCGCGTAATACCCCAGTAGTGCAATGCTGATTGAGATGAGCTCATTGCCAAATTCAGGGGGCATTTCACCTGCTTTGCATCTCATTACTGTTGCTCCAAACCTCGTTTGCATGCAGTGTGGGCTATGAATGCTCCAGAATGTGCCTCCCCAATCCACAGGTGACCAACAGATATTGCAGCCTTGAAGGTAGGTTTGTTTACATAATTCTCTGTACAGCTTGTCAGCAACAGCAGATGGGTGGGTTATGAAGGCATTCAGGAAGCTGTGAATGTGCTGCTGCCTTCCACAATGCTTGCACAAAGCCACAATTGCATGAACTGTTCTGATGCCTGCAACATTTATTTTATGTACTTATTTATTTATTTATTGAATTTTGGTGACCGGGTAGGCCCACTGGGACAAGACAGTCCCTTTTTCAGTGGCGACCCAGAAAGTACATTACATTGGAAAGTGCAATAGAAGACACAAAACAAGTTGCACAGAGTATTGAATTACAAAACAAGAACAGTAAATGCAGAAAAAAAGAAATCTTGACACATTGTCACACAAAGATAGTAGCCACAATGTCCGATCAGGATGACGCTTCAGGACTGAGATGTCTTAACTTCACTGCAGATGAGGACAGGGCACTGCTGGAGGCCTACTTCCCAAAGCGAAGCATCTTGGCTGGCAGGGATGGCAGCCACCAGCACAGGAACGAGGCTTGGGAGGAGGTTGCCCACCATGTGAATGCCCATGGTATTTACAATAGAACCCCCAAGGAGTGTCACAAACACTTCCATGATGAGAAAGAGGAGGGTCAAGGAGAAAATGGCCACCATCCGGACCTCCTTGGGGGCGAGAGGGGGTGGGCCGCAGACAGCAGTGTGCCTCACCCCAAACAAGGAGAGGTTGGTTGCCAGCATGGGTCAGACCACAGTAATGGGTGTTCTGGGTGATGGTTTCCAGACTGGGGCAGTCCATTGCAGCACTGTGAGTATTCATTTGTCACTACCAGTGGTGGTATACGTGTGTTTGCCATGTGTGCCATGACATGTCCTGTCATGCTCTATGACGTGTCCATGTGTCATTGTACACTGTGCATGTTGATGTCCAGCCCTGTCTGCCAAGTGTGTTGCTGACACATGATATGCCACCCCGTGTAGCCCATGGGGGGAAAAGGGGTGGGTGCCAGGGGGGGCCTGAGGGGTGCTTAGGAGGTTGTTCCTGTGGGTGGTGTGCATTGTGTGGGGGTGGGGGGGCCAACATTTACAGCAGTGTGCTGTGCCACACGTGTCCCTGAGTGGCAACACCATAAACAGTGCATGTCTGGCAATGCTGGTACTTGTGCGTGACAGTGGCCACTAGGGGTATCACTCACCTGTGTGGCAGGCCAGGCACACCAATCGCACATGTGCATGGCTTCTTGTTCATACCTGTTTGTAGATACCATTGACACATGTCACTTACCATGTTACCCTTCTCTCTTTCAGCTCTGTCACACCTCACAGGTGCTGCCGGGTCCAGGGGACACTCCAACGACCTGGCAGGGAAGGAGCCCAGACCATCACACTGCAACACAGCCAAGGCTGAGGCAGAGCCCATGCCAGGTACATCCAAAACCTCCACAGCCCCAGACATTACGGAGGATGGTGCAGGCCCATCTGACTCCTCCGCAGTCAGTGCCACAGCTGGTGGCCAGGGTAACCCATGGCTTATCAGCTTTCTGGGTCTTGCTGATGAGGACCATGTGGACAAGATCAACAACACAGATGACCTGCTGGTGCTGGCATCTGGAACAGAAGGGATATATGATGACAGCGATGTAGACCATGCACAAATATGGGGGGACACGGACAACATCAGCCCGGCTGTGGCCCAGGTGTATGTACAGGTGGCACCATGCGGCGTGGGTGGTCCTGTGGCCCCATGCACCCCCACAGGGCTAACACAACTACCCACAGTGACGGATGGTGAAGGCCATGTGTCTGATGCTGCTGTGGGGCCAGGGACTGCTGCCACTGTTCAGCAGGGTGCTGTGGAGCAACAGCAGGCAGCAGGGGACCATGATGCAGGTGTCCCTGGCCATGCAGTGGTTGCCCATGCCCAGTCCCTGCCCATATAGTGGACTGCTGTGCAGCTTCCACCTACAGTGGATGCAGCGCAGCAGGCCAGAACGCAACCTGCTTGTCGGTGTTGCCACCCTGTTGCATCCCCTGCCAGTGAGGTGGAGGGCTATGCATGCCTCCTGCAGGACACTATGGAGTGCAGGCATCCCTCAGGGCAGAGTTCAGGAGCATTCAGATGGAGATGTTCATGGAGCATGAGTCATTGTCTGTGTGGCGCGCCCAGATGCTGGCTGAGGTCCGCCAAATATGGGTGGGCATGACCGCTGCACTGGAGTGGATGGCACTTGCACTCAAGATGGTGAGTGCTCACATTGCGCAATGTGGATGCCAGGGTACCAGCCACACTCCCAGGAGTACCTCATGCACCACCAGGTCACAGCATCAGGCGAACCCATTGCTGCTGACACCGTCACCACGCCTACCCATCCCTGACACCCCTGGATCCAACCTGGATCTTAGGAGTGACACACTGGTGAACACCCCTTCACGTTCTTGCCCCCAAGGCCAGTGGCACTGACTCACAACCACCAGGAGAGGGCATGGCTGCCCACTTGTCCACGGTGGCTGTGGTGGCTCCCACTGATGCCTAGGTAGCCTGCTTCCATGGCCCCTGTAACCTGCACCCACTGTGGCCCACACACCAGGCTGACAGTGCCTGGGGTGGCATGCTGTGGCACATGTCTGCCCCAGGATGCCTCTGTGGGACAACTATATAGTGCACTGTGCACAGCCGGGGCCACCAGTGTTGTGCTGTGTGACATGTGCATGATGAGTGCAGCCCTGTGTCCACTGTGCATGTGTGCTGGTGGATGTACACTGATCCATGCCATACACAACACTGACACCTGTCCTCCCTGTCCATGTTTGGCCTGCTGTGTGTATCTGTGCATGTCTGTCACCCCTCTTGAGTGTGCTCTGCACCAGCTGTGTGGTAGTCATCTAAGCATGTGTGTGTCATTCCCCACCCCACCTGTGTTTTTTTTTTGTGTGTGTGTGTCTGCCATGTGTTGCCCTCCTGTGATACTCACCTTTGGTCTCTGAAATGCTCCTCCACCATGGGTCCCTGTGCTGCTGGGAACAAGCAAACAGGCATGGGTCCCTACATTCCAGGGGCCACTGCCCACCACCACTATCGGGACCGTGGTCCGCCTCCTCCTCCCCTGGAACTGTTGCCCTTCTCAGCCTGGACAGGTATTCCACAGTCAAGGGCCATGTTGTGTAGTATACACCAGGCCAGGAATATGCCACAGGTCTTCTCTGGGCTGTATTGTAGGATACCACCAGACCTATCGAAGCACCTGAAGTGCATTTTCAGCATGCCAAACACACACTCAGTGATGGTGCCTATAGCAATGTGTGCCTCATTGTATCGCTCCTTGGCCTCATTGCCTGGACAGTGGTAGGGGGTGAGCAGCCAGGGATGGAGGGGATATATTGTGTCACCTGTGGGAGGGACAAAGCAGTCTGTTAGTACCCCACATGCATGAGCATTGTGATCCACTGCCCCACAAACCCCCATCCATTGTTGCACGAGGGTGAAGCTACTGCCTGTCCACCTCTGTACCTGTGGCCCACTTCCCGATGCAACCCTATACCTAGTGGCGGAGGAAGCAAAAGATGGGCCCCAGTGCACATTGTAATTTTGGGCCCCCCACTACCCCTGGTGCCCATCCTGTTCCTAACCCCCCCATCAGTTTTGTTTTTATTATATTTATGCACACTGGACCCTCAAATATTGAGGCTATTATAACACATACACACTTATTTATACAAATTAAGTGTTCAACATTGCATAACAATTATCAAAATGTTTCCATCTGGGACAGTGGGACCATGACACATTATACTGCAACACATAATAATATTCTCTACTCATCTATCTGAATTGCCTTTTGAGAGCCTTTCGTTCTGCAAACTCATCAATGATCTGCTGTAGGTTAATTTTTTTGGCTCGTTCATTTTCAATAGATAAGATTCCCAATCCACGAAGTCTCTCTTGTACGATACTACTCCTTAAGTAGTTCTTTGTAAGTTTAAGTTTTGAAAATGAGCGTTCAGCACTGGCTACTGTTACTGGGATAGTGAGAAACAGCAGAAGTACAGTACAGACTTCTGGAAAACTGGATGCTAATGCACTATTGTCAAAATTAACACTTTTGCCAACTCTTTCATTGATGATTGTTTTGAGATTTCAGATTTCAAACAAGATCTGAATGAAAACAACTGCCCAGGAAAAGCAAGAGAAATGTCTTTGTAGAAATGATGGGCCAGTTTTTCAGCTCCTTTATACAGATCATCACTTGCAGAAATCTGCGTACTTGGCTGGATTATGCTGAATCTATCAGCGACTGCCTGCATGCTTTGAAATCGATTTGAAAGCTGTGTGCTTATTATATCAAGGCACCTGTAAAACAAGTTCACTTTGAAAAGTTGTTCTGAGTTAGCAAGTCTTTCATCTACACATAGCTCATCAAAATGGCATTTGACCCTTCTCATGCGCTTTTCTTCAAACTTGGCTTGTACACCCCATTTTTCTGGTAATGTAATTGCTGATTTTTTTTGCCTCATCAAACTGATTTTGAAATATAACTAGATCTTCGTTGGCTTTGTGAAGTAAGTTTGCTGCTTTGTAACGGTGTGTGTCTTTAGATTGTTGCAGTTTCGACACAGTATTGACTGTTTCCAGAATCTTTGTTTGGAGCACCACCAGAAGAACAAAACTAAAATGTTCTAATAATTTCTTTAATGGCAAAGCTTTGTTGCGCTCATCAGCATTGTTGCTCTGAAGAACTATTTTTGTGAGTGCCTTCATAACATCTGAATACCGAAACCTCAGAGCAAGGAGTGACTCATACCTGGATGACCAACGGGTAGGACAAAGCTTTTTCAAAGTAACATTGCTGGAAAACTCTGAAGTGGAAGCGAATGAAGATAACATGGCCCAGCGTTTTATACCATGGCGGAAAAAAGTGTATAGTCGTTTGATCACATCATAAAAATTCCTCACTTCTGGTATTCCTCTAATGGAATCATTCAACGTGAGACTTAAGTTGTGAGCAGTGCAGTGAACATATGCAGCATTTGGTTCCTTCTGGGATATTCTCGCTTGCATATCGGAGTACACACCACTCATATTAGAGGCCCCATCATACCCCGACCACGACATTTAGGCAATTCTAAACCTTTCTGTTCAATGCAGCTAACTATTACGTTCTCAAGTCCAACTACAGACTGGTCACTAATTTCATGAAAACCAAGGAAAGATTCATTGATTTTCACCTCAGTTGCCATGCCCCCTGTCATCCCTTTCAATCGTGACATACCGAAAAATTTGACTCAGTTGGTCAGTCTTCACAATATCTTGGGTGGTATCCATTATTACAGAGAAAAAAGGTGCAACCTTTATTTCATAAATAATATCTGTTTAACATGCTTTGATAAAACTTCAGTAAGTTCGTCCTGTGTAGTATGATACAGATAGCGAATCGATCCACGGGCATGGAAATGAGTTGCTTCAACACGGGATCATACCTAGCTAACAGTTCCACTACTGAAAGAAAATTCCCACTGTTACCTTGCCCTATAACCTCTCTGTGCCCCCCCTGAAAGCTAAATTGCACATAGCTAATGTAAGAGTCACATTGATGAGACACTCCAAAACTGGTCTCCAGAAGTTTTTCTCCTTCTGCATTTGAGTTTCCAAATCTTCATGAATTGTTCCATGTAATCGCCACTGCTGAGACACTAAGCAAGAATCTAAATGAATTGCTGATGTTTCATGATATTCAATTTTACTGTTTGGGTGACGCCAGTCTCGAACTCCTTTAACCCATGCAACATTACATGCAGGTGCACTATGATCAGCAAACAACCAGCATGGCTCACAATATGCACAGTCTAATTTTGGGGAATAACAAAGCCAAGTAAGGGGTAATGTAACACCTGCCTTTGTTGTTATGTTATAATAGCTTCTGGAGAAACAGCACCCATCTTGATTTTTGTCCAATGGAAATGGTCCATCTGGTCTACATGAACCTTGTGATATAATATATCTTTTTACTTGGCTGTCCTTAATATGTAAGGGAAAATGACATCTCTATGTGTTTTTTTTTTTCATCAGCATGAGGAAAACTTGAAAAAACAGGTTGCTCTTCGCCTTCAGTGTTTAAAGCAGCACTTGTTTTGTCGAGTTCTTTCTCCAATACACTTTCCATGTCTGATTCTGGTTCAGATTGTTTAGCAAAGTTAGTTTCAGGATCAGCGTGATCAGAACAGACTATCTTGGAATCGGCCACAGTACTAGGTCCACTGTCTTTCTCTGCATCTGTGTCACTGTCACTTTCACAAATTTCAGTCTTAGCAGGTGTGTTATTAGGCTCAGTCACAGTTTGGAAAAAAACACTGATTTTAGGAAGCTTTGTAGCCAGCAGCAATTCTTCCTTCTTCTGCTTGTGCCTTTGTGCACCACTTTTAAATTTTGGAGGCATCTTTTACTGTTACATCTAACAATAAACTGTGAGGTAGTTACTTTTTTGTTTGCTTGCCTTCAGGCTGCAGTAATGGCAAACAGGAGGGAGAAGTGCAGGACAGGACAAGAGGTGATCCTTCACTGATAGTGCCCTAGTTCAGTACTCAGTCCCCCCGGCCTAGTGCCCACTAGTCCCCACCTCCACTGCCTTTGCTTTGCAGAGAACGGTCACTCTTTTTACGTAGGTTACTTTTTGTTAGCTTGCTTCACTTCAGAAAAAGAATCAGTGTTTTTCAGACTGCAGACAGTAGTGGCAAACAGGGAGGGAGAAGTGCAAGACAGGACAAGAGGTGCTCCTTCACTGATATTGCCCAAGCTGAGTACTCAGTCCCCCCAGCCTAGTGCCCACTGACTGCCCATTAGTCCCAACCACCACTGACTGCCTTTGCAGAGAACGGTCACACTTTTTATGTAGGTTACTTTTTGTTAGCTTGCTTCACTTTAGAAAAAGAATCAGTGTTTTTCAGGGCCAGGCTACAGTAATGGCAAACAGGGAGGGACAAGTGCAGGACAGGACAAGAGGTGCTCCTTCACTGATATCAATTATCACCCTAGCTCAGTACTCAGTCCCCCCGGCCTAGTGCCCACTACTGCCGACTAGTCCCCAATACCACTGCCTTTGCAGTGAACTGTCACACTTTTTATGTAGATTACTTTTTGTTTGCTTGCTTCACTTTAGAAATTGGGTGCAGGCTGCGCTAGTAATGGCAAACAAGGCCAGGGAGGGAGGGAGAGATTCAGTTCGGGACAGGACAGGACAGGACAGGAGGTGCTCCTGCTCCTTTATTTTAGTTAATAATCACCAGTTTTGCCCCTCTAAACACCCTTACTGTATTTATGTTACAGACAGTGAATGCTTGGTGCACTGTAGTTCATGGGTTTTTGTTTTTTGGGGGGGTTCTGTTTTTTTTTTTTTTCCTTATTTTTATTTGCCACAGCACAATTATTCCACTGTCTCACACACACACACACACACACACATATGCAGGTGCTGCTGCAGACACCAGTCAGCACTTTTCTTATGATCAGTTCAGTCTGTGTTTGTATAGTAGTCTTCCTTTTTAGCCTTTTCTGACTGCCTAAGTCAGCATGAGGTGGATAATAATAAGGTTAGCACTCTGGAGGAGGTTCGATTCTGCTGCTCTGTCCACTCTCTTCTGAGTTTTACTGAGGAGGAGGAGAGAGAGAGAGAGAGAGAGACACTGCAGAGCAGATGCTGCTGGAAGCCTGGACACAGAAAAAGGTCACACAGCACAGGCAATTGACCCCGGCCTCACCCTCCCCTGGCAACTGCAACTAAGGAGTCTGGGCTGCACTACCAATAATATTTTCTGTACAAAAAACATATTTATTCTATGCCGGCTAGTGCAGTGGTTCTAGTGGCCACCTGGCTGTGTGGGTCAAACAATTTTCAGTGGAGTCACTCACTGCTGTGCTGCTGTCTATCTGCTAACTGATTCCAAGGGCAGGTTCCTCACTAACTGAGCATGAGCGCTGGCTAGAGCAGCAGGCAGCAGCAACCCAAAAACAAGTAAAGAGAGTTCTGAACTGAAGTAAATCAAATCTTCAGATTTATTTTATGCAGCGGGCTAGATGAGTCAGGCAACATGCCAACCAGCCAGCCGGGGGTCGGCTGGGACCACAGCCCTTAGAGATCAGCAGTAACCTGCTCCCCACGTGTCCTTCCTGGGCCTGGCCTAGTCTGTGTCAGGTTGCACTGTTGCTACAAGTTCAATCAGATGAACAACTAGATCAATAAATTCACAAAAATTTTATATTTCTGCTCTCCGTGCACCCTAGAAAAGTTCTAGGGCAAAATTTAAGAGGATCAGACTGGAGGAGTTAGGAGTAAGCAGGCAATGTAAAAAGGTCTGAGCCCCACGGAGTCAAACAATCTTCACCACCACCCTCTCACTTGGCTCTCTCTCTCAACTATGGTGCTGGGTGCTCTCGACTCGATCGCTTTCCCAGTCGAGTCTCCACCCTCTCAGCTCTCCTACCCAGCCACAGAGCAAGTAGTGATGTGACTGACTGACTGACACTGTCCATATCCAGTCAGGTGTCAGTCAGCCAGCCAGTCATGTGATGCAGTAGCTCGGTGCTAGGAGGACCCATGGTTGCCCTCCTCCTGTACCTGCTTAAAAAAACCAAAGGTCACACCACCACAGCCCAGTCACCCACCCCCCACCATTACATCACCAGCCTAGGCTCACTGCTCGCACGCCCTCCTCTCTGTCCTCACTCGTGCACTCGCATCGCAAGTTGTGACTGTGGTGGAGCGTAATCACAAACAACCCATGATTCTGCATCATCCTCGCTCACTCTCTGTTGCTGCTCGCTCACCTCACTCGCTCATGCCCATGCCCCGCAGTCGTAAGACGGGCCACCATGGCACAACAGTACTTCCTGGATTTTTTTGCCCGCGGCACTACACAGCGCGCTCTCACTCCGATCGGAGATGATCTCTGCTGCCACCTACAGCTTCCTGGACTGTACACACAGGAGGGGACAGACAGGTCAGTCAGCAGTCAGTAGCTTATGGCACAATAAACTGCAGAAGCAGAACTGTGGGGAAAATAAAAAAAACACATAAAAAATGGCACGTTTCAGTGGGCGCCTTAAGTGTCTGGGCCCCTGTGCCACTGCACCGGCTGCATCGGCTATTCCTCTGCCCCTGCCTATACCACCATGGTGGGACATCGCATCTGTGCCTTAACCACTGCCTGCAGTGTCCTGGCTGCTCTCTCATGCCCTGTACCTGGCCAAGCCCGCATCCGGGGCTGACTGCTCCTGTCCAGCATTTGTTACTTTTCATTGCCCTGCGGTTGCTTGTGACTGGGTGTGTGTAGCACCTTCTGCCCTGCTGCACATGCCTGCTGTTCTGCATCACTACACCACTCATGCTGTATTGTGCTGCAACACTGTTCCCCTGTTTGTGTGCATCATCCTGACAGCGTGCCCACCTCCACTGTCCCATATGGGCATGTTCCCATGCACTGTCCCTCTCGCTGCCCTCACACCCATGCGCTACCTCCCGACATATATGGTGCCACAGTGTACATTATGCGGGCATGTATTCATGCCCCACTCACCCACTAGGTGGCTGCTGGGGATGTCCTCAGTCTAAAACCAGTGGCACTGGGCTGATTGGTGCCATATGAATGCATGGTGTGTACTCCCATGGTGTGTGGTGCAGACACTGATGATGAGCCCTGTAGCATTGCACACCACCTGGCAGTTGATGGAATAGAACCCCTTGTGGTTCACATATGGTATCACCTCATCACCAGGTGGTGCACGAATTGCCACATGGGTGCAGTCAATGGTCCATATCATGTCTGGCATGCATGCCACCCTGTGGAAATTGCTGCATAGCTTCTGTCCACTCTGCTTGTGTGCTTGGGAATCGAATGAACATCCGAAGCATGTGGAAGCAGTGCGGTGAGGAACTGGGTGAGGATTCGGGACGTGGACTGCTGAGATATGCCAGCGATGTCTCCAGCTGGCCTCTGGCAGGTGCCTGTGATGAGCAGGCACAATGCTGTTGCCACCTTGGTCTCCACTGATATGGCATGACCCCTTCCCGTGGGTGCCTGCATTTCATTATGGCACAGCTCACAGAGCTGCCTCAGAATTGCCCTGTTCAGGCAGTATTGGCCAACTGTTTCTGTGTCAGTCAGCTGTTCAAATGTGACTCTGGCACAATACCACTGTGCGGCAGGCTGCTTACAGTGCCTTCTTTCACCACATTCATGGTCTACCCATCTCCTCAGCCCCATTATCATGCCCACCATCATGAATGGTGCCCCATCCATGTCCATGGCCTTGCTGATGCTGCTGCTGTTGCTATCCTGCCGGCTGCCTGCTAGAGGCTTGCATTTAAGTCTACTTCTTTCATACCTTATCTCCTTAGTGCGCATATGGGTGGATGCGCTGTTTATGGGCTGTGGTTGTGCATTCATTTTGCTTTGTGAATGGGGATGTGCCATGCATGCAACTACACACCCCCTCCAGATGCATCACATATTATTATTTGTTTCTGGCGCATCTGTGGTGGCACAGCACATCCGGGATGTGCTGGAGCATCTCGTTCTTTGTGAATCGTACATCAGACATCTCCTAGATGCACCATGGCATCTCTTTAGGAATCCTGCCTGATGTATTCAGGCAAATTTCCTTAGTAATAATGGGGAGAATAAATATAGAAAATATAAGTGTAATGCAGGCAGAATTATACCTAATTATTATGCTTTTTAAAGTTTTCTTTACGGCGTCAGTAGCTCTTTAAGTCTGTTTGCAAGGAGGTGTGTCAGTTTCTCTCCTGCTTCCCAATATTTTTGATTTAATTGTTTTCAGCTCCAGTTCTGCCCAGTTACGTTGGATTTTGTTAATTTCATATTTTAATTTAAAGATGTTTAGAAGCAAGTTTTAATATGTATCAGAGTTTTCTTTTGTGTTTTTACATTTGATGAGCATGCACAACAAATGTTTTGTTGCAACTAAAAGGGGATTTTAGGGGAGAGGGTCACTGCCAAGCCCATTGCAGTTCAAAATAGCAGAGGCTTGGCAGTCTAAATCAATGACCATGCACTGTGGTCGTGGAACCAATTGCTGCTGGCTGGGCGGAAACTTCTTGTACTTCAAAGGACCAAGCCATTCCAATCAGAGGGGGCTTTGGTCATTTGATCTGCATGAAGCTGACTGATCAGCAAGCAGCTGATTGGCTTTCAACACCAGGAGCATGTATGACTCGCAAAGGTGGGATGGGAAAAATGAGCTCTCTGGCTAACTGATATGTGAGCTGCAACAGTAATTACTGCCCCGCTGAAGGACTGCCCCTCACCAAAGTCACTCACCCCAGCTCTGTATGTAGTCCTGATTGCCCCCGATCCTCCCACACTGGGTGAGACATCTGCTCCTCCTCCTCCTCTTCATAGAGCTCAGCTCCCCAAATTTAGATTTGCTCCCAAACGTCGAACCTGCACCCCCACAACACCACCACCAGCACCCCTCCCCCAGACATTTTTCACCTATTAGGTTCTTAGTACATTCTTAAATTGAATACTATTACATAACAACAATTTGTTTACTGAAGTTTTTTTATCCCTATAAAAAAGAAAATAAATGTCTATTGCCACTGCCGCCCCTCCGCCACTGTTACCTTTCCCCACCTGCCCCCCAACTCAGTACTCACTCAGGTTCATGAGGTGGGGTCATAAGAAGACTGTGTTGAAAATGTGGGGTCAAAATATTAAAAAAACAAAAAAGTTATGAAGTTACATTAACATTTTCCATGCTCGTCCATAACTTTGGCAATTTTCAATCATGTGACCCCAAATTTTCAACATTGCTATTTTTCACACCACCTCATAAAAATAACAGTTGTCATTTTTTGAATCCTGGCTAAAATGTGATTTCACACTTGTGGCTCGAAATGATGTTTTGTCCAGTATTTTATACATGACACCTGTCATGTTCAGAAGGGGGAGGGTCATAAAAGAAACCATGTTGAAATGTTGGGGTCAGAACTGTTACCAAAACAAAAAAGTATAAAGTAACATTGTTTGCAGGTATGGCCGTTGTCCCAGTGGGAATTGCGTTGCCTTCGTGTACCAGTGACCTGAGTTCAGGTGCAAGTTCAGAGAGCCGGCTGAATGGAGCAAGGCTAGGGGAAAGGCACGGCAGCATGTGGCACTGGTCCTAACCCAAGGAGGGGCAGAGCAGTGTTCTGATGCACACATGGCACACTGTTGCAGGTCAGGGAGCCTTTCTTCACAAGGAGCTGATGTGTGTGTCGAGGCCTGATGAGCCTATGCAAAACATCTGGACAAGCAGGTTAGCCAGAGAGTTTTAAATTACAGCACAGGCACAGACCTACAGTTAGTAGGAAATCAGGATCCACCACAAATTACTCATCTCACTATGCATGCCTGCCACACATACATGCAAACATTCAGCATTAACAAATGCTTACAGTATTCTAACTGCAGTTGTTCAAGTCTTGACTGTAGTATAACAAACTCTATGGAAAGCAACTCTCTAAATTCTATAAACTAAATGTGTACTTACTAGCAATAACAATTATACGGAGTATGCAATAAAAACAAAACATTCTCAGTCTGATAAGTTCACAGTACAGAGAATTAGGTCATTATATCCCCCCCCCCAACATGATGTGTTTAGAAATAAGCTGTTACCAGCTCAGTATGACTTTCCTGGTAAAACTTTTGAAATAATTAAATAATTATGATAAATTAATTAATTGATATATGTCCATTACGTAGAACAGAGGACTCTTGGTTGGAATATGTGATTTGGATGTCTGACATAAAGTTAAGTCTACCACTACTTCCCTACTTAAGCTCACCGACTCCATCATCTCGGGAATGGATCGTGGTCTAATCGTATATGCTATCTTTGTCGACCTCATTAAGGCTTTCAACACAGTCTCCCGCCCTCTCCTCCTAAACAATTTCTCTTTAGTTGTGCTATCAGACTCAGCCACAAACTGGCTCAGGGTCTACCTTGTAGGTAGAACTCAATCAGTTAGATTTGCCAACTCTATGTGTTCACTCCCCTTCCCATTAACACTGGTGTGCCCCAGGGTTCAGTGCCAGGACCTCTCCTATTCTCTGTATTCCCAAATGACCTCCCTTCAGTCTGCACCTCAACCTCCATCCACATGTATGCAGATGACACTGTCCTGTTTGTTGTTTGTTGAATTTTGTTGACCCGGTAAGCCCACTGGGCCTAAAAGTCCCTTTTTCCGGGTGACCGGGGGGAGGGGGATACAGATGGTAAGCAACTGAATTTGAACCAGATTAAGCTGTTGGTGGTATTTTTAGTGAATGAGGGAAATTTGGCCAGGACACCAGGGAAATTCCCCTACTCTTTTCAATAAGTGCCATGGGATCTTTAACATCCACCTGAACTACCACCAATCCAGGCAGATGGGACCTTGGTTTAACGTCTCATCCGAAAGACGGCACCTCAGAAGTGCAGTACCCCTCTCATGCAGCTCTACAGTGTCAGTATTGGGATATTAACCCAAGTGCCAGATGTGGGAACTGAACCCACAGCCCTCTGATCTCCCAGCCTCAGAGACGAGTGTGCTACCTACTGAGCCACTGACACTGCACTGAGCCACTGACACTACCTCTGGACATTCTCCCATGGATGTAGCATCCAGACTCCAGCTTGACTTTGATAAGGTTCAGCACTGGCTATGCTCACAGCAACTCTTTCTAAATGGCAAGAAGACTGTCTCCATGTCCTTTGGCACAAGACAGAGACTCTCTTGGCTCCCCTCCCTTCCATCCTTCCACACCCTTGACAGGATAACCTTGGAAGACAGCTCCTCCTTTAGATACCTTGCAGTTTGGCTTGACCAATACCTCAACTTTTCTGGAGATGTGGACGGTATCCTGAAAAAACTGTGTCCCAAGCTAGGTGCACTGTACAGGAACCGCAATTGCATACCACTATCGGCCAGGCGTGTACTTGTCCAGAAAATGATTCTCCCAATTTTAAACAGTGGTGATATGGTCTACAGTGCTGCTCCCAAGACTTCCCTAACCAGATTGGACACACTCTTCCATTCCTTCTGCCACTTTGCCTTCGACTCCCCCCTCCCACACACACACACACCACTGTGAACTCTACAAATCTCTCGCATTTCCCTCTCTTGAAAATAGGCAGCATCCCATTGTGCTAAATTTATCTGGTTTGGTTCTCTTCCCACTTACCTCTCTCCTCCTTATCCTTCCCTCCCCTCCCCCTCCCTCTCATTCCCTTAGATCCTATGACACCCGGACCATTGTAGTCCCTCACCAGTCAACCTCTGTTGGACAGGCTGCTTTCTCACATCACTTCGCTATGGAACTCCCTCTCCCAACAAATTAGACACTTACCTTCCCCTTCGTCCATCTCTACATCTCTATATAACTTCATTTCTCATACATGCAATTGTGTTTAAAGGTACTGTACTCCCTCCTCTACCTCCATGCTAGTCCAGACGAGTGCCAACATTAACTACTGACGCGCAACCTGATCTTGCCTTTCCTAATGCAGTTGAGTCATCCCTGAGTATAATTTTAAATGTTAAGCACTACCAATGTTAAGCTAATATGTTATGAAATGTTATATTTATGTATCCAAAGTAGAATGTCAGTAATATGTTTGTTACTGTCACTCCTTTTTCTCAAATGCTGAATACACTGTCTGCATACATCTGTTTCATAAGCAGTTTAAATGTAACCTCATATGTATGTTTTTGTAATGTTTATTTATTTAGCTTTTGATTACCGGGCAGGTGTACTAGACATGGAAGTGATTATTTTCAGACATGACCTGGGAGGTTACAAAGTGTCAATGTGGAACGGTGACATAGTACAGCATTTTTGCAAGAAAGAAAAGTATACACATTTTAGTTAGGTATAAAAATAACAACAATACAGCAAAAACTGGTAGGGAAAAACAATTAATACAAAGCAATTGCATATACAGATAGTGAAGTTGTAACAGGCTAGGTATATGGAGTAACAAGTAAGTGCCATTTACAATTTTCAGATAGTCCACATATAATTCACCTAGTTAAGAAGAAATACAGTATACACAATAGAACACAGACACTGGGTTGGGCAGGACATCAGGTCAACAGGGACCAGTATATACAATAGAACACAGACACTGAGTTGGGCAGGACATCAGGTCAACAGGGACCAGTATATACAATAGAATTCAGACACTGAGGGGGCAGGACATCAGGTCAACAGGGACCAGTATACACAATTGAACACAGACACTGGGTTGGGCAGGACATCAGGTCAACAGGGACCAGTATATATAATAGAATTCAGACACTGAGGGGGCAGGACATCAGGTCAACAGGGACCAGACTCAGAGATAAAACAACAAGACTGATGTCTAAGCATACAGTTTTGTCCAAGTGAAGATTGCCAGTGAGAGGGATGTCTAGGCAGATGCTAAGAAGAATGTTAAACATGTTTTTTTTACTCCCACTCCCTTCCCCCAGGAAGCACCTGGAAACGAGCAATTTGTTGCTCAGTGTGCTTTCCTGGTGAAACTTTTCAATAAATAAATATATAAAATTGTTATACCATGTTATGTCCCCTTTACCGCATGATCCTTTTCCACTTCCTGACTCCCTGATCTGCCCCCGTGCTCTGATATTTTGTGATGTCTTTGTGGGTTAAGTGCGGGAGTGCACTCCATTCTCTTTTTCAAATGTGATTTCTCAATTTTAAATCAGGTTTTGGTACCTATTGATGCGAAAGCCTTATTAGTTGAATCCTAGCAGGTGATTTCTCAATTTTAAATTGGGTTTTGGTACCTATTGATGCAAAAGCCTTGTTAGTTGAATCCTGGCAGGTGATTTCTCAATTTTAGATTATGTTTTGGTACCTATTGATGCAAAAGCCTTGTTAGTTGAACCCTGGCATCAATAGGTACCAAAACTCAATTTAAAATTGGAAAATCACGTTTGAAAAAGACAGTCTATTCAAGTGAATAGAGCACACACCCACACTCAACCTACAAAGATGTCACAAAACGTCGTAGCACGGGGGTGGATTAGTGAGTCAGGAAGTGGAAATGAATCATGCGGCCAGCCCCTCAGAGGCAATTTACAATCCCTTCCCTTCCTTTGGGGGCTATATAAAAAATGTGCAAACAGCCTGGAGGAGCTCATGATGAGGTAAGGGAGCTCCCTGTTTCAAGGTTTTAGAAATAAAAATGATGAAGAAGGGTACTCTTTAAGCAGCAGTTTAAGTGACAGAAGACTTTTAAGAGAAATAATTTAAAATTGCAGTCCAGTGGGATATCAGATGAATAAAACACAGGCTTCTTGTCTGAGATAGAAAAACAAAGTCTACTAATTCAGGTAATAGTTATTATCCAAGTTCTGTATTTGTTCTACTTGTCATATTAAATCTAAGATGGAGCGCACAAGAAACAGGGCACTTGATCAAACCCATTTCAATATAAAAATCTAATTTTAAGGCAATTCTTATGCTGAGGTGTGGGTACACCAGTGATGTAAATTTACCATCAGGCATATTTGCTGCATGGACTCACCTTAGAGACAAATCTTCTGGAACTAGAAATCCCCATAACTTCAGCACACAATTTCAGAAACAAAGTGTTTTTGTATTATGCTGTGGCCAAACTCCAATCTGTATGTGGTCTCATGGGCTAAGCCAATTCCTTGACTTCTCCATGGAGAGCACTGGGATGCATATAGCATAAAAGAAGGACCTCACTGCTAGGAACATGAAATGTGAGTTCAGAATAGTAAGCTTGTGATTTTACTTAGTTGTTTGTGCTGAAGGTAGGATAGTGACTGCCATCCAGATACATACATTTAGGAGCCAAAGGTTACTCATATTACCTTAGTATTATTGTTGTTTTCTTACTATATCTTGTAAAGGCATTTCTAGCTAACTTTATCAATCTCCTATCTATACACCTTCCAGCACAAGAATCATAAGGATTGCAAAGCTCCGGTTTCAGTAGAATCATAGCACTTGCGAAGCCCCATTTCCACAAAATTATAATGGTTGCAAAGTATTTTTTCAGCAGAATCATAGCAGTTCCAAAGCTCATATTTCAACAGAATCACGGCAATGGCAAATCTCTAATTTCAGCAGATTCATAGCAGTTGCAAGTTCCAGTTTCAGCAGATTCATTGGGGTTGTAAAGCCCCATTTCAACAAAATCATAGTAGCTGCTAAACCCATTTTAGCAGAATAATAGCAGTTGCAAAGCCCCCTTTCAGCCAAATCATAGCAGTTACAATACTCCATGTCAGCAGAATCATAGTAGTTGCAAAGCTCCTAATTCAGCAGAACCGTGAGGTTTGCAAAGCCCCATTTCAGCAGAATCATAGCAGTTGAAAAGTCTGGTATACCGACGGTGAAACATATTTGTGCCATTGCTGTAAAGGCAGCCGACAAGTTTACTGTCAAACTGCAGTGGTGGAACCAAAAATCCACATTTCAGCAGACTCACAGAAGATGCAAATCCTCTTTACAGCAGAATCTTAAGTGTTGAAAAGACCCATTTCAGCAGAATCATAGCAGTTGCAAAGCCCTATTTCAACAGAATCATAGTGGTTTCAAATCCCCATTTCAGCAGAATCACAGAAGATACAAAGCCCCATTTCAGCAGAATCATAGCAGCTGCAAAGCCTCATTTCGGTAGAATTATAGTGGTTGCAAAGCTCCATTTCAGCAGAATCATAGCAGTTGCAAGCCCCATTTCAGCAGAATTATAGTGGTTGCAAAGCCCTATTTCAGCAGAATTATAGCAGTTGCGAGCCCCATTTCAGCAGAATTATAGCAGTTGCAAGCCCCATTTCAGCAGAATTATAGTGGTTGCAAAGCCCTATTTCAGCAGATTTATAGCAGTAGCAAATCCTCATCTCAAGAGAATCATAGCAGTTGCAACGCTCCATTTCAGTAGAATCATATGGGTAAGAATGAAAAAACTGTGCCAGCAGTGGCATTGAGCTGGGCCCCATGAGTTCGGTTAGACTGCAAGAATTTGGGCAAACAACTGCTGCACCCAATACAGTAACTGGCATAGTGTAAAGCAGACTACTAAAAAGGGGGTTAAAATGCCCTGAGGGCTGCAATGAATAGTAACTGCTGTAGCTGTCTTGTGGCAGGAGGTGTTGGCATGCTACTGCTGTGCACTGCTATATTTGTGGTGGCATGCCAGAGTCTACAACACACTAAGACTGCTGCATCCCAGTGCTGGGCCACAGCAATAGTTAATATTCTTTGCTGAGCACCTGGTTTATCCCTTCCCCATATTCTACGCTTTATCTCCATGCCAATTACTATATTCTCCCTATAATATTGATTTCCCACGCAACAGTTTCATTTTTTTATATTAAATTTTTTCATAAAAAAACAACAGATGGTTGTAAAGGAGATTGACGAGGAGTAGGAGGAGGAAGATGGTGACAAAAAGTTGTAGTAAACTGACATGAGGAGCTATGAAGTGTGTGGTCACTCATCCCCTTCCTGTTCTCATAGTGGGGTCAGATAAATGTGTGCTAGTGACACACACAATATTGAGCTGATCAGTAATGACAATGCCAGTCTGATACTGTGTCAAGCTACGCGAGGATGGTAGTGCCATATCTGACACTGGCACTATGAGAAACCAGCAGAAAAGGGGGAGCAGTGTGACCAGGGGATTTGGTATGCCTATTCTTGCTTTGACATTGCATTTAAAAAACAAAATACATCAGAAGATAAGGTACGTAACCATGACATGATAATAAATAGTACTATGATAATATGTAAGAAAAATATAATAATTTTTATTACTGTCATTATTTATTATTCTTACCATGGAAGGATGAATAACATGGCCAAATAAAAATGGTTATTCAGCTCTGTTGTTCATCTCTGGGGTGAATGATGTGCTATTTTCCCTGTAGCCTCATCACATTGGAATGCAGCGTTCCATGGTATAAACAAGACATTCCATAGGGCATCTAGAAATTTAAGCAATAAGCCATGAGGGGGTGTGGGTTATCATGGGATTTACCACGGCTGGAGTGGTTTGCCCACAAGGTGTAGCTGAGTGGGTAAATCCATGCCAGCCATGGTAAATCCCCCGATAACTCAGATCCCCCGAGTGGCTTATTGCAATTACACCAAGTACTGCTTTTTTTAATTATTTAAAAAAAACAGTACTTGCTATAATGCTTAAATAAGTGACTCAGTAGTAGAGCAGTCAGTGTTTTTCTTTACTTTCCCCTGATGTATGGAGCAGTTTTACAGTGTCCGCTTAGTGGGGTAACAAGATGGCGGCCGGAGTTCCATGATTTCACCATCGGATTGCTTTTTTTCCAAGATGCGGCTGGTTGCCACCTTTTGCTGTGATTATCAGAGGATTTACAACGGAGGTAAGGTGCCAGCCTGATGTTTTCATTGGTCAGTGTCCGAGGTCCATGGTATAATAAGCTTTTTATTCATGCTGGAATGTTGCAAACAATGCTTACCTAGAACTTGGGGCTCCGCTTTGCTCCATCACTTGTTGCTAGGCAGCACTATTGTCAACACTTCAGAGGGGATAAAAAGCTTATTTCTGCATGCTACATGGAATATCCCCCCATTTATTTGTTAAGAAAACATGAATCACGATTCTTGATAGAGGAGTATGATGATGAGGATGTGTTGTTCTCAGAACTTACAACACTAAAAAAGTAAATTGAATTAGAAAAATAACAAAAGAAACAAATGCATTGTTTCTCTGCAAGTCTAATGTGCAGCTGACAGTGGGAGAAAGAACTGAGGATCAATGGGGCCACCTATGCAATAATAAGATAACAATATGATAATTTCTCTTTTTATAATTATAATTTGTTTTAAAAATAAACCAATGTCATACAATTGACTTTTGCAAGACATGACATATGACAAGGATATGTCCAATGTACCAGCTAATGGAAGTTTATACCGTCTGATGTTCAGATATGGAAGTAATTCAAGATTTCAATCAAGTCCAACATTAGTCTAAGATTTGCTACACCCCACAAGACTTCTGGTAGTCAGATGATCACGTTAAATCCAATCATGAAAAAAATCAACAGCCTGTGATGATGTGACCGGAATACCAAACGTACATAATCCTTAACATGTTTAACACTTGGAAGGATAACACCATAACAATTAAGAGCAATTAGCAATCCCAGCATATACTAGTTAAATGAGGATATTTCAAATTCCCAGCAGCAAAACAGAGATAAGAAATCCCTCATGCTGCTAATTTTAATCACGTAGCAAGAAATTTCTTTCCTATGATTGTCTTATTTATATAGGTCTCTTACTAGCACATTAACAGCAAGCATTTGTCAATACTGAAAGTTCGCCATTGGTATTGCAGTTGTACATGCCTCCCATATGTTTCTGTGAAAGCTGATACCCTTCCACTCTCACCCCCAGCATTACCCGGCCCTGCAGAGCTTACAAGAGCATAAAGGAACAATTATTTACCTCGCTTGGTCTGTCAGTCTTCCTCAGCTGCAGATGTGTCAGCTGCTCACCTTGTGCTGTTGCTGCCTGACTGCTGCCACTTGTCCAAAGGTGGGATCACCACAACTGCTGAGCACGTGGGGTTCTCACTGAGCTTGAGCCACTGGTACTGGAGCATGTGGGGGTCTCGCTAAGCTTGAGACTCTCATACTGGAGCTTTGGGGGGTCCTGATTCCTCTGCATGTGTGGGCTGCCTCTGTGTGCACTTCACAATGCTGACCCCAACAGGACTGCAGGGAAGAAAGGCAGCGTTATCAGTTGGGACCAATCTGTCACTCCCTTCTTCACTTGTTCCAGTCATGAGGTAATCGGCAGTGTCCAGGGATCAGGACTGATGGACCCAACACTATCTACAGATCTCAAATACCACTGCAGGGAGCTGTACTGCTTACACCCTCAGCACAAGATCGAGCAAGTCCAGGTAGCGGGACGTCATCTGTGTGATGCAATGAGGTTCTCAGAGGTCATCGTCTCTGGGTGCTGTCCCAGGTCAGTGCGAGTGAGCCCAGCATTGACCCCATAGACTTGCTGCACAAGGGGCTGGGATTCTGTCCACAAAGCCACATTGCAACCAAACCGCTCAGCAGCAGCTCCGGTGGGATGGCAAGGGGGGTACGTCAGTCAGGCTGATTGGGACACTGAACAGCTGTTTGCTGAGGGTTGTCCTGCAGATGAAAAGAAAAAGTTGCCACATGATTAGTGTGGCATTTTCTTTTCAACTAAAGACCATTTCAGGCAAAACACCATCAAGATCAGCCTGGCTGATGACTGGTGTGGTATGGTCAAGCCCCTTTCTGATCACTGTGCATTGGACAGACAGAGTCACACCCTCAAAAGCAACTCATATCAAGAAGTTTGCTACACATGCACAAAGAGTGAATTTAAAAAACAAAACAAAAAAAAAAATAACTGAATCACTGTTTGCCATTACTAACCTGCCATGGTTTGCAGTGTTGACAACACCACTAACCTACTGTATATACTGTTGGGTTAGCAGCTCAGATGTGCTATTCACTTCCTGTTGGGACCTGGATCATGGCATCATGAATGCCACACCCTTTCTTGAAAGGGGAAACCAACATGTCGATAGACCTTAGTAAAGTGGTGAGCACGACAAAGAGAACTTATCAGTGACCTGACACAGTTCTTAATTTTTCATAAAGCTGTGCATTCCTCTGAAGATATAGAGTAGCTTCATGTTACTCTGTGTTGCTGGGGGGGGGGGGCAACTTGGACTATGGGTGACTCGGCTACATTAAGGACTAAAAAAAAAGTGAAGAGTGAAAAGCCCTCTGTTTTAGTTATTCTTTGAGCAGAGAAAAAAAACTAGTAAGGCTGCATCATGAAGGACAACAAATGTTCAGGAAATGAAAGGAGATAGTAAGTTATTGGATGTTTACATGCTGTAGTGACTAGATCCTCTCCCCAGGTCTTGGACCTCCCCCCATCAGTACACTTTATTTCTGTGGATAGGGGGTGTTTTGAGCAATGAACTTACCAAACAGCCACCAAAAAACATAACAGTAGAACATCAACTCAAGTGGGAACTGTCAACAATGGGAGCATCTGGTATGTTGTCATTTGGTAGCCCTAAACTGAAATTTCAAAGTGTCTATTCTAAAAAAAAAGTTCAAAACCAGCAAATAATCATGTTTTTTTTATGCCGTTGTGTCCCTCCTCCATTGTTGGAGCTTGATTGACAGCACTGACTGGAAGTGACACTAGCGATGGATTTCAGTCTTGTTACGTGTATTAACCTTCATTGAAACCATCTGGCAGCTCTGTTGTTATTGATCTGTTTGAATAACTAGAAGCATATCTGTGCACAGAATTCACAGTTCTCTACTATACAGGTTAATGTCCTCTCATAGTGGGTGGTTTTATTTTCCTTTTGTTATCCTGCACATAGTTTACTTTGCTATGTTTCGGCGGCTGTATGGGAGTGCCAAAACCACTTGTAGCAACCACAACACTAATGCTCAAATGTGCAGTATTATATATCTATTAAACTTTTATGTAACTTTACCAGTGTCACTGCATGTTTTTAAATTCACTCTGATGTCAGTTTGCATTGTCTGAAGTTTTGGTACAGTCACTGGAGTTTTCTTGTATTTCTGTGGAGCGTATATAAAGCTGTGATTGTCAAATGACAAGTCAAGTTATTGACCCCTTCTCATACAATCTGGCTAGTACCCAGTCAGAGTTTAGAGTCATGTTGCTGGAAGCGTACATGTGTATTAGTCCTATTTCAATAATTTGTTCTTGTTTTGAGAATGGAAGAGGATGCTAGTGTGTGCTTACAGGCAGTCCCTGCTGCATGTGTTTGAATGGGGCTATTACAGGTGCTTCGGGTTAGCAATAGGCTGCTTCTGCATTGTTTGGCAATTTTGAGTGCTGCTGGAATAAAGTTATGTCTCCCTCAAAATATTTAATGGTTGTATACTGTTTTTTGGGGATACTAGTTGACAGTCAAAGGTGGCAAATAAATGCACATTCCCTTATTCAATTTATTGACCTGTCTACCAATCTGTTGCTATTCATATGTATAAATGTGTGTAGCACTGGCTAACTTCATTTGCATAACATTTCTTTTTTCCATTTTCTTTTATTCACTTATTTACATCACTCCCTTGTCGGGTTCCTCCGTGCTGCAGTGTAATACCCCCACCGCCACAGATACAGAAGATCCCAAACTGCAAAATCTGTCTTTTCAAATCCTGTTCATTTCATGCCTGGTTCCTCCCTCTGTTTTAGTCACCCTAACTTGTCCTTTTATGGCAGCTTCTGAAGCCCCACAGTGTTTTTTCAGCTGAATCTTTACCTATTGTCATTTTTTTCAATCTGATAAGCAGTGTGGGTCTCCATTGTGAGGTATGGCAACTCAGCCCAGAGGCACACCTCTCCATTGCTCTGATCATTAAAAGGAAACCACCTGAAAGATTCTGTTGAGAAGCCAAGATTCACTGCCAATTATTCTACAGTGGTCCTAATAGGTCAATAAGTATGACTAATTTGCAAAGATGAACCCGTCGTGGGTTTGCGCCAATATCATCTCTTTAAAAGTTACAGTTTCAGACCCCTAGTATGTGGTTGTTATTTATGGGGAAAGGCAGTACACTGTAGCAGTGAAGTGCTCATCAAGGTAGACATGTACTGTACCTACCAGAGCAAAACTAAAAAAAAAACACTCGTGCTAATGAACTTAGCAAGTATGAAAGGCATTGACATATCTCAACCCTGGATGGGCATCACTTACAATTAGACACCTGCACATACTACTACTAGTTCTGTACTCTAACTGCTGCACCCAGCAGCCTCCTTCAAATGCCTTAGAAGTGATAAAATCCTACAATGACACATGTATTTATTTGTTTAGTATTTAATTACCAGGTAAGTGCAGCAGACAATGCTATGCCTTTTTTTGGTCAGGATCCATGAGAGTACAGTCACAGAACAATAGAGTACAGACACTGTACAATGAATAAGACACAGGAAATCATAAATTGGTACAATACACATTACACAGAGGGCAGTGGGTGTAAGAAAGAAGGTGCAGCATATAAGTAAGCAATCTGCATTCCAGCACAACAAACTTAGCCCAAGTAGAGAAACTTACACAAGAGACAGTTTGAAAAAACATTGGTTAAGGGAAGACATGTAACAAGTAATGCATTAAACATGGCTGCAGGCACAGTGGAGTGCCTTATTCCATTTATAAAATGGGTCCCCTTGCAATTTTTTTTGTTTTTGAGAAAATGTATATTAGTTGGTTTTCTATCTGATGTCCTTTCGCTTTTCTTCTCAAATATCCTACTACCCACTTGTGGATAAAATAGTCCCACACTCCTGTTCTGTAACTTTAAATAACTGTTACCCCCACCAGCCATCCCAGTGACCTCACCGTATCCAATGCACGTATCCCAACACTTTGTAATTAATTCTGTAATTAAAGACAAGTACCCAACTGCCAAGAACCAACCCTCCCTGCCACTTCTCCAAAACCAAAAAATCAGAACCCAAAAAATGTAGTAGCAGTTGGATTGCATTCGATACAGCAGTAATTGATATTTAATGACACATGAAATACATGTTTGTCTATGGCAGCGCAGGGCATGGCACTCTCTAAAACATCAATGCCATTATTATTTTTTGTAGGTGTAGAAACTGTTCCAGTAGGAATGTGCCAATCACTGCAGCTACACACAAGTATGCTTTTCATGACTTGCAGAAAACATTGATTGTTACTCTTTATCATGCAATGCAGATGGTACTATATGTTTTTTTCGCGGACATCGAAGATAACAATTCACAAGGTTCATGTATATAGTCTCTGGGCTAATAGCTGTTGTGCTGGTACTGTATATTAAGTAATAGTCTGGATAAAATAGCACACGTAACTAAGGTATGAATCAGGTGCTTCCAGTCATAGATACAACAGACTTGCAAGAAACTTACCTACAGCCTTGTTGTGTTTGTCATATCTTAACTTGCATTCAAATAGTCATCTAAAAAAAACATTTAAGTACCTGTTTCTGGGGGTCTGCTCCCCCCTCCACTCTTCAAAGGAAGACATCAATAAGTGTCTGACCAAAGGGTAGCAAGCAGAACTGTGTATGAATGCATAGCTGTAGCCAGACACAGCCCCCACTTGCATATACTGTGTGACCCTGAGCGAGTCATTTAACTTCCTTGTGCTCCCAGGTTGCACCTGTAAACAAGCTTTCAGCTTAGTGTGTCTCACCTGGTTAAACAATCTGAAAAAAAAAGTGATGCTGTACCCTGTTGCAGTTACTGTACAGAATTTACAGCCATATCACTTTAATATTTTGATGTGACAGAACTGTTCCTCAGGTTGTAATATTGCTCTAAGGCCATGCACCAAGGTCCAGATAATGGATTCAGGCTCAACACCAGTGGCTAAGGTTAATTTAAACTAGGCAGTGGGAGTGGTGAGTGGTTTGCTAATGGGAAGGCTCTCTGGAGAGGGTAGACAAATGAGCCTACTCCTCCCCCTGTACAAACTGGGTTGGAAGTAGAGAGGGATCGAAGGCGGGGCTGAGAAGGGTGGGAAATTAGGTAAGGAGTGTAAGGGAACATCTTGGAAGGTTGTTTTCTTGAGTACAAGGAGTCTGGGGAACAAAACCGCAGAACTACAGGCTCTGTTGGCACAGGGGATGGTGGACATAGCTGCCATCACAGAAAGATGGGCCAACAAATATCAGGACTGGGACCTGATGATCCAAGGGTATCAGATTTACAGGAAGCATAGGGGCAATGGGAAAAGGGGAAGGGTAGCAATGTATGTAAGGGGAGGGATAAAGTGTGCAAGGGAAGAAGGGGAAGAGAGTAGGACAGAGGCCTTGTTGATGCAATTCCAGGACACGAGGAACAGGAGTCTCAGGATGGGGGTGGTATACAGGTCACTGACTCAAGGGGAAGACCTGGACAGGGATATGGCAGAACAAATTAGGAAGGTGTGTGGGAAAGGTAACACAGCGATTGTGGGGGACTTCAATCTACCAGGAGTGGACTGGGGTACCCCAGCCACCTCGTATACTAGGGAGAAAATACTTCTGGATGCCTTCCAGGACTGCTTTTTGGTACAGATGGTCACTGAGCTGACTAGCTTGGGGAATACACTGGATTTAGTTCTGACCAACGGTAAGGCTGTAAAGGAGGTGGGGGTGGAGGACCCGCTGGTTGGGAGTGACCACCACTCGGTGTGGTTCACACTTAATATGAGCAGAGAAGCAGCGGGCACAGGGACCAGGGTGGTGGACTTCAGACAGGGTGACTTTGGTAGAATGGGTGAAATCTTAAGGGGGCATCTGGAAGGAATACAGCCACATCTGGATGTGAATCAGAAATGGGAAAAAATCAAATTGGGGATATTGGAGGGTACCAAGGCATGTACCAGACTGCAGAGCAAAAAGGGAAGGGCTAAAAACTGAGCTGGTTAAGTAGAGGGGTCTTAGAAATGGTGAGGGCTAAAAAAGCAGCGTTCAAGAAATACAAGAAATCTGGGAAGGGAAGACATAGAGGAGTATGTGAAGAGGTCCAAGGAAGTTAGCAGGGGAATCAGAGCAGCTAAGGCCTCCAGGGGAGTGAGGTTGGTGCAGGGCATCAGGGATGGGAAAAAGGACTTCTTCAGATACATATGGGAGAGAAGGAGCTACAAAGACTAGATAGTTAGGATCAGGAAGGACGGGAGGTGGGCAGAGAAAGGGGTGGATCAGGCAGAAACACTGAATGAGTACTTCTGTTCTGTATTCATGACAGAAAAAGGAGGGCAACTACCACAGGTGGTGGGGGGGGGGAGAGGGGGTAACAGACAGGGTGATCACTGAGAGTAGGCTATTGGAGGAGTTAAGGGCTCTGAGGGAGGATAAGTCACCATTACTGGATGGCATACACCCCAGGGTGTTGAGGGAAATGGCTGAGATCCTAGCCGGACCACTGGCAGAACTGTTTAATACCTCCCTGTCACAGGGTGTGTACTGCATGACTGGAGGATGGCCCATGTGGTACCCATCCATAAAAGTGGAACAAAGGATGAGCCAGGTAATTACAGGCTGGTAAGCTTAACTTCTATCTTGGGGAAGCTGATGGAGACAATACTTAAGGAAAGGCTGGTGATCTTTATGGAAGGCAATGGGCTCCAGGACAGTCACCAGCATTGGCCTGTCTCCAGAAAAGCCTGCCACATGAACTTAGTTGAGTATTATGACTGAGTCATGAGGGAACTGGACCAGGGGTATGCAGTGGATGTCATATACTTGGACTTCAGTAAGGCCTTCAATTCGGTGCCGCATGGGAGGTTGGGAGGGAAGTTGAGATATGTGGGAGTGGGGACTAAGATGATTAAATGGACTGAGAATTGGCTGCAGGGCAGAAAGCAGAGGGTAGTGGTGGTGGGGGGGGACTCTCATCTCCAAGAGCTGTGATGAGCGGGGTGCCACAGGGATCAGTACTGGGGCCAGTGCTGTTTGGAATATTCATAGCAGACATCTCATATGGCATCAGGAATAAAATCAGTTTATTTGCTGATGATACCAAATTGGGGGCAGTGGTTGATGATATAGCAGGGTTACAGGGGCTGCAGGATGACCTGACCAAACTGGTGGAGTGGTCGGAAGCATGGTAGTTGGGGTTCAGTGTGAAAAAGTGCAAAGTCCTGCACTTTGGAGCAAAGACTCAGAGAGGGGTTACCAGCTGGGAATGGTGCAGCTAGGTTCCACCGAGGAGGAGAAGGATCTAGGGGTGGTTGTAATGGGGAAGATGAACAATACAGAGCAGTGTAGGAGGATGGCAGTGAAAGCCAACAGGATGCTGGGTTGCATCGCGAAAGGGATCTCCTCCAGGAGCAGGGAGGTGATCCTGCCTCTCTACGGGGCACTGGTCAGGCCACACCTGGAGTACGGTGTGCAATTCTGGCACCCATATCCGAAGAAGGATGTGAAATTACTGGAAGGGATACAACACAGGGCAATAAGGATGATCCAGGGATTGGAGGACAGACCATATGAGGACAGGCTGAGAGAGTTGGACATGTATGCCTTGTAGGAGGGAAGGGACCAGGGAGATAGGACTGAGATCTTTAAGTACCTAAAGGGGATAAACAAGGCAGGTGCTGAGGAACACTCAGGCTGATGAAGGGGAGGGACATGAGGGGGCATGGCCTTAGATTGGAGGGGGGGAGAGATTTAGGACAGGAATGAGGAGACACGTTTTCACAGAGAGGGTCGTTACATAATGGAATGCTCTACTGGAAGAGGCGGTAGTCTGTAAGACAGTGGGTAGTTTCAAAAGGGGATGGGACAAGGTGAGAGGGGGATAATTGGGAAGGGTTAGGGTAGGGGGTTGGGCAGATGCAAGGTGAGGGTGCTAGCTGCACACTCAAGCAGACTTGCTAGACCAGGTGGCCTATTTCTGCTGGCAAATTCGTATGTTTGTATGACTGTAAGATGACGGCAATGTCTGACACAGGTGGTTTCTTCATGGGGGAAGTTGACAGGTGATTGTGAACTCTCCTATAGTCCATACTTTTATACTGAAAGCCAGAGTTACAATTTTATGTTATGACCATGGCTATGAGTGTAAAAGTACAGACTGTTGTACAGAGACCTGCCACTGTTATGTATACCATCCCAAACTGTCCATGGCTGCAGAGCATGGATTGCTTTCCGCTGGCACCGTGCAGAGGCAGTGCTTCAAAGGGGTCCCCTTTTTTTAATTATTCAATGTGGCAATGTTTCTACACCACTGTTGGTTTGGATCAGTACACAATACAGAAACTGACATGAGATTGATGCAGTGGAGCACGGCAAGCCAGAGTCCACTGACACTGGTGCTAGTTGGGTGCAGAGGCAAAGCAGAAAACACCAGTAAATCCCGACTTCGTAATGCCACATATATTAGTTTGGAGAAAGGGAACAGAAAAGATTGTATAAACGATAAAATTTGGTAGCAAATTTTTATTCACAGCACTAATATTGCTACACATATACATCTGTATACATGTTACACATATACATCTGTATACATGTTACACATACACATATACATCTGTATACATGTTGCTCCTTGGCATCTAGCTAATGTTGCTAACAGCGGTCCATTGGTGTTGTCCATCGGTGACAACACCAAGTACTTTGCACTACTGCACATGTGTGAAAATGGAGCTGTGCAGATGCAAGGAACACACAGCTAGAGAATGCATAACAGATAATTTTATAGTAAGGTATTGCCTTATGAAAGGTCTGACAGGAATGGGCACATAATAAATGCAACTGGGGAACAGGAGACAAATACTCATATTGGTAACAATTTCCCATCAACAGTAAGTTCTAAACGCTGAGGAAACTATACTATGAAGTTTGAGGGGTTTCCTTGAATGTGTATGTGTACAGTTGGCAAGCTTCCTTGGCTGCTCTCCCCTGCTCACCTTGCCAGGCGCGCACTGCCATCCCATCCCCACCTGTTGGGCTTGTTCAGTGTTTCTCTCTCTCTCACGCTCATTGATTTTTCGATGTGGTGACTCATACCTGAAACCTGTGGTTATTGTGAATGAGGGTCAGCAGGGCTAGTGATGGCAGTATCCATTTAGGACTGCTCAGAACTCCATCAGGGAGGCAGCCAGTGAGTGGTGCCCTGCCCACCGCGAAGGAGGAAGGTACTGAGTGGCCTGGTCTCTAATAGCCAAGTCACAACACTGAACATGATGTGGATCATCGCGATACTTCTCGTCCGCCTACTTCAGGTAAGCTGAATGCGAGCCAGGGGAGGTGGTCTTGCTCATAATTAAAACGTAACTTTTATTTTTAAATTCTAAAGTAACCTGTCATGTTTTTCAGGAATTCCTTTTCTGGGTTCCTCCTATAAATTGGTGACCGCACTGTCGTAGTTTGTACTCTTAATTTTGATCCAGTCTGTTCAGTCAACAGAAAGGGATGAAATACTTCCAGCGACAAAGGTTTGCTCCTTTTCACAGATGGTAAAAGTACAACTATAGCTGTGTACCAAGGGTTCCAGTTTTATTGCCCTATAGTTCCTCCTGTTCATGGTATGTGCACTTGAGGAGACAGTATGGCGCAGTGGTTTAAGGCTCTGAGCTGCAAATCTGGACTCCTGGGTTTGAAATCCACAGCCCCCACTTGCATACTGTGTGACCCAGAGCAAGTCACTTAACTTCCTTGTGCTCCCAGGTTGCACCTGTAAACAAGCTTTCAGCTTAGTCTGTCTCACCTGGTTAAATAATTGGAAATAGAAATAAAATATTTGTAATTTCCAGCTCCAGTGCAGGGTCGGATTGGCCCACCTGGATACCTGGAAATTTCCAGGTGGGCCCCCCTCAGCTGGTCACCTTCTGAACTCTGAAAACTTATGCATTTATCATCTGTTTTCTAATTAAATGGTGTATCTGGGACACTGTAGATAAATGTAAGATGCAAACACAGAGCTAATGTATCAGATTGAAGTGGAATATTGATATGAGTGTGTCATCCTGGGCCCTCCTGTACTGATTTTCCAGGTGGGCCCTTGTATCCTCTTTCTGGGTGGGCCCTCCATACCCCAGTCTGACCCTGCTCCAGTGTGGGGGAGGGTTGCGTCAGCCAGGCTGATCGGACACCGAACAGCTGTTTGCTCAGTGGTGTCCCGCAGGTGAAAAGAAAATACTGCCACATGATTGGTACGGCATTTTCTTTGCAAGTACAGACCACTTCAGGCAAAACAGCATCACAATCAGCCTGGCTGATGATTGATGTGATACTGTCGAGCCCTTGCAGAGCACTCTACATTGAACAGACAGTGTCACACCCTTCAAAAGCAACTCATATCAAGAAGTTCACTGCATGTGCGTGCATGGCAAACTTACCAAATTGTTTCCACATCATCTCCAACCACTACAACACACAAGACCTGAAACAGAGCCAATTCCCTTAAGCCTCCTTTTCAGCGTACTCAACTGGGCAAGTTGTCCTTTGCTGCCAGGGCTGCAAACTGGTTAAACAAACTGCCTGATACACTGTTAATCTCTGCAAGTTTAAGCAGTTTGAGAGCTTTGCAGTCTGCCCTTCCAGTCCAGTGCAATGGTAACTGTTAAACTGTTTGTTTGGTCTCTCTCTGTGCATGCCGTGTGACTTTTTATACAAAGATATTTATACAACGATCTGCATGGAGTTGATTTATTTTTATGTTTGCTTGCACGCATGTGCAAGAAACATAGTGCCATCATCGGAGATTTCGGAGGTGTGTCACCTCCTCCTCCAATTCAGTCAGTGTGCTGGCAGGCGCGGCCCCTGTAAGCCAATGCATTCTGGAGCTGTCTATGACAGGCTCCAAAATGCAGTGGCATACAGTTGAAAGGGGGAGCTACACTTGAGTGAGCAGCGATAAGATATCGCCTGCCCATGCGCAGCTCCCCCACACACACACGCGTCGCACGCATGAGGCATGCGCTCCCAAGATGCACTTTATAGCCGACGGGTGCCCAATCCCCGCCGGGCTGTGCCGGCGCTCCCCAGCCCCCAAAGGCTTCCAAAATGCCATGCTGGGTGCCCACCCAGCGTGGCAATGAATATTATAGCCGACGGGTGCCCAATCCTCCGTCGGCTCTACAGTCCTCCCCTCCCGAGATAAGTGCCACGCTGGGAGCCCACCCCAGCGTGGCAATGTATCTCTAGGCCGATGGGGTGCCCAATCCTGTTGACTGAATGCCCCCCAACAATTCTTGTGCCATGCTGGGAGCCCACCCCAGCATGGCAACGACCCACGTCGTCCGCTTTTTTCTTTTTCTCACCTAAAGAAAAAGCGGTCCAACGAGTCTCCCCGCCCCCTCCCACAACCCACACCCACCCACTGCGCACCCAGCCTCCCCACACCCCCCTCACCCCATACTTACCTCTGGAGCTCGGCGTGACGATCTTCGGTGGACCGGGAACACGTCTGCACTCTTCAAAGCCGACCGCGAACTGAGGAAATGCCAGTAAGCTGTATAATGGGCTAGATAGGGGGTTTCAACTTTGTTGCATATCTCAGGCATTTTTGGGACTTTCTGCACCAAATTTTCAACATGGGGTTTTGGGACCCTTCTCATGAATGATGTCACTGTCATGCGTTCTTTCGGGCGGGGTGATTTCGCAGTCACTGCATCTAAATCACTCTTCGGGCTTGAATAATGCCATGACAATGACATAATTCATGAGAAGGAGTCCCAAAAACCCCATGTTGAAAATTTGGTGCCAAAATTCCCAAAAATGACTGTTTTACGAGCGTGCGTTGTGCAGTTCCTACGCAGGCTCGTAAGTTCGCGAATTTTCAATATTTTCACTCCAGATTTTCAACATTGCCATTTTACCACACCTTCTTATGAGTAGTACAGCTGTCATTTTTCACATCTCACCCAAAATGTGTTTCCGCTCATGTAGCATAATGGCGCAGTCGGTAAAGTAGATCAATGTATCGGGACAAATTAAGAAAATCATAGTGACACTGTTCATGAGGTGAGGTGTTAAAATGGCTATGTTGAAAATTTGGTGAAAAAATTCCAAAAAATTACTGTTTTACGAGTGTGCGTCGTACAGTTCCTATGCATGCTCGTAAGTTTGCAAAGTTTCAATATTTTGACTCCAGATTTCCAACATTGCCATTTTGCCACACCTTCTTATGAGTAGTATAGTTGTCATTTTTCACATCTCACCCAAAACGTGTTTCCGCCCATGTAGCACACAATGGCGCAGTCGGTGTGCGAAATCAATGTACAGGACAAATTAAGAAAATCACAGTGACACTGTTCATGAGCAGAGGTCTTAAAATGGCTATGTTGAAAATTTGGCGAAAAAATTCCTAAAAATGACTTTTAAGGGCGTGCGTTGCACAGTTCCTATGCATGCTAGTAAGTTTGCAAATTTACTATTTTCACCTCCAGATTTTCAACATTGCCATTTTATTAAACTTCTTATGAACAGTACAGCTGCACCTTTTCATATGTCGCCAAAAATGTGTTTTCGCATACGTAGCGACAATGGTGCTGTTGGTATGCGAAAGCAATGTTTAGGACAGATTAAGAAAATCACAGTTACACTGTTCATGAGCAGAGGTCTTAAATGGCTATGTTGAAAATTTGGACACAAAAGTCCATAAAATGACTGTGTTCTTGGTGAGCATTGTGCAGTTTCACGCACCTCCTTAGTTCATGACTTTGTAATATTTTCAGTCCAGATTTTCACCAGTGACATTTTCCACACTTCCTTATGAACAGTACAGCTGTCATTTTTCACAACATGGCTGAAGTGTGTTTTCACACTTTCAGTGCAGAGATGGTCGCCAGGGAAATCATTGTTCCACAGATAAATAAAATCACAGTGACACTGTTCATGATCGGAGGCACCAAAATGCCTGAGTTGACAATCTGCTGTAAAAATCCCCAACCTAATTATATTACGGTGTCGTTGCACAGTTTCTATGTCACGCCGTGACTTCACCATTTTTTTAATATTTTTACTACAGATTTGCAACATAGCCATTTTTACACCTCCCCATGAAAGAGTACAGCTGTCATTTTTACATCCTGTTCGAATGTTTTTGCACCTGTGGTGCTAAATGCCGAGTCACTGTGCATAAGCAGCTTGCTAACAAACTGATATTTCCTGTTCATGAGGTGGGGTCACAAAACAAACATATTGAAAATTTGGAGGAAAATACCAACGCAATGCCTGAGGTATTAGGGGTTTCAACTATAACGCCTAACCCTATAGAGAATGACAGGCATCAGGGGTGTGACTTGGGATTCTTGCCTGTGATGCTCATACCATTCCACACCCTGCAGTCAGTGAGAGGCATCGAGGTATACCTTGGACTCTTCGGCCCCAAACTTCACCCCATTCTCCTATGTCGCACCCATCTCACCATAGTTCCTAATGAAATGGGGTGCCCATAAGGGCCAAAGACCACAAGGAACACTGACACTTGTCAGTCTCTGCAGGGTGGGGTGTGGTGAAATGGCGTGGCCGTTATGCCTGATCAAGCGCACCCCAATGCCTGTCACTCTCTGCAGGGTGGTGGTGGGGTTGGCTTCAGTTCAATACTTCATTGCCATTCCTATTACGCAGCTCTGTAACTTCTACACTACCACTGCCAATGCCAGCAAGCAAACATTCGGCATTGACAAATGCTTGTTTTCAGTTGTTCTGTCTTACATATTTTTAGCCTGACTCGACTGCATTTCCTCTTGTTTACTTATTTTGTTCATTGCAATGTTTTTATGAGTGTGCATTTGACAAGAAACCTTTGTAAATGAGCACTAGTGCTCAGGGGCAATCTCCGAAGTTTTCAATAAATAAATAAATAAATAAAATGTTATGACAGGGAGTCCCCTTCACAGTACCAACCCCTATCCCCCTTTTATCCCCTCCCAGCACTGTCATTTTAATGGCTCCATCCCCCGCAAGCGTTACCTCCAGCTGTTGAGCTTGCACTCCCGTTAGCCAGTGGTCCACAGCATGAGCCACCACATCCTCCCACAGCACCAGCTCCAAAACAGCTGCCATTCCACTGCACTGCCTCTCGGCCGCCGAGCCACCACACGTGTCCTGCGCCCAGTACCGCCCACATCCCTAAATGTGAGGGGGCAAAATGGCATTCAGCAGCTCTCGTTGGACTGCATGAAAAGGGCAGGTTTTGACTGCGCCTAAGTGCCAAGGAAGGGCATGGATAGAACACCTCTGGAGGAGGGGCACCTCCTAGGGTACATTACCACCATAGAACTAGAAGAAAAAGAATTCTAGTTCTATGATTGCCACATTCTGCAGCATCAGGGACTGGGCGGTGACCCGTCTTGATTGAATTCTACTGTCCTTTACCTTTACTCAGCTTTCTGTTTTAAGTCCCTCCCCTGCCACTGACTCTTCATAAATGTGATTGTCTCAAAGCACCTGTCTTCCCCCAGCTTATTCTGTGCACGGTCCTCCCTCACATTGTTCTCTAGTATGTTCCTACTAGGTCAGTCCTGCACAGAAAATTAATCTCACCCGCCCTTGACTTGACTTAAGGACAAAGCCTCCTCTTGGCTGCATTAACATACAGGGTATGAAAGCCTATTTTGAGTCGCTCCCTTCCTGACTTTATATAAAATAATGACAATGCCTCCCCTGGCTGCTTTACCTCCTGCTAAATTAGTTCCTTAAACCCACAGCACTCACCATGTACCTTGGGCTGTACTAACTGCAATATGTACCTCTATATGAAATAGCTTACAGTTGTAAATAATCATCCCAATTGCTGTTATTTCTTGTATTTTTTGTCTCTGTACTTGTGCACACATACTCTGTAACTACCTTTCTGCATTGTCCTCCTGCCAAGACGTGGAACCTTTGAAAAAGAGCATTTTACTCAAAGGTTATGTCCGAATGAAGAACTAAATAAATGTACATAAAGGTGGAGTCATGGGGGAGAAGAGGTGGGAGAGGCCTCTGATACAATCACCGGATCAGAGCACTGTGGAGAGATGGGTTAACAAAACAGAGAAAGTATAAGAAGGACTGTCCTGAATAAAGAAATCCTCAGCCCATTATAATTGAATGACAATTTTAAGGATAGGGATGGCCTAAGGGGGCTTGGAGGGCAAGGCTGGACACCAGGCCACATAGCTAGGGATAGCAGGTGGTGGGGCATGAGGTAAATGAATGATTGGCACACAGCACCCTCAGCTAACATAGAAACATGGTGTAACCCCCCTGCAAATGGGGGTTCCCAAAAGACTTCCAGGAGCTTGCTTGAATGCTCCAAGCCTGAATGGTGTTTGGCGTTTAAGCCATTTATCAGTGAGTGTTTTTAGAACCTCTGGTACTGTCTCTTTAAGAGCTGTCTGCTTGCAAACATAATTAGTTTGTATGGGGGACTGTGTGCTTCTCTGCTTGAGTACCACTCGAGCTGCTGCCAATTCACTCCATTTTGCAGTCACTAGGAGTGCAAAGGAACCTATCTGAAAAGATGTAACTGTTTGCCAGAAATCATTTACAGTAATAATGAAATTACAGTTTGTCTAACCTGCTTTCTTTGCAGTCAGAACTGTGTCTGCCTAGTTCCCCATTCTGGTTTTGAACTGCAGAACTGGACCAATCAGTGTGGGGTAAGCTAGCTCTAAACTGGTGCCTTGGACGAATCAGAACTTGGACTCATAATCTGAGCCAGCCACAAGAGGATTGTATGGGCAGTGACTCTGGGAGATGTAGTTTAGACTTCGGCGCCTTTTTGGACCAATAGCAGCAGTCTATTGTGAGTGACAGCCAATCCAGTCAAGAACTGGGAGGAACTCAAAGGAAGTGCCCGGTTTTGTCTGTTGGGAGTTTCAGTTGAGCTTTGGCAGTGAAGGAAAGGAACCCTGTGCCCTTCAGTGCACAGTTTTAGTCAAAAACGTAAGGTCCAGAGTTCCAGTCTGCAGCTTGTTAGGACTGAATCCATCCTAGAAGAGAATCAAAGGATATCTGAAGAGTAGAAACCAGGCTCACCCTGTAGAAGACTGGAGGAATTGCTGAAAATTGCACTCGGTCTGTCAGGAACTGAATCTGCTGTGTGTTCTCCGGGTATTGTGCAGTAATTCGATCGGGATACAGATGCAGCCTGCCTGGTATAGTGCTTCTTTTACCATATAAATGTGTGAAGAGGTTTTGTACCTCAAGTGAATCCTGCTGCCATTAAGTGACTTTTGCCTGTGACTGTTTACCATATAAATGTGTGGAGTCTCTGGAGCTCAAGAGTAGTCCTGCTGACATTGAAGGACCCTATCTTATTTGGAGGTCGTGAGTACTAATTCAGGGTCGCTCCTGTTGAATTGCCACATTAAATCCAAATGGAATTACTGTACTGCTGACTGTTTAATTCTCCTTTCTCTGTGTGAAAGGGGCCCTACCAGCTGCCACGGTTTGGACTAGCCACTAGGCTTGGGTACCAGGGACAGTAACTGATAGGGATAGGCCTGTGCACAGAGCCATAGGTAGATGAGTGGAGGATAAGCTAATTAACCTGATTTCCCTGTCCTTGTTATATCCCCTAAATAAATCAGAGCTGCTTGTTTCAGCAAAGTTATACTGCCTGAGGTATTTGTCTATGTTAAAGTACTGTACTGTGATTGTTGCACTGTATCTTATTTCACAGGAGGTCCCAGTGCGGAACCAGTCCTGGGGGTATATACTGTAAAGGTAATTCTGATGTATTGTGTGGGCCACTAGTGGGAAGAAAGGGGGGTTGCAGTGTCCCAGAGGGCTGTGACCAAGTTAGTTTAACTATTGTAAACCCTGACCTCTGGGTGGAGGCACCCGCCATTGGATCCAGGCCCCTCAACCTGTTAGTGGCAAATCAGGCAGGGGTAGTAGCCCCTGGGCTAGCACCATCTAGAGGTTACAATAGAATTAGGTGGCGAGGGGCAGGGGGCAGGGGGTTACATCAGCCAGGCTGATCGGGACACCGAACAGCTGTTTACTGGGTGGTGTCCTGCAGATGAAAAGAAAATGCTATCACATGATTGGTGCGGCACTTGCTTTTCAAGTACAGACCACTTCAGGCAAAACAACTTCATGATCAGCCTGGCTGATGATTGGTGTGATACTGCTGAACCCCTTGCAGAGCACTCTGTATTGGGCAGACAGTGTCACACCCTTCAAATGCAACTCATATCAAGAAGTTCGCTATGCGTGAGCATTCGGCGAACTTAAAAAGTACTTATCCCATTACGGCACACACAATATATTTTTTCAAGGACCTGCATTTAGACTAAAAAGAAAATTCTGCTGCTTACAGTACAGTGCATCACCATGTTTGCAGAAAGCTGATGCAGTTTCATTTCTCATTTTACATATGGCAGTCGCCATTATGGCAATGCAGACGCTCATTTATATTATATAATCTCAACGTGCTTTAAATTTTTTATTTTTTGAATTTTGTTGACCCAGTAGGCCCACTGAGACTAGAAGTCCCTTTTTGAGGGGTGACTGGGAGGAAGGGGGATACAGATGGTAACCAACTGAAATTGAACCACATTAAACTGTTGGTGGTATTTTTAGTGAATGAACTGAGTTAATAGCAAAATACTTTCAAAAAAATGTGGCTACTTAGCCCACCAGCAAAGTACCTCTGAGTATGATATTAAACCTATAAAATAGGCAGTCTCATATTAGCAGAAACGAATTGTGCAATGCAAACATATAATAATTATATTTAGTGCCTGGGTGGTAATAAGGCTTGCAGCACTACATCATAGTTCAGGTTTCCTCATCTGATGCATGTTGGTCTTGAGCCTGGTTTGCCTCAAATTCTCAGGCAAGTGCTTTAGCTTTCTTACCCACTTCAACCAGGTTGAGAACTGATATGTATGTCCACCATAATGAATTCTTAAGTGGGCAGGTATTGATAAGGAGTGAACAATTCCTAGGCTCCTCAGCTTGACTGAGACAGCATTACATTTTTTTCTTCATGCACTCATAGCATTCAAGAGATCAGGGAAAATGGGTATGGTTGTTCGATTGTAGTTTAGGGCTTCTGAGTCTCTCAATGCCTGTAGAATGTGGTCCCTCACTGTTACACTGGCCATCATTAGAAGCACTGTCCTAGGCAGCTCATGTTGACTTTTGAAGACTCTAGGGGAGATACAATAGAATTTATAAGTGTCTCAGGATTTAAATTCAAAGCTTCAGGTAACAAACCCTACAGGAAAGTGATCAGGTCGTCCCCCTCACAGCTATCGTGTAAGTCCACCATATGAATACTGGAGGCACGACTGACATTTCTGGAGCCTCCAGTCTATACTTTGATTAAGCATTTTCTTGAGCTACTTTGTTTGTTGCCATCAAAGCCTGAGTGGCATGAGTCTCTGCCGAGGTTGCAGTTTTATCTGCAACCTGGATTTTTACATCTTGTTCTGTGAGTCTCTGCAGCACTGACTATACTTTGACATCGATGCCTTACATTGACAACTGCAGAGCTTTCCATGGGAGGTCTGCCCCGTCATAGTCAGTGCGGCTCCAGCAGCCTGTGTCTCTGGTGGTGGCTGATTCTTAGAGCCGCTCCCTCCTCCTTTCTGTGGATGCACCATCCTTGAAAAAGGTATGTACAGTTGCTGTACAGGATGAAGTGTTCTACTCGCTGCTGTCAATGGAAGTTTGATTTTGTACAGTAATGTAGTGTTTAGATTTTTTGCTCCATAATGTGCAGAGCTCTTTTCAAGTGCATCCTGTCAGCAGGCGTACTCAACAGTGCCTCCACCAGTATCAGAATTTCTATTATTTATTATTTATATGCCATGAAAACCTGATTCACTATGGAAGTGTTGTTTTCCGAACTAGTCAACTTCTGTGGTTATTTAACTTTAATGTCATTATTAATTATTTTTATAATGTATGGGAGAGGGTTATTAATGGTGGAATTCAATTAATTCCTGTCCTTCTTATGCTATCGTTGAGATGTCAAGAGACTGTTATACCCTCTTGAGTACGTCATAACGATAGCATAACATGGACACTTTCTTGTGTCTCTCGAACTTTCTGACGGACAGCGGCTGCAGCAGTGAGAGCTGGCCCTGAAGGAGAGCAGGGCAGAACAAAAAAAAAAAAGGAAAGTAAGGCCACATCTTATTTAACTGATGCCCATACACTATAAAAGACAATGGATGGGCACCAGTTAACAACAACGCGGAGTTCTCTTCTTGAGGTTATCATGCCAATTGTAATCCTCTTGAGCTGTGCTCTCTAGGTTTACTGGGGTGTCATAACAACCTCTCGAAGGGTACACAGCATTGTTAATTGGTGCCCATCCATGAACCTCAAAATTTATTCATACATGCTGAGAAAACTTGATTTGTGATTAAAGTTGACTTCTGTTGTTCTTAATTTAATATCATTATTAATTATTTGTGTTTATCCTTTGTTTATCCCCCCAGTCAGGCATTGTTTCAAGCTCGCAGTTGCCTAGCCCCACTTCTGATTGCACATGCTCAGTGTGTGCTCCCTTTAAAAACTGCTGCATCATGACGTTGACGTGCCGAAGGAAATCCAAGTTCCTCTGAACTCACTTCAACAGTGTTAAAAATGCCAGATTTCAGCATGTTCACCGAATGCAAATTCTGCATTAGGTCATCATCATATATCACCGTATGACTGGTTTTAGGCATCAACAAACCCTGCAATTGCTGAGGACCCAGTGCTCATGGGGGCCCCAACCAGAGTCAGAGTACCACTTTACTTTATAAAATGGAAAGAAAAAATCTAGAAATTTCAAAGGCCTAAAGACATTACCTGACCATGCATTAAATCTCTATAAACCCACGACCGGGTACCAAATTTCATTCTCTTCCCACCCAAAAAAGTTATTTACAGCCATTTTGTAACTGTAATAAGCCAAAGGACAGTCTGTCTTCAGCCTCATGCCATACTACACCCCTGGGGTGTGCATTTAAATACTATTATGCACACCCTGTAGTGGCTTATTATTTTCTTAAACTTGTTTTTTATTTAATGTCACATTTAAAGTAAAACTGCAATAATAGGGCATCACTAGGCTATGTGGAATGTTCTAACATAGTGTTACAACATCATGAACATTGGAGAAATAATTTTAGAACAGAAAAAAACACGAGCATGGTTCACACAGAAGGTAGTATCATTCTGGAATGGTCGGCCTGGAGTGGCCTTACATAGTCAGAAACCAAATATCTCCCAGAAAAAAACTAGATAAATATCTATTGGAGGTTGTAATAAATTACCAATACCATTACATAAACTGGGGACAAACCTGATGGGCTACAGCCTTCTCCTGTAGAATCACCTTTGTCCCTATGCTCCTATGAAATGTCATGCCTAAGTATGGCCCAACCAATCACAGGCCAATGAACAGACATGGATTGGATGGGAAGATGAACCCCAATGACTAACATTGCTATCTCCCCCTACAAAAACATAAATATGTAACTGGTTGCAAGGAAAATAAAAGGTTATGCATATGGGACAGAGTAAAGACGTGGCCAAGTTGAGCTGGGTAAGGTCTTCATGACTTATCTTGCTGGTACCTCCACAACTGTAAAGCTGGCCCTGAATGTAGGTCTCAAAACTGCTATTTTTTTGTAGAATCCTATGGAATGCAGTCCAATGTCAGCAGATTTACAGATAATGTACTGTATATAAATGTACTCTGTATTATTTGTATTGTCAAAGTATAATATTTTATAACAAAACAGAATACTTATTTGTAAAAAAGAATGTTGAAATCTACTACTATATTGCGGTTGTGTCACTGCTGCAGCTTCTTCCTCAAGTTCTCAGAGCCAGAGTATTCCACAGAAATAACATGATGTAATTTGAGTTGCAGTGCAGTTTTCCTCCTGCTACAAACAGGCATTGAAACCGCAGTATATAAAATTAACTCCATAACTATCATTTTTTTTTACTTTCTCTTTAAGCCCCCTTCTCTACTCCAGCTCCTGAAGATGTATCATGTATCATCAGGAAGTGTGCCACAGCAGGGATGCGAGGTCTGGATATAGCAGAAGCCTTTGTCTTGGTGGCTGGGGCCGTGTTTTTCAGTTTTCTGCCTCCTCAGCCCTGTGGATGTCAAAGCGTGCTTAACTCCATCAACGACTTCCACCTCTTTCCTCACCCTCCAGCCGCACTGCCACCTATGGTCACCCAAGTGGCAGTGTTGTGGCACAGGATAGTGTCTTCTCTCCATAGCGGAGGAGAGCATCCTCTTGGATGCTCACTCCTCCTTCCCCCCCAGCTGCATCTCATGACCCAGACTCACTTCCCAACACAGTTTGTTGGTGTCGCCAGCAGTAGCAGTAATGCAGCGCTAACTGATCAGCTAATTTTCTTAACACCAGGACTTTTGCTACTCCCTCGCATCTCCAGCACCTGCGTCCCTCAGGAGTCCCATGGCACACCCCAACCTCCCACACCCTCCAGCCTTGCACTCACTTGCCTCCATCTGTCTCTGAAATGCCCCCCAGGTGGGGTTGGGGTACTGGGGGTGTACCTGAACAGCATCCTTATTGTCTGACAGTGGTGTGGTGGAGGTGTAAGACCTGGATATAACAGAATCTGACATCCACAGGCCCTGGGGGCATTTTCTGTTTTCTGTTTGCCCCCACGATGATGTCATGCACTCTCACACATACAAAGTGTACAGTTGTACAGCATCAGCCAGTGCCACCTTACCCCCAAAGGCATGTCTTGCCTGTATGCATACCTATCAGACATCAGGGATGGTATAGGGTGTGAAATGAGTCTCTTCGCGGATGACTCCAAGATGGGAGCAGTAGTTGAGGGAGAAGAGGGGAGGTTGGCCCTGCAAGGGGACCTGGACACCCTGGAAAGCTGGGCTCACACATGGAAATTAAATTTCAATATCACCAAGTGCAAGGTGTTGCATCTTGGTCGGGGAAACCCTAAACACAGGTACACCCTGGGAGGGAGGTGCTGGAAGCCTCAATAGGGGAAAAGACCTAGGGGTCATGGTGGATACATGTATGAATAACACTGAGCAGTGCAGGAGAGCAGCTAGCAAGGCAAACAGGATGTTGGGATGCATCGCAAGGGGATCACCTCTAGGAGCAAGGAAGTGATTCTGCGCTGTACAATGGACTGGTTAGACCACACCTTGAGTACTGTGTTGCCAGTACTGGAGACCACACTTGAAGAGGGACATACAGCTCCTGGAGAGGGCACAGAGGAGGGCAACAAAGATGATACGAGGGCTAGGGGATTTGACTTATGAGGACAGACTTGAGGAGCTCTGCCTGTTTTCATTGGAAGAGAGGAGAGACAGGGGGGACATGATTGAGGTCTTCAAGTACCTCAAGGGAATAAATAGGGTAAACATGGAGGGGATCTTTAGATTAAAGCAGGGAGGCATCACCAGAGGGCATGGTTTGAAGTTGGAAGGTGGAAGGGTGAGGGGAAAAGAGGAGGAGGTTTTCACTGAGAGGGTGGTGGACCTTGGAATGCTCTGCCTGGTGAGCTGGTTCAGAGATCCACAGTGGAGAGCTTTAAGAGGGTGGGACAGACACAGAAAGTGGATGTATCAGATGATGGCCTGTCCCGTGGGGTGGGGATGGATGATAGGGGTTTCTGGAGCACAAGGGATGGGAGGGTCTCGGCACCCAACTAAGGATCTAGGTTCGAGCAGACTTGATAGACCATAAGGCCTAATCTGCTGGCAAATAGTATGTTAGTATCACCACCTGTGGTCATTCAGGTGGTACTAGAGTGCTGCTGTCGGACTGCTTCCCTCCCCAGAGAGGGAGCACTTCCTCTGGTAGACAAGACCCCTCTTCCCCAGGCCAGCTGCCAGTGAGCATGGCTCGTTTCCAAACCCCAGTTAGTGACATCGCCAGTAGTAGCCCTACCGCTGTGCTGACGGGCTGGATAACTCTTAGCAGATTGCTCTACTGTCAATTGGTTTAGCAAACCTAGTGACCCTCAAGAATGAAGTTTAAAGGGGGTCTACTATGAAATCCCAACAGTCACTTGCCCGACACACAATAGCATGACTCTGTTTGCCTGACAGCACTGTAGAAATTTGCCCGTGGTGGAAGTGAGTTTATGTTTTGGGGCTGTTGTGTGTCGGGTGAGCGATTGTCAGGATTTTGTAGGAATCCCATTTAAAGATATGTCTATTGCAATTCCCATATGTATATTCTGTTCTTTGTCTGGGTTGACTCCCTGATTGCACGCTGGTCATCTCCATGATACCTGCAGCAGTGTAATTACACACACATCCCTCTAGCTTAACTGTATGCTCAACAACTTACTCCACTCTTTTGCTGACTTTGTATGGGATATATCACAAAGGGCAACTTTACATGCTCTTCTACTCCCACCTCAGGCCCCTATGGTGTTGTACCCTCCCTATCAACTATTGGTTTCTTGGAGGTCTTCTTGCATCCCTTCTACTCTCTACTGGAGATGTACAGCCTGTCCCAGGACCCCCTTAATTCTCAGATGTTGACCCTTTTTGGTTTGTTACTAGGAGACTAAAACTGGCACATCTAAATATTAACAGCCTCAGACCCAAGCTACCTGATCTGGAAGCGTAGCTGACTCTCTATAACCCTGATGCCTTAGCTGTGTCAGAAACATGGCTAAAACCATCCATCCTCCCCCATGAAATGGTAGTTTACTCACCTGGTAAAGGTGATTATAGGAGTACCTTCTTACAGCACTCCAAGTCTCAACATATGGGTAGTAAGCGCTCTTCTCATAGGCTGATGCACAAAGGAATCCCAATATTTGAAATCCAATCCCTCACCTATCCTTGCTGTTCCCAGAATCCTCAGTATGATATCTTCCAGAGTTTGTTTCCCTCCTGAAAGTAAACTGTTAAACAACCAAGAAGAAGCAAAAAACACCCTGTTTTCCATTGGTCCCATGAGGGGCCGTTGGTTAGAATAATACACAACACGGGTGATGTTATGTCGAGAGATATTCTTTACTACATACTGTTATTTATAAACATCTGATACCCTGTTACATAGCTACTGACTGTGTGGAGTCTATGTCCCATAACTGTATACAGTTAGTTATCGAAAGTTTCAGATACATTCCTAGGTGTATCACTCTATATGCTTTCCTTAAACTGTATCACTATATATATATATATATATATATATATATACACACACACACACACACACATTTTCCTCCGCAATGGGTGGGATACGGAGTGCTGTAAGAAGGTGCTCTATAATCACCTTTACCAGGTGAGTAAACTACCATTATCTATCGCACCTTCTTACAGCACTCTGAGTCTCAACACATGGGAAGATTGTACAGCAGTATTAGACTTTGTCCTGGGTGGGAGGAGGAACTGGAATCAATGCTGTCTGGAGCACCCAGCGACCAAACTCTGAGTTTCCCGTTAGGCTGGTGTCTAACCAGTAGTACCTGACCGATGTGGAGTTGCGTTTCGCCCAAGGTGTGGCTACTGCTCGTGCGAAGTGTGCTCTGATGTTTGCTGGAGGGATATTTCCTCCGCTCCTGTAGGCCCTCTCTATGGCTTCCCGTAGCCATCTAGCAATAGTGGATCTGGATGCTGCCAGACCTTGTTTATTGCCTTGGATCAATACGAACAGCCTGTCTGTCAGACAGAGAGTCTCCGTCCTAGCCAGGTAGTTCCGAATTGCACGTGCTGGGTCTAGGCTGAGTAGGGTTTCCCTGTGAGGGTCCCCTAACTGGTGATTGAGGGTAGGGACTGAGATCTCTTGGGAAATGTGGTAGGCATTGGCCACTTTCAGGATAAAGAACGGGATGGGTCGGAGTATGACCCTATCTGGGAAAAAACAGATAAATGGCTCTCTGCAAGATAAAGCCTGTAATTCGCTAGTTCTCTTGGCTGACAAGATAGCTACTAGGAATACGGTCTTCATCGTAAGTACGGATAAGGGAATGGATTCAATGGGTTCAAATGGTGGGATGGCGAGAGCGTCAAGTACCAAATTGAGGTGACACTGAGCTGTTAGGGGTCTTGGGGTGTGGTTCATAAGGGCTGTGGCCTTTAAAAATGCTTGAACCAACAGGTGGGCTTTGGGGAAATGTCCATCGGTTTCTCCTCTTATAGCCCCTATTGCGGCCATCTGTACCCACAGAGATGCGGCTGATAACCCCTTTTCCAACCCTTTTTGCAGAAACTGTAATACATTCATAATACTACATTGAGATGCCTTCAAGTCCTGGTTCTTGCACCATGAAGCAAAAGCCCACCAGTGTTTGTTATAGGTTCTGTTGGTGGATTCCCTTCTAGCTTGTACCAAGGTGTCCACCACTGCACCCGATACCCCTAGCCCTAACAATCTAGCCCTCTGAGTGGCCAAGCTGTCAGTTTCAGTGGTAGAAGGTTTTTGTGCCAGATCGGGCCTTGCCTGAGTAAATTGTGTTGGCAAGGTAACCTCATAGGATTGTCTGTTAGCATTTTCCTGATTAGGGTGTACCAGGTTCTCCTCAGCCAGTCTGGGGCTATGAGTACTATGCTGCAGCCCGTGTTTCAGATCTTCTGTAGCATTGCTGGTAGCATGGCTATTGGGGGAAATACATACGCCTTCCTGAATTTCCATGGGGTTGATATGGCATCCACCCCATCGCTCTCTTGTCTCTGAATCTGGACATATAGGTTGGAAGTTGAGTGTTGGTCACTGAGGCCATGTGGTCGATGTCAAAGGGGCCCCATTTTTTCTGGAGTTCGTTGAAAATTTCTGGATGGAGTTGCCATTCCCCCTGTTGCAGTGTTTGCCTGCTCAGCCAATCTGCCCTTGTGTTTAGGTTGCCTGCCAGGTGGACTGCTGTGAGACTGAGTAGATGCTTTTCTGCCCATAGCAGTAATATTTCTGCCTCTCGAGCCATGGCTCTGCTTCTTGTTCCTCCCTGCTTGTTGATGTATGCCGTCGCTACTCGGCTGTTGGTGCGCACTTTTACGTGGTGTCTTTGGAGTTGACCTTTGAAATGTATGAGGGCTAGTCGGATGGCTCTTGTCTCTAGTATGTTGATTGGGAGTTTTGCCTCCCTGCTTGTCCATTTCCCTTGAATGGACTGTCTGTCCAGTACAGCACCCCAGCCTAGCAGGCTTGCGTCTGTTTCAAGGGTTCTTGTATCTCTCTCCAATTGTGCCTCTTGTATGAAGGTGTGTGGTTCTGCACACCATCGTAGTGATTTCTGTATTGATGATGGAATTACCACTCTCTGATTGTAATTCTGTTGACTGTAGCTCCAGTTGTCCAGGAGTAGGCGTTGTAAATGTCTCATGTGTAACCTGGCCCAGTTGTGTAGGTCTATGCATGCTGCCATGAGACCCAGTAGTTGTATAAGGTGCCAAATTGTTGTCGACTTCTTCTGCATAACTGTTCTGCAGTACGCTGTTAACATGCAGATGCGTGTCTGTGACGGTCTTACTATGCCTGTCACTGTGTTGAACGTTGCCCCCAAGTGGTCTAACAATGTGGTAGGAGTTAGGTGGCTCTTTGCTTTGTTGATAAGTCACCCGTGTTCGGTCAGTAGTTGTTGGGATCTGCATGTTGCTGTCCTTGACTGGTCCACTGTTCTCACCCGTATCAACCAGTCATCCAGGTATGGGATCACATGAATGCCCTCCGTGCGTAATTTTGCCACTAGGGGTGCCATCACCTTGGTGAACAGTCGTGGGGCCGACGCCAATCTGAATGGTAGGCATTGGTACTGGAAGTGGTATCCCAGAATGCTGAATTGGAGGAACCTCTGGTGGGAAGGTCTGATAGGTATGTGTAGGTAGGCATCCTTCAGGTCTATGGAGGTTAGAACGTCTCCCTTGCGTATTGCTGCAATGGTGGATCTTAGGGTTTCCATCTTGAATCTCTGGTACCGTACAAACTTGTTCACAAAGTTTAGGTCCAGGATAGGTCTGAGGCCTCTGGTCTTTTTTGGGACTAGAAAGAATACGGAGTAGATGCCGGAGTATCTTTCTTGGACTGGAATGGATTCATGGCTCTGCTGTGTAGCAGTTGGTGTAGAATGGTCCGTACTTGCTGCAAAGTCGATTTGTCCCTTGAGACTTGAGATTCTATATATCTGTCCCTCCTTGGGACTGAGTTGAATTCTATGGCATAGCCCTGTGAGATGATCTCCTTGACCCATTCATCTTTGATTGATTTGGTCCAGGTTGTGGCGAACTGCTGTAGCCTTCCTCCCACTGCATCCGTTTGGCCCTGGACCGGCAGATTCTCATTGGCGGAATCCTCTGTTCGATTTGTTTGTCCTTTACCCCTGTTTGCCATTGTAGTGGGAGCCTCTGCCCCTGTTGCCCTGAAAGTTCTGCCTGTTGTTGAAAAAATTTGGTTTGAATCCAAAGGTATGTCTGTCTTGTCCCTGGTAACCTTGACCCCTTTTGGCTCTGCCTGTGAAATGTTGGAATTTGTTATTTCAAAAGGATGGTAGAATAGCTCGTTCTCCTTGATCCTTGTCATCCCCTTTCTTTACTGTGAACTCTTCTATGCCAAGCCCGAATACCTTGTCTCCAGAGAACTGTAGTTTCATGACCGGGGTCAACCTTAACTTTTTTTTGCAGTAGCCAGCCGGACAAGTTGATTAAAAATTGCTCTAGCCCACAGATGGTTGCACTAGCCCACAATAATAATAATAATAGTCAATTCTGATCGGTTATACAGGAAAAATGCAAGCCAAGAAATACTCTGATTACTGCATATTTATCCTGCTTCCACATTGCTTCCTGCCCTAGCAAAAAAAAAAAAAAGACTGCTGTCCAATCACACGCACTATACCCCCATTGTTTTGTTTTTTTACCACGTGCCCCTTGCTTGTTCTTTCTTCACCCCATCCCCACCAAACTAGAGAATACCATAATAGCAAATGTTCAGTCAGACAGCTCTAGCTCTGCACACACAATAGCCAACATCATCATGTATGTCACCAAAGTCCCACCCTGACCTGCAGGGCAATGTACAGAATCAGGCAGAGAAAGACACTCTTATCCCACACCCTGTGATTAACCAGAACTGCACTTCTGGAAGTTTTCTTACACTGCAAAGTAAGCCTGGGGCAGTTCTAGGATTTCTTTGGAGAGAGTTAAACAAACACAGGGGGCTGGGATGTAAGAAACTTTTTGACAAATCTGTTTATATATACCAGGCACAAAAATATTGATTTAACATGCTCTGCCCTAAAAACACATTTTTCATAAGTGTCCTTTCATCAGTCAAAGGGAGCAGTATACAGGTATGATGCTGTACTACCTCTCTTTCTATATAGGATGATCTGTGCACACCAGGAATACCTATTTTAATCTTTCAAATTATATATTTTTACTAAGGTTTTGCTTTGTACCATACATACTACAAAACATTGTTTTCAGGATAAAATGACATGCTGGGTGGTACTGCATTGATGGCATTGACTGGTGTGATCCATTAAGAGGAGCTGTGAACCATACACCAGTCAGAAATGGCAGCTATGGGTCTATGAATGGCCACATCAGAGCCTAGTCTGCATTGGTGTCCAGAGAAAGTATAGAGTGGACAGACCACCTGACTAGGCAGACCGTGTATACATGATAGCATTCTGTCACTGCAGTGTTGGATACAGGCACTCAAAAGGTTGGGAAATGAGGCACACTGGTTTTAATACTGTGGGACAAATCAAACACAAGTTCAGCAAACTGGAAGCTAGTTACTTAACAGCACTCTGCCATTGATCACAGCATACACACTAGCTGAATGTCCTAACAATTAAGTGATAATGACTCACATTGAGTCTTTTGTTGGACCCCCCTCTTAAACTGCCAGATAATTGCAGCTCTTAATGAGCTGTTAATCACACCAGGCCACCTGGAACACTGAGGGAGATTAGCAAAAGGACTACTGTCTGCTAAAGTAGGGACTTTTTCAACTTCATTAACAGCCATGAAAAACCTGCACTAGTCCATACGGACAAGTAGAGGGTTAGCTGCACTAGCCCTGGCCAATTTGCACTAGGTTTAGGGCTAGTAAAACAATGTTAAGGTCAAACCCTGTTCATGACCCTAGATTTGGACTCTTGATCTGCATTCCACAGCTTCAGCCATACCTGTCTCCTGGCTCTATTGATGGAAGCTGCTGACCTGGATGCCATCTTAAAACTATCGATCGTGGCAGCTGCTACATATTTCATGGTTTGAATGGCATAGTCCATGGTGGCTCCATAGGCACTGGTTTCGGGGATGTCAAATTGGACTTCCTCTAACCATCTGAGTACGGCCCTCGCCGAATAGGTGGCAGCCATGGATGCTCTCATATTCATGATCATCATATCATGAACCTTCCTCACAATTTCATCTACCTTTCTGTCCATGGGGTCTTTGAGGGCCGAGGCTCACTCTGAGGGCAAGAAGGTCTTGTTGCTTAAGGAGGTGACCTCTGCATCTACTCTGGGGGCAGTTGCCCAGAGTTTCTCTCTGTCTGCCGGAAGTGGATACCTTCTCTCGAAGGTTCCCTTTTCCCCTAGTCTTAATGGGATCTGGTGCCTCCCAATCCTTGGCTAGTATGCTCTCTAATGCTTGGCATACTGGGAAGAAATCAGAGGGTTGCTTCCTCTCCCTAACCAGGGGGTCTAATCTGTTGTCCAGCTGTTCCACTGGCTCATCCATTCTGAGTGTTTGACAGATGACTCTTATGAGTTTGGGAATGGCTTCAAAGGGGCATAGACGTGCGGCCATATCCTCCTCTTGCTCCTCCCCCTCTTCATCAGAGTGTTCATCTTCTAACACCTCTGGCGTGTCATGTGAGTTTGGGTCACCCCTGGGACACTTAGGATGGGGGGTTTTGCTGGGTGACCTGGGTCTTTTGTTTGCTCCCAGGGAGTCAATTCTGTCCAGGATCTTTTGAAATAATTGCAGCACAATACCTTGGGAAGCGGTGGATACATTATCATTTAGGGGATCCTCGTCTGTGGAACCTGAGTTGTGGGTGAACTCCCTAGGCTCAGAATCCACCATGCATAGAGAGCATAGCTCTCCCCAGTCTGAGGTGAGTAAGATGTTGGGGCACTTTCTGCACAATCTTCTTACAGTAGACATGGTTCTGAAAAATGTAATAGTATTGGGCTTGCTCAGGGGTCATGTCTGAAGAAAATGCCATACTCAAATGAGAAGATAATAAAAAATGACTAATTGTCCCTTGGTTGGGCCCTTTAAGAGCACTGAGGCTATATATTAGACTTTGTTCCTTTAAATACCTAGCCCAATATCATCTTAGGGATGAATCAGGTGAAATACTGGAAAAATTCTCTGAAACATTACATTTTTGGCCATTGATTATTGCCCACCTGTGATTTTGGGGGTCGTTTGCCTTTAAATTTAAACTTCTTGTGTGCAGTACACCAAATAGTGTGCCTGTGCCTTTAAGAAGTGTGGCCACATTGCGGGTACTATTTTAGCTACGGGAGGACGGCACCACCATTTTGGGAAGGTATTCTTTCACTAGACCTCCCTCTGAAAGCTGCGAGATTTCGCTTGATAATCTTGCGGCATTACAAGGCAATATGGCGATGTTTAGGAAGGCAGGGGGGCTGAAGGCAACACGGAGGAGGCCTTTGGCGGAATCCTGGAACTTGCAGGGGAAGCCGCCACTGTCGGGACTGCGAGGAAGATTGTAGCGGCTCCTCCGATGGGCAGGTGAGCACCCCCAGTGGTTTGCCATTGTCGGCAGTTGTTTTATTTTGCATTTTCACTTAAGGAAGCCCCTGAGGAGGTCACGGTTAAACGAGGTAACATAACCCCCCCCCGGGCATTCGGGCCACATGAAAGGATGCAGACTGGCCATATCCCTTTGTCGGCTGAGTGAGATAAGCCGACAAGGGGGGCTCCGGTAGGGTGCTTGGGTGATGGGTTAGCACTACCTGCCCTTCCTCAGCCAAACGTGGTGAACTGAGGGGGGATTTTCAACAGTTTTATGCCATGCACTGTAAACAATGATCAGCCTTTTTTAAAAATGACAACTTTCTATATCTAGCTACTTCTTAGCCCTGCGCCAAGGAGACTCCTGCGTCTAACAGTGTTTAGATACTTGCATATTATACAGTCGTATTGGTCCTTTTTAATAAAAGAAACCTATAAAGATTATTGCATGCCTTTAAAGACACTCTGGGATTTTAATGCAACATTAAATAAAGGGAAAAATTCAGCTTACCTTAAAGCTTGGCACATAGCCAGATGAAAACGTGACAAGCCTGGGAAGATGCACAAAGAAAAACTGAGGATTCTGGGAACAGCAAGGATAGGAGAGGGATCGGATTTCGAATTTTGGGATTATTTTGTGCATCAGCCTATGAGAAGAGCGCTTACTACCCATGTGTTGAGACTCAGAGTGCTGTAAAAAGGTGCGATAGATAATAGCCATTCCCATGAAATAGCCGTATTCTACTTTCAGGAAAGATCAGTGTGGCAAAAAAGGAAGTGGGATCCTCATGTATGTTAGGGACACTATCAGAGCAACAGACATTCCCCTACTTACACTGAATTAGTCTCACAGTGACCGTCTGGTAGTGAAACATACATTAGACTGAGAACACTAAGCCCTTGTACATTGGCTGTATATACTGTACAACCCTCCCGCCATGGCTAGGCCAGCCTTCGATGACTTTGTTACTTGCTTGGGTCCCTCTCATTTGGTGAAGTAATAATCTTTGATGATTTCAATCTCAATTGGATTAATAATGGCCCCCGCATCTTCAAGGCACCCCTGCATGACCTACCCTCCACAATGCTAAATCCGATAACCACGCCCTCCTAGACTGGCTTCTGTTCACCAGAATAGATTGAATCAAAACATCAGGAATACGAGCTAACTTGCTCAGTGATCATTCCCAATTTTTTGTATTTGGAGTAATAGTTTCACTAAACTCTCTCCAAGAGCCGTAACAGTCAGGGACTTTTCTCGGTCAAATGAAAGCCTTCCTGGAGGACTCGCTGCCATCAACTGGGAAAAAATTGGGAGACTCAAAAAGGTCAATATTGCCCTTGACTATCTAGTAAACAGTCTCCTTAGCATAGTAACAGACATGATCCAGTACTGGGTCATGTGTTGAACGCATAATGCCGCAGGCAAAACCGCGTGGCATTAACAGCATGCAGAACAACAGCTTCAGGGTGCACAATGCTGCATGAAACATATGGTGCGGAGCAGTAGCAGTACCCCTGTAGCTGTTGGCTGGGAGGCAGTGTTGCCAAGGATAAGACCTCTGCTGGATGGTAGTCTGCTGAGCAGCTGCTGTGGCTCAGTGGGTAGAGCCACTGGCAGTGGAGGTCAGTGGAGTGTCTGTGGACTGGGGTTCTATTCCCAGTCCCAGATTAGCTGAGTTTTGTTTTTAATTTGTATTTATTGTGCGCTTGGCAATGCCCCGCACGTGACTTTCACCCTATCCCAGAGTTACCCCCCCCCGGGAAGATTATTTTAATATGGGGGTATTCCCTGTAATGGTGGGTATGGGGGGTTCTGCCCCCACAAAAAGCTGTATTTTATAGTTTTACCTCATGGTTATTACCACTCAGTGTTTTTAGTGAGCGGTGTATTTGTCGTCACTATTTTAACATCGCAGTATGTTGCCACGCTGTTACTGTTTGCGACAAACTGACCCAATGCCCATGCCCCAATGAGTCAAAGAAGAGGCAAGGGCTTGTACTCACAATGGCTTACACCTGATCTTCACAAGGTTGTGAAAAAAAGGGACAAAGCCTGGAACACATTCAAAGTGTCAGGACTGCACCCAGAGTGGCAAAACTGTAGGACACTACAAAACCTCTATAAGGCCAGTCTTAAGAAAGCATGGGCACTGTATTTAAAGAAACTGCAGTTCAAAAACTTGCAAAACACCAAAATGTTCTGGTCTCAAATTAATAGCCGTCTTAAAGGCAAAGTGAGTCCCCCCACCCCCGGACATACTGTACAAAGCCAGTTCTACCAGTGACCCCGTCCTTGCAGCTGATGCTTTCAAAATATTTTTTTATGACTCTAATACTGTTTAAGGCACAGCTCAATAGCCCTTACATGGATCCTTCTCCATTAGGCCCTGTAACCATCCCCTCCATCCTGGCCTGAATTCCACTTTAAGCTGTTCTCTTGACAGGATGTGCTAGTCTAACAATTGAGGATAAAGTGGAAGGGTCTGTAGGCTATGACAAGTTAGAAACCAGGCTGCTTAAACCCAGAGCCCATATTCCTGCTGCCCCATTGCAGCATTATTTAATATGTCCCTCCTGCAGAGCAACCTACCTAACACATGGAAAGTAGTCCACGTAGTTCCCTTACATAATGGGGGTGCTAAAGAACGTGTAGAGCAGTACTGGCCAATCTCCATTCTTTGCACACTATCCAAAATCCTAGAAAGACTGGTCTATTATAACCAGCTCCAGTACTACACTGAAACCTGCTCTCTGGTCACCGATGCCCAACATGGCTTTCAGAAGAACCATGGCACAGGCACAGCTCTAGTACGGCTCACAATGGACCTTCTTGGAGCCCAGGAGGCCAACTAATCTACTCTTTCTAGACCTGACAAGGCATTTGACCTAGTCAAGTGTGAATTGCTTCTGCATAAACACAAGGGGCTAAGTCTTGATAATTTGTCCTGCTCCTGGTTTGTTAACTACCTAACTGGCCATAAGCAGCTGGTTATAGGGGGAGGCAGCCACTCCACCCTGAGAGATATTACAGATGGGGTTCCCCATGGTTCTCTCTTTTCATTAATGACCTGCCAAAACACCGTGGCAGTGCCAAGGCTCTGCTCTATGGAGACGATGTGGTGCTATACAGAAGTCACTCAGACACTGACTCAACTGAGGCAGCCCGAAAAGCCAACTTATACCAACTGAAAATGTGGTTTAAGGTAAATAAGTTACTACTAAAGGAACACTGCCAACCTCCTTAGGCCTCAAAGCTTCCCTAGTTTAAAAAAACACATTATGACTGTTCACATTCTGCAGACTGCTAATGTAGCTTGTAGTCTGAGTCTGATTATTGTTCTTTAAACAGTGAAACACTGACTGCCCACCATACTGGTGTAACCACACAAAAACATGTTTGTTTACATCTTTGATCAGCTCACACAATTCATCTTTCCTGGATTGGGAACACCCCAAACACAGTCTAGCCACTAATTATGAAGGGAGAGATGAGTAGACTATTGCATGAGTGGCTGCGCGCATTGTTTGGAATGTTGCTAATATTCAGGAAGTATGCAATGAGAGTAGATCAATGATTTTAAACAAAACAACTTGGATATAACCGTACCATTAGCATGCATTTTGGTTCTACTAAGGAAGGAGGCAGTTAAAAAAACAGGAACTCCAGTGAATTTTAGAGTAGGTAAGCAATCATAAAATGTGGGTTTTTAACTACAAATAGTATGGTCAAAAAAGGTTGACAGTGCCCCTTTAAATGCCAAAAAAATATAAATTCCATCCTCTTTTCCCTCTCTATCTTCAGTACTGGTTTTAGACCTCATGGTGCCCCAAGCACAAATACCTGTAGTGCCCCCTTCACCACTTCCATTGCTTCCTCTCCTCCCTTCTGCCCAACCCTACTTCCAAAAAGTGGTAAAAATTCTATAACTACAAGGGGAACAACAACAATTATGTTTTCATATTGTCACATTTTGCATTTCAATCTGATCTCTGTTTTTACCTTCTACTTTAGTGTGCCCCTTTGGGCTGGCATCCCAAGTGGCTGCTTGGTTCACTTGTGCCTAACACCGCCTCAGACTGCCTTGTCCCTGACAGGAGTGAACAGCTAAAAATATACTGAATGAACAGTGACCCAATACGAACATATGAAAACTGCCAGCAGAAAAAGGCCTTAGTGATCTATCAAGTCCGCTCGATAGTGTAGCTCAGTCTATTTTACTGGAACTGCCCCACCCCCTCTTGCCTCCCAGAGTGAATCTCCCCACCATCGTCCCTCATCCCCCATACCCCCTCTCCCTCCCATTCCTACTCCTATTTTTACTCTGTTCCACCCCACTTTTAAACTTCCCACTGTTTTCAAAGACATCACCTTCTCAGGAAGTTCATTCCACTTTGACACCACCCTTTCCGTGAAAAAGTACCTCCTCATTTCTTTTTTAAATCTTCCCCTACAAGTTTCAGACTGTGACCCCTAGTGGTCCACTCCCTTTTTAACATGAAAATGCTGTCCAACCCAACCCTGTTTATACCCTTTAGATACTTGAAGGTTTCTGTCACATACCCCCTTTCCCTTCTGTCTTCCAAGGAGTACATATTGAGCTCCCTTAACCTCTCATCATATGGTTTGACTCCCATACACTGGATCATCTTAGTTGCCCTACGTTGGACTCCCTCAAATAGCTTGGTGTCCTTCTTCAAATAAGGGCACCAGAACTGCACACAGTACTCCAAGTGTGGTCTTTTGGTCAGACTGACTTTGATTTGTCTGTTGGAAGCTGAGAACCTTGCTACACTGCAAAGAACAAATTATAACTCCATTTAGGACCTGGAAACCTGGTAAGGCATAATATTGTTGGGGACTTGTTAAGAAGGGGAGCTACACTTTCTACAAAAAGTTTCATTTTTTTTCCTTATTGGCATTAAGCAGAGAATTGCAGGATTCCATTAAAAGTGTAGTAATTTTATAACCGGAGGGAGTGAGATACAACTGAATTTGCTTGATTGCTGGGGTTGAGACCTAGGATTTGGAAGGATATTTTTGCAACATTTTGAAAGTTTTATTTTCTCAGAAGAAGCCAGAAGAGGAAGGAAGGAAACATATTCAGTTCAGTGCTTTAGAGTAACTGGTAATTGCTATTTTTCTTTTAAACTTAGATTGTGGGCTTTTAGTGACACTGTACTTTCTTTGTTGTCTTTAATTAGAATTGTTTTTGGGCTGTTGAAAATTGAAAACGTAGTGGTGGTGTATTTCTGTGCTGTCTTTAATTGCTGCAGATTTTATCTTGGCTTGTCTGACTGCCCTGTAGTTGGGTGAGGGGTGTTAATTGTCTGGCCTCTGACCTCAGCTACGTGATAACTGGAGGTGGGGCTTAGTCAGAGTTGAGGTAGCAAGTGAGTTTTATTTTCTCAGAAGAAGTCAGAAGGGGAAGGAAGGAAACATATTCAATTCAGTGCTTTAGAGTAACTGGTAACTGCTACTTTTCTTTTAAACTTAGATTGTGGGCTTTTAGTGACACTGTACTTTCCTTGTTGTCTTTACTTAGAATTGTTTTTGGGCTGTTGAAAATTGAAAATGTAGTGGTGGTGTATTTCTGTTCTGTCTTTAATTGCTGCAAATTTTATCTTGGCTTGTCTGACTGCCCTGTAGTTGAGTGAGGGGTGTTAATTGTCTGGCCTCTGACCTCAGCTACGTGATAACTGGAGGTGGGGCTTAGTCAGAGATGAGGTAGCAAGTGAGTTTTATTTTCTCAGAAGAAGCCAGAAGGGAAAGGAAGGAAACATATTCAATTCAGTGCTTTAGAGTAACTGGTAACTGCTATTTTTCCTTTAAACTTCAATTGTGGGCTTTTAGTGACACTGTACTTTCTTTGTTGTCTTTACTTAGAATTGTTTTTGGGCTGTTGAAAATTTAAAACGTAGTGGTGGTGTATTTCTTTGCTGTCTTTAATTGCTGCAAATTTTCACCCCCCCCAACTCTTAATTATATGCCCTGTTAAATCTGATTAACAGGAGCTAAACACAGGGTATAATAAGGGGTGTGAAGTAGGAGGGGCATAAGGGGGAAGAAGCCCACCATCAGCACGACAAGTGTTTTGACTCATTTATTTATTTATTGGTTTCTTTTCTCTTTTTTTTTTTAAAGAAAATTATCTGAGGATCAGTGGCAGGATTTTTAGGACAGTAAATTAATAAAAAGTGAACTAGGAGAGCTTCAGTAGCAGACAAGTAGTGGAATAGAAGTATAATGTGGGGAGTGGTGCAATGCAGTGGCTGTGGGGCAGCCATATTCAGGCAGACCTTCTGGACACTGAGGTACTGCCCTATCTGCATGCATCTCTCTGGACTGCGGGATGAGGTAGCCAGTCTCAGAGCAGAAGTAAACTGGGTCAGGAGTACCATCACCCCTATCCAGAGACCACCCAGTCCAATGCAGCTGCCTCAAAGGATGCCGAGAATGAGGAGCACTTGGATGACAGTGGGCTCAGGAAGGGTTAGAGCGGTCAGGCAGAGGCACATCCCAGATCCTATTCCACTCAAGAACTCATATGCCACACTGGCAAATGGGGACAAGCAAATAGAGGTACCCAGAGAAGTGGAAGGAAAGGATGTGGAGGTTAGCCAAGGAGGTGACCTCAGCGGGGAAAGCAGTGGACCCCAGAGGAGGAGGAAGCAAATCCTGGTGGGGGACTCCATCATAAGAGGGATCCAGCTAGGAACACAGGAGGGGGAGGACAGGGAGGTGAGGTGCCTACCAGGTGCCATGGCATGGAGGGATGGAAGGAAGATCCTGGGGATCACTGGGAAGGCAAGACAGGAGGGTGAGCTTGATGTCATTATCCACCTAGGTACTAATGACCTGGCAAATGGGGAGCCAAAGGAAGTTCAGGAAGAGTTAAGGAAATTGGGGTCTCAAGCAAGTAGCTACTTCTGTCACTTTCTCAGAAGTACTACCTGCGAGAGGCAAGGGAGGGCATAGGAGTGCATGCACCAGGAACTTTAACTCATGGTTGAAGAACTGGTGCTGTGAGGAAGGGTTTGGATTCATTGGTGACTGGGGACCTACCTGGAGGGATGGCCTGCATCCATCCTGGAGGGGAATCCAAGCACTCAATGATAAGTTTAAATGCTACATTGACAAGCATTTAAACTAGCAAAAGGGGGTGGCAGGCCAGCAAGGAGGGTATCTACTTGCTCACCCCCCACAGCTAGCAGTGGAACCAGTGAACCAGAGGAGTGGCTATCTCTGCAAAGCAGTGTGCAAAAGATGGAGATTAGTGCCCAAGAGGTGGACAGGCAGAAAAGGGGCGAAATTCAGCAGAAGGGCAGACAGCAAGGAGAACCAGGGATAAAGGACAACCAAGGAAGGGGCTGGAGTAGAACAATGAAACAGTCTAGGGAGGTCAAATCATGGAAAGCCACGTGTGCAAATGCCAGGAGCCTTAGCAACAAGATGGAAGATCTGGAGGCTGTCATGGTGCAGTCAGACCTGGACATTGTGGCCATCACTGAAACCTGGTGTAATGATAACCATGACTGGAAGATGGCCATACCTGGCTACAACATATTCAGAAGAGACAGAGCAGGCAGGAAGGGAGGAGGAGTGGCACTGTATGTGAAAAATGACATAAGGGCCACAGAGATCCAGGAGGAACAAAATGGGGATGAGATACTGTGGGTTAAGCTAGAAAGGAAAATGGGGACAGCCATCTGCACAGGTATGGTCTATAGACCACCAGCCCAGGAGAAAGAAACAGATAGGGAGCTGATGCTAGCCATCCAAAAGATGGCAGACAAAGGTGAGGTAGAACTGGTTAGAGACTTCAATATTCCAGGCGTGGACTGGAGCATCTCAGCAGCAGCATCAACTAGGAGCAGATTTATCCTGGACTCCCTTCAGGGTGCCCTCCTCAAGCAACTGGTCACAGAACCAATTCGGCAGAAGGCAATACTGGACCTTGTGCTCACAAACAGGGACAGTGTGATGGGGGAAACAGTGGGGGAGCACCTGGGGAATAGTGACCACCAGTCATTGTGGTTTGAAATCACAGAAAGAGCAGAACCAAACCACACAAAAACATGTATCCTGGAATTTAGGGTGGCAGACTTTGGGAAAATGGGGAGATACTTGAAAGAGGCATTAAGGGAATGGGACAGGAATTGGGGTTGAGGAACAGTGGGCAGTATTTAAAATGGGGATTACAAGAACAACAGAATTATGCATTAAGCAGGTTAGCAAGAGGAAAGGAGACGATTATGGTTTTCCAAAGAGGTAGCAAAGAAAGTGAAAGCCAAAAGATTGCATTCAGGCAATACAAAAGACACAGGCAGAAGGGGATAGGGAGAAGTACACGGAGAATCAAAGGGAGGCTGGGAGGTCAGTAAGGAAGCCAAAGCTCAGATAGAAGAACACATTGCAAAAATCAGTGGGTAGAGGGAAAACCTTTTACAGGTACATAAGTGAAAAAGAAAGACAAAGGGAGGGATAGTGAGACTGAAGGGGAGGATGGGGCCGTGGAGGATGACAACAGTAAAGCTGACATATTGAACAGGTATTTCTGCTCAGTCTTTACTGAGGAAGAGGAGGGTAATGGGTCTGTAGGGAGTACAAGAGGTGAGAATGGTGCAGAAATGGACACAAGTCCCTTTACACGGGAAAGGGTCCTGAAGGAACTGGAAGTAATAAGAGTTGATAAAGCAATGAGGCCAGATGGGTGCACCCCAGGGTCCTTAAAGAACTAAGAGAGGTGGTGGCTGAACCTCTGGCTATCCTGTTTAGCCAATCACTGGAAACAGGGAGGTACCCAAAGACTGGAGGACAGCAGATGTAGTCCCTTATACAAAAGTGGGAACAAAGAGGAAGTAGGGAACTACAGACCAGTCAGCCCCCACCGGTAGTGGGGAAGATCATGGAAGCACTACTGAAGGAGAGATTGGTGGAACTTGGTTGTCAATGGACTACAGGACCCAAGAGCATGGTTTCATCAGGGGAGGTCATGTCAGACCAACCTCATTGAATTTTTGACTGGGTGACTAGGGAGGTGGATCAGGAGGGCAGTGGAAATGGCCTATCTGGACTTCAGCAAGGCCTTTGACACTGTGCCACATAGAAGACTATTACACAAACTGGAGAATATGGGTGTGGGCAGGACATTAGTGTGGTGGGTAGGTAACTGGCTGGGTGACAGGACACAGGGGGTGGTGGTAAATGGCTGTCACTCTACAGAGGGAAGAGTGACCAGTGGGTACCATAGGGATCAGTGCTGGGACCGGTCCAATGCAACATCTTCATCAGTGACATTGCGCAGGACCTAGAAGGCAAAATTTCACCGTTCCCTGATGACACAAAGCTCTGTAACAGGGTAGACACACCAGAGGGTGTAGACAGAATGAGAAGGGACCTGAAGAAACTTGAAGAATGGTCAGGGGTTTGGCAGTTGAAATTCAATGCAAAGAAGTGCAAGATAATGCATATGGGGCACAAAACCCTGGCACAATATATCAGTTGGGGGTGAGGATATAGCATGCACCAAGCAGGAAAGGGATCTTGGGTTATCATCTCTGATGACCTCAAGGTAGGAAACAGTGTGACAAGGCAGCAGGTAAAGCAAATAGGATGCTGGGATGTATAGGCAGGGCATCACCAGCAGGAAAGGAGTTCATAATTCCACTATACAAGACATATAGTGAGGCCCCACCTGGAGTACAGTGTACAGTTCTGGAGACCATACCTACGTAAGGACATAGACAGGGTAGAAGGTTCAGAGGAGGGCAACAAAGATGATGCATGGATTGCATCACAAGTCCTATGAAGACAGGTTGAAGGAACTGAACATGTACTCCCTGGAGGAGAGGAGGGAGAGAGGGGATATGATAGAGACATACAAGTATCTTACAGGGAGGAACAGGGTGCAGGAATACACTATTTTTAAGCGAAAAAGATGTTTCAGAACTAGAGGGCATGGGATGAAATTGGAGGGAGGACAATTCAGAGGAAACTTGAGGAAGAAATTCTTCACAGAACGGGTGGTGGACAAGTGGAACACCCTGCCAGAGGAAGTGGTGGGGGCTGAAACAATCACAGGATTTAAGAATGCATGGGATAGACATAAAGGAATTCTGGAGGTCAGGGGTAAGGGGCAACAGACTTCTAGGAAAACATAAACTGAACTTACAAGCTTAAATGGGCAGACTGGGTGGGCCATAGGCTCTTATCTGCTGACACTGTCTATGTATCTATGCTGGCTGAGGAGTGAGTTCATTTTTATCCCTGAACTCAGTAGAGTGGTTTGTGTAGGAGCAGTGGTCTAGTAAATTGTGGTGTTAGTTGAATTACTAAGAAGGGCAGTACTCACCAGGGTGGTGGAGCAGTTGTGTATTTGATTGTTTCTAACAGTCACCAGTGGCTGTGGACTACCCACCCCCCCTTCCCCACACCCCCCCCAGGCATGGCATTTCCTTTATAGCCAAAGTTCCGACATCACTTCCTCAACCGGTCTTGGGGCAGAACTGTCATATTCTTAATAACCCAGCACAGTGCATAAAGGGTAGGTACACGCCACAAATAATAATAAAAACATATACTGTATATATATTACATATTGTATATTATAAGGGAGAGGGACATGTGGGGAGTGGTGCAATGCACTGGCTGTGGGGCAGCAGTTTTCCGGGAGACATTCTGGAAACTGCGTTGCTGTCCTATTTGCAGGCAATTGTCAGCTCTGAGGGAGGAGGTTGCCCACCTCCAGGCTGAACTAGCAAGGACTAAGGAGGCCTCCCCCACTCAAAGAGCACCACTGCCACAACTACTGCCTCAGAGGTTGCCAAGTATGAAGAGCAATTGGACCACAGTGGGTTCTGGGAGGGTGCAGGTGGTGGAACAGAGGTGAAGCCCCCTAGCTGTACCTCTACACAAATCATGCCATTCTGGCAGAGCAAGGTTCCTCTATGATGGCACCCTCAGTGGAGACCCAGAAGAATGCTGAGGACATCCACAAGGAGACCCACAAGGGGTGGCAAGGGACACCACAGGAAGGAAACAGCTCTGATAGGGGACTCAATTGTTAGGGGTAAAACTGGGGAAGGGAGGAGGAGAAGTAAGGTGCCTGCCTGGTGCCATGGCTTGAGGGACAGGAAGCTAATCCTCAGGATTGCAGAAGCAGCATCACAGGAGAGGAACTAGATATCATTGTCCACCTTGGGACAAATGACCTAGCTAGGCATGGGATCAGTGCAGTGCAGAATGAATTTGTAGAGTTGGGGAAGGGCCTCAGATGGGTAGCAAGCACGGTAACCTTCTCAGAGGTGCTGCCAGTCCATGGCAGGAGTGAAGCTAGGGTACTGCACACCATGCAGTTTAATGAATGATTGCAAAACTGGTGCAGAGCACAGGGCTTTGGCTTCATTGCGGACTGGGGGTACACCTGGAGAGATGAAGGTCTATACTGGCATGATGGTCTGCATTTGTCCATGAAGGGAACCAAGCTCCTAGGTGACAGGTTTATATGCTTCCTTGGCAAGCTTTTAAACTAGAGAAGGGGGGAGGTACTGATAAAAGGCCGGAAATGTCAAGCTCCCCACACAAAACATAGCAGGTAGTAAGGTAAACACTGAGGTACAGAGCTCAACACAGGGCAGGACAGGGGTAAATGGAAAAATAGGCAAGGGCAATAAAAGCAGGGATGGGGGAAAAAAGGATAAAGCCAACATTAAATGGAGGGCAATGAGTACCAATGCCCGTAGTCTGGGAAACAAGCTTCCTGAGCTAGTAGCCCTGATGGAAAATGAACAACTGGATATTGTGGCAGTCACGGAAACATGGTACATGGAGAACCATGACTGGGATGTCAACATACCAGGGTACATAATCTACAGAAGGGACAGGGAACGTAAAAGAGGAGGTAGAGTAGCTCTATACATAAGGGAAGGGATCAAAGCTACAGAACTAAAAAGTAAAGAGGGAGGACAATAGGCACTCTGGGTCACCTTGGAGACAGGGAATGGCATCACAATCCGCACAGGGGTTGTATACAGACCCCCATCTCAAGGGGAGGAAATGGACAAGAAAATGATAGAAGACATTCTCAAAATGGCTGAAAAAGGGGAGATACTGTTGATGGGGGACCTGAATATGCCAGATGTTAACTGGATGACATGTACTGCAGCCACATCCAAGAGCAGGGTCATTCTCGATGCCCTGCAGGGGGCAGACCTTAGACAGCTAGTGTTGGAACCCACTCAGGAGGGAGCATATACTAGACCTGGTACTCTCAAATGGAGAGAGGATCACAAATTTAGAAGTCAGTAGACATCTGGGAACAAGTGACCACTGCACAGTGTGCTTCACAATAAGCACAACCATGGAGATAAGCCATACTAAAACAAGGATACTGGACTTTAGAAGGGCTGACTTTGGCAAAATGGGTGAATACCTGAAGAATGCACTAGCAAATGGCCAAAAAGGAGGAGTGGAAGAACAATGGAGAAAAATCAAAACTGCCATCATAGAGGCAACAAGCCTTTGTGTGAAACAAATAAAGAAAACAAAGAGGACTAAAAAACCACTATGGTTCTCAAAAGAGGTGGCAGGGAAAGTTAAGGAGAAAAAGGCTGCATTCAAAAAGTATAAGAAATCACAGAAGGAGCACGACAGGGAACCGTATCAATTAAAGCAGAAAGAACTGGGGAAGGCAGTCAGAATAGCAAAGGCCCAAACCAAGGAAAAAATAGCCAACTCAGTTAAGAAGGAGGATAAAAGCTTTTATAGGTACATTAGGGAGCATAGAAAGGTTAAGGGAGGGATAGTGAAGATTAATAAAGGAGAGGGGAGGTGGGCAGAGGGAGACAGTGAAAAGGCAGAGATACTGAATGAATACTTTTGCTCAGTATTCATAAAATAAGATGAGGAGGAGTTACATAAACCAGACAATAGAAGCACTCTGGGTAGGGGGGTTGACAGCAGTCCATTCACAGAAGAAAGAGTCCTGAAAGAACCCCTAAAACTCAAGGTGGACAAAGCAATGGGGCCTGACGGGATTCCCCCCAGAATCCTAAAAGAACTAAGGGAGGCCCTAGTGACACCACTGACCACACTTTTTAACAAATGATGGCAGGATGGAGTAGTACCTGAGGACCAGAGGAGGGCAGATGTGATTCCCCTTCACAAAAGTGGGAGCAAGGCAGAAGCAGGAAACTACAGACCTGTAAGTTTGACCTCAGTGGTAGGGAAAATGATGGAATCACTTCTAAAAGAAAGAATTATTGAGTACCTAGAGGCCAGCAGGGCACAGAACCCAAAGCAGCATGGATTTACACCAGGAAGGTCATGTCAGATGAATCTGCTAGATTTCTTTGACTGGGTGACCAAAGTAATAGACCAGGGAGGGGCTGTGGATATGGCCTACCTAGACTTTAGCAAGGCATTTGACACAGTCCTGCACAAAAGATTAATAATCAAGTTAGCCAGCCTGGGAGTGAGTCTCAGGGTGGTAGCCTGGGTAGCAAACTGGCTGCACAACAGGACACAGAAGGTAATAGTGAGTGGAACACATTCCGAAGAAAGAGGGGTTACTAGTGGAGTACCTCAGGGCTTAGTACTGGGTCCAGTCCTCTTTAACATCTTTATAGGTGACATTGCAGAGGGTCTGGAAGGAAAGGCATGCCTCTTTGCAGATGATACAAAGATCTGTAACAGAGTTGATACACAAGAGGGAGTAGAAAAGATGAGAAAGGACTTGGCAAGGTTGGAAGAATGGTCAGACATATGGCAACTTAGATTCAATGCAAAGAAGGGCAAAGTAATGCACCTGGGAAACAAAAACCCAGGAGAAGAGTACACAGTAGCAGGGGAGGTACTAACAACAACGAAAATGGAAAGGGACCTGGGGGTAGTCATATCAGATGACCTAAAGGTGGTTAAGCAATGTGAAAAGTCAGTAAGGAGAGCCAGGGGGATACTGGGATGCATAGGAAGGGGCACCACAAGTAGAAAAAGGGAAGTGGTTATCCCTCTATACAGACAGTTGGTGAGACCCCATCTGGAGTACTGTGTGCAGTTTTGGAGACCTCATCTACACAAGGACATAGACAGGATGGAAGCAGTCCAGAGGAGGGCAACTAAAATGGTGCAGGGTCTGCAGCAGAAACCATATGAAGAGAGATTGAGAGAGCTTAATATGTACACTCTTGATGAAAGGAGGGACGGGGGCACATGATAGAAACTTTCAAGTACCTCAAGGGAATCAACATAGTCCAGGAGGGTAGCATCTTTCAGAAAAAGAGATGTGTAAGAACAAGGGGGCACAATTTAAAGATAATGGGGGGACAGCTCAGGGGTAATGTGAGGAAATTTTTTTTCACGGAGAGAGTGGTGGATATATGGAACTGCCTTCCTGAGGAGGTCATTGGGTCTAAAACAGTGGGGGAATTCAAACATGCATGGGACAGACATAAGGCAATTATAGGGGGGGGTTGCAGGAAGTAGGCTGTTGGTTAACTAGAAACTGCAGCTTATCCAGTAGGTAGGGAAATGGGCAGACTGGGTGGGCCACGTGGTCCTTATCTGCCGTCAAAGTCTATGTTTCTATGTAATCAATGATCTGTACGAGGGCAGAATGACTTCCTCCCTCCTGGAGGTGATTCCTCTGAAGATGTGTAACCTCTAGGTGGCACTACTCCTAGAATTACTACCCCCCGCCTTGCCTGGTTGCAACAAGGTTGAGAGGCCTGAGTTCCCAAACTTACTTTAAAACTGGTTCTTTCCAAGATGTTACCTTTGCCCAGTGCCTCCACCCAGAGTTTAGCTTTAAGTGGGCTAACAGTTACCTGGTACAACCCCCTAGGATGTCATACCACCCACTATAATCATTAGCCTCCCCAACACATGACCCAATAACAGTTCCCCACATTTCAGACATTTTACTATTTAAAGACTCTCTCTAATAATGTGCTCACAGCACCACTATTTGCAAAAACAACAACAACATTTATTCAGGGGCATAGGGATTAGGAATGGGGAAACAAAGAAGTAGAGGTTATTTAGCACAATTATTATTTTCCTATTTACATTCGATTGTGTTTGGTTTGAATTGTGCTGGTGAAAACCTTCCAACTGGGTAGATTTCTGTTATAAATCAGAAAAGCAATCACATTATACCAAGCCCTGCATGTTGCAGTCGAAACAGTGGTTAGATGCAACAAATCTGTCACACCAGGTTTGGAAGTCAAGCATCTCTATTTGAACATTTATCACATTTAGATGTTTTGGTACAATCAGCACATTTATAGTTCAGACACATCTGATACAATCAATGAAGGGATAGCACCTTCAACTGGGAGCCAGGATGGCCGCCCTGGTCCATTTGCATAGGAACAGTCCTTTCCAGGTTACATTAGTCAAACTCAGTAGACCTGGGGTCTCAGTCCGATTCGAGGTACATGGCTGTAAATTGCAACTCCATTGGACATCTTGACCAGAGTAGTTAACAAATGCTGGGCCTCCCAGGCAAAGTCAGGATGAGCCCCTGTATTGAGTGCTCCCCTTCCAGTCTCATAGGCTCCATAGCAGACATTACATATCAGTACATTTACACTATTTTGTGGGCTCACTTGGGTCCTCCAGAACAGTCAGGTCCACATGCACTGGGCAAGACAGGTGCAAGGTGCAGACCTGTAGAACAGTCATGAAAAGCAACGTTTCCAAAAAGGATCTACCCACACTGGGCTAAGGTTATGCGCAGCAAGATGCAGGGTGCAGACCAGATGAATAATAAATCAGACAGTCTCTGTGCATTAGCAGCCCCAATTAAGCAATTTTCTTTCTTTTTTGCACTGGTGGGGTACAAGAGTACTCACTAAGGCTCCTCACGGTAGAATCTCCACAGTCAAAATTCCTGAAATCTTCAGTTCTCTCACAACTGGCTTGATGTCATCACGTTGCAGGTTCACGTTTTTCCCCAATGTGGAAGGGAGGGCTAGCACCTGGGGAACATGTTGGCAACCCCCAGGCTAGCAGGTACTGCATGAACTAAATTACTTTAACTTTTAACTGCTAAAGAAGGCAAACACCCCTCCTGGATGGAGAGGATTAACTGGATCACCAGGCCCAGTTGCATGGCTGGGGGCCGGAACCTCTACCCCCGTGGAGAATTCCTGCACGAATCTGGCAAATGCTGAAAATGACAATCTTTTATGGGGCTCTCCTGAGTCTCCTGATTGGCTGAGCTATTGGGTGATTGGCCTCTGATTGGCTGGAGAGTCTGTTAATCAAGAAAATGAATTATGCATGAACCTCACTCGATGCACAATTGTTTACTGTTTTGGCGCCTGAAATTAGGTCCCTGCAGTGCCCCATGAGCACTTGGTAAACATCCCATGAGCAGGAGCACCCTCATGAATATTAATGCATTCGGGGCTCTGGATCATCAATATTCATGAGCCCTGATTGTGAACACCTCATAGGTCTCCTTAAATTTTGATGACAGAGGGTGCTCAGGGCCCTGTCCATGGTCATTGGGATCCCCTTAGCAGGTGGGGACTCCGGTACCACAGAAACACTCTCCTGATTGACTGTGAGGTGCATACCTCTCGAGTGTCCCTGATTTTCAGGGACATCCCTGATTTTGCCTCAAAATTTTACTCTGTCCCTCCTAAAATTTGTGTTTTTGTGGCTAAACAGTGGGGACTGTAAGCACAAAACAATGTCAAGCATTAAAGTTACAGACTTGTTCTTCTTTAGAAAATGCATTTTGCACTAAGCCCCATATTCTACCAGCTTTCTGGCTGGCTATCTCTAATTTTGAAGATGTGTCCCTGATTTTGGTCCTTTGTCCCTGATTTTTATAAGCCTTGTCCCTGATTTATGAGGCAGGAGGTTGAGAGGTATGATGAGGTGAGCAGTCACAAGATCAAAGGCACCACCAGTGCCTACACGATCCCCACCACACCGGATTGTATTGGCAGTGCAGGTGATCGTGGTCCAAACATTTGGAGCCCCGAGGGACTGAATCTACACTGGGGCTGCTGGCACAGGCTACATGGGCACAGAAATGGACTGAGGAACAGAAAAAAAATATGCAGGCATTCAGGAGGCACCTGGAAGGACAGCAGAAATAGGAGCTATGGGCCCCCAATTTGGTAGGAGGGTTACAGATGCATCCCAACATTTTATTTGCTTTGGCTGCCACTTTGTAACACTGTGCAGAGTGTTTCATGTCAGCCCAAACTAACACCCCTAGAACCTTTTCCTCCTTTGAACTGGACTCCTGTTCCCCCAAACCAGTAGCTGGCCCCTGGGTTCCTAGCTCCCAGGTGCATGACCTTGCACTTCTTGGCATTAAACCCCAACTGTCAGATTCCAGACCATTTCTCAAGTCTGGCCAGATCCTTCTCGAGTTCCTGTCTTCTCTCCTATGTGTCCACCCTTCCACAGATTTTAGTATAATCTGCGAAAAGACAGAGCTTACTTTTTACCTCTACTGCTATGTCGCCAATAAAGATGTTGAATAATACTGGACCTAGTACCGATCCCTGTGGTACCCTGCTGGTTACAGGTCTAGGTTTGGATAGTTCACCCCCTACTGTCAATCTCTGTTTCCTATCCTGCAGCCAGCTCTTGACCCACCCCAGCAGCTTATCCCCGACTCCCAGGTTACTCAGATTGCTAAGCAGCCTTCCATGCAGCACAGAGTCGAAGGCCTCACAGAAATCTAGATATAGTACATCCACTGCCTGGCCTTTATCTAATGATCTTGTGACCCAGTCAAAAAAGTCTGTCCTGTTCGTTTGGCAGGATCTCCCCTTAACAAACCCATGTTGCCTAATGTCCTGGAGACTGTTAAGCTCCAGAAAGTCTAGCAGCTTTTCTTTTAGAATAGTCTCCATTAATTTGCCAATAATGGATGTTAGACTAATCAGTCTGTAGTTGCCAGGTTCATCTCTGGGACCACTCTTGTGGAGTGACACCACATAAGCAATTCTCCAGTGAGGTGTTAAACAAATCCAGCTGGAGTGCCGCTAATACCTCTGTTAGTTCCCTCAGGACCCTTGGGTGTATGCCATCTGGGCCAGATGCCTTGTCCTCCCAAAGAGACCAGAGACCTTCCAAAACCCTATCCATCATGATGTCCCTGTCTGTTTCATCCCCCCCATCCTAACCCCATAATCCCCTTAATCCCCTGAGGCATAGAACCGTCCTTCTCCCTATGGAATACAGAGCTGAAGTACTCATTCAGTACCTTGGCCTGTTCTTCACTGTTTTCCGTCCATCCCCATTCCTTCTTGATTTTAACAATCCCCTCTTTATTATTTATCTCCCTTATATATCTGAAGAAGTTCTTTTCATCCTCCCTAATCCCCTGTGCTACCTGTAATTCCTTTGCAGCTTTAGCTGCCTGGACCACTCTCCCTGCCTCTTGGGATTTCATAGAGATATACAATAGAGATTGTAAACTCTCTTAAGTACGTGGGAGTTATACTGGATCAGGAAATCTAGTTCAAGCCTCATACTGACCGGGTGGCCAAACTGCGAAACCAAAAACTAGGGCTCCTATATCGATTAAACATTACCTTACCTCTGAAGTCAAAGTATCCACAGCTAGCAGTATTTTACTGCCAACCATCCTGTATGGTGCCCCAGTCCTTTTTTTCTCTCAAAGACACTGAACTCACTAAACCAAAACCTTATATCACCGTACATCCTGTTTTGCCGTATGTGCTGGTAAAAGGGAGCACCACTGCACAATCCATGCTAAACTGGCCCCTTTTAGAAAGTAGAATTCATTATTCCACACACTGCCTGTTACATAAGTTGTACACTCCACTCCCTCTAACCTTGCCTCCCTCCCGGAACATAAACCTCTCAGGAGAGTCCTGTGGTCTCCCTCCCAATTGCTCCTCACTGTTCCAAGAACTGTAACAGCTGCCAGCAAAAGGTCCTTTGCCTCAGTGGCTCCCAGTCTGTGGAAGGATCTCCCAGATGATATCCAGGCTTGCATCAATTACATGTCCTTGAAATCCTCCCTCCGAGGCATACTCCTTGTATGCAGCCAGTGTACTTGTCCCAGCTGAGACTCCCCATAACCCCTGTGAGGTCATTGACCTAACCTATTTCTTGCATAAGCTACTGATTGTTGCAGTTGCCTTGCTGCTATACTTTCTTAATTTCTCATATTAAAGTCTTTCTAGTTTAAGCCAGTCAATATGCCTCGACTTTGACTTTGTAATGTTTGCAAGATGTTTGCTAATACTGTTTGTACTCTGTTATTTCTCGTTGTTGTCTATATCTTATTATCTTGGACTGTTATGGTACCTGTACTTATAAATGGACTGCTAAAGGTAATCCATTCCAGGTCACTCCTGAAAAAGGGAACTGTAGTCTCAGTGAGCCTACCCCGTTAACGAAATCCAAATAAATAAATAAATTTCATTTCTTTAAAATATAGTAAAAGGCTTTAGTAGAAATAATGAGTTTAAGGACATATTAAAGTCTGTCTAGTTTAAACCAGTGTACATGTCCCAGCTGAGACTCCCCAAACCGAGGAAAAGATAGCCAACTCAGTTAAGAAGGGGGATAAACCTTTTATAGGTACATCAGAGAGTGAAGGAAGACCAAGGAGGAATAGTGAGGCTTATTAAAGGGGAGGGGTGGGCAGAGGGTGACTGTGAAAAGGCAGAGATACTAAACAAATATTTTTGCTCAGTATTTACAAATGAAGAGTGGGGAGGTACCTAAAACAAACAATAGAAACACTCTGGATACAGACGTTGATACCAGCCCATTTACAGAAGAAAGGGTTCTGAAAGAACTCTTAAAACTGAAGGTGGACAAAGCAATGGGGCCTGATTGGATTCATCCCAGAATTCTAAAAGAACTAAGGGTAGAACTAGTGACACCACTGACTACCCTCTTTAACAAATCATGGGAGGATGGGGTGGTACCCAAGGACTGGAGGAGGGCAGATGTGATTCCCCTTCACAAAAGTGGGAGCAAGGCAGAAGTAGGAAGCTACAGACCTGTTAGTTTAACCTCAGTGATAGGGAAAATGATGGAATCACTTCTGAAGGAAAGAATTGTCGAGTATCTAGAGGCCAGAGGGGCACAGTACCCAAGGCAGCATGGATTCACAGTGGGAAGGTCATGCCAGATGAATCTGATAGATTTATTTGACTGGGTGACCAAAGTAGTAGATCAGGGAGGGGCTGTGGACATGGCCTACCTAGACTTTTAGCAAGGCATTTGACACAGTCCCACACAAGATTAATATACAAGTTAGCCAGCCTGGGAGTGGATCCCAAGATGACAGCCTGGGTAAAGAATTGGCTGGAGAATAGGACACAGAGAGTAATAGTAAATGGAGTCCACTCTGAAGAAAGGGGGGTTACTAGTGGGTACATTAGGTTCAGTATTAGATCGGTCCTCTTCAATGTCTTTATAAGCGACATTGCAGAGGAACTGGAAGGAAAAGTATGTCTCTTTGCAGATGACACAAAGATCTGCAACAGAGTTGATGCACAAGGTGGGGTGGAAAGGATGAGAAGGGACTTGGCAAGGTTAGAGGAATGGTCAAATGTAGGGCAACTTAGATTCAATGCTAAGAAGTGCAAGTTAATGCACCTGGGAAACAAAAACCCAGGGGAAGAGTACACAATGGGGGGTGAGATACTAACAACAACAAAAATGGAAAGGGACCTGGGGTTAGTCATATCAGATGACCTAAAGGTGGGCAAGCAATGTGAGAGGGCAGCAAGGAGGGCTGGGGGGATACTGGGATGCATAGGGAGTGGCATCACCAGTAGAAAACAGGAAGTTATTATCCCTCTGTACAGACAGCTGGTGAGACCCCATCTGGAGTACTGTGTGCAGTTCTGGAGACCCAATCTCCGCAAAGACATAGACAGGATGGAAGCTGTCCAGAGGAGGGCAACTAAAATGGTGCAGAGTCTGCACCAGAAGACATATGAAGAGAGACTTAAAGAGCTTAAAATGTATAGCCTCGAGGAAAGGAGGGAGAGGGGGGACATGATAGAAACTTTTAAGTACCTCAAGGGAATCAACAAAGTCCAAGAGTGTAGCATCTTTCAAAAAAAGAGGTGTGCAAGAACAAGGGGCACAATTTGAAGATGGGGGCGGCTCAGAGTAATTTAAGGAAGTATTTTTCACAGAGAGGATTGTGGATGCATGGAACGGCCTTCCGGAGGAGGTTGTGGAGTCAAAAACAGTGGTGGAATTCAAGCATGCATGGGACAGTCATAAGGCAATTCTAAGGGGTGGGGGTAGAAAGAAACAGGCTGCTGGTTAACTAGGATCTGCAGCTTATCCATTAGGTAGGGAAATGGGCAGACTGGGTGGGCCAAGTGGTCCTTATCTGCCGTCAAATTCTATGTTTCTATGTTAAATGACACCACAATAATACTGTGGTCCTGGGAAATCTGAAAGGAAGCAGCAGTGGAAACGGCACACGGGCATAACCCTAAAATATAACCAACAATCCATTTTGCTGTAATAAACACAATTTTCATGTATGGCTGTGGGGCTAGTAAGGGATGTCTGTTATGACTGATGTAGTTATGTATGTATGTATTTAAAAACTGGTAATTGGGAAAGGCACACTGATCCAAGGCTCATTTCCAGATGTGACCTGGGGGAGGGGGGAAGGAAAATTCAGAGAGAATAAACGTTAGAATGCAACAAATGGTGGTTACGCAGGCAGCATTACAGATGTAGGAGCACATGGATACCACGTGTAAAAACAACAGTACTATGTAACACAATAAAAATGGACACGTGTGAGAGAGTCAGTAAAAGTGCTTAGTGCTTGTTGGGGTAGGTGACAGTGCCAGTGGGTCTCTCACCCTGGTTGGACAAGAGGACCACAACGCAAGGTTGAGCGGTTCTGTCTGCCTAACCAGCATGAGAGACTCTTCTTGCATCAGAACAGACAGCTCTTACCACTCCCATATATGATTTGGCAGTGGACCACCCAAAACTGGGTATATGGATTTTTACACTGCAATAATAGCTGGTCTTCATACTAAGAGTTGCTGTTGTCCATCTACAGTGGAAGTCTTACAAAAGTTAGCCAGGTACTAAGGCAATGCTGAGGTAAAATGAGGCAGAATCACATTACAGTCAATGCAAATAGTAACTGGAGTGCCTCAGTATACCTCAGCATTACCTCAGTACTGATCAGCTTTCTATGACTACCATTGCTACCACTGTTGTTCTTTGTGGTATGATCCAGAGTTTCATACTTTGGATAGGTATGGTGCACTGATGTGCTCGGTGGTGTGGGTTCAAGCAAGGCAGTATGGTGGGCATTTGCCTGTAAGAAAAAAAGCAGGACAAGGTTTCTTCAACTTTTAAAAATAAATAAAATGTTGGTTTTTTTGTATTATTTTGTACCAAAATACTTAAAACAGACATTGCTAGGACTAGGTGGTTCACTGTTTGGGAGATTGAAAGCAAGAAGCTCTCAAGCAGATGGAAACCGCAAAAATGGGAACGAGCACATGAAGCATTTAGCGCATGGAGACAGCTGCACACAGGATTAGTGGTACAACTGTTCTCCTTTCTGACTGGTCAGTGACATTCTACTGTTGATTGATCAGTGGCATTCTATTGCCATATAATTGCTAGTACGTGCTTAATCAATCATGGGGCCAGATGGAACTCACCCCAGAATTCTAAAAGAATTAAGCAGAGAGCTAGAAACACGACTGACTACCCTTTTTAGTAAATCATGGGAGGATGGTGTAGTACCTGAGGACTGGAGGAAGGCAGATGTGATTCCCCTTCACAAAAGTGGGATCAAGACAGAGGCAGAAAACTACAGACCTGTCGGTTTGACCTCTGTGGTAGGGAAAGTGATGGAATCACTTCTGAAGGAAAGAACTGTTGAGTACCTAGAGGCCAGTGGGGCACAGGACCCAAGGCAGCATGGGTTCACAGCGGGAAGGTCATGTCAGATGAATCTAATTGATTTCTTTGACTGGGTGACCAAAGGAGTAGACCAGGAAGGGGCTGTGGACATGGCCTACCTAGACTTTAGCAAGGCATTTGACTCAGTCCCACACAAAAGATTAATAGTCAAATTAACCAGCCTGGGAGTGGGTCCCAGGGTGGTAGCCAGGGTAAAACATTGGCTGGACAACAGGACACAGAAGATAATTGTAAATGGAGTGCACTCTGAAGAAAGAGGGGTTACTAGTGGGGTACCGCAGGGTTCAGTACTGGGTCCAGTCCTTTTAATGTCTTTATAAGTGACACTGCAGAGGGACTGGAAGGAAAGCATGCCTCTTTGCAGATGACACAAAGATCTGCAACAGGGTTGATACACAAGGAGGTGGAAAGGATGAGAAGGACTTTAGGTTGGAGGAATCAGAAGTATGGCAGCTTAGATTCAATGCAAAGAAGTGCAAATAATGCACCTGGGAAACAAAACCCAGGTGAAGATTACACAATGGGGGTAGTAACAACAACAAAATGCAAAGGGACCTGGGGGTAATCATATCAGATGACCTAAGGTTGGCAAGCAATGTGAGAAGGTGGTAGGGAGGGCTGGAGGGATACTGGGATGCATAGGGAAAGGCATCACCAGCAGAAAACAGGAAGTTGTTATGCCCCTGTACAGACAGTTGGTGAGACCCCATCTGGAGTATTGCATCCAGTTCTGGAGACCCCATCTCCGCAAGGACATAGACAGGATGGAGGCAGTTCAGAGGAGGGCAACTAAAATGGTGCAGGGTTTGCAAGAGAAGCCATATGAGGAGAGACTAAAGGAGCTTAAAATGTATACCCTTGAGGAAAGGAGGGAGAGGGGGAACTTGATAGAAACGTTTAAGTTCTTCAGTGGAATCAACAAAGTCCTAGAGGGTAGCATCTTTCAGAAAAAGAGATGTGCAAGAACAAGGGGACACAATTTGAAGATGGAGGGGAGGACGGCTCAGGAGCAGTGTGAGGAAGTATTTTTTCACAGAGAGGGTGGTGTACGCATGGAACAGCCTTCTTGAGGAGGTTGTGGGGTCTAACACTGTGGGAGAATTCAGGAATGCATGGGACAGACATAAGGCAATTTTTGTGCAGGGTAGGAAGAAATAGGCTGTTGGTTAAATAGAATCTGCAGCTTATCCTCTAGGTAGGGAAATGGGAAGAGTAGGTGGGCCAAGCGGTCCTTATCTGCCATCAAAGTCTATGTTTCTATGTAAGACATTGAGTGCTTAAAGCCATTTCAGAGTTGGGGGACATGAGAGAAGGGTAGGTATTCGGGACTGGCACTAACCCAGGAGACGGTGACAGAGAGGGTGAAAAACAGGATAAAACATAAGAAATCTAGAGGAACCAAGAAGCATACAAGAATTTGATCATTGTTTATCATCCTCTATTTTGTATGTGCTGGCTCACAGCCATGCAGCAGCTCTGCTCTCAGACTGGCTAAGTGAAGATCATTAGTTTTTAGGATGAGATATGTAGCTTTTGATACCTTTTCACTTTCTTACATCGGGTAAACAACTCAATGAGCCCTTAATCTCCTTTTATGCTGTAGTACTTACACTAGAATGCTCATTGTCATCTGCCGACAGGGGAAAACAAGAGGGAGAACTTCCCAAACAGCTCTTCTGGGTAACTTCTAGTTGCAAAGTTCTATGATGAGGCATGGTTTATTTTGGTGGTAGAGCGCCTCTGGCTCCAAATCAGAAAGGTTCTTCTTTCTGTAGATCTGCTTTATTGAGTGGAAGCATCAGCATTTCCGAGAAGTGATCATTGGGGTTTTCTATTTTTATGGTGTTGCTCAGCCTATTTCATATTTCCTCTGTTTCTTATTATGTTATTAGGCTAAAAAAAAATCATCCCATCGCTTTAAAGGAGAGATGCACTTGACCTGCGAAACAGTATTTTCTGAATAAGCCTTTTTTTTTAAATGCTGGTTCCATTTTTATGTTTGCTTGCATGCTTGTGCAAGAAACATAGTGCCTTCATCTGAGTTTTCGGAGGTGTGTCACCCCCTCTTCCAGTTCAGCCAGTGTGTTGGCAGGCGCGGACCCTGTCTGCCAATGCATGCTGGAGCTGTCTATGACAAGCTCCAAAATGCAGTGGCATACAGTTGAAAGGGGGAGCTACGCTTCAGTGAGCAGCGATAAGATATCGCCTGCTCATCCGCAGCTCCCCCTATACACACGCACGCGTACTGCATGCTCCCCCCGCACGCACACACTCTATAGCCGACGGGGGTGCCCTATCCCCCGTCGGCTGTGCTGTGCTCCCCCCCAAGCCTTCCAAATGCCACGCTGGGTGCCCACCCCAGCGTGGCAACTCATACGTACAGCCGACGGGGTGCCCAATCCCGTCGGCTTCACTGTCTCCTCGAACAGGGTGCCACGCTGGAGCCCACCCTCAGCGTAGCAACAAATGCCATGGCCGACGGGGTGCCCACTCCCCGCCGGCTCCACGCTTCTTGTGCCGTTCCTTCTGCCATGCTGGGAGCCCACTCCAGCATGGCAAACGCTCCCGTCATCTTTTTTTTTTTAAATACCTGTAAAGAAAAACGGTCCCACGCAGTCTTCCTGCCCCCCCCACAACCCGCACTCACCCACTGTGCACCCTGCCTCCCCACACCCTCACCATTACTTACCTCCGGAGCTCGGCACGACGATCTTCGTGGACCGAACACGCCTGCACTCTTCAAAGCCGACCGTGAACTGAGGAAATGCCGGTAAGCTGTATAATGGGATAGATAGGGTTTTCAACTTTGTTGCATATCTCAAGCATTTTTTGGAATTTTTGCACCAAATTTTCAACATGGGGTTTTTGGGACCCCTTCTCATGAATGCTGTCACTGTCATGGCGTTATTCAGGCCCAAAGGGTGATTTCGCAGTCACTGCGCGAAATCACCTTTCGGGACCGATTAACGAAATGACACTGCCAGTGTTCATAAGATGGGCTCTCAAGAAGCCTATTTTGAAAATTTCTGGAAAAATTCCAAAAAACTACTGTTTTACGAGCATGTGTTGCGCAGTTCCTATGCACGCTCGTAAGTTCGCGAATTTTCAATATTTTCACTCCAGATTTTCAACATTGCCATTTTACCACACCTTCTTATGAGCAGTACAGCTGTCATTTTTCACATCTCACCCAAAACATGTTTCCACCCATGTAGCGCACAATGGCGCAGTCGGTGTGCGAAATCAATGTACAGGACAAATTAAGAAAATCACAGTGACACTGTTCATGAGCAGAGGTCTTAAAATGACAATGTTGAAAATTTGGTGAAAAATTCCAAAAATGACTGTTTTCTGCGTCGTTGTACAGTTCTCGTGCTTCGTAAGTTCGCTAATTTTCAATATTTCACTCCAGATTTTCAACATTGCTATTTTACCACACCTTCTTATGAGTAGTATAGCTGTCATTTTCACATCTCACCCAAAATGTGTTTCCACCCATGTAGCGCACAATGGCGCAGTTGGTTGTGTAAATCAATGTGCGGGACAAATTAAGAAAATCACAGTGACACTGTTCATGAGCAGAGGTCTTAGAATGGCTATGTTGAAAATTTGGTGAAAATTCCTAACAATGACTGTTTTATGAGCGGCGTTAGAGTTCCTACGCACACCGTAAGTTCAATTTTAATATTTTCACTCCAATTTTCAATTTTGCCATTTTACCACACCTCCTTATGAGCAGTACAGCTGTCATTTTTCACATCTCACCCAAAATGTGTTTCCGCCCATGTAGCGCACAATGGTGCAGTCAATGTGCGAAATCAATGTATGGGACACATTAAGAAAATCACAGTGACACTGTTCATGAGCAGAGGTTTTAAATGGCTATGTTGAAAATTTGGTGAAAAAATTCCTAAAAATGACTGTTTTACGAGCATGCGTTGCGCAGTTCCTATGCATGCTCATAAGTTTGCGAATTTAATATTTTCACTCCAGATTTTCAACATTGCCATTTTATTACACTTCCTTATGAACAGTACAGCTGCCATTTTTCATATGCCACCCAAAATGTGTTTTCGCACATGTAGCACACAGTGGTGCTGTTGGTGTGCGAAAGCAATGTTTGGGACAGATTAAGAAAATCACAGTTACACTGTTCATGAGCAGAGGTCTTAAAATGGCTATGTTGAAAATTTGGTGACAAAAGTCCATAAAATGACTGTGTTATGAGTGAGCATTGCGCAGTTTCTTCGCACCCTCGTAAGTTCATGACTTTGTAATATTTTCAGTCCAGATTTTCACCAGTGGCATTTTTCCACACTTCCTTATTTACAGTACAGCTGTCATTTTTCACAACATGGCCAAAGTGTGTTTTCACACTTTCAGCGCAGAGATGTGGGTCGCTGTGGGAAATCATTGTTCGGACAGATAAAGAAAATCACAGTGACACTGTTCATGATTGAGGCACCAAAATGCCTGAGTTGACAATCTGTTGTAAAAAATCCCAACCTAATTATATTACAGGTGTCGTTGCACAGTTTCTATGATAGCTATTACTTCACCATTTTTTTAATATTTTACTGCAGATTTGCAACATTGCCATTTTACACCTCCCCATGAACAGTACAGCTGTCATTTTTACGTCCTGTTTGAATGTTTTTTGCACCTGTGGTGCTAAATGCCGTAGTCACTGTGCATAAGCAGCTTTCAGCTAACAAACTGATATTCCCCTGTTCATGAGGTGGGGTCACAAAAACCATGTTGAACATTTGGAGTGAAAATACCAATGAATGCCTGAGGTATTGGGTTTCCAACCATAACGCCCAACCCTGTAGAGAATGACAGGCATCAGGGTGTGACTTGGGATTCTTGCCTGTAATGCTATATCATTCCACCCCTGCAGCCAGTGAGAGGCATCGAGGTATGCCTTGGACTCTTGACCCAAAGTTCACCCCATTCTCCTATATCGCACCCATCTCACCGTATTCCCTAATGGAATGGGGTGCGCATAAGGCCCAAAGACCCCAAGGAACACCGTGACACTTGTCAGTGTCTGCAGGGTGGGGTGTGGTGAAATGGCGTGGCCGTTATGCCTGACGACCCAAAGACACACCCCAATGCCTGTCACTCTCTGCAGGGTGGTGGTGGGGTTGGTTTCAGTTCAATACTTCACTGCCATTCCTATTATACAGCTCTGTAACTTCTACACTACCACTGCCAATGCCAGCAAGCAAACATTCGGCATTGACAAATGCTTGTTTGTAATGTTTCACCTTTCCTAGCCTGTTAGTAAATACAGTGGGTGTTTCTGATTTACTCTATGCTGGTGAGGACCATTGTAGAACTGTATGATGGTAGTTATTATGTCCTTATTAAGCTCTTCCATTGTTGCCACATTGCAGTTGCATTATAAGTTTATGGGTCCGGTTAGAGGGCCTCTTATGACTATTAATTAAACAAGTAATTGTGTCCTATTTTTTTCTTTTCAAGTCAAATCTGGATAGAAAGACCATAATATTTTCAGAATCATGACAAATGTTCTGATTGTTTTTACTGTCTTTCTCCAGCAAAGTCACACTGAGCTACAGCTTGTTCCCAAGTGCATTTTGGGGGCATAAGGAGGTTAAGTGGCTTGCTCTGGTCACACAATATACAAGTAGAGTATGCTAGAATCAAAACCCATTCTGCTGGATGAGCGAAACTTGTTGACAGCTCTCAAGGCTGTACTGTCAGCTAATAATCAAAAACTACACATTTCAAGACTGGCCCCATGATGCCAGACCAGTAGTTACGGAGCCACATTTGCAACTTGAAGACATGAGTTCACACTCAAAGTTGTAAGAGAAAAGGCTGTAAGAGAGGGAATGGAAAAAGACAGAAGCTGGTGCTGTGGCAGCTCCAGAAATCTGTACTGACAAGAACACAGCCAGGGTTAGATATCCTGATATGGGGCCCCAATGCATGTTGGCAAAACAGAGCCAGCCTTGAGATGTGTAGTTTTTGATGATCAGCTGGCAGTATAGCCTAGAGGTTAAAGCAATCAAAAAAGATGGATTATTTTTACTAACAGTTTGAAATGTAAAGGTGATGACTCACTAGTTCCAATGCACATACAAAGCAATTCTTATAAATGTAGAAAGTGTTATGATAACACCTTAAAACACATTTAATAAAAACAGACACTTTCCTATTTGACCTACAGTCAAAGGAGAGCCAAAACCCTTGGTGACATCATTTCCTGTCAGGAGCCTAAAATAGATGGCTGCCCCTAACCCTTAATTACAGGCTGATTTACATATGAATAACTCTGGACTGCAAATATTCAGATAAACACAATGGCTCACTCAAATTAGCTTTCAATGGGCTTTCAGACATTAAGAAATCCTGCAAATAACAGTTCCCCTTTAAACAATGTTTTAAAAACAACTCCTGCATGAAACATTACTTAACATGTTCAATGCAGTGCTCCTTAAAAGCATTATTTTTAACTCCCATATTTTTCCTCCAATTGGCCTCACCAGTAAGACCTCCTTCAGTTCCACCTATGCCACTGGCTTTCTACCCATCCTTGGAGTCACTCCATGGCATCTTGTCCTTGTAAGGTTTCTTCATTCCGCAACCCTGATAGCAACTACCCAGATAACCCCCTAGGATTGGCCCCCCATTAGTGCCATGGCGGATATAGTCCCACTTACCTGGCTTGCTAATGTGGAGTCATCAGAAAGGAGAAATTCCTTCATACTTATCATAAATTCCTTTTCTGTTAGCTCCAGTGTTGTCAATGGGTAGTTGACGCCACCTGCAAGACTCTGCAACCAAAGGCTGCATCGACGGAACTTTTAACATCCAATGATCATCAGAAAGGAGAACTTCCTTCATACTTATTGTAATTTCTTTTTCTGTTACCTCCAACGTTGTCAATGGGGAGTAAATACATATGGGTAATGAACACCCCCACTGGGATAGTGGCACAATCCAAAGTTGTCAACCAGCATAGAAACCCTGGGCACATGAACATTCTGAGAGCAGTCTTTGCTGTGCCACTGAAGGAGTAGGACAACATGGGAGAGCTCTCTAAGAACTTCTTTGACCTACAATTTGTTTGTTGTTTTTTGGGGCAGATGTGTACAACTGTGAAGCAGGTTGGGGCTACTTGTTCTCAGGGAGCACCCTTAAATTTAGAAATTATGCCTGTTAAGCTGTTCCTTTCAAATTAACTAACCTGCTATTACCTGTTACCCCATTTCTATTGCTTTCTACTGTATGGATGAACTGGGGACCATGTGCCAATTCTACATTACAGGGTGTTCTACAGGTCTCCTTTTCCTAGTCTGGTGCCTTTTCAGGTAAGTGAGTGTTTTTTTTTGGGGGGGGCACAGTTAGTTTCATAGTTGGGGATCTGTACTCTTCTAGTGTTTTTTAATTTTTTTTAATCAGGTCTGGCAGCTGTAGATCTGTTTAGTTCCTGGCTGAGCAGTGTGGGACAAATTGGTTTGCTAGGTTATGTAAGCCCCCCCACCCGGGTGGGCTTACTAGTCATTTGGTATCCTCAGCCCCTCCTCCCCAGTTAGCTTTTCTAGTGTGGGAGCCCCCCTGGCCTTGAGTGTTATTGCTGCCATGAGGGGGCAGCCTCAAGGAAAATATAAAAGCCCTGATTTCTGCCTATAAAACAGAGAGAGAGCAGGAGTCGGTGGTTGGTGTAGAGACCGTGTTTCAAGAGGTGGGCCCCTCGGCATAGTCAGGTCAGCAGGCAGCAGCGTCTGAGCGTCGGGAGGGTGGTACTCTGCTGGGAGGGCAAGAAAGTGTAGCAGCAGTCATGAGGGTTCTGGTGGGGATGGCCCTTTTGTGTGGACTGCAGTTCAAGGGGTCTCGCAGAAAAGAAAAAAAAGGGGGACCCCGAGCTGGCCCGGTGGCACTGAGGGTTGAAAGCGCTCAACGCCACACCTCACACCATGCCAGTGACCCAGGTTTGGGAATAAGCTCGGGCCGCGGGGGGTTGGCCAGGGGTAGAAGGCTAGAGCATCTGATGACAGCTCACCTTCTCCGGGGGTGAGGATGGGTCTTCTACACTGGCAAGCAGTGACCCCTGGCAGAGGCTGGGGGCACAACAGCTGCTGGAGTCACTGGGGTGCGATTGGTTGGGGGCATAGGCCTTGGACCAACCAGCTTGGGGGACGGGCACTTGGGGGAAGGGGGCGGAGGGATTTTGCGATCGTCGGCACCTTTGTCTTGGTGCTGGGGCACGCAGTCGGTACATCCCAGAAAAATGGAAAAAGCACCTCCAGAGTCAGGTAGATGGAGAACTGAGCCGGTCCCAATCTACCGCCGCCTGCCCAGCTGAGTCGGGGACCTGGCCGAGATCCGAGGTTCAGGGGTGGGGCGGTTCAGGGTGGGGGCGGTTCAGGGTGGGGTGGTTCAGGGGTGGGGTGGTTCAGGGTGGGCCCCACCACCCAACCCATGCAGGGGCAAAACCACAGCAAGATGGAGGACCCCAATTAGTTAGGTAGGATATGGTAGGGGCAGACTTAATTGGCTCTCCCATAGAGACGACTCCAGAGGGGAAGGGGGAGGATAAAAAAAAAGTGAGAGACCCCAGAGCTTGTTCAAGGTATGGGGTGCTCAGGTAGTGGGGCTGTGTCAGTGGTGGCAGTGCTGATGCAGGGTGTCCTGGAGGTGGTAGCTCCAGGATGCTGTACCCGGGTGGCACACTATCTAAAGGTAATGTTCTGGTGGTCGGGAGGCACTGACCCAGGATTCGCTGTGGGGCCTGTCTGTGCCTGTGTCTGGGGCAGGCCCAGGGACCTACTGTGCCCCTGTCTGAGGAAGGTCCATCACACCCGTTAAGGGCCTGGGTTTTCCTGTGGAAGCAGTAACTTTGGGATAAGGAAAGGTGCCACTATTTTGCTGCAGTTTCGTGCTGGGGTTGCAGGGAGAGTGCCCTTATAAATTGCTCATTTGGCTCAGGAACTGTCTGGGGGGAGTAGGGTCCCTTGGGAGCAGCCATGGAGTCTTAGGCAGCTAACCACCCCAAGGCCTAAATGGCTCAGTTGGCACTGGTAGGAGTAAATCACACACCCATTAGAGAGTAAAGTGAGTGTAACTGTGAACAAAGCATTTGGGATGGAAGGAAAAAAGGGGTTTCGGTGGAAGAAGCTATCAGAACTTGAATGAGCCATGCTGGTCTAATTCTCTTTGATTTAAAAGATCCATTTCTGTGCATGCTATCTGAGAAATCAGAGCCAAGTAATGAAGTAGGAGAGAAAATGCTGTACCTGAACTTGCCGTTTGTTTTTACTACCTGTCTCTCAGCCCCATGGAGCTGCTCCAGTTTAACTTTTTATTATGCCTCTGTGTCTAATCATTTTCGAGCCCAGAATAAAGTTCATGGTTCTGGAAATTTGTGGTGCTTGTGACTTTATATTATTTCATGAAAGCATAAAACCAATAATGTCTTCTAATAAATTCCATTTTAATCTGCTTCAACTGTGGTGGTAGGTTCTTTAGAGACCAGGGTTTGACCCCCATTGTAAAGGGGCCGTAGCAGCAGAGGTGTTCTGAAGTTGCTGTCTCCATAATTTTTCCATCACCGCTGGGCTTAGGAGTGAAGTGCTGGCTGGAGGCAAGATGAGACATTTTGGAAAGTTTCTGGTCTATAGTTGCACCCCTCCCCACAACAACCGTGATATCCCTAGACCTAGAGGAAGGGGGAGCTACTGTTACATTTAGCAAATAACTTTAGTAAAAGCACTGAAAAATACTTTTTAAACAGGGAGATGAAAGGAATCCATCTGGAGAACAAGAAGGGTGTTTTGATGATGTCATTGCCTCACCAGCCTTAATAGTGTACATTGCTGCAGGTGAGAGCAATTGGACTGTGCTAACTGGCCCGGGGCCTATTACACTACAAAGAAAACAAGACATTTTATGTTGGGCAAAGTGTAACAAGAGAATCTAATACTTTTTCTCACAATTTGCTATGATCTCTGCTTGTAGGAGCAGCTTATTTCTGTCTAATGTACTGCACACTTTTAGGGCTGGTGAGGCAGTGACATCATCACAGCACCATTCCTGTCCACAAAATGGTTGCCCCCACATCACAATTTTGTACTTTTTTTGGTTTTACTGAAAACATCTGCTAACTATAACCCAGCAGTTTACATACTAGATCTATATAGTAACCGTAACCGTTACAGTAATCATGTAGGGAATGGTACGCACTCCCTTTAAACTGGAGATCCCCAGTTTGATTGCCAGAACAGCCACTGGCTCTTTGTGTGATTTATTTTTATTCTGTTGTAGCTATACTGCATCTTTTGAAACCACGGTTATGAGAGGGCATGATTGGAAGCTGTGCTACTGATACTACCTTTCTATAGATCACTGGCGAGGTCATATTTGGAATACTGTGCCCAGCTCTGGAGTCCCCACCTAAGAAAAGACAAAGGAAGGCTAGAGACTGTGCTGTGTAGTGTAGCCTTAATGATTCAGGGCCATCAGGACAGATCTTATGAGTACTGGCTTTAAGCTCTGAACTTGTACTTGCTAGAGACCAGAAGGGTGAGAGGAGATATTTATTTATTTATTTAAAAGTTTCACCAGGAAAGGCAAAATGAGCAGTCAGCTCATTCCAGATGCATCCTGGAGGAGAGGGAAATGGTATAAAATAAGGCACGATAGCTTGAGAGCACAAATACAGTTACAGGTTGGCAGTCCAATACATAGCAGAAACAGCACTCAAGTGCAAGATACAGTGAGATAGGTACAATACAAGATAAGGTAACTAGAGTAAAATACAGTTACGGTTAGCAATCAAATGCAGAGCAGTCGGAGCGCAAGTGCCTAGAAAGAATGATATGCCACTAGACAATGTGTAGTCAGAGGAGGAACAGGAGGGGGGGCAGGGAATACTTGAGGAGGGGTGAGGAATTGGGAGCAATTGCAGGAGGGGGAAGTGAGGCCTCTGAGGAGGCTGGAGAGGGCCCAAGGGAAGGGGCAAATCAAATGGCATGAGGGAGGGAATTCCAGATTTTAGGAAAACAGTGGCGGAAAGCAGCTTAGCCGATGGTTGTGGAGACAAAGGGGACTACAAGGGTACGATCACTGCAGCTTCTCAGGGCATGGGGGGGGAGAGGCAGAGAGGTAGGAGGGGAGAGAGCCAAACCAGAATTTGCTCACAAAGCTGATGCAGTGGACACAGCACCTGTCCTCAAGAGAGGGAAAGGAGAGAGACTGACACATAGACTGGTATGATTACTGGATTTACTGGATTTACTGGATTTGTAGGACAAAAGAAGGCACATGGCCCATCATAATTGTCCCCCACAAATGTGGGGCATTAATTTGGATGGTAGTAATGGTGTAGCCAAATAGCAAGCTTTTGCTTGAAGGTGTCAACATTTGAGCAATTAACTAGTTCTTGAGACAATGAGTTCCAGCCTTTGGCTGCCCTAATGCTGAAAAAAATTGATTGACACCTTGAAGTTCCTGAAAGCAATGAACAATTTGGATTGCAAGGAAATATTCAGCAGAGATGGTGAATCACAAACATGGGGACATGAGTGGAAGCTGCATGGCAGGGGGGGCGGGAGAGATTCAGGAGGGATGTGAGAAGGTTTTATTTTTCAGAGAGAGTGGTTGAGCCATATAACAGCCTACCAGCCAGGATGATGAGTACAAGAATAATTAATGGTTTGAAACACAGCTGGGACCAAGAAAAAAACTTTATAGTCACACATGGGGAAGTAGTAGGGAAGGGGAACAAGGTTAGGGCAATAACCCTGACTAGACTACAGATCCCAGGGTAGGATAGGGTAAAACTGGGCAGACTAGATGGACCAATGGTCTTTTTCTGTCAACATTTCTGTTTCTATGTTAGGAACAGGGACCAGGACAAGAGACTACAGATGGGGTGGTGGAGGAAATAATAAAAGAAGCAATAGCATCAGCTGCCCCAGAGTCTCCCCAGGAGTCTCCAAGTCCCCTCCCTCAACTAGTACAACTTTACCAGAGGCACCCCAGCAACTGGACACCAAGGTATCATCAGTGACTAAACATTGGTCCAGGTCATAGAGTTTGAACTGTCCCCACAGCAAGCAGTTGAAGGAGAAATGAGAAAATGCTGGTGAGGACCATGGCTGCTGCCCAGAAAAGGAGACATCAAGCATCTTGGGAAACTGTGTCAAGCTGACCCTGACATCAAGTGGTGGATTAAGCCTAAATATTAATACTGCATTTCATACATGCCAAGATGGGTGTCGGAGATCGTGGAAGCCCACCATGAATGTATCTTGTTAATCTAAGCCAAGAAAGCTATAGCCAGAAAAAGACAATGTGTATTATTGGCAATACAAAGAATAGCTAGAATTGCAAGGACCAACATTTCCACCTGGGACACGGGCAGGAGCATCCCCATGAATGAAGTCCTCTACATAGGTACTGAAGGACAACAGTTAGAATATTTTGCATGAACTGTCAAATTGGATGGGCAGCCAGTCAGAAAGCCGCATCCCTTGCACTATGCACTATACAGCGGCCAGGTTGTTGACTGGAAGCCCTAGATCCAGTCATATAACACCTGTGCTGCGCGAACTGCACAGGCTGCCTGTACATTAGCGGATCACCTTCAAGGTCGTGTTGCTGACCTATAAGGCCCTACACGAGTTGGGACCCCACTACCTGAAAGAACTCCTGTTTTTCTACTGTCTCTTCCACTCCCACTGATCCTCTTGTGAGGGATTGCTAGGGTTTCCCAGGGTAATCTTGAAAACATCTGGTGGAAGAACTTTTGCCTTTATGACACCTACCCTGTGGAACTCTCTACCTCGTCAGATATGTGACAGCCTGACTGCAGAAGGGTTTAAAAAAACCTTGAAAACTTTTTTATTTGAACAAGAAATCCTGGAAACTTAATGTCTGTGATGTTGAAATGTGTTTTAATTATTAAGGATTTTAAAATTGTTATGTTGACATTTTGTAAAGGTGCCCTGAGTGCAGGAAGGGTGCCTTATATAAATAAATTTTACCTTACCTTACCATAACTTACCTATGCATAAAATACAGTGTGGGTTTGCAAAGCGTAATGAAAAACTAGTAAAGAGCTGGAGGATGATAATTTCTGCACCAAGTAGAACTAAAGTTATTAAAACAGTTTTCTCCGCCACGCCAGCGACCGGGTTCAGGAACGGACTCGGGTCGCTGGGGGTCGAAGGGGGGAGGGAGGTTCAAGCATCCCAATGGATGCTCTCCTCCCTCTGGAGTGGGAAACCAGGGGTGCTTCTAGCACCCGATGCCCCTGAAGCCAGTGGATGCACAGGCATTTGGGGCACCGGCGGCTCTACTGGAGTCGGGGAGGGGGGACGCTGTTCCACACATGGCTGTCGGCGTGCGTCAGCACGTCAGCTAGCCTGGACATCAGTTCTAAGCTCAGGCATCTCAGGCAAATGGGAGAAAAACAGGTGAAAAAAATGAAACACCCCAGGTCCTACGAGCAAATGACACTAGGAGATGGGATGCTGTGGGGATCGCCTGGCGGACAGAGTAGGAGGAGGTACGAGGCCTCCTCTGAAAGGTGTGGGAGCCAGGCAAATTACAAAAAAAAAAAGTTTTCTCCAAAGCTTAATGTGCCTCTTCCTACAAACCAGGAGGAAAATGTGAACTTTGTTACTCTACCAAGGGAGTGACTTGTGACCTCAGCTCCAGGGACTAAGGCTTGCCTGGTGACAGAACATTGCAGCTGAGGCCACAGTGAACTAAAGTACCTTTACATTGCACTTGGGATCTCCCTTGGGAGTCCCACCCCTGCAAGGAAGCGGGGCATTATTGCTCTCACATACTCTGGAAAGTAATTGACTTTCTAGTACCCTTACAGTAGTTAAACAGTTTGCACTTTTGGGGGAAGCATTATTTTAAGAATCTTGCATGTAGTGTGTTTACTTTTCTTTTGTCTTCTTGCAGGTTGAGCTGGGCCTCACCACTGTGTCCCTGCAGGAAATGAAAAAGGGCAAATGAAGAGAGGCTGAAGACACCATGAAAGTGAAGACTGCTGCAGGGCACCTGGGTATTGTTCAGGTCCTTAGGCACTTATGGCTGGTTTAACTGTTCTAATGATTAAACTGAAACGGAATGATCTAACAGTTAAAGTTTTGAAACAGGAAGGGTCAGATCATGGTAACAGGGTGAGTGTAGTATGTTCCCCATCACTACTATAGTATTAGTACTTATTGCACGTAAGCCCACATTGGTACAAATATGGCTTTCTGTGTGCTGTTGCTTGTGCTGGCTGCAGGTAGAGGGAGGCCCACACAACCTCTCTCATCAGCATGCCTGAAGGGCAGTACCACCCAGGAAAAGATGTTGGCACTGGTTTCGGGTTATCTTGAGGGGAATTACTAGGGTTTTTTGAAGAGGAGAATGTAACCAGCCTCTCTCCATCCAACCTCTCTCCAGAAGCCGCCGTCCGAGACCACTCGCTCGGACTCAAGCCCCAGAGAGGTACGGCAAAGACACAAACCAATCAGAGTGCGAGCGCCTTTGCCAGGCTCGTTCCGATTGGTCCTTCACTCCTCCCTTTCTTTTCCTCGCTACCAGAGCAAAAAGGCGCTGTTTTATTAAATCCTGCCTTGAAAATTGATTGCCTATACTGTTATAGTTTGCCAAAACTGCCTAGAAAAGCTGTATTACTTGTTAAAAACTGCTCTAGCCTTAGCGATTAAGTGTTACAGCCCTTTTCCTTGACTCTGTAACTGCAGCCCAGACTTCTGGACGCCAAGAAAATCGACCCCTATTCACTTGTAAATTAAGTTTGTCACTGGCTACTGAGACCTTTTGTCCTCCTCCAGTATTAATTGGCTTCTTCTCTCCTTCCCTCTTCAGCCGAGAACCCTCCAGAGTCTCACAGCTCAACTGCCGCACGATCCATGGCCACCAGGTGGTCAGCATTCCAGAAGCCACCGCCCGAGACCACTCGCTCAGACTCAAGCCCCAGAGAGGTATGGCAAAGCCGCAAATTTTCACCACCCGCCCATCCCCCCTTCCTGTACATTTCTGTATAGACCGTCTTGCTCCGCCCATTGCTGTCATTGGCCCACCACTGCCTACCCTTCTCCTCCCTTAATCATTCTTACTGACCTAGTAGTACGACAGTCCTTATTGTGGCGCTGCCCAACACTTTAGTCCTGCTTTCCTATCTTGCCTTAAGGAGTCATGCCTCCTTTAAAAGCATCCTTACCTGAGTACATACACCAAAACCATGTCGGTGGCATTTTGGTTCCAGCTTTTTATCGCCCTATGTATAGTACCCTTTTTAGGGGAACTGCTGGGTAGGACCTACCTAAATGGGGAAATGCATCCTTCATCACTAGAGTGTACACATATCAGGTCATTACTTAATTCTTGCAACACCTCTGCACCGTTGCACCCTCACCAAGTCGGATGGCATATTCGGGTCGCCTCTAGAAGCCTGATGCCTGTGGGAGGAAATCAACCACTTCCCCCCAGTGTTTACACCCCTTGGCGCTTCACAGCAAGGGTGCTATGCTATATAACACTAAGACAACATAGTACTAATAATAGGTTCCCGCAAACTTACTCGAATGCTTCATCTACTCGACAAAGGACAAAAATCTCCAAAATATCCCTTGTTGCTCTAAGGAAACTTGTACTCCTCCTATTACTCTGTTCAGGCAACGTCGAACTCAATCCTGGTCCCACAAAATACATTACTTCACCCTCAGAGCTCACGAAGTTAAAAGGAATTTGTTTCATGCATGTCAATGTATGTAGCCTTGTAAAAAAATTCTCCTCCATCCAGGCTTGGATTACATACACCGAACCTGACATGCTTGTTATTTCAGAGTCCTATTATTTCAGAGTCCTGGCCATCCATTCCTGACAAAGAGGTCAGCATCCCCAACTATCTGCTATTCAGAACCGACAGACAAACTAGGAGTGGTGGAGTCACCATCTACATCTAGGACAAATTCACAGTCTCCATACTTGACTCCTCTTCACTTGCCAACGCATATGAATCTATGTCCTTAAAAACTGAAACTACCCCTGTGACAGCCATCAAAATCATCGGCTGCTACAGACCACCATCTGCTGGACTGCAGCTCCTGACCCACCTTTCATCTATTATGGACTCTAGTAATCTCAAAACTATTATACTGGGAGACCTTAACTACGACTGGCTGTCTAGTGCTTCACTACCTCTCAAATCCTTCTGCGATTCCCATGGACTTTCACAACTCATTGATGACCCAACACGCATCAATAAGAAAAACCCATCAAGTAGCACCCTCTTAGATGTCCTACTAGCAAATAAACCACACTTCTTCTCCCAATGTTAGTGACCACTGTTTTATTGCTGGTGTGAGAACAAACCATATGCCTAAATCCACTTTGAAATTCTCTACTAAAAGATCAAAACAGAACTTCAACCCGCTGGCTTATATCAACGATCTAAAGGCCTCCCTGCTCTGGCAGAGTTTCTTACTCGCTAAATCAGTAAACAAAGCATACGCCATCTTCCAGGAAACTTTAACAAATGCCCTCAATATCCACACTCCTCTGGTCAAAACCCACATAAAACCTAGAATGTATCATTGGTTTACTGCAGACATTAAATCCGCATTAGTAAAAAGGGACAAGCTTTAGAAAAATGCACGCAAATCACAACTTGCCAAGGACTGGTGTCTTTTCAGAACCACCAGGAACTCCTGCACAAAGTTGATAAGAGAGGCCAAGTCTAACTTCTACCGCACAGAGCTAGACACTGCCTCAAAATGCCCAACCAAATTCTGGTCCACAATAAAATACCTTTCTGGTCATACGATAGGAAACGCGCTCCCCCTCAAAAATCTCCTCGATCAATGTCATTATCAGCGATAAAAAGGAAATACTACAAGCCTTCAATAATCACTTTGCCTCGGCTGGACTAGCATTCAATAACTCACCTGCTTGCAGCCTGCACTCTCAGATGACTGCTTTGCCTTCTGAGCCAAATTTAAAAAATGCCGCCTTTTCCTCCTTACCTGCTACCCTAAAAGACATTGAAGACCTTCTCCTTCATTTGCATTTCAAGAAAAGTGCCAGTGCGGATTCTCTGGACCCCTACTACCTAAAGATTGCCTGGCATGTCCTGGCTGTGCCTATTACTCATCTATTTAATCTGTCACTATCACAGGGGTCTCTCACTAATTTATGGAAAACTGCTCAAATCATCCCACTATTTAAATCTGGGGATCCCTCTGACCTAAATAATTACAGGCCAATTTCGTTACTCCCCATACTATCAAAGCTCCTAGAAAAAATAGTGAATGGCCAGCTGCGAGCCTTCCTGGAAAAGACAAACTTTCTAAATCCTATACAGTCAGGTTTCCGAACTAACCATAGCACGGTTACGGTGTTGGCCAAGGTAACAAATGATTTGCAATATGACCTAGAAAACAAAAAGTTCATCTGCACTGTCTTCCTGGACCTCAGCAAGGCATTCGACACTGTCGACCATTGTCTACTTCTTTCTTCATTAAAAGCCTTAGGTCTAGACACCATTTCTTTGGGCTAGTTCCAGGACTACTTAACGGACAGGCACCAGCAGATCAAGTCAGAGGGGAGCTCTCCTCCCCTAAACTGCTATTAAGAGGTGTCTCTCAAGGCTCCATCCTGGGACCAATACTATTTACTACATATATTAACAGCATCAACCTCAGCATCGAGGAGGCCAACATTCACCTGTTTGCGGATGACACAGTACTCTATCTACCGGACAACACCTGAAGCTGCCTGTAAAGATCTGCAACTTGACTTCAATATCCTACAATACCAGCTTCTCAGCAAAAAACTGCTCCTCAATGCCAAAAAAAGTAAGGCAATGATACTCTCACCTGGCAGCCATCCGGCTTACCCTACTATTGGCACGTCCCCCCCCCCCATTACCACCTTATTGGGTAAAAACTTGGAGTTTGTCACCAAGTTTAAATACCTGGGGGACTGGCTAGACCACAAACTCTCCTTCAGGAACACTTGGAGGATATGGTGAAAAAACTGAGGCAGCGACTGGAGCTTTTCTACTAGATAAACCACCTTCTGACTACAGAGACAAAAAGGCAGCTTGTCCAGTCCACGTTCATCTCCTTAATTGATTACGCTGACTTCATCTATAGTCATTGCAATGCCTCATACCTGGGTAAACTTGACGTCCTATATCACAGAGTGCTGCATTTCGTCACCGGCCTCTCCTCCTCTACCCACCACTGCTCCTTATACGCTGCATTGGGTTGGACCTCCCTACAAAACAGACGCAATAGAAATGCCGCCGTATGGACATTTAAAGTGATTACTGGCAAATTACCACAATATATCTTTGATCTACTGCCTCTAAGCGGGCTCCAAAACTATGCCCTAAGGAGTTGCTGCCTAATTTCTCTGAGGATTCCTAGGGTCCACACGTGCTTTGGGAGAGCGGTGTGGAAGTGTTGTGGGATTCAAACTCAGACACCAGCGTAGATGAAACGTACTGGACAGGTTTTATTCAAAACAGGAAACAAAAACCAAAATAAAATGAACTGTTCGAATAACAAAATAAAAGAGGAATACTTCTTTCAATGAACAATCCAAAAGTTCCAGAATCCAGAAAATGATCAAAGCAAATAACTTCCCTTAGAATATACTAAGGATGGGGTCAGCTCCTTGCTGAGCCCTGGACTAGACTGACTAAGAACAGCTGTTTGCTGCTTATATAACACAAAGTTGACATGTGATCCAGAAAGCCCCTCCCCTTCTTACATAACTACAACTAAAAAACATCATCATTTATTTTAATATCATTTTGGACATATCCAGATTTTAATAAGCAAGATATCTAACCTATAGGAAGGGTTGGAACATTTGAATATCTGTTTTTAACAAATATTAACACAGAAAAGGGCTATACCTATGATCTCCAGGCTCTTCCCCTAGATTCTCTGTATAAATATATGATGTGATGGGCCGGCCGGCTCTTAGGTGAACAGAGAATAAGCTGGAGGGAGTGGAGTCCTGAGAGCATGAGGCTACAGCACTAAACTCTTCAAAAAACAACCTCCCTAAAGGTAATAATTCAAGTTCAATCATTAGTTCAGTTCAGACATTCATTATTACAGCTCAAAAAAATCATCATTACAGCTCAGACAATCATTAAATGAAATATGCAACAAAAAGAGTGTGGTTTCACAGAACCCACAGTGTTTGTCTTACTCAGTACTACAGACTAAAGCTGTGTGCTTTTAAAAAGCCAAGCAAAAGACTACCCCTCAGGACTAACACTTGGGCTTTGCTTTAAGTTTAACTTGCACTCAGCAGGAAGGCTGAGTCTCGAGCAAGCGTTAAAATGGGTATTTCTATCCCTTTAGCACTGAGAAAGCTGTACTAGAAGCTTTCCTACACTTTGACTGCATTACTAAAGTCTCTATTCGAGCCGTATTCGGGCTTCCATTTTTACTGAACAGCTTGTGCCCTAACTAGGAGGCTCTGCATGACAGCAGCAGGTATTTTTACACGCATTTGTCCCTTCAGCAACATCCCCTGATAATCACAAACTAAATAAAGGGGTTTTTGGATATTTACAAATGCCGACTCGCTTCCGCAATGTGTGCACATTTATGCAGGCATCGTGCGCACGTTTGTGTAGGCCAGTGTGCGAACAGACGTGAAGTATGGGACGGAATCGGGACTACCTCTAAGAGACTGCTATTTCAGGGATAGGGAGAGCATTAGGCAGGTGGCCTTCCTACCTAATGGGGAGCATAGAAGAAAGAAAAGAGGGCAGAGAAAGCAAAGAGGGGGGAGAAATAAAATAAAATAAATGCTGTTGCAACAGACTTGAAGTGGGGGGAGAAGGTCTCAAGAAGGTAGTAACCCAGACCATGCCACAAGCGGCCATAGGCTTCTCACTGCCAACTCTCTGGAACAAGCTACAGAAATTCTTGAAACTAAGATCCCCAATTAGTCTTGCAGTGTTCTAGACTTTATACATAAAAACATCACAGAAATATGTCGCTGTTTCCACCACCTATGAACTTCTCCCTCTCTGCGTAATATCATCCTGTGCCTTGCACACTTTAAAAACACTACCTCTCACAAACCTTATACCCTTGTCACCCTTGCCTTGACATTCCTTCCATCTCCCAAGCATCTCAACTCTTTGCTCTGACTATGCTCTCTGAGAGCCAATGACCCCACAGGGCCCTCAACTTAGTCGCCGCAAGAAACCGTGGTCTCCGGCAGTCGGCGCCCCTGAAGCCGCCACCCGAGACCACTCGATTAGACTACACTCCCTAAGATCTGAGAACCCTTCAGGGCCCCAACTTGGACGCTGCAGGCAACTGCAGTCATCGGGCAGTCGGCGCTACCCAAGCCACCACCCATATCCATTTGATCATACTCCACTCCCTGAGAGCTGAGACTCCTTCAGGGCTCCCAACCCACCCGCACGCAGGAAACCAAGGCCACTGGGCAGTTGGTGACCCTGAAGCCTTCAACCCTAAACTATAAGCCCTAAGCCATAAGTGAGTATTCTGTACAGCACACCATGCAGGACTCTTGCCCCTGCACCCCCGTACCCCTTTGCTACCTACACCTCCGCAAGGTTCCACTTAATTCCTGACCTTGTGCCCCTCTTCATATATAGCCCCCTTACCCCCAACTCCTTTTTCTCATTTTTCTTAAACATGACATGTACATAGCTAGATATATTACAGTGTGTGCCTAAATGGACTATTTGTCTTACTGTTATTTAGCTTGCTTTATTATATATTCCCATGTTTTGCATTAATGCCTGTACTTATGTGTATTGTACCTGACCTTGTGTGATGCAGGTCCACCATGTAAATGAGCTTGCTCAATGGTGTCCACCTGGATAAATAAAGATTTGATTGATTGATTGATTGACAAGGCAGGTTACTAGAGAACACCTGAAGAATTAAACCTGACCCTGAGACTGGTTCTCTAGTGGGCTTCACCTTGCAGATGTGGTGTCTAGAGTTTGTGCCTAGAGCTTCCTGACTCAGCCAGAAGCATGAAAATCAGGCATGAATATTTATGGACCTGTCCTCGCCCCTTTACCCTATAAGGAGGGAAGGCACGCTGTGCAGCTGGGTGGAGAAGAAAAGGGGGAGCAGTCTGTGGAGACCAAAGGGACACAGGGTGAGTCCAGTTTTTATGGTTGCAGCCAAAAGAAGGGGGCTGGTAGGCTTAGGGATGGTGGCAGGGTTCCTGGATTTGGGTGGCACTAGTCCCCTCTGATGAAAATGTCTGGAGGCTTGGGATCCAACTGGGTCCTGGAGCAGAAGCCTCCCATGGGAAATCACATGAGAAGTCCTGACTGTAAGAAGTGGAAGATTAAGTAATCCAATGGCATATGAGAGTAGTGGAGTACCACCCCTCAAGGGAGGTCATCAGGATCCGTGAGGACCCACTCCTGTCATCTGTACACAAAGAAGAGACAGATATGTAAACTAACCTCCATTGGGTTGCTCTTTGGAAATTAAAGGTCTAGGCAATAATTTATAAGTATGGAATCCCTGGGAGGTGCCCCAAATGAAGGTCATCAGATGGAGGGGGCCTATAAGAGCTGCGGTCAGTAAGTTCCGAGAAGGGGACAGGCATGGGAGGCTGTTTCTTTGGGCCACTAGGGTTATTAGTGTGGTGTCGGAAGGAAACACTCGTGGTCAGACCAACTGTCTACTAAATTTAGAAGTAGATCATAATGCTGATGTACTATATTCCAATGGATGCCACTTGCTGACACACTTAGACACATGCAGGCATGTTTGCCTCCAGGCATAGTGCTCGCCCTGCCTGGGAGACTGCCACACGTAAATGGTGTTGGGAGCCCCAGGCTCAGAGGCCACGAAATGGATAATAGGATTTGTAGTAAAGGTAACTTTTCTACCTTTTAATTTCTTACACTTGCAGTCCACTGTTCTAAATTAAACTTAATCCTGCCCATATTACAATAAACTTGATAATACTCATTACCCATAAGGAAACACTGATTAAAATGGGCATTTAGCAAAAATTTAAAATTAATTGTACGTTAATTTGCATTACATGCATGAACTTAATGCTTCTGAACTCAAGAGCCTGCTTCATTAATTTAAAATGGAAATTATCAGAAAATGACAGCATACTTTCAAGACATTTTATTTTAATAGCAGCGCATTACTTATTTGATTGCTTATAATAACTGGGGAGCATTTTCTCACATATGGAAACCTGGTTATAATTCGCCATTAACACACGCCGGGTTTCCAATGCTCCATGCAAGCGCCTGTCTCCGCTGTCTCCCAGAGACGACACTTCACCCATTAACTGGACACTGCCAGGATCACTCAACGGTAAGTGCTAAAAGGGAAAAAAAACCTTGCCTCTGAAAGATATTTTACTCCTGGGTCCTCGCTCCTAAACTGAAAAAAAATAAAAATAAAAGTTTCAGCAGCCACTTGACCATAGACTGCGCTTCCTCCCCCGCTTACTCCACACCAGACCATAGCTTGACTGTTTTAGTTTTACATAATTGCTGTGGTGAGAAAACACTCCCCAGCAATTATATAAAATAAAACATGGGGTTATGTGTTTTATGAGATTTCACACACACACCTTGGTGTTGGATGCTTAAACCCCTCGAGCTTCGCTCTCAGGGTGTAGCATCCAACACCTCAGGGTGTGTGTAAAATCTCATAAAACACACAACCTCATGCATTATTCTATATTTTATGTTGCTTTTAATATAACTTCTGTATTCTTTTAGCTCAAGTGGCAGCTGTACTGGTCAGTTTTGACTGAAGCATTAGACTTGTGCCAATTCATTTATTTTAGTAATCTCTGGAGATTTTTTTATAATATATTGTTTACATGCCGCACATGACTAAGTCATCTTCCAACAGGATGGACCCAGACCACAAACACACACACACACACTATGGGCATCTCTGCCACTTTCCTCATTCTGTTTTCAACCCAAAAGGCTTACTCTCACTTCCCAAAGCAGGGTCCAGCCATGACAGACACACTCCTTCCCCCTGTGAACGGAGGCAGGAGTTCCCAGGGTACAGCAGTGAGTAGACGGTAGCTGCAGATGGGGCCCGAGCATGCCTGGGATCATCCTGCATGAGTCAGGCTTCTTCTTTGCTCACATGTCCCTGCCTCCTAAGATGCCGCCACCCTGTAGGGGCTCCATACTCATGCACACAGTGCATGCCTGCGTGAAGGTAACCTCTCCCCTCCCCATTGTGCCACTGCTGCACTGCCACATGTGGTCTCCCAGATGGCAGTCTTGTAGTCACAGCAGCTACCCTGCCTCCCTAGAGTAAGACAGCATCCTCTGGGACACTTGATATCCTCCACCCCACCACCACCCTCCCCACCCCAATGAGTGAGCCCTCCACAGCTCTTTCCTAAACTGAGGCACCTGCATTGTGAGCTGCAGCCCTAACACTGGATTGGCAGACCAGCCTAGCTCTAGACGTTTAGTAAGGATTTGGAGGCCTCATCCAGACACACTGGCCATATATAGTAACATATTATAAAGAAATGTTTAGTATACTCCAGAGTATGTGTACAAGGACAGTATTAGTGTATCGGGCACAATCTGACACTTACAGTACCTCATGTGCAGCACAAACTCTTCTGAGTTCTCCTCATGCAAACCAATATAAGATTATTGTACACAGCTGGACCTTTTTGTTGATGGATTTCGATACACACCAAAAAGCTGTTGCAGGACAGTTCATTACACACCAAAAAAACTGTTTTAGGACAGTTCAAAGGTCAAAAAAGCTGTTGTAGTATAGTAGCTCTGTAACTACTATACTACAGCAACTTTTACATTCTATGTCCAAGCACTGACTCCCTCGCATCATGGCCAACTACTCGGAGCTCAATACTGGACAGCGCAGTACAGAACCCATTTCAGTTTAGTGATCATTTTAGTGAATACAAAGCCTGCTACCTGCTAAAAAAATGAAGATTTGCTAAGATTCTGCCAAAGAAATGAAGATTTACTGAGATTCTAAAGAAGGTGAGCTGCTACGCATGCAGACACAGCAGCACAGCAAACAGAGTGGAAGTGATAGCAGTGGGCACAGTTAGAACCTAAAAAAGAAGCATTTGTCAATGCCGAATGTTGTCTTGCTGTTTTTGGCATTGGTAGTGCAGGAGTTAGAGAGACGCATAATAGGAATAGCAGTGAAGTATAGAACCGACACCCCACCCTGCAGAGAGTGACAGGCATTGGGGTGTGCGTTTGGGTCACTGGCAATAACACTCATGCCATTTCACCTCACCCTACCCTGCAGAGTCTGACAAATATCGTGTTGTGCCTTGGGGTCACTGGGCCTTATGCTCACCCCATTTCATAAGTAAGTATGTTGAGATGGGTGCAGCATAGGAGAATGGGTTGAACTTTGGGGTTGAAGAGTCCAAGGCACACGATGCCTGTTAGTGGCTGCAGGGTGGGGGTGGAGGACTAATGGCATGAGCACTACAGCAGACAATCCAAGGACACACCCCTGATGCCTTTTAGTCTGTACAGGGTGGGACGTAATAGTTAGAAACCCTAACACCTCAGGGGTTTGTTGGTATTTGCACTCCAAATTTTAAAACATGGCCTTTTTGTGACCCCACCTCGTGAAAGCATTTGGGACATCTGCTCATGAACAGTGTCCCTGTGATTTTGTTAATCTGTCTCAAACATTGATTTCCCACAGTGACCGCGCCATTCTGTACCACATTAAAATGTCAGCTGCACCATTGATAAGGAGGTGTGAAGAGATGGCAATGTTGAAAATCTGGAGTGAAAATATTAAACATTCTCGAAGTTATGAGTGTGTGTGAAAACTGCGCATCGCACGCTCGTAACACAATCATTTAGTGGAATTATTTCACCAAATTTTTAACATAGCCATTTTGGGACATCTGCTCATAAACAGTGGCACTATGATTATCTTAATCTGCCCGAACGTTGATTTCCCATAGCGACTGCGCGATAGTGAGCCAGATGTGCGAAACTACATTTCAGGCAGGATGTGACAAATGTCCGCTGTACTGTTCATAAGAAGGTGTGCAAAAATGACAATGTTGAAAATCTGGAGTGAAAATATTACAAATTCTAAAAGTTACGACTGTGCGTGGACACTGCGCAACGCACACTTGTAACATAGTCATTTTATGGAATTTTTTCATCAAATTTTCAACATAGGCATTTTAGGATCTCTGCTCATGAGCAGTGTTACTGTGATTTTCTTACTCTGTTCTGAACATTGTTTTCCTAGAGTGACTGCTCCACTGCGTGCCAGATGTGAGAAAACAAATTTCGAGTAGGATGTGTAAAATGACAGCTGTACTGTTCATAAGGAAGTGTGAAAAAATAGCAATGGTGAAAATCTGGAGTAAAAATTTTCAACATTATTGAACTTAGGAGCGTGCATGAAAATTGCATAACGCACACTTGTAACACAGTCATTTTATGGATGTTTGTCACCTAATTTTCAACATAGGCATTTTAGGACCTCTGCTCATGAACAGAGTCACTGTAATTTTCTTAATCTGTCCCAAACACTGATTTCCCACAGCCACCGCGCTATTCTGCATAGGAAATGCGAAAACACAATTCAGCCAGGATGTGAAAAATGACAGCTGTACTGTTCATAAGGAGGTGTGAAAAAATGCCAATGTTGGACTTCCGGTGACGTCACCAGGATGACTGCAAGCTAATTTCAACAGCTCCGCTCCCGCCTAATTAAACTTATTATCTCCCACCAAATAAACTACTTTGCTGTCTCTGAAAATTGATCTCAAGGACAGCTTAGGATGGCAGGGAAGCAACAACGTGGAAAAAAATTCAAATCTCTAAGTAATTTAGCGAAATTAAAACAGCTATTGCTTGACAAAGATATGGAAGGATTTGCGGCCCAGTCACATTGAAGACAAACGGCTTCTGAGTCCTCTGGAGAACCTGAAACGTTTGAGACCACTGACCCTGAAAACATACAGTGAACCCTGCAGCAAATCCTCTCCATGGTCACTAGAATTGATACCTCATTGGCAGACCTTAAAAAAGATGTGCAAACATTAAATAAAAAGGTATTGTTAAATGCCACGAATCTTACCCTAGTCTCGGAGGCCCAGAAGAGCTCAGACAGATTAGTGCTGCTGCTACTTCAAAGGGATAGAGAAGTCCAACGCCGGCTAGAGGACTTAGAGAATAGATCATGAAGAAATAATTTCAGAATTCATGGCATACCAGAGGATGCGGAAGAGGGATTCCTTCAGCGGCCGATTTTGTGCAGCATGTCTTACGATCAGTCCTCCTCTCAAGCATTTTGGATATTAAGCTAGACATAGACCGAGCACACGATCCCTCATGGCAAAACCCCAAGACCCGACTGCTAGGCCTCATTCACTGATAGTGCGGATGGTCTTTTTTCAAAGCAAAGACTGGATCTCGCAAGAAGCATGGTGACATAGAGACCTTAAATATAAAGATGCGCCGATCTTTTTTGACCAAAACTTCTCATCGGCCCTGCAAGCAGAGTGACAGGCAGTCAAAAGTGTCATCAGAGATTTAAAGCTTAAAAAAGGGGTTAAAGCTCAATTGTTATTCCCTGCTAGAATCAAAATACACTTGGACACAGGCATCAAAATATTTCCTAATCTGGTGGATGCTATGCAAGTTCTGCAAAATCTGGATATATCTCTTCCCAATCTGGAAATGCAAAAGTTGGAAAACAAACTTAAGTCGGAGATGTGGTCTAAAGTCCCTACCTCCAAAAGTAGGAAAAGAATAATTCCTGGATCTTACCCACAAGAGGCTTCCTCGGACATTCATGAACTGATTACAGGGGCAAAGCAACACTTGCACGGAGACAGTAGCCAGAATCAATCGACCGAGATGTTGTCTTGCCGTAGAGAGAAGATGTGAGAGGAGCTGAAACACCAACCGCTGAGGAGCGACAGTTTAAAGGAGCAGACTGAACTTATACTAACAATGTAAAGTATGGCTGGGGAGGGGTGGAAGAAATAAGGAGTGGGTATAGTTCAAGAAATTTAAAGCCAAATAAATAAACGGCGCAAAATAGAGGGGGGTCCACGAGAGAGGGGGGAAGCAGGAAGACAGCAAGTAGCAGAGAATATTAAGAGGGTAAACTAATAGGACCTGGAAATTTATTTTGGACCAGAAAGAAAAGAGTTTGAATGTTAGGGGGACGCTATGCTTAGGAAAGACATTCATCCATATAGAACGAGCATCCTTGAGATGGGTCTTATCCCAGAAACAGAATTAATCTCAAGGGGGATTTGATGAAGTAGCGAAGAGATGACTGTCTGCTGTTCTCGCTCCCGGGGGGCCTTGATAATGCATTTCCAAACCTTAGGGTAAAATTGATATGGTAGTTATCTGAAGACTGTTTGAGTGGTGGGGTGGTGGGGCTCTCAGGAGGGGGGGAGTGGGCAGGGCAACTTCAAATACTAAAGAAGGATAGTCGTGGTGATTAACAGCAAGACCAAAACATTGTTTGAAGGGTCCCACATAGAATGATGGAAATGGGTGGCCAGAGATGCTGATGGGATGAGAGGGGGTTCATGTTGGGAGGCTGAACCAAGAGCCCTTAGATGGAGATGAAGATCTGGTGAAGCCTCCCTCTGCCCTCTTGCCTTCCTGGGTGTGCCTAGGATCTGGAATGCCCCCTGATCTCGAAGAAGTGACAATCTACCAAAGGGCGTAAGGGCTAAAATAGAGGGGGAGAGACAATAGATAGAAATATACTAATATGGTAGACCCAACCACTGAGACAGTGATAGAGACGAGTTCGCTTTACAGGAGACCAGTTACCTAATACCCCCTATTAGCCTTTGGAAGAGTCACTGATGGGTCTTGCTAAAGTAATGTACAATATGAAAAGTCTGACCCCAATCTCATTACTACTTCTCTCCTGAAAAATGTGAGAAGAAAGAGAAATGGGGTAGTAAGGGAGAACCAATGGAAGGGGGAGGGGGGTAAATGGCATACCGGAAATGAAGGAAGTAGGGTGATTGAGAGAAGAGATGAGTCCCCTCCAAATATTATAGCTGAGCTCCCAATATAATCTAGAAAGGGGAAAAGGGGATAAATGCACAAAGCGAGGGACAGGAAGACCACTTCAGATAAGAGGATTACGGTTAATGATCACCAGTTACTTAACCAGGAGTAGTACCAAGACATCAGTGGGACTTTAAGAAAGATAGAACCACTGCAATAAAACTCCAGTTTGCTAATAAAGACACAATTTGAAATAAGGGGACTTCAGAAGGTTATTAGAAAGACGGAGATAGGTGGGGGAGGGAACAATACTGTAAGGGAGATGCAAAAATATAAAAGAAAGACAGTGCGGAGTGGAGAATCACGGGAAATCTGATACCAAATCTATAGCTTGGGATCGTTCCTTTAGTGACGGTTAAAAAGGGGTGGTAGGAACTCCCTACTTGGGAGTCAACCTATACCTCTTGCCCCAAACTTACAGGGCACTTCTTGGGTCAAAAGTTGACCCCCCATGGTGCTACCGTGGGTTTCACTTGGAAGTCATGGGAAATGATATGAAGTTACTGTATATAGTTTTAATGTTATTAGTTGTGAGAGTACCTCAGATAGGTACTAAGTTTGTAGATGTTTTTTTACAATTTAAAGTTCTGAAAGTTTTAACCTTTAATTTTTAGGTCTTGCAGGTTGGATAGAGGGGGACAGGAAAGGGCAGGATTGGCCGAGGCTTTGGTTCATGGCTGATGTACTTTTACATATACTATGTCTCCGCTGAATATTATCTCACATAATGTGAAAGGTGTCAACTCCCCAGTCAAGTGTTCTAGATTACTAACTGAGCTTCAACATCTGGGATGTGATGTTGCCTTCTTGCAGGAGACACACCTCTCAGAACTGGAACATACTAAGCTTAGGAGAAGGTGGGTGGGCCAAGTGGTGGCAGCTTCGCATCCAACAAATAAAAAGGCTGGAGTAGCGATCTTGTTCACACGTAATAGCCCCCTGAAAGTTCATTCTACAGAAGAAGGGTACCAAGGCAGATTTATTAGAGTAACGTGCATGATACATAATAAAATGCTGCATCTAGTAAACATACATGCCCCAAATGTGGGTACAGAAAAGTTCCTAGGAGAGGTTTGGAGGAGGTGGGAGGTCTGGATAGTCGGCAACATGGGTTTGTGCCAGGTAGATCATGTCTAACCAATCTTGTGGAGTTCTACGAATGGGTAACATCAGAACTGGACAGGGGAAAGCCTGTGGATGTATTATTCTTGGACTTCAGCAAGGCGTTTGACTCTGTCCCCCACAATGGTCTGGTTGAGAAACTGATGGGGTTAGGAGTAGGCCCTTTGATGGTCAGATGGATTGAAAACTGGCTAGCTGGACGCACCCAGAGAGTAGTGGTCTGTGGGGAGCTCTCGAACCCTAGAGAGGTCAGTAGTGGAGTACCGCAGGGCTCGGTCCTGGGTCCGATCCTGTTTAATGCATACATATCTGACATCAGGGAGGGTATTGGATGTGAAATGAGTCCCTTTGCTGATGACGCCAAGATAGGAGCAGTACTTGAGGGAGAAGAGGGGAGGTTGGCCCTGCAAGGGGACCTGGACACCCTGGAAAGCTGGGCTCACACATTTAAATTAAATTTCAGTATCACCAAGTGCAAGGTGTTGCATCTTGGGCGGGGAAACCCTAAACACAGGTACACCCTGGGAGGGGAGGCGCTGAGGCCTCAATAGGGGAAAAGACCTGGGGTCATGGTGGATGCGTATGAATAACTCTGAGCAGTGCAGAAGAGCGGCTAGCAAGGCAAACAGGATGTTGGGATGCATCGAAGGGGGATCACCCTAGAGCAAGGAAGTGATTTTGCCGCTGTACAGTGGACTGGTTAGACCACACCTTGAGTACTGTGTGCAGTACTGGAGACCACACTTGAAGAGGGACATACAGCTCCTGGAGAGGGTACAGAGGAGGGCAACTAAGATGATACAAGGGCTAGGATTTGACATGATGAGGACAGACTTGAGGAGCTCTGCCTGTTTTCATTGGAGGAGAGGAGACAGGGGGACATGATTGAGGTCTTCAAGTACCTCAAGGGAATAAATAGGGTAAACATGGAGGATCTTAGACTAAAGCAGGGAGGTATTACCAGAGGGCATGGTTTGAAGTTGGAAGGAGGAAGGGTGAGGGGGAGAGGAGGAGGTTTTTCATTGAGAGGGTGGTGGACCCTTGGAATGCACTGCCTGGTGAGCTGGTTCAAAGATCCACAGTGGAGGGCTTCAAGAGAGGGTGGGACAGACACAGAAAGTGGATGTATCAGATGATGGCCTGTCCCAGGGGGGTGGGGATGGATGATAGGGGTTTCTGGAACACAAGGGAGGGGAGGGGAGGGCCTCGGCACCCAACTAGGGATTTGAGGTTCGAGCAGACTCGATAGACCGTAAGGCCTAATCTGCTAGCAAATAGTATGTTAGGTTTTCAACAAATTGTCCGATCTACCCCAGGGCCAGGTGCTGGTGGGTGGAGATTTTAACACAGTATTCTCCCTACAGATGGACCGCTCATCAGGCAACCAATACACTAGTAAAGCAGCGAGCAAAAAACTTAGAGCACTAATGGAAGAATTTGGATTGATGGATATATGGAGAGCTCAGCAGGTGGGAGAGAGAGATTACACCTTTTTCTCAGGGGCACAAAGCTCTTATTCACGTATAGATTTCTTCCTTACATTTAAAACAGACTTGCACCTGTTTGCGCATTCTAAAATACACCCAATCACCCTGTCCGACCACAGCCCAATCTCCATTAATTTGTCTATTGGTCTGGAAGGCAAATCACCCTTATAAAGACTCAATGTCTCACTACTAAATGAGGAATCCTTTAAAAAACTTATGATTACAACGATAGAAAATTTAGAGAAAGATTCACCTATAGAAAATTGCTCACCTATGATTTGGTGGAATACCTTAAAATCTGTTGTTAGAGCCCAGATAATTAGTTATGCATCGGCCGGGAAAAAATAAGCAAAGTCCAGAAAAAAGATACTAAGGGAGAAATTGTCTGTATTAGAGGCTGTGCATAAGAAATGCACAGGATCTAAGCAAATCCTAAAGGACCTAACTCAAGTTAGATCAGAATTACAAGAATTGGGGAATAGAAGAGCTGAGGGACACCTTAGATTTTCTAATCAAAAATATCACGAGATGGGTTGAAGGGCACTGAGACTTTTGGCCTTCCGCCTCTGGAAAAAACAGGCCGAAAGACATGTCTCAGTTATAAGGGACATGTCAGATCCAGATAAGTCCTGGTCTAAACTGATGGATATTGCTTTTCAGTTCAGGGCATTTTACAGAGAATGATACACTGAAAACAAAGTAGAGAAAGGGGTCAGAACGGAAACATTAACTTTTTTAGATTCCATTAAATTACCAACTCTGCCTCTGAAGGCACAGGAAGCTCTCTCTGCCCCAGTCTCTGTGCAGGAAGCCTTGAGGGCTATACAGGATCTCCCGGCCGGGAAAATGCCTGGTCCAGATGGCCTATCGGACGAATGGTATAAGAAGCTGAGTAAAACCCTAGCACCCCGGTTAGTGCACATCTATAACATCAGCCTAGAAGAGAGTGCTTTCCCGAAGTCGTGGAAAGAAGTCCTGATCACAGTCATCCTGAAACCAGGAAAGCCCCAGTCCCATTGCGCATTCTATAGACCAATCTCGCTCCTTAATCAGGATCTAAAAATCTTAACCCGTATCCTTGCATCTAGATTACAACAACATATAGAAATGTTAGTACACCCTGATCAGACAGGATTCATACCACGTAGACACTTACAAGATAATGTTAGAAAACTTCTTAACATTATCACACATAAACACCCTCCAAACTCAAATCCAATGGCAATATTTTTAGACGCTGAAAAAGCATTCGATTGGGTGAATTGGATATATATGAGAGAGGTAATGTCAAGGATGGGCGTAGGGAGCAATTTCCTCAAATGGGTAACCTTATGCTACCAGGATCCAACAGCCCGAGTCAGAGTCAATGGCACAAATTCGGACTTATTTTACATAAACAGAGGAATAAGGCAGGGATGTCCCTTATCTCTGTTATTGTTCGCCCTTATGATGGAACCACTGGCTCAAGCCATTTGGGACAGACCAGATATAAAGGGGATATTAATTAATAGCATAGAAAATAAATCTCTCTATATGCAGATGACACCATAATATATTTAGAAAAACCTGAGACCTCAGTCCCAGAAGTACTTCAAATATTAAATAGATTCGGAAAGATATCTGGCTTCAAGGTAAATATAGAAAAAAACAGAAATTTTAAGCCTGGATGGGCCTCCGCATAAAGAGCTACAAAATCTTCTACCCTTTAAATGGGTTAAAGATAAAGTTAAATACTTAGGGGTATCCATACCCACCGACCTGACTAAGCTCCATTTTTACAATTACCAATCATTAAAAGAAAAAGTATTCGAGGATCTGCACAGATGGCAAAATCTTCCTCTTAGCTTCATGAACAGAATTGAGGCAATGAAGATGAATATTTTGCCTAGATTCATATTCTTGTTCTCTACTCTTCCCCTCCTAATCAATCCAATCAATGGAGCAGAGTGGCGGAGCTGAGAAGAAAACTATCTAACTTTATCTGGGCAGGGTGTCACCCACGTAAAAGATGGTACATGCTAACAGAGGCCAAAGATAAACCGGGGTTGGGAGTTCCCGACCTACCAAAGTATTACCTAGCGGTTCAGACAACTCCAATATTAAAAATGCTGAAGCCGGAAAAGGGAGGGGGTTGGTATGAACTAGAGGAAAAAGCTCACCCATGGATACCTCTGAGGTTTTTGCCCTGGATAATTAAGGCTTCAGATCTTAAGGACCTAAATAACATCTGGACGAAAAATACACTTAGGATCTGGCTTAAGACGAGATAATGGTGGGAGATATTTTCCACTACGTGGAAGTATATCCCACTGAAGTACTTACCACAGTTCCCGGCCAACCATAATGACCCCTGCTGGGGTAGATGGGCAAATAAGGGGCTTAAATATCTGCATCAAATGGTCAATGAGGAGGGTGTTAGAACTTTTACAATGCTTGAAGAGGAATTTAAGATTCCCCACAAAGACTTTTTTAGATACCTCCAATGTAGACATTTTATAACCAACACGGCGGGGACTGGTGCTATACAAAGTAACCCAGACCCCCCCCCCCCGGTGATGTATATATATCAGAAAAGTTACATGGCAGATACAAAAAAAGTTCATTTCATACATACATCAAACACTTACAAAAAGTTAATTTCATACATACATCAAACACTACAGGAAGGCACAGGTTCCTTATATATTCAAGCAGTAGGAAATAAATGGCAAGCCGAATATAAGAACCAAATATCAAATAAAGACTGGAGTTGAATCTGGCAGGGAATACATAAAACAACAAACTCCCCAGTGTGGAGGGAGTTTAGATAGAAAATCTCAACAAGGTACTGTATCACCCCTGATATTTTTTCTAAATATAGAACCTCCCAAATTGATAGATATTGGAAGGGATGTCCAGACAAGGGCTCCCAGTTCTATATTTTTTGGAGTGCCCTAAGATAAGAAACTATTGGGCGGAGATAGCTGCAGCCATTAAAGAAGTTTTGCAGTTAGAAAACCTACCAGAATTTACGCATATGGTACTGGGCCTCCCCCCTCCAGGAGTGAAGTCAAAAGCCCAAAGATACTTATTCTTTATACTGATTGATAGCAGCAGCTTCCAAATCTATCACGCAACGCTGGCTCACTCCAGATAGGTTATCATACTCAGCACTGTGGTCAAATGTGATTAACATTGAGACATTGGAGGCTCTGACTGCTCAACTCAGACTCCAAACAGACCAATTTAATTCAAGGTGGCTTTCCTTCTTCGAATATGTGGAGACCAAAAAAGGTACACCAATATTAGAACAACTCTTACCGAAATAGAGAGTATAATACCCTTTAGTCTCTTGGTTGGGAGAAAACCTCTGTAACCTATGTCCTATACCTGTAAGACCCAATCTTAATCCCAGACATGAGTTGCCTGCGTAAATCAAACCAGTTTTTAAGGTTAAATTCATCCCCAGTTTGGGGAATTTAATCAAGTAAGACCCCCTTTTTTTTATCTCCCCACATTCTGTAAATATTCCCCGTTTTGTATGTTCTTGGTATTAATATAAATATATGGTATGATTTGTACAATAAACTGTAATTCAAAGCAAACATAGAGGAATATGGGAAGGAAATAGAAAACACACAGAACAACTGCTTGTTTTTTCATGAGTTGGTTTATTGAAAAGGTGTTGGTGGGTGGAGGGAAAGGAATGTTTGGGTGATGAGTTGCTGGAGTAGAACCTGATATCCTCTGGCTGTATGGGAGGAGGAGTGCCTCTGACAAATCTCACCATCTGGGAAAAAGCACGAGTACTCTGTCCAACCTGTAAGATGTAAAAAGGAAAAACTCTGAACAAAGGTTATATATAGAGGAATGTGATCCTATATAATGCTTTGTAATTGATGTGTTAATATGGAACTATTTGTGTGTCTTCCTGTTAACTCCTGTAATGATGTACAATGTAATATGGAACTGAAAATGGAAAATTAATAAAAATTAAGTTCCAAAAAACAAGAAAAAATGCCAATGTTGAAAATCTGGAGTGAAAATATTACAAATTTGCGAAGTTATGCATGGAAACTGCACTACTCACACTCATAGCATGGTCATTTATTGGACTTTCATCACCAAATTTTCAGCATAGGCATTTTAGGACCTCTGCTCACAAACAGTGTCACTGTCATTTTTTTAATCTGTTCCGAACACTGATTTCCCACACACTCCTATTCTGCATTGGAAGTGCGAAAACACATTTCTGCCATGATGTGAAAAATGACAGCTGTACTGTTCATAAGAAGGTGTGGGTAAATGCTAATGTTGAAAATCTGGAGTGAAAATATTACAGATTCACAAAGTTACGAGTGTGTGTGGAAACTGTGCACCACACGCTCGTAAAAAAGTCATTTTTATGTTGGCGCGCTTGCACAGCCAACATCTTGAGGTAGTGCAGATTTGGAGGTATGGTCACTGTTGGGCAAATGCAGGGCACGCAACAGTAGGTGCATCCCTCATTTCCCAATCAGCCTGCATGCCGGCACCACACCACCTGGGCGAGCACATCTAAGAAAAGGTCTGCTGCAATGCGAGCAAAGCTCGTCACATGCAGCGGACCCTTCCTACGTGCTCACCAGCTAGAAACATGGCGGCACAGTGGCCGCCTAAACTGCCAACTCGGGGTGCCCAATCCCCCAGTCGGCTTACTCCTGCCCAGCATAAAGCTTCTAGGGAGCCCACTCCCGTCAGCAGAATGTGTCTCAACCCCGCTTTTGTTATTTGCCCGATGGGGTTGCCCAATCCCCATTGGCATCCGCCTCCTTTCTGGTTTAATGTGCCGACAGGGGAGCCCGCTTCCCATTGGCATAATGCTCCCCTTCTTCTGTGCCGACAGCGTGCCCAATCCCTCATCGGCTACTGTACCCCCAAAAAGAAACCACCTGTAAAAAAGAAAACCATCCGTGATGTGTTTTTTTTTAGTACCTGTAAGCAGAAAATGGTCCTCCTAATCTTCCTACCCACCACCCGCACCCACCCATGGCGGGTGGCGAGAGGGCTACCAGTGGACCACCAGGGTGTCCATAGCTCATTCCGCCCATGATCAGGTGCCGGGGGGGTTTCCACTGGACCACCAGGGATGTTTAACCTATGCCCGCAATCAGGCACTGGGGATTAGTCCACTGGGCCACCAGGGCTTATATTTACAACTTCCCATGATCGGTCGAAGGGGATCAGTCCACTGTACCACTAGGACTTTATTCGTCTTATGCCCATGATCGGGCGGGGGGGCATGATGCCCCCTAGGAAGGGTGCATGTGGACTGTGTCCTGGGTGGTCGGGTGGCCACCCACAGCAGGCAGCTGCCGTGTTACACCTTTCAATATGGTGGCTCATCTGTGGGTGGCCAGGACTTGCTCCTGGTTTCGCCAAGCTCAACATTGCACCCCCCTGTGTGGCACAAGGCAGGTATGTACTGGCATATGCGCCGCACATCCCGGGCTGAATATTGGGATGTGCTGTTTATGCATGGGCATGCTTCCTGCACTTGTGCCGCATACATTTCACTAGTGTGCCCCGGTGCATCAGGGGTTGCGCAGCACAACCTGCCCCTTTGAATATCGTGCCGGGGTGCATTGGTGGGTTGTGCATGGTGCAACCTTGTTGCCCCATGCACAGCTCCTTTGAATATCCCACCCTTAGTGTTTTGTTTACAGAGCTGATGTGCTAGTATTCTAGTGGCTCTAGGGCCTACGTCATAGTACCTGTGCCTTAAATGAAGTAATGCCATCTCTGTCTTATGTGTATAAATAGCATCTGTTTCTTTCTTTGTTCTTATTAATTGATCTTGAACCATACAATCTCTTTGTTTATGAACAATCTGCAGAAAATGATAGGTCTCCTGCAGGTCTGCAAGTTGCTTTAGTCGTTCGTGGTGTTTCCTAGTAGTGTATGCTATGATCTGTCCTCTAAGGACCACTTTGAGGGTGTCTCAAATAATCATGTATGATTATTCCCCCGATAATCCCAGGATTTCTGTGATTTGTCCTTTCAGGAATGTTCAGTACTCCTCCAATCTCAGATAATATGTGTTCCATCATGGTATACCGTCACTACATTGACAACTTTACAGTGACATGGTCGATACCAACAACATTGCCATGTCGCTGTAAAGTTTTCCTGGGACCCCAGCACCCTTCCTCAAGGTCCTGCACCCCATCCCTGACTCAATTCCATCTCGGAGTTGGGAATCTTAAGTAGAGGGGTGGGAGGGCACAGCCCCCCACAAAAAACGGATATTTTATTACGGCAGCACCATCCCGACTGCAATTGCACTCAATGCAGTGGTATCGGGGAAACGTCGTGTCGACAAGAAATTGGCAATGTGGCATTATGGATCCGTTCATTCGCCACTGAGTTTTAGGCCGGAACTGCGTGAGGCAGAGATATGTGTGTGCTGGGGCATGATATGATATGAGAATGTCTCCTAGTTCACATTTGGTATTCCTATGTATATATTCTTTCTGTGTGTTGCTATAATCTATTCTGGTATATAGTCCATGTACCGCAGAATAGTGAGTATAGTTCCTATCAGTTTTATGTAAATCTCACCAGATATCTAGCCACTGCAGTTCTTTCAATATGGAGGCGCATTTTTTATGTGCCACCAGTTGCCTCGGTGGCCGGGCATTAGTCGTGTCCCAAGTGTCGGACGTAAGCATGTTGAAGTCTCTAGCTAATAGTAACATTCCTGAGGTGTTCATTGAAATAAGGTCTAGGAGCTTTTTAATGTCCGGCATTTTGGTTCCAGGTGGGATATAAATAGATACTAAGGTAACCTCGAAATCTTGTACCAGAATTAATCTACTCTCTTTATTCGTGACTGCCCTTTGTTCCTGGAAAGCTGTAGCATGACAAACTAATATGGCCACCCACCCTTCTTTTGCCCTTAATGAGCTCTGAGCTATATACTTATTTAAACCATATTTATAAAGCATGTTCCTTGGTGTCTAGGTGTGTCTCCTGTAAGAAATAAGGTCTGTTCATTCCTTCTTAATATGTGCAAATGTGCCTGATCATTTCACGGGGTTATTCAATCCATTCACATTAAGTGAATACCAATGCAAGTCAGTACCCATCATTACCATCAGTTAGCAAATGTTCAATCTCCTCTGGCATCCCCTCCCCCCCACATCCCCCTCTCCTTTTTATCATGCGTATAGTTGTGCAGTAAAACAAACATAAGATGGAACAAACATTAGTAACATCATAACCTTTGAACAGCATGGGTTGCCAACTGGGTATCCAACTAGTAATGGCAAACTTTGGCTTCCAAAGTAGGAGCCTTAACATAGGCTCTGGTTTTGTAGGACACGTCTCATGATCTGGGGTAATCTTTACCCCTAAGGGAAAGGCCTAAATAGCATATTCACTATGTGGTAGTGTGTGTCAGGAACGACGTCAGAAGAAGTGCCATGCAGAGCCCCCTTTTGTCATTCAAATTCCACACATATTGGGCTGGATAGCAGCAAAGATGGGCCAGTTTTCTTGTTCCATGTCTGCAGGTTGATGGTAGGGCCAGAAAGCCTGCCGGCACCTTTAAGTCTGGATGGAGGAGACTACCTTACCATCTGGGTGGTTTTACATGGTTTAGTTTGATTTGATTTAGGTGGACTACTAGGTACCTTCAAGTTCACCAGTAAGGTGTTCGAGTCTTCCATATCCCCCATGGGGTCTAACCATGCATATGGATCAGGTTCACAATACTAACTAGTAGTCACTCCACCAGCCCAGAATTCCAATGTGCTATTATTCTGAAAATCATGAGGCATCCCCACACAACGATTATACTACCCTGGTGACTCTGCAGTCTTATTGTGAGATGGCCTCCACTGCTCTAAGTGGGTATCGTGTATCTCCTTTTCTGTTATTGCTGATGCCATAGTCTATTTCAAGCTCATATTTAGACTAGTTGTAAGCTTTCTGAGGAGGGAGAGTCTGACTAAGTAAATAGCTCCATGTGGTGTCCTAGAGATTAAGTACCTCCACCAGTCCCCTAGGAAGACAGAGCCATTACCCTGCATCTCGTGTGGTGTGGTCCCCCATCCCCAATACTCAGCAGCTGAATACTGGCAACAGTACCCAACAAGTACCCAACAAGACCCAAAGGGGAGGAGGACAAGGCTCAGAGTGGTATATAGGCCACTGTCCCAAAGTGAAGAGCTGGATAGAGAGCTACGGGAGCAGATAAGAAAAGTCTGTTCAAAAGGGCACACAGTGATAGTCGGGGACTTCAACATGCCAGGGGTAGAGTGGAGTACCCCATCTACCACAAGTGCCAAAGAACAGGTCATCCTGGATGCCTTCCAGGACAGCTTCCTAGCACAATTGGTGGGGCAGTCTACCAGAGGGGGGAACATACTAGACTTAGTGCTCTGAAACAGCGAGGGAGTGAAGGAGGTACAGGTGGAGGACCCCATGGCAGGGAGCGACCACCACATAGTGTGGTTCTCCCTTAGTATGAGTAGGGACAGCCAGCACAAGGACGAGGGTGATTGACTTTGAGCAGGCATACTTTGGGAGGATGACGGTCATATTAGGAGAGCACCTTGCCAGAATCCAACAACATATGGATACCAACCAGAAGTGGGAGATAATCAAGGCTAGCCTAACTGAGGCCACACACTCCTGTTCAAAGCTCCAAGGGGAAAACGGCCAGGTCCAGGAGACCAAGCTGGTTATCTAGGGAGGTGGTTGGGAAGATCAAGGAAAAAAAAGCCACCTTCAAGAAATACATGAAAACCAAACAGGAAGAGGATAGGGAGGAGTACGTGAGGAAATCAAGGGAGGTGAGCAGAGTAGTCAGGGCAGCCAAGGCAGCAAAAGAGCTTAGGCTGGCACAGGAGATTGCAGAAGGAGAGAAAGATTTCTTCCATTACATAAGAGAGGGAAAAAATGCAAGGATCAGATTGTTAGAATAAAGGTGAAAGGAGGTGGGCTGAAAAGGGGAGGGGGGATCAGTCAGAAGCACTCGATAAGTACTTCTGTTCTGTGTTCACCAGAGAAAAAATTGGACCAATTCCTCAGGGGAAGGTAGCAGAGAGTATACAAGGGGGTGGAGAACATAGAGGGGGTAATACAAGAGAGCAGGGTACTAGAAGGTCTGAGGGCCCTGAGGGAGGACAAGGCACTGAGTCCAGATGGCATACACTCCAGAGTGCTGAAGGAAATGGCAGAGGTACTGGCAGGCCTATTTAACACCTTCCTGGAGACTGGATGCATACCTCAGGACAGGAGGACAGCACATGTGGTGCCCATTCATAAAAGCGGACCCAAGGATAAGCCAGAGAATTATAGGCCAGTCAACCTAACCTCCATCGTGGGGAAGCTCATGGAGTCCATCATCAAGGAGAGGATTGTAGCATTCCTGAAGAAAAATGGTCTTCAGGACAACAGGCAGCATGGATTTGTCTCTGGTAGATCATGTCAAACAAACATGGTGGACTTCTATGACTGGGTAACAAGAGCACTAGACAAGGGTCAAGCAGTGGATGTCCTGTACTTGGACTTTAGTAAGGCCTTTGAATCAGTGCTGCATGGGAGGTTGATAGGCAAGTTGGGGAACCTGGGAGTGGGAAAGAGGTTAGGGGAGTGGGTCAAAAACTGGCTGAGTGATAGGCAGCAGAAAGTTTTCATATGGGGGTGGCTCTCATCACCAAGGGCTGTGACTAGCGGGGTTCCTCAGGGCTCGGTGCTGGGACCGGTGCTCTTTGGCATATTCATTGCTGACATATCAGATGGGGTCAACAATACCTCTCCCTAAAGGTGGTGACCCCTCCTCCCCGAGCAACTACCGTCCCATCTCCCTTCTCCCCCTTACTGGCCAAAATCCAGGAGCACTTTGTTCTCTCACAACTCTCCTCCTTTCTCGACTCCTCCTCCTTCTTCACACTTTACCAGTCTGGATTTAGGAAATCACACTCCACCATCACCTCACTACTAAGTCTCACCGATTCCATCCTCACAGGTATGGATAATGGGCACACCTCCTCAGCCATCTTTGTCAACCTTGCAAAGGCCTTCGACACTGTCTCCTGCGCCCTTCTACTATCCAAGCTCTCACTCGCTGGACTCTCAGGAGCTTCCACCAGTTGGTTCCACTCCTACCTGGTAGGCAGATCACAATCAGTCAGAATTGGCTCTTATACTTCGGACTCTCTCCCTGTCACCACAGGGGTCCCCCAAGGCTCAGTCCTTGGCCCAATACTGTTTTTCATCTCCTAAATGACCTGCCCTCGGCCTGCCCACATACATCCATTCACATGTACACAGACGATACAGTACTGTATGCATCAGGTCCCTCCTCCTCTGAAGTGACTTCCAGACTCCAGCAGGACTTCAATGATATCCAGCTCTGGTTTCGCTCAAATCATCTTTTTCTTAATCCCAAGAAAACTGTCTCCCTAACCTTTGGTGCGAGGCAGAGACTCTCCCGAATTCCCTCCATCCACACCATGACTCCCCTGGAAGCTTGCACCTCCTTCAGATACCTTGGGGTCTGGCTGGACCAGCACCTCGACTTTTCTGCACATAGCAATGCTACCCACAAGAAACTGCACCCAAGCTGGGCACCTTATATCGCAACAGGGGCTGCATCCCTCTGCCAATTCGCAAGGCAATTGTACAGAAAATGATCTTCCCTATATTTGACTATGGGGACATTGTCTACAGTGCTGCTCCAAAGTCCTTCCTAGCCAGACTGGACCCTCACTTCCACTCCTTCTGTCACTTTGCCCTGGACTGCCCTCCTACAACCCATCACTGTGGCCTGTACAGGTCCTTAGACCTCCCCTCACTCCAGGATTAAAGACAGGCCCACTGTGCTAGGACAACAGCGAAATTCTAGGCCCAGTCCCTGCCCCCATACCTCGCATCAGCTCTAACAACTCAACCCCCGCCTGCTTACTCGCTCAGAAATACAGACTCCCGGCTTCTTTATGTCCCACATATGTCCACCTCTATAGGCCAGGCAGCCTTCAAATACCACATGCCTAAATATGGAACTCCTTGCCTGTAGACATCAGCACACCGCCAACACACAGCATCTCAACTCTCTCCTCAAGGCACATTTCTCCTCCACCTGCACATGCACCTAGCACCGCTCTTGGCCAAGTGTCTCGCTCTTCTCCAAAATTCTGACCACTTAATTGAGATGCACTCTGGCTCCATAGTGAACTGTTCACAGACCTCTACCCTCAGCTGTAATAAGGTCTATGTAAATGTCCTCTGCTTGCTGCTCATGGCTACTGTACCTGTATGTGTTCTCTGTATGCATTTCTATTGTATATTCTTCTCTAACCCCCTCCTCCAGGACGCATCTGAAATCGATCGTTATCCTGCTCAGTATGCCTTCCTGGTAAAACTTTTAAATAAATAAACAATAAATAAATAAATAAATAAGATCAGCCTGTCTGCTGATGACACAAAGATAGGTGCAGTGGTGGACAACACGGAGGGCTGGCTAGGACTTCAGGAAGACCTGGATAGACTTGTACAATGGTCAGACACATGACAGCTGGACTTCAGTGCAAAAAAGTTCAAGTTATGCACTTGGGTATCAGGAACTGTAGGTTTAGCTACAGAATGGGGGGAATACAGTTGGGCACTATGGAGGAGGAGGAGAAGAACTTTGGGGTACTCGTAACAGGGCAAATGAATCATTCAGCACAGTGCAGGAAGGCAGCAGCTAAAGCTAACAAGATGCTGGGGTGTACTGCCAGGGGAATCACCTCAAGGAGGAGGGAAGTTATCCTACCACTGTACAGGTCACAGGTCAGACCGAACCTGGAGTGCTGTGTGCAGTTCTGGTATCCCTTCCTAAAGAAAGATATTAGGCTGCTGGAGGGAGTCCAATGCAGAGCAACCAGGATGATAACAGGAATGGAGGGACACCCTACAAGGAAAGACTGAGAGAACTCAATTTGTACTCCCTGGAAGAGAGGAGGGATAGAGGGGATATGATTAAGACCTTCAAATATATGAAGGGCATAAACAGGGTCAGCACAGAGGAAATGTTTAGATTAAAGGGAGGGAGGGCTACTAGGGAGCATAGTCTGAAACTGGAGGGGGGAAAGTTCAAGAGGGAGCTGAGAAGACATTACTTCACAGAGAGGGTGGTGGCAGGGTGGAATGCACTTCCCGAAGAGGTGGTGTCACTTAAATCGGTAAACAGTTTTAAGAGGGGGTGGGATAGGATCAGGGGGAAGGGATCTGGTGGAATAGGAGGGGGGCAGCTATGGAGTAAACTCGGATAGCTGCACACTTGAGCAGACTCGATAGATCTAAGGGCCTGCATCTGCTGGCATTTTTGTATTTTCGTAACAGTGCAAGCGCCCCACCTCCTTCTGCCAATGTGTACATTTTAACTTCCCCCTTGTCTATTTATCCAAGAATATTGTAGCTAAGGGTGAGGTGGGTCCCACATTTTCTGCACTCTGCGCTTGATGCCAGAAGTCCTGCCAGTGCCGTATTCATTGGCCTCTCCAAGGTCTTTGACACGGTTTGCCATCCTCTCCTGCTTGACTCCCTCAGATGCCTTGGTTTCTCCCTGCTCCCTTGCATAGTTCACCAGCTACGTCTCTGCCAGAACTCAGTGTGTAACAATCAATAGCACACTATCTGACACACGACCTGTCCTCTCTGTGGTTCCCAAGGGCTCCATTTTAGGCCCTCTCCTCTTCAGTCTCTACCTCAACTCCCTCCCCTCAGCCTGCTCAAGTAAGATCCTCCTCTACGCAGATGACGCTGTGCTCTTCGCCTCTGACCCCAACCCCAACGCACTCCAGGCCACCCTCCAACAAGCTTTTGATAGAGCTGAGCATTGGTTCACATCACGAAGGCTAGTCCTGAACCTAAAAAAGACCAAAGCTATGCTCTTCTTGCATTGCCAAAGCAAAGCCAGTGGTATCCCTCTGGTGATACTGGCTAGCACACTAAACCCCATTGAGAAGGTTTCCTCCTACAAGTATCTGGGCATTGCCTTTGATTCGGCACTCTCCTTCCATTCCCATATCAATGCCCTTTCTGCTGCCACCAATGTCAGGATTGGACTGTTATACCACCATAGGGACTACCTACCACAAGAGGCCCTTAGATTGGCAATCACCTCCTCTGTCCTGTTGCTAATTGACTATGGGCTGCCCATCTATGCTGCAACCAACAACACTGCGCTTGCAAGAATCCAGCTCTCTATAAACAAGGCCTGCAGGCTAATGCTGGGAGCTCCTAGGTGCACCCATTCATGCCTGCTGTACTCCACCACTAACTTGCTCAACCTTGAAGAAAGACTCCACTTCCAAACCTGCCTTCTTGTAAAAAAGACCCTGCTAGGGCTCTCCCCCCCTGGGGTCACCACCTCCCTGCAGCATGCCTCCCCCTCAGTCTCCACCCACAGCACTGTCAAAACCTCCCTTATTGTCCCCAGGGTAAGAACCTGTATGGCCCAGAGATCCATTTGCTATCGGGCTCCCTACTGGTTCAATTCCCTCCCAGCCAACATAGCTGACTCCACTAAGCCTGATCCTTTCAAGGTCTCTCTCAGAAGCCATCTGACAAGCCCTCGCTGCTGCAACTCCATATAATCCCCCACCTGACCCTTACCCTCACCCTTAGGCTGGATTTGCCCCATCTACTTTTACTGTATATACCTGGTGTATCAGGCAACATCTGCTGCCTAATCTAATAAAATATATCTGGTTGCTACCTGACGTGATACTCGTGTACCTATATTATGACTATTGTGATCTACCTATTACCAAGCTTGTACCACCAGTGAATTCCTGTAACACTGGTTGCTTTTTTAATCTAAGCATTATGTACTGTACTGTTTTGTTTGCTGTGATGTATTGCTCTCTTGACGAGGTGCCTTTGTAAATGAGTCTTTGACTCAAAGGTCTGTAAACAGATGATCTAATAAATAAAATAAATTATATTAATCTGCCCGACTTATACATTTTAGTTACATGGTGGACAGAGCTGCATGTACTGCAGTCACTTCTCCACAGCTTTTTATGGACTATGAACCACATGGGCCAGCACTAATTAATTCTCTCCACCAACATTAGCACTAACCTGTAAGCATCTATACTGTTTCAAGTTTTTTTACTTAATGAGCATATTCTTTAAGGGGCATTGGCAACCCACCCCCAAGCCCCAGAGCATCCCCAGTTTAAAAAGCACATCCCATGACTGTTCACATTCTGTGTAGACAACTAGTAAAACATCAGTCAGTGATATTTGTTTCCAGTCAGTGTGTGCAGATGTTTTTCAAGTTCATTTCTGTGCCCTTGGAATAATCTGGTGTGGAACCTAGAGTCAGTAGGGACTGCTTCAAACCCAAGAAGCTCTCCGCCCAGCAACCGGACCAAGAAGAGAACCCAGTGCACTCTGGCAGCTACTTTTCCCTTCTTTTTGTCATTATTGTGTTTAGGCTTTACCCAGGTCCGAAACCCTCTCCCCCCCACCCCAAAGTCCTCCAATGTCAGGATAATCCTTGGCTCCATGGTCATATGGGGCTTCTTTGCATCCGAGTAACACTCAAGCTCTGCCCCTGTGTCTCAAAATATTTAGCTATCAGAGGAATGTGTAGTCTGTTTCAACTTTCCTTATCCTGGAACTCATGAGGGGTTGCTGGGCAGCAAATCTGTGCCCAGCAGGAGGAGCGGGTGAAAAGAGCCAGTGTTTTTTGTATAATGTCAGTGGATCTGATTAATTCTGTGGAGGGCATTCACTTTGGGGTCATATCAGCCACGCACCCGCCATAGATCACTCCCCGTGCTCCCAAAACCTAGTGAGTGGTAGATGTGAGAGAAGGGGAAAGCATTTCAAGAGGGAAGACTAGAGTGAGGGAACCTCTGAGCAGCAGATAATATATATGTACTGGGATATAAGGATCAACATCGAGCACACTCTGAGTAATGCATATGCAAGGTACAAGGCTGCATTCCACCACACCTCAGGTGAGCTCGATCTGGTGCCAGCTCTGCAGTATAAAAGCAGGGAGGGAAGGAATAGGAGGGGTTGGGAGGGCTCTCATGCCCCTATCTAGTCACCTTCTAAGGATCCCCCAAGATGAGAGTAGAATAGTAGATAAGGGTGGGAACAACAAGTGTCTAGTGCGGCACGCAACCTGGCTTACCCCACATGCGCTCCAATTCTAATCTTTATGCTTCATGTGTGCTGCTGGTTCAGTCTCAGGCTTTATCTTGTGGGGATCTTTGTTCAGTGGTCCGGAGATATTCTTTTATTTGGTCCATTGTGGTTTTTGCTTCCTGCATTGCCTCCACCATGTGCCATGCCTGCCTTGCGATCCTAGATGCCAAGGTGTTCAGTTTATCTGCTTTCTTCCCCTGCTCCGTTGTCGGCAACAATTCCATCTTCTGTAAAGCCTCTCGTGCATCTTCCACAGTGTTGTATGTGGTAGCACCCTCCAAGTAATGCACTGTAAGCCTGGTGGGGTGGGTAGTGAAGAATGTTAGATCATTTAAACGTAGGGTCTTGAATAGTGGCACATATTCCTTCTTTCTGGCTTGTATGGTCATAGGACAATCGTTATTGAAGAATACTCGATTTTGCTTGTACTGGACTATCTTCCTTCTCCAAGCGGTAATCAAAACTTCCTGTTTTTCAGTGTAACAGAGAAATCTGATAATAATGGATCTCGGATGGGTTTCTGGAGCAGTGGGGCGAGGTCCCAGTGCCATGTGCACCCTCTCTATTTCTGGGGAGCAGGTTGGCTGTAGGTCCAGCTTGGTGTGTAGAAATCGCTGCAGAAATGGAACAATTGCTGGGCCCTCATCACCCTCGTGGATTCTGTACAGATGGAGGTTGTTCCAGAGATTCCTGCTCTCCACATCTTCTATGTGCTCCTCTAGCTAACCCACTTTGTTGTTTAACTGAAGAAGTATTGCCTCTGTGTCACTGACCCTTCGATCTGTCATGCTGAGTTGGGCCTCCTGCTCCGAGGAGCGTTGCTCTAGCTTCGTGATATCAGTATGCAACAATGTAGTAGTATTCCTCATTTCTCATCTAAAGCCCCTCAACTCATTGATCAGAAGATCCATTTTCTGTCTCAGATGATCGGTCAGAATCTGTTTTCCTTTTCATTGCGCTTTGGTTTTACCAGAAGTTTGTCGTCGGCTTGATCATGAGGATGCACACAAGGCCTGGGAATAGGCACTGTCCATCCTGTATTTTGATTGACCCGTCCTACACCAACTACAGGTAATGATGATTTTCCCTTTATGCTAATTTTGAAAAATAGTCAAGGGTCAAGCTCTTTTTGCTAAAGGGTTTTTCTCGGGGGGGGTCTGCTCCTTCTCTGCCTCAAGCTGCCATCTTGAGGGTGACATTACCAGAAGTGCATTAGCCAGTTTCTAACCCAGTTCATCACTTTGAATCCCACTCCTAGGCTACTCAAATTCTTTATCTGTCTCCTGTGTCACACAGTGTCGAGGACCTTGCTAAAGACTAGCTAGCCACGTCCACTGACCCCCCTTGATCTATTTCCCTGGTCACCCAGTTAAAGAAATCAATCAGATTAATCTGCCATGACCTCCCCCATAAATCCATGCTGCCTGTGGTCTTGCAGCCAACTGGATTCAAGATAATCCAGCAGCCTTTTCTTAAGCAGGTGTAACCCCCCCTACAAATTGGGATTTACTAAGATGTCCTCCTGGGCTGCCTAATGCCAACTGTCAGGATAGTGTCCTGTGTCTGCAGTAGCTGTCTGTGTCTTCATGAGAGTGCTATAGAAAGCCTCCATGCCTGTCTCTTTAAGAGAGTCATTATGCTGTGTTAGAAATGAGCCTGGGCTGGGTCCGAGTAGTTTAGGGCTCATGACCGGCCAGGAGAGTGGTATTTCTGCTCCATTCTGCAGTCGCTATATGCACAGAGGGAGCTCTGTTAGGAAATGTGTTCATTTACTGTTTATCTGCCTTAATAATAATAGTATAAAAGTTTGTTTAACATGCCTTCTGTTGCAGCTTGGACTTTTTGCATAAGAGCCACCATTTTGGTTCTGGACCGCTAGAATTGGACCAATCAAATCTCAGGGGACCTAAAATGGAGGCTGTCCCCAGAGGTCTTGTGGGATTGAAATCTGTAGGAATTGTAGTTTTTAAGGTTTGGCGCCTAAATGGACTTGGAGTGGGAGCTCTTGCTGTGACAGACAGTTCTCTCAGCCAACCAAACCTTTTGGATCTCAGAGTTAATCCCAGCACTGCCTGCAGCAGAGTCAGTTGTGAGCTGCAGTTTGGAGAGTGAACATCGTGAGCCATCGAGCAGCAACTCCTGCGTAGGAGCAAGAGAGAATCGATGGGAAGGCTGCGCTGGCCTGCCTGTCACATCTTCCAGTGAGAAATCCTGTGAATATGAAAGATGGACTTCAATCTAATTCCTTTGTTTGAGATCTGATGCCTGAAGAGAAAGAGAGTGATCATTGCCCAAATTTGGGACTGAAGACTTGCTCCAGAAGCGATCGGCCTGCCAGGTAATGAAGTGAGTCACGGATTGAGAGGTTTGTGCAGAACTTCTACTAAATTGCAACCGGACTTTACCTGAACTGTGACTAAGAGTTGTGTTGCTTAAAAGTGTGCTGAATGTACTGTGTGGGTCGCGATTTGGTTCCCCACCTTCAAGTGTGTTGTGCTAGCTGGAAGCTGCTCCAGCACTCTAATGGACTAAATCTGAACTGCCTTCTCTGGTCTGGGCCTTGCCATCTTGGTCTAGACTGCTGCTCCCATCACAGAGACATTTCCGACAAAAGACCCACTCGGGGATTCGGCTCCCTACTCAACACCATCAAACAGGTAGCGACCATCTCGGTGAGTCATGTGGGTCCTGCTTTCCCTGGTAAACCAGAACATTATCCAGAGGTCTTCATCTCGTCAGTCCTGTCTCCTGGTCTGGGTAGCGTGAGTACCAAACAGGGTAGCTCCCTGCAACAAAGCTGCAATCATTGTGTGTCATCTGATTTATTTGTTTGGGTTTATACAATGAACTGAGACATCTGGCTCCAGATTACAAATTCTGGGTTGATGTGCATGCTAATTGTTTTCTCTCCTAAGGGCCCCAACAACAGCTGCAACGCCGGCCTACCCCGGGCATCGCTTCAGGCAGCCTGCTTAACAACTGGGTACCCAGGGTTGTGAGAATGTATACAAGGGACTTACTGTACATCCAAAACCCAACAACTTGAAAGAGCTCCAAAGGTTTCTTGGATTCTGCGGCTATTATCGCCGATTTGTCAAAGACTATTCCAAAGTGATCCACCCCCTACTAAACTTAACTCAAGGGTATCTGCCTACTCACAAGAGGTTTAAGAAGGGCACTGGCAAGGATCCTGAAAAGACCTATGTCAGAACAAATGAGCTGTTTGGGCAGAGATGGACCGCTGAGTATGACATTGCTTTTGAAGAAATAATTTACAGATTGACTCATGCTCCCATACTTGCTTATGCTGATCCATTCAAGCCTTATGTGTTACATATACTGTAGATGCCAGTTTGAGTGGTCTCGGAGCAGTACTCTATCAAAAATGTCTGAAAGGCCTGCAAACTGTCACCTTTGCTAGCAGAAATCTGGCATTTTCAGAGAAAAACAATCCAGTGCATAAATTAGAGTTTCTTGCTCTTAAGTGGGCCATAGTTAACCAATTTCATGAATACTTGTATGGTGCTAAAATCGTGGTCAAAACCAATAATAATCCATTAACATATGTCCAAACCGCCACTAAACTAGATGCTACTGGACACAGATGGCTTTCTGCTCTAGCAACCCACGATTATGCGGTGGAGTACTGACCAGACCTAAACCACATAGATGCCGATGCTCTTTCACGAAGACCTCCTTCTGACCAACAGTGGGTTCACATCCCTGAGCAATCTGTAAAAGCACTATGCCACAAGTTTGACCCATAAGAAACCTTGTCTTCTGAAACTGTGAACTGTCCGGCAAATTGTTTGGGACCTCCAGAAATGTGCATACCAGTTGCCTACTGTAACTTCGCAGCTTTAGACTTGAGTTCTTTACCACAGCTAACTCCAGCTGATATCCACAAGGAACAGTATTATGATCCGATGATCAGGCCAGTGGTTAATGCTTTACAGAAAAGGGAAGATATCTCAAAAATGTGGTCCAGTGACCCCAAGACTGCCTTACTTCTTTGAGAGGGGAGCAAGCTTAAGCTTCGAGAACAGTTATTGTACTGACAGCTAAGGTGAAATTGTGAGAAAACAGCTAGTAATGCCAGCTAAATTCAAAAATATTGCCTAAAAGCTTTGCATGACCAAGTGGGACATCTGGGTAGTGCGAGAACCCTTGATCTGGCCCATTCATGTTTCTACTGGCCTAAAATGGGCCTAGACATAGAACAACATGTTAAAACCTGCAGTATGTGTCTTCAGCGCAAGACTCCACCACAAAGAACAGCCCCTCTGGTCAATATTGTCACAAGTGCGCCAGTGGAGCTTGTCTGTATCGATTTTCTTAGTCTGGAGCCGGATTCCAAAGGCATTGCAAATGTGCTGGTAGTCACAGATCACTTCATGAGATATGCACAGGCCTATCCAATCAAAGACCAAAAGGCCTCAACTGTAGCCAAAGTCCTTGTTGAAAAGTTTTTTGTACATTACAGTGCCCCCAAGCGTATTCATTTGGATCAAGGCTGAGACTTTGACAGCAGGTTTATTAAAGAACAGTTGTCTCTATGGGGTGTAAGAAAACCCAGAACAACCCCTTATCATCCTTGGGGGATCCACAACCAGAAAGATTTAACAGAACCCTACTTGATATGCTGGTCAATCTGCAACCCAAAGACAAACCAAAGTGGAGCTAACAAATCAGCGCCCTTGTCCATGCTTATAATTGCACAAAGAACCATGCTACTGTTTTTTCACCATACCAGCTTATGTTTGGCAGAGAAGCTCACCTTCCAGTTGGTGTATGTTTCGGAGTGTCTCCTGATGGTGTTCAATCAGACAATTACCTGCAGCATGTCAAAATTCTAAAAGCCCAACTAGACCATGCCTATCAGCTTGCAAACACCATGGCTCCACATAGAAACTTGACTAATAAAACTCGCCATGATAAAGGTATTAAGGCCCAAAAGCTCCAACCAGGTGACAGAGCACTAATGAGAAACTTTGGACTTTCAGGTAAACGCAGAACAGCCGACCACTGGAGTCACATTCCATATGTAGTAATCAGTAAGCTGCATGATCTGCCAGTGTATAAAGTATGTCCAGAGGGGTCCCTCGTGCTGTTAAAACCATTCACAGGAACCACCTGTTACCTATCAGCCAAATAGTAATCAATACTGTTCAAGAGTCTGAAGCTCCGTAGCGCCCTGTAACTAGGTCTGCTACCAAGGCTAAGCAACCAAATCGGCAAACTTCTGCTTCCCAGCCTGTTGCTCCTAATGTCGCAAATCCTGCAGACATTGTAGATACTGAAAATGCTGAAAGTGATGATGAAAGTGAATTTTATCCTGCTTTCTACCCCTCTTTTGAACTTGAGAGAGTGTTCCAGGGAATTCCTTCCATTAACTACAGTAATGATTCTGAACCTCCAGCTGTCTTAACAGATCCCAATTCATCCACTGTGCCTGAACCTCCAGGAAGTGATGCTCACAGTGTGGACTTCTAAGAGGTTGGATCCCTTTGTATGGTGGAATTAATGGAAATCAGTCAACCTGAACACAATGAGGCAAGTAGTGAACCTACAAGCGACCATGCAAGTGCTAATGAAGTAAGTGGGCTAAGTGAACTGTTTCATGCTAATGAAAGTATCATTCAAGAGCTAGAAAGATGCATCTTGGATGATTCTGACTTTGCAGAAATACCTCTGACAAGTGACAGTGAGCTTCAACAACAAGAAGTGCCAGTGTCAGTGTTGCCATGTCGTTCAGAAAGATCTGAAAAACCAATCTTAAAGCTCACATATGACACTCTAGGACAGCCAGTTAACTTCCCCATGAATGTTGTGCACAAAAGGAGTCTATGTCATGCCCAATTCTTTGCCCAAATTTTTGTTCACTGCCTGTACCAAAACCAAAGTCTCCACCCAAGTTAAGGTGCCCATTCAAGGGGAATAAAGTTAAAAAGATGGGAATAAGGTGAAATGCTATGATAAAATGTGGTAATATTACTGAAATTGTGATTCTGTTTGATGTGAAAAATGTGAATTTTAAACTACTGAGATATATCAGATGAAACATGTAAGTATCTTTTCGTATAATGTGTTCATATGAAATGTTATAATAAGAATAGACTTGATGCAGACGCCAAGTTTTTCCAGGCAGGGAAGTGTGTAACCCCTCTATAAATTGGGGTTTACTAAGATGTCTTCCTGGGCTACCTAATGCCCACTGTCAGGATGGTGTCCTGTGTCTGCAGTAGCTGTATGTGTCTGCATGAGAGTGCTATAGAAAGCCTCTGTGCCTGTCTCTTTAAAAGAGTCATTATGCTGTGTTAGAAATTAGTCTGGGCTGGGTCCGAGTAGTTTAGGGCTTGTGACCAGCCAGGCAAGTGGTATTTCTACTCTATTCTGCAGTCGCTATATGCACAGAGGGAGCTCTGTTAGGAACTGTGTTCATTTACTGTTTATCTGCCTCAATAATAATAGTATAGAAGTTTGTTTCACCTGCCTTCTCTTGCAGCTTGGACTTTTTGCATAAGAACCACCATTTTGGTTCTGGACTGCCAGAGTTGGACCAATCAAACCTCAGGGGACCTAAAATGGAGGCTGTCCCCAGAGGTCTTGTGGGATTGAAATTTGTAGGAATTGTAGTTTTTAAGGCTTGGCGCCTAAATGGACCTGGAGGGGGAGCCCTTGCTGTGACAGACAGTTCCCTCAGCCAACCAAACCTTTTGGATCTCAGAGGAAATCCTCAGAACTGCCTGCAGCAGAGTCAGTTGTGAGCTAGAGTCTGGAGAGTGAACAGCTTGAGCCATCAAGCAGCTGCTCCGGCATAGGAGCAAAGGAGAATCAGTGGGAAGGCTGCGCTGGCCTGCCTGTCACATCTTCCAGTGAGGAATCCTGTGAATGTGAAAGCTGGACTTAAATCTAATTCCTTTGTTTGAGATCTGAAGCCTGAAGAGAAAGAGAGTGATCATTGCCTGAATTTGGGAGCAAAGACTTGCTCTAGAAGCGATTAGCCTGCCAGGTACTGAAGTGAGTCACAGATTGAGAGGTTTGCGCAGAACTTCTGCTAAATTGCAACCGGACTTTACCCGAACTGTGACTAAGGGTTGTGTTGCTTATAAGTGTGCTGAATGTGCTGTGTGGGTTGCGATTTGGTTCCCCACCTTCAAGTGTGTTATGCTAGCTGGAAGCTGCTCCAGCACTCTCATGGACTAAATCTGAACTACTTGCTCTGGTCTGGGCCCTGCCATCTTGGCCTAGACTGCTGCTCCCATCGCAGAGACATTTCTGACGAAAGACCCACTAGGGGATTCAGCTCCCTACTCAACACCATTGAACAGGTAGCGACCACCTCAGTGAGTTAGTGGCCCCTGCTTCCCCTGGCAAACCAGAACACCATCCAAGGGTCTTCATCTTGTCAGTCCTGCCTCCTGGTCTGGGTAGAGTGAGCACCAAACAGGGTAGCTCCCTGCAACAAAGCTGCAATCATTGTGTGTCATCTGATTTATTTGTTTGGGTTTATTAGAATGAGCTGAGCCATCTAGTTCTGGATTACAAATTCTGGGTTGATGTGCACACTAATTGTTTTCTCTCCTAAGGGCCCCAACAACAGCTGCAACGCTGGCTTACACCGGGCATCACTTCAGGCTAGCCTGCTTAACAACTGGGTATCCAGGGTTGTGTGACTGTATACAAGGGACTCACTGGACATGCATGTCCAGCCTTAATTAATCAGATCTGTCAATCATCTGCTAGATTCATGCCTTGCCCCTGTTCACTTCCCCCTGAATAAATCAGATTTTGTTCTTTTTGCATTTAACCTGGCTAGTGTATACCTTTTTGGTGGGGGTATTTTACTGCCATTGAACTGTTGTATTACAGGTCTTACTTTACAGGGGGGTCTCCAGGGCAGCTGCAGAGGATCCAGCCCTGGTGGTAAGTGCGAGGGTTGTGAGCAAGTCATTACTGCCATATGGTACATGTGAAGGTTTTGCTGCTATACGGTTTAGGCCACTAGAGGGGTTGGTGGGGGGTTATAGCATCCTGGAGGGCTATACCAACAGCAGTTACACTACCCCAGAACCATTCCCCCAGGTGAAGGCACTCGTTCAACAAGCTCAGGCCCCTCAACCTGTGCCTAGGCACACAGGCAGGGGTAGTAACCCTTAGGATAGCACCACCTTGGGGTTACACAGGGTTTCCAGTAATTTCCCCATCACTGGCCTATAGCTGCTAGACTCGTCCCTGCTGCTGCTCTTATGTAAAGGGATCACATCTGCTTTTCTCTGGTCCTCCAGAAAACATGCCTGTTTCAATGAACTGTTGAATAAGGCAGTCAGTGCAGCAGCTATCACCTCCCTGAGTTCCTTTGGTACGCTTGGGTGTATCCCATTTGGTCCCATAGCCTTGTCCACCTTCAGAGCTGCAAGTCGCTTCAGGAGTCTTTCATCTGAAAATTGACTTTTGTCCACCTTGCCCCCCCCCCTTGTTCCTGCTAGTCCCTAATGGTCTATCCCCCACTCCCCCACTGTGAAGACTGAGCAGAAGTACCTGTTCACAGTGGCAGCCTTTTCTTGGTTCTCTGCTGCAAAGTCTCCCCCTGCTGCCCTTTTAATCCTCACTATCCATCCCCTAGCTTTCTTCTTCACACTTAAGTATCTGAAGAAAGTCTTATCACCTTTATCTACCCCTTTTGCTGTCCTTTCCTCTGTCTGCATCTTTGCACCCCTCACCACCTTTCCTGCTTCCCTCTGTTTTACTTTCTGTACCTTCCTGTCCTCATCCTCTGTATTTCCTTATGCCTCCTGAATGCCAGCCTTTTTTTCTTCACCACCTTGGCCACTTCCCTAGAGAACCATGATGGTCTCTTTTTCCTTCTGCTTTGACTCACTTCCTTCACACAGAGGCTGGTTGCCTTAATTGTGCCCTCCTTTATTGTTCCCCACTGTGCCTTTACCCCTCCCTGGCAATCCCTCTCTATGAGGCAGTTTCTGAGGCAGTCTCTCATTTCTTTAAGATTCACCCTCATCCTCATGTGGTTTGCCTCTACTCCTTTCTTTATGGTAAACCACACTGTGTGATCATCCCTGGTACCTGGGGGACTGACCACTGTGATGTCTGCAATGCTGTCCCTATTTGTAAGCACCAGGTCCAGTGCAGCAAAGTAGATTATTTGACTAGCTTCATGAGAAAAGCCCCTTGTAGGGAGTCAAGGATGGTCCTGCTTCTTGCTGAAGCCATTGCTGGAAGGCTCCACTCCAAATCTGGCAGTTTGAAGTCACCAACCAGAAGCACCTACCCCTTACTTGCCATTTTGATGATGTATTTTCCCAAGTGCCTTATTCAACTCCTCTCTATGCTGGAGGTTAGCATAGTACACTGGTATGCATAGTGGTCCCAGAGCCTGTCTCCAGGATATGCCACAGCACCTCAAGCCCTTCCTTTTCCTCTGGGTGACCCTGTACCATCATTGCCATATCTCCCTTCCTCACATATAGTGCAAACCCTCCTCCCCTCCTCCCTGCCCTGTCTCACCTAGACAAAGGGTAGCCAGGTATGGCCATGTTCTAGTCGTGGTGCTCAGTGCACCAGGACTCCATTATGGGAAATAGGTTCCAAACCCCTGTATGCAAACACAATGCAGGCTAACCCTTCACTTGTTACAGATTCCCAAACTCATGGAATGGTCTACCCACTACCCTTAAACACCTACTTATGGCACCAAGCCTACTTTGTGTGATTTTACTGAAGTCATACATTTTATGGCAATCTGTATTTAATTGCATGTTATTGTATTTGTTTTATCTCTTATTGTTATGGCACCTTGATTTTTTTGAAAAGCGTGATATAAAGTTATTATAATTACCCTTTCCAGAGCTTTTAGTCTGCCAAGGCCAGTGTCAAGGAGTAGCAAAGGGCGCCTTGGTCCTGCCACAATTGCTCCCTCCTACCTGCCACTTGAATGTGCTACTCGCTGCTAATACCAATCACTCATGGCTCTGATTCTCTATACTATGTCATGATGATTCCTCATGCTCTTGGTTTTGTTTATGGATTTCACTCTCTCTTTATGGCACTTCTGGTATCAAAGGAGATCACTGTAACTTGCAAATCTTGTAAATTCCATTATTCTTATTCTTCTACAGTAGTTATTTATGCGCAGCTTGTTGCGTGTACTCCCCCCTCCCCCCCGTTGCAACTGGAAATGAGCCTTTCAGGGCTCTGCTTGCTATGCTGGTAAAACATGTTTAATAAATTAATTAAATTCTGGATCTCAGCTAATTTAAGGAACTAGCTTCATGAATTCTTGAGGATGTGAATTTCATTACAGTCTATTTTGCTCTCACCTTATTCAGCACGGTCGCTGATGCTCTTTGTTGAGAATATGTCTGGTGAGTCAAATCTTGCACAAAGTCATAATTTAATACTTTACATTCTTACAAATATGCTGGTTGCTGTCTGGATGATGTTTTCACATACATTGGATATATAAAATATAAATCTTAATTTAGTTTTTCATGTGTGATAAGTTGTTACGTAGCTGATATCTTCAATCTGATTTCTTCAAAATATATAAAATCTGAATAGTTCTAGTAACCTTGTATTAAACTTTAATCTCCTACCATGTTATTTTTTGACTCTCACTTCTTTAATTTAAAATTACTAATAACTTTAGTCAAGTTTGGTGCAAACGGAATCTCTTTAGACATTTTTATTTTACTTATCTGTTCATTTGGTTATTTGATGCATTTGAAAATTCTATCAGTGTAATGAATCAGTTATAACTTATCAAATATTACTAGAAAACACTAAGTTAGTTGAATTTAAAATATATGTGCCAAGGTACATTGCTATATATAGAGGCTATACAATGGCCTGTGTTAAAATATGCAATTTATTTTCATGAGTGAAGGGTTGGGACCATAACACACGAGTGGCAAAGCCTCAGGTGAGTTATGAAAATCCCACCACCTCACAAATGGAAATAAATGACCAATTTGAGCACAGGCCTTTGTATGTTCGATGTATACAATGTCTGTGTTCTGTCTGACAATTGAGTACAGATTCATTGTGGGACTGGCAGAATGGGCTGTCAATCAAGTTGATATGATGTAGGCAAGTAAAAAATAAACAATGTTATTTACCTACTGGGCGAATAACATTGTTTATCTTTCACTTGGGTCAGAATCTTGGGAAAACAATGCATTTACTTAAGTAGAGTAATCCCTACTTACATTGTATACATAAAGCTTTGCATAGATTAAAAGAGCAAGTGCTTGGTAAGGATGTACATCTTACAGAAGGAAAGTTTGGGGCCTCTAGATGCCTCTGTAATCATCGTTTGCTTTTATTTGTTGCTTTAATTACATTTTCATCATTTTATTTGTATTTTGCCAACTACTAGCAAAAAAAGGAATCTAATGGAATGCTTGTATTATGATGTCAGAAAAGTTTTACTGGCAAGGTTGGCAGTGTATTTCAATGGGAAACTGCAAATCTGTTTTCAGGGTTCTATGTGAAAATGGCAATCACGATAAGGTGATCGGTGTTTGGGCGGGTGTACATAGCTGGAAATGAATTACAGCAATGTACACTTGTGGCAAACTGCAAGGCAGCAATCAAATATACATGTTTTCGGGGGCTGCACACCTGCACTCCCCCTTAAGGATTCTCAACCCAGGGGGTGTATGTCGGGGTGAAATTCTTAAAAAAAAAAAAGCTACCTAATGAGATAAAAACTCGTGACTGCCCAGACCAACCTGCACTCTGCACACCCCAAACGACCACCCTCGCTACCACACTAGCCAACCAGCTCAGCAGCTACCTGCCACACTCCCTCCCACATACCTCCCTTCCCCTTCCTGCCCCCCACACGTGTGTGCATGCGTATGCATCCCGTCACCCTACCTCACCCACCAAGGTATCCGGTCACTACCTTGCCAGGAAGCCCTGAACACAGGTGCCGTAACTGAGTCGCCATTTTTGTAAGTGCTTAATTGCAGTCGCCGTGTTCACTGGATACCTGTTTTCAGATTTTTATTGAGCAATAACACTTTCTACCACCAAAATATTATATGTTTAATAGAAATATGTGATTTGTGATAACCTGTGATCTTTTTTTATCATTTAGCAGGTGAAATTGTTTTCATAACAAGATGTTACTAAGGAACAAGAAAAGGAAGCCAATTATTGTTTTAAAAATCGTAAAATCATACAGATGGACCACAATAGTGGAAAAATATAAAAGCAAAAGTTTTTTGCTGAAAGAAGTATTTATTTATTTCTTTTGAGAATGATAGGAACATCTATTTAGTTTCTCATTGAAACAGATTGGGCTCCTAAGTAGCTGGCAGTTTCTGACATCACAATACCAGGACTCCACTGAATTCTTTTTTAATAGCAGTGTGAAAACCAAAGGTAAAAACCCACTTGTTTCACTGCACCAACAAATATTTTGTTATAAAAGATTAAAGTAACTACTAACATGTCAAAATACAATAAATAAAATAATCAGTTTTCTATTTATTAGAAGTAAGCACCTGCTCTTTAAATCTAGATTACTCTATACCAGTATGTTTTTTAACTTTTGGTGTACTTATTTTAGCTGCTATATGACAACTTTAAACTCATAACACATCGCTATTGTGAGCACTATGCAGTCTCATATACTGGCATTACAATGTATTTTGAACTTTTCATAGTTTATTAAAAAGGACACTGAGGCTTGACGCCATCTATAGTTCAGATGGTGTCATTACATTTTCTTCTAGGGGTTTCAGGACAGCTTCTGATGTTTCTGTTTTTAGCTGTTTTGGTGGTGGCAGCAAGGCTTTCAACTCTGTGCACACAGAAGATTGCTGAAGAAGCTGGAGAACCTGGGCGCACCTAGGGACATAGTTAGATGGGTAGGAAACTGGTTGAAGGAGAGACAGCAGAAGGTTGTGGTAAACAGGAACCAAAATGGTGCAGGGTCTGCACCAGAAGACATATGAGGAGAGACTAAAGCAGCTTAATATGTATATCCTTGAGGAAAGGAGGGAGAGGGGGGACATGATAGAAGCTTTCAAGTATCTCAAGGGAATTAACAAAGTACAAGAGGGTAGTATCTTTCAGAAGAAGAGATGTGTAAGAACAGGGCACAATTTTGAAGGTAAAGGGGGATGGCTCAGAGGTAATGTTAGAAAGTATTTTTTCACAGAGAGGGCTGTGGATGCATGGGACAGCCTTCCTGAGGCGGTTGTGGAGTCAGGAACAGTGGGAGAATTCAAATATGCATGGGACAGACACAAGGCAATTCTAGTTGGGGGTAGGAGGAAGTAGGCTGTTGATTAACTAGAATCTGCAGCTTATCCATCAGGTAGGGAAATGGGCAGACTAGGTGGGCCAAGCGGTCCTTATCTGCCATCAAATTCTATGTTAATCAGAAGAAAGGGAGGTCACAAGTGGGGTGCTGCAGGGCTCTGTCCTGGGTCCAGTCCTCCTCAATATGTTCATCAGCAACATTGTAGAAGGCATTCGGGGCAACTTGAGTCTCTTCACAGATGACATGAAGCTCTGAGGAAGGGTCGATAGTGACACAGGGATTGGGGAGATGCAGAGGGATCTACAAAGGTTAGAGATGTAGTTTAAGTTTTGGCAAATTTATTAGTTCAAGTTCAAGTTTATTGCAGGAAAACTCCATTGAGCAAGCTCATTCACAAGGAGGTCCTGAAGCATGTACATAGACAAATGGACATTACTTAATATGGCAACATTGATTACAAGTATTCAGAATGCACACATAGTTCAAGAAAGGTATTACATAGAGAGATACTGTACATCATTGTAAAAAAGTGTACAGTGGAGGAACATTTGGTACATAGTGTGCAAGCAGTACAAGGTAGGGTTTATAAACTTAACACTGGCATATGCAATAAATAAGCTTAATGTAATGATCAAAGACAGGAAAGATAGGATATAAGGGGTAGGCAGGGTTGAGGGAAAGGGGATGGTTAGCAAGCGTAAAAGGGAGTAATATACAGATAGGAGGCCAAGGGGGGAAAGGGTAGAGGAGCAGGTAAGGAAACATGTAGTTTTAGTCACGGGATGCATTTTGCAAGCTAAGAGGCTTAATTAATTTGAATTTTGATGACAGGGTAAGCCCACTGAGACATGCAAATCCATTTTTCAGGGGCAATCTGGAATTAGTTACACACACAACTGAATAAAACTTTTCACAATGATTGTATTGCAAGATAAGATTGTAATACAATAAATGGGAGAAATAACAAGCAAATAAAAGAAAGTCTACAAATAGCGAACACTAGTTAATCACAGTTTGAGTTCCAAGTGGTGTAAAACATTCAGTACCAAGTAACAGAAATCACAGGTTCAGCAAGGTAACATCACAATCAAGTACTGCAGGAGGTAAGATACAAGCTACCCCGTTAGGAGGGATGTACCACCAGGGTCAGCCCCAGGATTATTATATAGCATAGTACATGACAAGTCACCATTTCCACTTACATTGATTCACCCCAAGTGAGTAATTTTTTAAACTCTTTTCAAATAGTGCCAGAGTAGGGCAGTTCTGATTCTCATAGGGAAGTGAGTTCCATAGGGAAGGGGCCAAAAATGAGAAGAAACACCTTCCAGATCCAGACCGTATCCAAGGGATTTCCAGTAAAAGGCTAGCAGTGGAGCACAGGTGCTGCTTATACTTGAGTATTCCCATGAGGCTAGGGGGTATAGAGAGCTTGCCAATTTTGAAGGTAAGGTAGTGCAATGGATATTGCAGTCTTGCTTCAAACGAGGGCCATCCAAGAGCCACAGGCACTCCACAGTGGTGATCCCTAAGGAGAGCACCAGCTGCAAAGTGACAAATTTTGTAAAAGACAGGGTTTTGAGCCTTTTCAGGTCTGAGTCTTGCATGGGCTGAAGAACAGGGGCACCATAGAAGAATATGGGCATTAAGGTGCTGCCTGCAATGGCAAGGAGGATCACCGTGAGCCTCCTTTGAGAGGCAGGGGAAAAGCCTATAGAGGAGGCCCAGTTTCTGATGTAGTGATATGACTATGACATCCACATGGGGGTCAAATGTAATTTCTTCGTCAAGTGAGACACCAAGATATTTCAATGATCTCACCACTTCAGGGTGAGTGCCGACAGTGGTGAACAACCTTAACAGGTGTTATCTCTCAGTGCCAAGACTACTGTGTCCGAACAGCATTGCTTTAAAATTTAGTGCCAAAAAACACAAGGTCCTTCACCTAAGGGGAAAAAAACAGGAGAGAGTACTAGATGGGATGAGTTAAACAGAGCACTGCAGCAAAGAAAAGGGACCTGGTTATCATTATTATTGACTCCCTCAAACAATCAAGCCAGTGTAGAAAGTACTATAGTAAGGCTTATAGGATACTGGGGTGTACAGGAAGGGGTGCTGACACCAGGAAAAAGGAAGTACTACTACCTCTGTGCAGGTAATTACTGAGGTCACACCTGGAATACTGTGCTCAGTTCTGGAGTCCTCACCTATGAAAGGACAGGGACTCACTTGAGACAGTGCAACACAGCATGACCAAGATGACTCAGGTCAAACAGGGCAGACAGATCATCTCAAGGCACTGAACATTTACTCACTGGAAACAAGGCGAGAAAGGGAGGATATGATGGAAACCTTCAAGTTCCTGAAGGGAATAAACAAGGTGAACTGCAGGGAACTACTTAGCAAGAGTACAGAGTCAAGAACCTGAGGCCATATGTGGAAATTGGCAAGAGGAAGGTTTAAGAGGGATGTCAAGAAGTTCTATTTTATGAAAAGGGTGGTGGAACCGAGGAACAGTTTGCCAGAGGAGGTGATGGGGGCTAAGACAGTAAATAGTTTCAAGCATGACTAGGACAGAGTGAAGGGTTTGATGGTTGCTCAGGTTACATAGAAACATAGAAATTGTCAGCAGATAGGGACTGCTAGGCCCATCCAGTCTGCCCATAAGTCCAACACTAGTTTGCAGCCTCTGACCCTACCTGGTCAATCGCTTTTCACCCCTCCATCCCACTTCTAAGGTTCCCTTTTGCCTGTCCCAGGCATGTTTAAATCCCTCCACTGTACTCACTCCTGCCACCTCCTGTGTCAGACTATCCCATGTGTCCACCACTCTCTCTGTGAAGAAAAACATCCTCACATTTCCTCTTAACCTGCCACCTTCCAATTTCATATCATGCCCCCTCGTTCTTGTACTCCTTCTATATTGGAAGATGTCTCCCCCCTGCACCTTGTTTATGCCCTTAAGGTACTTGAATGTTTCTGTCATGCCCCCCCATCCCTCATTTCCTCCAGCGAGTACATATTGAGGTCCTTTAATTTCTCCTCATATTCTTTCTGGTGAAAACCCCGTACCATCTTAGTCACCCTTCTCTGGACTGCCTCCACCCTGTCAATGTCCTTACAAAGGTGCAGCCTCCAGGATTACACACAATACTCTAGGTGAGGCCTCACCAGCATTTTATACAATGGTATCACTACCTCCCGCCTTCTGCTAGTGATACCTCTGCCTATGCACCCCAGCATGCCACTGGCCCTCCCTGCAGCCTTTGTACTCTGCTTAGACATCTTTAGATCATCTGAAATGATAAACCCCAAGTCTCTTTCTTCCTTGGTGATCATCAGCAACTCCCTCCCCCCCATCCTATAACTCTCCCCAGGGTTCCCTCATCCCAGGTGCATTATTTTGCATTTCTTTGAATTGAACCCCAGTTGCCACACCTCCAACCATTTTTCAAGCTTCCCCAGGTCCCTCCTCATTCTCTCCACCCCATCTGGAGTGTCACTAATGACTAAGGTTGGTAGCAGTAGGGAGGGGAGCAGGGGGTGGACCGGGAGGGATAAAATATAGGTCACAGGGTAGATTTATTTATTTATTTATTGAAATGTTTCACCAGGAAGGCAAACTGAGCAACAAGTTGCTTGTCTTCTGGTGCGATCTGGGGGGAAGGGAAGAGAACTGGAATGAGACATTATACATTCAAGTGAACCTTCGAACCTAAAGAACCATTTAATACAGGAATCTCAATGTGTCTGCCATCGCTAGCACCTAGCAAAGTCATCTCCTACCATCTGCTCTTCTGCCAAACAGTCTCTCTCTCTCTCTCTCTCTCTCTCTCTCTCTCTCTCTCCTCTCTCTCTCTCTCTCTCTCTCTCTCTCTCTCGGACACTCCTGCACTTGGGGCTCAACCCCCCACCCCGCTCTCCAGCACTTCTATGCACTAACCCCTCGTGTTGTTGACAACTAACAGCCTCCCATTGGGCACAGTTATTTAGTCTGTTTCTGTATGTATCTGACTGTGTTTACTTATTCCAGTTTTAGTTTTCACTGTATTTTTTGCATTTCTTTGTTTAAAGACCAAATGTACCTAAATGTTCTCATTCTAATTCTATTGCCTTGTTTGTCTCAATCCTCTGTATAATCACCTACTTGTTCTAAATGTATTAACGTGGAACCTATGTAAAGAGCTCTGAGCTCAAATGGTTAAATCCAAGTCCAATCTGGCCAGGGAGGACTTAGTGGCAGCACCATAGACCATGTTACAGTAGTCAAAAATGGGCAGTATCATCTTCTGAACAAGTTCATGCCTAGTCATAGGAGGGATGTAACTATGGTTCCTGAACAGGGCACCAAGCTTGGGGCACAGTTTTTTCTGGATGGCATCAATATGTCCAGAGAAGTTTAGGTGTTGGTCCAACCAGCACCTAAGTACCTGAAGGAGGATGTGTCCTCAAGTAAAGTCCCCTCAAGGCTGTGAAAAGTGGGTAGGGAGGGAAGCCTAGAGAGTCTCTGCCTTGTGCCTAAGATCAAGGAGACAGTCTTTGTGGCATTGAGGAAAAGTTAATGGTTAGCAAACCAGAGCTGAACCTTGTCAAAGTCTTGCTGTAAGATGGTTGTAACCTCAACAGGACAGGAGCCAGATGCATACAGGACTGTATCATCTCCATACATATGTATAGCGGAGCGTGGGGAGCAAACAGAGGGAAGGTCATTTAAGAAGAAGGAGAATAGGAGGGGCCCTTATACCAAGCCCTGGGGGACTCCAGTGCTAATCGGAAGGGGCGTGGAAGTGGCATCCAAGATCTTAACTGATTGGGTTCTACCAATAAGGTAGGCCTTGAACCAGTTTGTGGCAGAGGGAGATAGGCCAGTTGCTGGGAGTGAGTTGAGGAGAATGGAGTGAGAGACAGTGTCAAAGGCCTTAGCCAGATCAACAAAAATGGCAGAGGTAATTTGTCCATTGTCCATCCTGGTTTGGATGGAGTCTGTGAGCTATAGGAGAGAGGTGGTGATTGAGTGTTTTTTCCTGAAACCAGACTGGAAAGGGGTGAAGAAGGAGGTGTCAGAAAAGTGGTGAGTTGGGAGAAGACACTGAAGACCTAAAATCATCCAAGCAGACCTCTAAAGCAGTAGGTAAGGCTAGGGGGGTGTTAGGGTGTATTAGTAGGGGTATCACAAGTCGTAAGAGGGAGGTAATAATCCCTCTGTACAAGACACTGGTTAGGCCCCATCTGGAGTACTGCGTGCAGTATTGGAGGCCACACCTTCACAAGGACATTAACCAAATTGAGGCAGTCCAGAGAAGGGCAACCAAAATGGTGCAGGGACTGCATCAGAAGACATATGAGGACAGATTAACGGAGCTCAATATGTATACCCTTGAGCAAAGGAGGGAGAGAGGTGATATGATCGAGGCATTCAAACATCTTAAGGGCATAAACAAGGTGAAAGAGTCTAACATGTTTAAATATAAGAAAAATAGCAGGACAAGAGGACACAGCATGAGATTAGAGGGAGGCCGATTAAGGGGGAATGTGAGGAAATTCTTTTTCACAGAAAGGGTGGTGGATGCATGGAATGGCTTACCACAAGAAGTGGTGGCTATGAATACAGTGCAGGGCGTCAAACAGGCATGGGATAGGCATAAGGGAGCAATACAAATGACTATGAATAGATAGGCCACTGACAGAGCAAAGGCCGATGGCACATTTATAAGGTAGAAAAAGAAATGGGCAGACTGGATGGGCCTTGCGGTCCTTATCTGCCGTCAACTTCTATGTTTCTATGTTTCTAAGACAATGTGTTCTTAAAGCTTGGCAAGGGTAGGGAGGAGAGAAATGGGGCAATAGTTGCCAGGGGATGAGGGGGTCACCCTCTTTGGGTAGAGGGAGGACCACAGCATGTTTCCAAGAAGAAGGGACAGAGGCAGCAGAGAATGAGAGATTTAGGATTATTGAGCGGGGGTAGGCAATGGCCGTAGCAGAGATGGAGAGGAGTTTTGGGTCAAGGCCATCGGGGAGGCACCTTAGAGGGGTTGATGGTGAGGAGGGCACTTAGGGCATTGTTTGGGGTTACAGTAGTGAAAGAGAAGGGAAGGTGGGAGGGTGGTGGAGGGGGCACACCGGTAGGGGGTGAGGAGGATGGGTAGGAGGGGAAGGATTTCAGTAGCTCAGTGGCGCAGGAGGTATAGCAGGAGCTAAATTCTGCAGCTACAGCTGGTGGGTCCGACACTAGTGAGCTATTTACTTTAAGTACCGGGGGCAGTGGGCGAGATGAGGGGGTAAATAGGGTGTGCACCTTTTTCCAGAACTTTGAAGGTGAATTTATGTTGGTGATGAAGGCAGATTTGAAATATTCAGACTTGGCTAATCTTGTAGCCCTGGTGCAAGTGTTTCTGAGCATGCAGAAGTTTGCGAGGTCACTAGAATGCTGGGTAGCTTTATGATGCTTCCAGGCTCAATCTCTAGCCCTGAGGCAGGCCAGAAGTTCAGGGGTTATCCAAGGTACGTGGTTACCCCTGACTCTGGTTTGTTTGAGTGGGGCAAAGGTGTTCCAGTTTACAAGAAAGATTTCTTTGAAGTAGGCAAGGGCCTTATCAACTGAGGGGAAGAAGTTTAGGGGGGACCAGTCAGAAGTGGCAAGGTTACTCAAGAGAGGTTCGAGGTCAAGAGACTTAAAAGAGCACAGTTGTATGGTTTTGTGTGGTGATTTAGTTCTGTGGCCTTTCCTAACTATGAATATTGGGTTATGGTCACTGAGATCATCGGAGAGGATGCCAGAGGTGATGACGTGGTGGGGGTGGGAGGTAAGGACCCAGTCAAGTGTGGAGTGTTGTTGTGTCTTGTGGTTTGGCCAGGTGGGTTCAAAGATCAGTTGGGAGAGGTTTAGGGCTCTGATTTCATTTTTAGTTTTGGTAGTTTTAGGTGACAACCAATTTATATTAAAATCACCTAGGATGAATAAGTCCCCAGAGCGAGCAAGGGAGGTGATGGAGGTTAGAAGGTCTAGTACAACCAAAGGATGGACATTTGGGTGGCAGTATATGCCAGCTACAAAGATTGGGAGAGTGAAGGGGAGGGTCACATGGATAGCTAGGGCATCATGGGTCTCAGGATTCGAGGATGAGTAGATGACAGAATATTGGATGGAGGCTAGGACATAAATGGCCACACCACCACCACCCCTGCCAGTACGGTCTTGCCTTAGCAGTGAGTAGCCAGAAGTGGAGACTGAGTGATCAGGGATACTGCTCTTTAGCCAAGTTTCTGAGAAGATTAGAATGCCTGGTTTCAGAGTGCACACCATGGTCTGAATCTGGTCTAGTTTTTGCAACAAGCTATGGGTGTTTAGATGCAGGATCTTTAAGCCCTTTGGGAGGGCTGAGAGAAGAGAGCGGGGGGAGGTAGTAGAGGAGGAGGCACCAGAGGAGCAAGGAGCAATAGGTCCTGGGCTGGGGTGGATAACCTCGGCAGAGAGTAAGAGGAGGGCGAGTATGAGAAACTGGAGCTTAGGTGATTTTGAAGGGGCTGGCGATGAGGTTGGGAGTTTTGAGTAGAAGGAAGTAGATGAGTGAATAACAAGAAGGTGGAAAACTACAGAGAAAGTGGACACTGTTATCAAAGCCGCATGAGGAAAAGTGGTAGAGTGGGACCATATTTCAAATGGCAGGGAGGAAGTGATAGCATGGATGTGGGTAGGGGATTGGAGATAGTAACTGATGGGGTTGGGAGAGTTATTAGGAAAAGGTGAATAGAGAGCAAGTGGAGGTGGTAAAGAGAGGGATATGAGCAGAACAAGGGAGAGAGGACAGTAGGGGATGCATTGTTCGTAAGGCAGAGAAATTAGTGAATAATTGATCTAGGAAGGCAAATAATTTGTAAGCAGAAGCAGATGAGGGGGTTGTTCAGATGGAGGTGGGAGCTGTAATTTAGGAAGGTATCTATATGAACAACAGCCAGGGATCACTTAAAGATTATGTCCCTCTAGTGGCAGTAAAGTATAACTTGCCAATGGGAAAATGGACATGAGCTAACAGCCAATTAAAAGGGCACAAGGTGTCAAACTATTTGAAGAAAATAGACACCAGCATTGCCTTTCTGCAGATAAGACTCATCATGGATCCAGACGCTCACCACTCCTCAGAAGGGAAAGGGTTTGGGCATGTATTTGCATCAAGATTTGTATCAAGACTTCATTCAAATCAGGCTAGTGTGGCAATGTTATTCAAAAGAGGTATGAATGTTGTTAAAGAAAATACAGATTGTGACAGCAATAAATGATACATAGTTGGCAGATGTCTCAGAAAATCAAATACCATTTGTTTTTGTTAGTAGTATGGGCCAAACAAGAGGTCTCCAGGTTTTCTTGCTGAACTAAATTCAAAACCTCTCTAAGGAGACATGAAATATTTATGCTGTAACAAATAAAATCTGTATCCATATGAGTGACTGGTGTTTTTTTTTGTGCCAATTTTTAACTTTACAGTTACCCTGGTAGTTGTGGTGGCATCCATGTTTCAGAGGAAAAGCACAGCGAGTGCTGTGTATTCCAACTGATTCACAGGGTGATGTCCATAACTCCTGCCTGTATTGTTCAGGTGCCGTAGAAGCAAACTGTCAAGTTTTCATTTGCAAACCCCGTTCTCCACCACCCACCCACCCTAACACATGCACACTTATAAAACACTCTCTGTGTGACCTGATCTAAGTTTTATGTTGCAGTAACTCATTTTGATGGGTTACCATAATGTCCGTGTTTTTGTTTTGAAGGACTAGTTTGACACTAGTCCCGCACAAAAGATTAATAATCAAGTTAGCCAGCCTGGGAGTGGGTCCCAGGGTGGTAGCCTGAGTAGCAAACTGGCTGCATAACAGGACACAGAAGGTAATAGTGAATGGAACACATTCTGAAGAAAGGGGGGTTACTAGTGGAGTACCTCAGGGCTCAGTACTGGGTCCAGTCCTCATTAACGTCTTTATAGGTGACATTGCAGAGGGTCTGGAAGGAAAGGTATGCCTCTTTGCAGATGACACAAAGATCTGTAACAGAGTTGATACACAAGGGGGGTAGAAAGGAGGAAAAGGGACTTGGCAAGGTTGGAGGAATGGTCAGACATATGGCAACTTAGATTCAATGAAAAGAAGTGCAAAGTAATGCACCTGGGAAATAAAAATCCAGGAGAAGAGTACACAATAGCAGGGGAGGTACTAACAACAACAATAATGGAAAAGGATCTGGGTGTAGTCATATCAGATGACCTAAAGGTGGGTAAGCAATGTGAGATGTCAATAAGGAGAGCCAGGGGGATACTGGGATGAATAGGGAGGGGCATCACAAGTAGAAAAAGGGAAGTGGTTATCCCTCTGTACAGACAGCTGGTGAGACCCCATCTGGAGTACTGCGTGCAGTTTTGGAGACCTCATCTACACAAGGACATAGACAGGATGGAAGCAGTCCGGAGGAGGACAACTAAAATGGTACAGGGTCTACATCAGAAACCATATGAAGATTGACTGAGAGAGCTTAATATGTATACCCTTGATGAAAGGAGGGGCGGGGGGACATGATAGAAACTTTTAAGTACCTCAAGGGAACCAACAAAGTCTAGGAGGGTAGCATCTTTCAGAAAAAGAGATGTGTAAGAACAAGGGGGTACAATTTTAAGTTAGAGGGGGGATGGCTCAGGGGTAATGTGAGGAAATTATTTTTCATGGAGAGAGTGGTGGACGCATGGAACCGCCTTCCTGGAGAGGTTGTGGGGTCTAAAACAGTGGAGGAATTCAAACATGCATGGGACAGACATAAGGCAATCATAGTGGGGGGTTGCAGGAAGTAGGCTATTGGTTAACTAGAATCTGCAGATTATCCAATAGGTAGGGAAATGGGCAGACTGGTCGGGCCAAGTGGTCCTTATCTGCCGTCAAAGTCTATGTTTCTATGTTTCTATGAGAACTGCAGTTTACGTTCGCTTTGTCAGTTTACTGCTCACAGGTCTGTCTTAGGGTTGCCACCTCTGGATGAGTTGAAAACGGAATACTAAACCATACCCCCAAATTCTACCCATAACCAATGAAGGCATCACTCAGATAGCTTCTAGACTCCGACTCACTTGATTTATTCAGAATGGCTGCTGATATTGCATTGTATGTCATTCCTTTAACGTACGTCATGGTTATTATTTTTGGTTTGTTTGATTTAGATTTAAACATTTCTAATTTCAATGTATGATACGGTTGAGTGGTCTCCCTGGGCCGTCTCTTGTGTCGTCTTCCCTCGAAAATGACCTACAGCTTCGTGCGCACCGTGTAGTTTTGTAACTGATAGTTAAGATTGCTTGATGTTGAGTTCATAGCCGGAGATCTTATTCATTTACTTGTACTGAATGAGTTGAGGCTGTGGGGTTGGGAGAGGGACTGGAGTCACTGTCGATCATGGCTTGAGTCAAAAGTATTACAGACTACTTTCAAAAACAAGTAGATTGACTGTATATTACTACCAAAATACACGTTTCAATATCTGATCCCAGAGACTCAAGTCCAGTTTTGGTAATCTGGGAAAATGCTCAGTAGGCTCAGAACAGTCATCATTTAATGCTACTGCCCATCGCTGACTGAAACACTGAAAGGGGACTGGAACCACCACTGATCATGGCTTGTTGGGGGGGGGTGTAGGAACTGTTGATTTCAACTGGTTTGTCATATCCACAACAGCAAATGCAATACTGTCATACATAAATGGAAGGAAATGAAATGTAGATGCAAACTCACTGTTTATTTTGTAAACTAAATGGAAGCATGGCATAAGACAGCCCTAGTGCTTCAGGTCTGATGAAGGGTCCCATTAGACACGAAGTACAGGAAGCACAGGGGGCTTTCTTTCTTGCATTTTAATTTTCATGCATGTGTACTGGACTTCATTTCATGTGCTGTTGAGTGCAGCTTCCTGTGCTATTGTGGTTGCCTACTTTTGAGACAGTGCCATCTGTTAGCTGAATGGGTTTAGTGAAGGCTCAGTGCACTTTTATCATGTCCCCCTTCTACCGAGCCCTCGCAGATTAACCAAAAGGAAAGTTGACAGACTCCTAAGATTTCACTGAATCAGCAGCAGTCATGACATGATTTTACCAAATCAACAGCAGTCATAACAGACTGTATGAATGAGAGCAGAAGTTAAAGGTACAGTGTCAACCCCTTTAGGCCTCAAATTGTCCCTTGTTTACAAAACACATTTTATGAGTGCTCACATTCTGTACAGATTGTTGATGTAGCTGGTCATTTGATTCTAATTCATTTTTTTTCCTTTTAAAAGAGAAAAAAACAATGCAAGGAGCCTGGGAAAGGTAAAGGTAGCAGACCTACAGGCACTCCTGGCAGAAGGTAATGTAGATGTTGCTGCTATTACAGAAATTTGGGCAGCTCATGTCCATGAATGGGACCTAGAGATCCCAACATACCAACTGCACAGGAAGGACAGGGCTAAAGGTAGGTGGGAGGTGTGGCTCTGTATATAAGGGAAGGGATATAGTGTAGTAGGGAGGAGGGGAAGGAGGGTACGACAGAAGTCCTTTGGGTAGTACTACAGAATACCAATGGCAGAAGAATTAGAGTGGGGTGGTGTACAGACCACCTTCACATGGAGCTGATTTACATATAGAGCTGGGAGAACAGATCAGAAGAGCAGGGGCAGAGGAAACATTGTAATTCTGGGTAACTTCAGTCTGCCAGGAGTGGACTGGAGCACCCCAGCTACCACCTGCAGCAGGAAACAGGTCCTTCTGGATGCTATCCAGGACTGTTTTCTGACTCAGGGAGTCAGAGAGCCAACAAGGGAGGGTGCCATATTAGATCTAGTGCTGTCAAATGGAGAGCAAGGACAGGACGTAGAGGTGAGGGAACCTCCAGTAGGCAGTGATCGCCAAACAGTGTGGTTCTCAATCTGCATGGGGAAGAAAGTGGCCAGGACTAAAACCAAAGTGGTGGACTTTAGGAAGGAAGACTTCAACAATATTTGGAGCACAGTGATGGAGTACCTGGTGAAGATCCAACCAGGAATGAATATGGACCAAAAATGAACCATCATTAAGACGGGGTTGATTGAGGCCACCAATACTTGTGCAAAGGCTCGAAAAAAGAGTGCCAGAACCAAGATGTCAAGCTGGTTTAACAGCAAGGTGGCAGAAAAGGTAAGGGATAAGAGGGCAGCCTTCCTGAAGTACAAGCATACTGCAATGGTAGAAGACAGGGAAATTTACACAAAGAAATCTAAAGAGGCAGGCAGGGAGGTCCAGGCAGCCAAGGCTGAGAAAGAACTAAGATTGGCTCAGAGGATTAAGAAAGGGGAGAAGGACTTCTTCTGCTACATTAAGGAGAAAAGAAGTAGGAAGGATGAGACAGAATCAAAAGAGATGGAGGGTGGGCGGAGAAGGTTGTGGAATAAGCAGAGACACTTAATGAGTACTTCTGCTCTCTCTCTTCACCAGGGAGGCTAGCAGGCCCATGCCAAAGGGGAAGATCAGAATGCCTCTTTTGGGGGGGAAGGAGTATGACGTTGAGATTGAGGTTGACAGGGTCTTGAGTGAATTTAAGGAATTGAGGGTAGACAAGTCTCCTAGTCCAGATGGAGTGTATCTAAGGGTGTTGAGGGAACTGGCAGAGATATTGGCAACACCATTGACGGACCTATTTAACACTTTGCTTGAGGATGGATGTGTCCCCCAGGACTGGAGGACAGCTCATGTTATGCCTATCCACAACAGTGGCCCTAGAGATGAGCCAGGAAACTACAGGCCAGTCAGCTTAACCTATCTCCACAGTAGGTAAGTTAATGGAGGCCACTCTGAAAGAAAGGCTTGTGTCCTTCCTTGAAGAGAATGGTCTCCAGGATGACAGGCAGCATGGGATTGTCAGGTGGAGGTCATGCCAGATCAACATGGTGGACTTCTGCGATTGGGTTACAAGGACCCTGGATAGGGGGCAGGTAGTGGATGTACTTTATCTGGATTTCAGCAAGGCATTTGACTCAGTGCCCCATGGTAGGTTGGTCAGCAAGCTGAGGGACCTGAGGGTTGGGGACAAACTGCTGGGGTGGATTAAGAGCTGGCTTACCGGCAGGAACCAGAGAGTAGTGGCAGGTGGTGAGCTGTCCGAACCTAGGCCTGTGACCAGTGGTGTCCCACAGGGATTGGTACTGGGACCTGTGTTCAATGTATTTATTGACGACATAGAAGAGGGGGTCAAGAGCAAAATCTGTGTTTTTACAGATGATACTAAGCTCTGTGGGAGGGTGGACACAGAGGAGAGGAGACAGGATCTAAGGGAGGACCTGGCAAGGCTGAAGAAGTGGTCAGGCATCTGACAGCTGGGTTTTAATGCTAACAAATGCAAGGTGATGCACATGGGAGCCAAAAAAATCCACAGGATAGTTATTGGTTAGGAGGAGTTCAGGTGACAGTATCAGCAGAGGAGAAAGACCTGGGGGTTATGGTGAGGGGTGACATGAAACATACTGCACAGTGCCGCAAGGCAGCAGCTAAGGCAAACAGAATGCTGGGTTGCATGGTCAGGGGAATCACCTCCAGGAGAGAGGTTGTTCTGCCACTGTACAGGTCACTGGTGAGACCACACCTGGAGGATTGTGTCCAGTTCTGGTGTCTCTACCTTAAGAAAGATATCAAACTACTGGAGGCAGTACAGCAGAGAGCAACCAAACTGATACAGGGAATGGGAGACAGAACATAATGAGGAAAGACTGAGGGTGCTGAACACGTACTCCTTGGAGAACAGGAGAGAAAGAGGGGATATGACTGAGACCTTCAAGTACCTAAAGGGTATAAACAAGACCAGCACTGAAGGCATCTTTAAGCTAAGGAAGGAGGGGACAACAAGAGGTCATGACCTGAAGTTGGTGAGGGGCAGATTCAGGAGGGAAATGAGAAGACACTTCTTCATAGAAACAGTGGTGAAAGGGTGGAAAGAGTTCCCAGAGCAGGTGGTGGCAGCCAGGACTGTGACCAGTTTTAAGTGGGGTTGGGACAGGATAAAGAGGAAAATTAGGTCAGCAGAGAACATAGGTGGGGGTGGGTTACAGTGAGGGAAGGGGGGAGTACAACTCCAGGAGTGGGGGGGCTACTTGGTATAAGTAGCTGCTCACTTGAGCAGACTCGATAGACCATTATGGCCTGTATCTGCTGGCAATGTTGTATGTTCATATACTGGTGTTATCACATTTAAATGTGTTTGTTTACAATCCTTGTTCAGCTCCCCCTGAGTCTTTCCTGGACTTGGGAGCACCCCAGCATATTCTAGACACTTAAGTAAGCAATAAGACATGACAGGGTATGCATGGAACAAATTTTACCACACGCCCAGGGGTGAAGTCAGCCACGACGCCACAGACCAACTGCCTTCTGCCTCTGGAAATGCAGTAAAATCTGTTTTATGCACACCCCAGAGTGTCTTATTGTGCTTATAAAATGGGCTTTTTTTTTTTTTTACTTTTTATAGTTGGAAAAAGCATGGTTATATGTGGAAACAATAGATTTACTTATGTGCATTTATGACAAAATAGCCCTTCCGCCCACTGCAAATGATGTCATTGATGATGCCATTGTATTACTGCTGGACGAAGTTTGTCCTTTGCTGCAATCAAGATTCAAAGTATGGAATGTTTATCATGGAATGTTTACCATGGAATACATGGATTCAAAATGCTGCTCAGTTCCACTGGCAGAATGTTCTTCTCCTAACATACTGTACATACACACAACAAAGGCCTCTTCTACAGCCAGAGATTCAATTATCTCACTGTTAGGGTAAGCAGAAGAGATAATTGGTAAAGATAGAAGGGAGATGTTTTATTGTCAGCAAAGAAACATTTGTAATGAAAGCTATAAATAATATTAAAATGTTTCTAATTTGTTTTGTGCGAGGAAAGTGTGATGATCATGGAAACAACATTTATTTGTTTTATTTTTTATTTAAGGTAGTTTTATTTTTAGGGCCCAGTTGAAGTTTTTTTTTACAGTATAAAGGTAGCAGCCATTTTTGTGATAGAAGATCAATTCTGGTTGTAGGGGGACTGATTCAAGATAGTTCTGGTTGTAGGAGGACTGATTTGCTTATTGTGTGATGTGGTTTGGGACCAGGATGACTGTACATGAAACAGATTTCATGCACGGTTATAGGATATATTTTGACCAATGAGACTTCTTTATTTTGGATGCTCATTTTATAAGATGCAGTGGGAGTAAAGGAGTATATTGCATAATGAGTGGCTGCACTGTTTGTAGGTACAGTATTCTTTATGTTCAGAAAATATGCAATAGGAGTAGATTAAGGATTTGAAACAAAACAAGGTTTGGTATAATTATACCATTAGCATGTTTTTCAGTTGTACTAAGAAAGGAAGTAGATAAAACAACAAGCAACAGCAATGACTTTTAGAAAAGATAAGCAATAAAATGTAGGTTTCCACCTAGAAATAATATGATGCAAAAAGGATTGACAGCATCCCTTTAATGGCATAGACATCTATAGTAGCTCGTACTCCTTATGAGAAAACCCTTGGACTGCTCTATCTAAATGGAAAAATTCAGCACAGCCTATTAATCAATTTTGAAACAAATAAATATTAAAATAAGCAATAAATCACACAGTATTAGCAAACTCACTACAAATACTTAAGTAATGGTTTTAAAATGTCACATGTTTCCTATCTCCTTTAAATATATAGGTAATAACTAATTACTGGTGGGGATTGGAATTTAGGACTAGTTAAAATGACTGTCAGAAAATTACAAGACACTACAATTGGTTGATATTTGACGTATCTTAAACTGAACAACAAGGGGATACACTTTCCTCACCACTTGTAAAAAGTAATCATCTAGAAAAGATTATTTTATAATCTCTAAAAGTCTACTTAATTCTAGCTGAACTGTTAGTATTCAAGTTAGCAATAATCTCAGACCATTCTCCAACTGTTCTCAGTTTTGTGCCAAATCAACAACACCCGATCGGCAAATGAAATTTAATAACCACATTCTGAAAGATGAAACTGCTGCTCTCAGGCTTAGGAATTTCATTACGCATTTCTTTGACAGAACAGAGGGACAGTCAGTCAGAGACATTAATAACTTTTATGTCTTCTTTGAGAAGGCAAATGATACAGATTATGCATCATAGAAACAAAGAAAGAAAGCTAAAAACATAATTTATTAAAAAAGAAATAAGAAAACTTGAAGATGCAGAGAGAATGGAGAAAACAGACTACATTTAATTTCTTCGAGACATAAACACAACGCCCCACTTAAAAAAACAAACAAACTTTCAAGTATCCAAGGTAAATTATTATTTTGAGAATGGGAAGGAAGCTTGGAGCATTTTGGCAATGCAAATAAGAAAAGAACAATCTAAAAGGTGGGTGTAGTCTCAGAAATGTCTAAAAACTCAAATCCTCATACTTTAACAAAGGCAATGACAGCTACTAAGGAATTCATAAAGAATTATATGTAACTTTTGTTAACCCTTCACTGATGTAAGTTAATATTTTGGGGGATAAAATAAATCTTCCAAAATTCAAAGAAGATGAAGTATTTCTATTCTTAGCCAACTCATCAGAATTGGGTTGACAATGCAAGCAATGATCTTAAGTCAGATAAGATGCCAAAGCCAGAGGGATTAACACCTAATTTCTGTAACATATTCAGAAGGCATGTTTATTGCACTATAGGCACTTTTACATGGCGCCCCACTGCAATGCAACTGATTTGTTACACTCCATCCACATTCTTGCACCCTTAAGTGGTGTGCTTTTACACACCTCCATTGAAATCAATCCCTGAGAGAGTGTCACATGATCCTCTGGGATCCCCATTGTCTGTCAATGCCCACGGCCTTATGGTGTGTTCCGATGCTGGAGTGAGCAGTATTCTGCCCGAGCTCAGCTACTTATATTTTATGATAGAAGAAAGAAAGTTGAACTTGGACAAGTGTTCAGTTTTTAAAAATGGGGACTAAAAATGGTTTCAAATCACTTGGAATGAGGGGATGTTACACTGGGCATACTGCTTGCCATGAATATGCATAGGCGTTTGCCCGATGTCCTACCCTCATTCAAGTGATTAAGCTCGACCCACAACCCGTTTTAAAAACAGAACTTGCTGCCGGTTCAGCTCTTTCTTCTATCATGAAAATATAAGTATCTGAGCTCAGGCAGAATACTGCTCGCTCCAGCATCGGGACCCAGCATAAGGCAGTGGGCAACGACAGACAACAGGGATCCCGGAGAGTAGTGTAAGACTCTCTCCGGCAGAGATGTGAGCACTGCCATTTGATTACATGGCCAGCCGATGCATTCCACAATGATGTGCAGAAATGGCGAACCCAGGAAAACAGGGAACGCCATTTCAGTAAGCGCTCATTTTGGAAGCGGTGCAGGTTGCTTTCACACACAAAAAAGGCAACGCTGCAGTTGATCTGCACCCATCAAGGCGATGCAGAACCCAGCATGTAACGGCGCCTTACAGGATCTGCACCATTGCAAGCAGTGTAGATGAGCGGCACCAGTGTAAATCCTGGTGTGCAAACACCTGCCAGAACATTGTAATCACTCTGTTGTGGTTTACAGCAATCCCTGTTTTGGTGGGATTATGTACCAGTACAGGTGTTTCCTGCTAACATTTGAACACGCTTATCCGTCGGCACTGGTGAACCCCCATGGCAACCCGTGGCAAGCACCTGTCAGCTCTGCTTCCCACGTGGACCAGACAGTGCTGGGGCCAGCACTAAACATCTGTAGCCCCTTTCACAACCCACGGGCCTTTATAGACATGTTCACAGATGTACGTCACTCCCCCTTAGGATTGTCAATTACAATTAAAGCATTTGAGCACTGTCCCTAGAGTTTGCCCAGCAGGCACAGACAGTTCTAGACATGTTTACCTCAATATAACCCGGTTAACAAAAACTAAATAAAAATAAATAAATACTGAGGCACCAGCTCATTGCATTTTAGTTGCAGTCATTGGACGTTTTCATTACCCTGTACCTTTTGGTGCTCTTGTTGTTAAAACGGATGCTGTGATGTGAAGAAACCCCAGAAATGTTGGGTGCAACACTGCCAGAATCTGCCACAGTGCAGATGGGTGGCATGTAAACGCCCAGCAGAAGCACAGTAGGAGGAATGGCAGTGGACTGGTGCAGGCAGCATCAGTTTGTTTAAGGTAGTGTAAACATGTCTAGAGACTGCTAGTTAAATGAGTGTCACTTGATGCTCAGAGGATGAGTTGATAAAATAAGAATATCGCCCTCTGTGACAGAGACAAGTATTGCATTAATTCCAAAGTAGGACAGGGATTTAAAGGGACACTGTCAGCTACATCTTGTCATTTTTTTATGTAATAAAGCCAACTATGTCTCAAAACCTCTGTGTGTGGTATCTTTTTACTTTGGTGTGATCCTCAAAAATTACATGCCAATGTTATTAATTAATTGTGATACAAAGATTTTGACGATAGGGGAATTTTTGAGGACTGTCCCCCTTCCTAAATGAAATTATATTCTACATTCCTTTCTGAAGTCCCCTTTATCCCTGCAGGAAATAGAACTGGCTATTAATGATCTTGCTCCAGATAAATCACCAGGCCCCGACAGGTTTACGCCTAACTTTTATAAAAAATTAAAACCAGTTCTAGCCTTCCTACTCTTGTACACCTTTAATTATACTTATGCCCATGGTACCTGAGATTTTAGTTTAACAGAAGCTAACATACTAACATACTATTTGCCAGCAGATTAGGCCTTACGGTCTATCGAGTCTGCTCGAACCTTAGATCCTTAGTTGGGTGCCGAGGCCCTCCCATCCCTTGTGCTCCAGAAACCCCTATCATCCATCCCCACCCCCCTGGGACAGGCCATCATCTGATACATCCACTTTCTGTGTCTGTCCCACCCTCTCTTGAAGCCCTCCACTGTGGATCTCTGAACCAGCTCGCCAGGCAGTGCATTCCAAGGGTCCACCACCCTCTCAGTGAAAAACCTCCTCCTCTTTTCCCCCTCACCCTTCCACCTTCCAACTTCAAACCATGCCCTCTGGTGATACCTCCTGCTTTAGTCTAAAGATCCCTCCATGTTTACCCTATTTATTCCCTTGAGGTATTTGAAGACCTCAATCATGTCCCCCCTGTCTCTCCTCTCCTCCAGTGAAAACAGGCAGAGCTCCTCAAGTCTGTCCTCATACGTCAAATCCCCTAGCCCTCGTATCATCTTAGTTGCCCTCCTCTGTACCCTCTCCAGGAGCTGTATGTCCCTCTTCAAGTGTGGTCTCCAGTACTGTACACAGTACTCAAGGTGTGGTCTAACCAGTCCATTATACAGTGGCAGAATCACTTCCTTGCTCCTAGAGGTGATCCCCCTTATGATGCATCCCAACATCCTGTTTGCCTTGTTAGCCACTCTCCTGCACTGCTCAGAGTTATTCATACATGCATCCACCATGACCCCTAGGTCTTTTTCCCCTATTGAGGCCTCCAGTGCCTCCTCCCAGGGTGTGCCTGTGTTTAGGTTTCCCAACCAAGATGCAACACCTTGCACTTGGTGATATTAATTAATTTCCATGTGTGAGCCCAGCTTTTCAGGGTGTCCAGGTCCTGCAGGCCAACCTCCCCTCTTCTCCCTCCACTGATCTCATCTTGGAGTCATCCAGCGAAGAGACTCATTTCACACCCTATACCCTCCCTGATGTCCGATATGTATGCATTAAACAGGGTCGGACCCAGGACCGAGCCCTGCGGTACCCCACTACCAACCTCTCTAGGGTTCGAGAGCTCCCCACAGACCACTACTCCCTGGGTGCGTCCAGCTAGCCAGTTTTCAATCCATCTGACCATCAAAGGGCCTACTCCTAACCCCATCAGTTTCTCCACCAGACCATTGTGGGGGACACAGTCAAACGCCTTGCTGAAGTCCAAGAATAATACATCCACAGGCTTTCCCCTGTCCAGTTCTGATGTTACCCATTCATAGAACTCCACAAGGTTGGTTTGACATGACCTACCTGGCACAAACCCATGTTGCCGACTATCCAGACCTCCCACCTCCTCCAAGTACACCCCCAATCGTTCATTTAGTATACTCTCCATTAATTTTCCCACCACGAGGTCAAACTGATGGGTCTATAGTTACCTGGTACTTCCTCGACCCCCTTTATGGATTGGCACACATGTGCCTCTCGCCAATCCCTAGGTACCCTCCCTGTCTCAAGTGACCTGTTGAAGAGCTCCACGAGGGGTGCAGCCAGTATGTCCGCCAATTCCCATAGTACTCTCGGATGAATGCCATCCGGCCCAGGAGATTTGTCTTTCTTTAGGGCCTTGAGGGCTAACCACACCCTTTTGGCGGAGATAGCATCATCCGTCCCCTCCACCTTACTGGCCTTTTTATCCTTATCCAGATGTGACACCCCTGGGGTACCTCTCCCTCCCTCTTGCTCCATTTCTGTTGCTCCCCTGATCCCACTTACTGCCGCTTCTATCCCCTTCGTGCCTTGCTTTGTAGATATCCCATCCCACTCCCTAGTGAACACAGAGACAAAGTACTTGTTAAATACCTCTGCCTGGTCCCTCGCCTCTTCCACCCACCCTCCTTCTGATCTCAATCTGCTGAGATGGCCCTTAGTTTTTCTCCACTCCCCAATGTACCGGAAGAACCCCTTTTCCCCTCCATGTATCCCCTGCACCAGCCGTTGCTCTTTACTGGACTTTGCTCCCCTCACCATACGGGTGACTTTTCTAGATGCAAGATGGTACACTTCCTTATCCCTATCCCCTCTTGTTGTTTTATATTTTTTGTAGGCCGCCTTCTTTTCTCTGACTGCTGCCTGTACCTCACTGGAACACCAGCATGGTTTATGTGACCTTGCTCCCTTATGTTTCAACTTAGCGCAGATCCTGACTGCCTCATGAAGTCCCCGTTTTATGACCTCCCATCTCCTTTCCACACTTGTCATTGATGTAATCCCCTTCAAGTGATCCTTGAGAATATTTCACATGCCCACAAAGTCTGCCCCCCTGAAGTCCACTGCCAGTGTCCTAGATCTCACCCCTCCCCATGCTTATTTGAAACCAGACAGTATTGTGGTCGCTCCCAGCTCAGGGGTCCTGCACAACCATGTCCTTACCAGATCCCCATCTGCCAGGAACCACGTCCAGGACATGCTCCTCCCTTGTGAGCTCCATCACATGCTGTGTTAAGACACATCCTGGAAGCCGTCCAGCAGCCTCTGCTCCTTGGCCACCTTAGAGGACATCGTTCCCCAGTTTGTACCGATATTAAGGTCCCCATCAACACCACTCCTTCCCTTTTGGTCCACACTGGGCAATGATGTTGTCCAACAAACCATCCTCTAGAACATCACTCATCCCGGGGGGCCTATATACTACACCCAGCTTGACCTTATCTCCTGTTGGGGATCATAAGTGACCCATAAGGCCTCCACGTTTCCCTCTGCCTCTTCTACCCTAGCAATTTCTATGTCATCTCTAATGAACATAGCCACTCCACCCCCTCTGCCCTCCTTTCTATCCTTCCTAAGCATAGTGCACCCCCACACATTTAGGTCCCAGTCATGGTTTTTGTTGGCCCACGTCTCCGTGACTGCCACCACATCTACCCCAACAGCATGGCCTGGAACTCTGGCAACTTGTTTCCCAAGGTCCTGGCATTTACTAACACCAACCCCACCCCTTATCCCTGATCCTCTTTGTCAACCCTACCCAGATTCCTTATACTTCCATCCTCCTCTGCTCCTCCTGAAACCTCTAACCCCAGTCTGTTTTCCCCTCCCTTGGGCTTGAAAGCTCCCCTCATCTGGAGGAGAGGGCTTCTGGTCAGCCCTCCTTATCCCTCCCCCCTCAAGTTTAAACCCCACCTTTCTTGAATGTAGTCAGCCATCCCTGTTTAAGAACTTCCTTTCCTAATGGGGCAAGATGAAGCCTGTCCTGGCATATAGTCCCTTAACCTCCCAAACTCCATTCCAGTTCCCTAACACCCCAACCCACTCTCTTCACCCCACTTTCTGAGCCAGTTATTAACCTCTGAGCTTCATTTTTCTCCACTGAGGCCTTTGGTACTGGCAATATCTCCGAAAGGAAATGTTGCATCCATTATCCCGACAGACTCTGGCAAGTTCTTGGAACCTTGCTTGGATTTCCAAACGCTTATTTCCCTCTAGATCGTTAGTTCCCAAATGCACCAGGAAATCGGTTTCCCTCCACAATCCCTAACCATTTCATACACCATGAACTTTGCTCTGTGCACTGTCAGCCCAGAGATACTCACTACCTTCACCTGGCTATGGCATCCACCCCCTGTCCCTCCCACTGGATACCCCTAATCATCGAGTCTCCCAATAACAGAACCTTAACACCGCCATCATCCTTATGGTTACCTCCACTATGCCCTCTCAGCCCCACTTCCCCCTTTATTCATGATCTCAATTCCATGGGAGTCTTCCTGCCTTATTAGAGACCCCCTTGTCACCCTCCCCTTTCTGCCTCCCTCGTTATTTTGCCCACTTAACTCAAACCCCCTCTGAATAGGTGTCCCCTTTAACCCTCTCTTATCTGAACCACTTATCCTGGCCCTGATGGTTTCCCCTTTCCCCACACCGCCATCCTCCCCCCTTGTAATAGTACCCCTGCCTCCAGAGGCTCTCTGTGGGTCCCCTTTAGCTAGGGCCCCATCCTTGGTACTGACCCCCCTGCTGAAGGGGGGCCCCTCTCCCACCTCCTTGTCTCACAGTTTCTCTCCAATCATGCTCTCCTTCCTCATGTCTGCAATATGTTGCATCTCTCCCATTTGCTTAACATTTATGTTTCCCCTTCTCCCTCTAGCAATATTTCCATCCTTTCCATTGCCAGTCTGTGATGCCCTATGGGTATCCGACTCCCTCCTCCCGGCCTCTGTATAAGTTTCCTCATTTCCACCAACCCCTTCCTCCCCCTCTAGGTTGCTTAGTAGCTCAAATTTATTGTGACACTCTATGTCAGCCTCCATCAAGTAACCTGAGTTTCCCCTGACTGCACCTCTAAACTGCCCCTCTTCTTCCCCTCTTGCTCTGTTCACCTTAGAAGCTCCCTTCCCACAGTCTGCTGTTTTAGGCTTCCGCACAACAGCCCCTCCTGACTCTTTCCCCTACACTCTCTTTGTATTCAGAATGTTCCCCCCGTACTCTTTCCCCTTAGCGTTAACATCCCTATCTAAGGGTCCTCTGTCCCTAATATCCCCCCTCCTGCTTGCTGTAGCTTGCAGCATCCTGTAATTTCAGGCGTTGCTAGCCTCCCCTCAGCCCCACCTTCTGCCCTTATCACCCCTTATCCTTGGACACCCCCCCAGCTCCCCCAGCTTACTCCTTAACCAATATGCCTCACTCCTGATACAAGATAGCTGTCTACAGAGTGGGCAGCCTCCCTCTCTCCAGGCCCAATTGAGAATTATTGCCATCCCACAGCCTGTGCAGCCTACAACCCTTCCGAAGATGCCTGCCATGGTGGAATCAAAGTGTGACTCCTACCAGCTCTAGTCCCCATTTTATTAAAACCTGGTATTGATCCCCCCAAGGTTGGCAGCTGTAGGCCAATTTCTCTGATTAATGGAGATCATAAGATACTCGCTAAGGTCTTGGCGACCTATCTTAATGAAGTTTGGGGCGACTTGATAAGTAGGGGATAGCTGGGATTCATGCCAGCGAGGATATCCTCGGGCCATTTCAGGAAGCTAGTTCATCTTTTTTCTGCATCCAGGGACAGCCTTGACCCTGTGGTCTTGGCCTCCCTGGATGCTGAAAAGGTGTTTGATCGGGTCTCATGGGTGTATTTATTCCAGGTCCTGCAAGAATATAATATCCCACAGGAATTTTATTGACTGGATTAAAGAAGAAATTAACTTCATACTTACCATAATTTCCTTTTCTGTTAGCTCCAACATTGTCAATGGGTAATCATAACAACTGGGTATAGTGCACCCCTACCAGGGGAATGGTACAGCCCAAGCTTTAGAATGCTGGGCCCCTGAGGATTCCATGCACCAACAGCAATTCCGCAGTTACTCTTACCCACCAGTGCCATTAAAGCTACATATATATATATATATATATATATATATATAACAAAACAATCACATGCCTGGTTCATACGGCAGGTATCAGGATCGCTGCCATCCCCAACGAATCCACAGCTGTATCTAATAATGCTGCCAACCAGTGTTCACATGACACAGCTGTGCACTTTTGCAGGCTTGCTTCCTGTGTTGCCACTGTCTTCCAGAAACTACAGACTGGCTATTCAGCTGGCATTGTTGTGAGTGGTGCCAAGTGTTCAGACATCTGTGCAATACAATGCAAAACACCTGCACCACTACGCGATCTCAAGAAAAGAGGGATCGCCATCACAATGAAACGCTACCCAAAAACTGCAAAAGGGTAGTGTTCAGACGTGCACAGTGGCAACGATCTCTCTGCTGTGCACTACCAATAACGGCCCAGAATTGGCTGAGTGAACGAGCCTAATGAAACATGTCCTGTCTTTAATACAGAGAACTAAACTGCAACAGGCAAATACACCTTCATTAACCAGTGAAACCTTTTAACCTGAGGTTGCAGAAAATTGATAAATCAGCATATAAATACACATATCAGAGTACAGTGCAGCAGAAATAGGGGATTTTACTAAAAAAGCAACCTCTCTCCTAGCATGCAGGATAAGAGTCTCCCTCAGGAGCCAGGTTCCTGGGCGGGTCCCATTGACAATGTTGGAGCTAACAGAAAAGGAAATTATGGTAAGTATGAAGTTAATTTCTTCTTTCTGTAGTGCTCCACATTGTCAATGGGTAATCATAACAACTGGGTTCTACAAAGCAGTACCCAAACAAAAACCAGGAGGGGGAGAATATTATCCCATACGCCAGGTGCTTTAGAATTACTTGAGCACTGCTACCTGCAACACTCTGGGACCAAAAGCTGCGACCGCAGAACTCCGAACATCCAATTTATAATGTTTCGTGAATGTGTGGACTGAGGACCATGTGGTTTCCTTGCATAGCTTTAAAAACTGTGGCTTTGCCCCTCTCCACCCAGGAAGTTGCCATTGCCCTGGTGGAGTGAGCTTTGATAAGAGCCAGAAGCCTCTTCTTTTTCTCCACATAGGATTTAGCAATCCAGATCCCCCCCCACCTAGCTAGAGTGGATTTAGAGGCCTTTTGCACCTTGTTTGGTTGCCCCATAAGCACAAATAGGCTAGACTTATGAAATTCAGACATACGTTTAAGGTATATCTTAATGAGAAATGGGCAGACTGGATGGGCCTTGCGGTCCTTATCTGATGTCAGTTTCTATGTTTCTATGTAATGGTGCAAGATGAATTTAAACTTGTACAATTCCTCCCCTTGAATAGAACGGGTTTTTGACAGTCAGATATAAATCTGTCTTGAACTCCTGGAAGGTAATACACACCTGAGGGACAAACACCATTCTGAATACCACCTGTACTTATACCTAATGAGGTATAGCTCCTTAGCATGAAGCCTGAAAAACAACACATCCAGTGAAGTGGATAGGAGTGATTCGGAAACTCCTTTATGGCTCCTTCACAGGAAGCCTAAAAAAACAAATACATCTAGCATAGTGGATGGGAGTGGTTCAGAAAAACTCATCGTAAGAAGCATTCGGACCCCTGAGATCCCACAGCAAACCAGATCCAACAGCAGACATATCCTATAAACACGGGCCTATGAGTTTCTAAGCCAAAAAACCCTGGGCTGCGATAGCAGAATCCAGCCTCTCAGTGAACTCAAGCCAACCTCTCTGCCTTCTTATAGAAAACAAAAAAAATTGTGGAATAGGGGCCATTGCAGAAGAACCCTTTGCAACTGGCCCAGGGAAAAATGAGAGGTGGCCACTATCAGAGCATAGGCTGCAGATGTTGATGATTTTTGGCAGCCATCAAAGAGTCAAGTGGTCTTTCTTGAAGGAAAAAAAAAATATATATATATATATTTTTTTCATGGCCGCCTCCTCTCAGGAGTCAAGGTGCGAGCTTTATCATTCCTGGATGTTTTTGGGTGGAGATAGAGAGAGAGAAAGGCCCCAAACAGGTTTCTGCACACCAGAAGGCATAAGAGTGTTTGCTGAACAAGATCTTTTAAGTCCGAGAACTACAGTCTACTTGGCTGCTCAACAGGTAACAAACAGCAGCTCCCTCCAGAGCGTCCTCATTTCAGTTGATTATTATCTCTGAATCCTTTGAGAAAAAATAATAGAGGTGAAAATATGCTCTACTAAACAGCCCGTTCTTGAGGCAGAGCGACCACTGCCCTCGTCTGGTCACCTATGAGACTGAAGAACCTTCTTAGATCCGAGCCCTGCAGCTGGAGGAAAACAGATTGATATGAGGTTGACCAAATCAGTTGTAAAGGGGTTTGAAAACACCTCTGGTCCAACTTCCACTGTACGGTATGAACAGCTTGCAACTTAAGCAGTCCACCTGAAGGTTCAACACCCCTGCCAGGGAACTGTCGACAGTCTGGAGACTTCTATAAATATCTCACATGCCTTAATGGTTATGTATGAGTGCCTGCCATGTGTAGCATCACAAATGCACACTAAGGCGAGCTAGACAGGCCATCTCCACCTCCTGAACACTGATGTGGAGATGCTCCTGTAGGCTGGTCAGGTTCCCTGAGTGGGAAAATGGCTCAGACCTGTCCCCCATCCAGCTAGGCTGATATTTTGTTGTGAGATTTAACTGCAGAATTCTAGTGGAACTTGTTCAGATCTTGCACATCCATTCAGTATCTCAGATAGTGAGGAAAATAAGGGGTTAAAAGAAAAGACTGGCTGATAATCCAGGAGGGATCCCAGGCCTACAATAAACCCATTAAATAGGCCACATCTAGGAGTGGGGCCACATGATTAAAACCATCTATGCCTATTCTGAGGCCCGACATCAGTGAGCCAGAGGGCCACTGATAAGTCACTGCCTGAGGAAAAAGGCTACAAGAAAAAGGCTGCAAAACATTTCCTGACCTTGTGCTGAAAAAATTACCACTAGCCATTCTAGGTCTGAGACAGCTCAGAGGAGCTCTGCTTCCAGTTTACCCCTTAGCCATGTGACTCTGCCATCCAGAGTGCTGAGTACCGGCCTCCTGCATGAATAAGTAGGTCGTTCAATCAGGATGTAGGCCACACAGACTACCAACACCCTCAAGGGACTCAGAAAAGCTGATACTCTGGTGAAGACATGCCCTATGCTGAAGGGTTGATCCAGTATCAAAACCTGAAATACAGCAGCCCAGTGGTGTTTTGGGTTGAGGCACTGAACGCCACACCTCAAGCTGTGCCAGTGACCCATTTTGGGAACAAGCATAGGCCACTGTGGGTCAGCAGGGGGGAGATGGATCGAGCATCTGATGGACTGCTCTCCGTCTCTGGGAAGGGGGAAAACCTGCGACCAGTGCACACCTGACCCCTAGCAGAGGCTGGGGCTCAACAGCATGGAGCCGCAAGAATGTGGGGCAGAGTGTGGCAGATGCTTGACGTGGTGCATACGGGAGCATGTGTGACCCCCATCACAGGTGTCATTGCATACTGCATTCCTGCAAGGGGAGAAAACAGAAAAAGTGTCAGCCAGGTCATGCGGCTTGATGGCCTCCGGCAGCATGCACCATCTCCATGGGCACCACCTGATCTGGATCCGTGTTTGGTGGGGGAATTGAGGGCTCCATCACCTCACTGTTATGGGGGGCTAAGCTGTGGGGAAGTACAAGGTGGTGGCCCTGGAGTTCAGAGTGGGCGGACAGCAGCCAGAATAGAAGGAGAAGGAGCCAAACGGGGGCCACAAGGAGAAAAAAGTAAGAGAAAAAAAAACCTGAAATACTTTGAGTAGGACTGATGTAGAGAGAGTGACTGCAGGCATCGGTCAGATGTACTGGGGTTTAAGAAAGAACCCCTTTTCCTGCGCTGCCTGGTGAGTGATCTCTGGGGCTCCATCCCAAAAAATTGTGAAGCACAAAAAAGGTACAGGCTCTTGAATTAAGAAATCTGACAACTCCCAGAATTCTGGGGCCCATAAAATAAAACTAACAGGACCCTTGAGCTCATTGAATAGCGAGACCTGTACTCTGGCCTGAAGAGAGCCAGGAGCTCTGATGATATCTGGCCTTTCCTCCACCCTTGAAAACTGGGGCAAAGAAGTGACCCCTAATAAGGCATCTGACATTATTCTGGCCCATCTGATAAAAACTTCTCTTAACTTCCAATGAGGCACCATGCTTGTGGTGCTGGGCCTCTTGCACAGAGCCTGGCCAGTGCTTCTCTGATACTGTAACCTGGTTACCTGAGTAGGCTCCTCCATTTCCAGGAGCCAGTTTCCCAGGGAACGGAACTCCCCTCGGAACTGTCTGCACTGGCCATTACCATGACCCCACTGGGTTATGGCATTCTGCACTCTTTAAATAGCCTCCAGGGTGGAATCAGACCATAGGCCTCCCTCAAGGGATGGTCAACAGGTTAGTTATGAAGCTTAACCAGACCCAATGACAAGCCACATGGCCCTCATGGTCATCTCAGGGAGTGAGGTCTGGCCCGAAAATCTTCAGTAAATAACCACCTGGAAGGTGGAACCATGGCCATGGATTGCAAAACAGGCTCGCCCTTTGGGAAGAAGGCAGAACATAGCTCTCCAGGGTAGTGGCTGATATGTTAAGGGCTCTGACCAATAAAATACACACAATACGCACAACTGTTATGTGCTAATAGAGGTGAAACCCCTTCTATATGTGGGGATCACCCACTTAATCATGTAAAAACTGATAGGGTCAGAGCCATCTATAGGCAGGCTGATGTCCTTTCAGAATTATAAATGGCATTGTCTTCCAGTGGAGGAGCTTCCCCCCGCAAGACATTTTCCTTAAAAGGAAAAAACATGGCATGGAAGGGAAGATACTTTTTTTATCCACACGTGCCCAGTGTTGCTCAAGAATTTTGGTCACACAGTAGCCAGAGACAATGCAGACAGAGACAGACCAACATCCGCCATCTCCGCAGACTGACCTCCTGAGCTGAGAAGGACTACGTGCCTCAGCTATTCAAAAAAGACAAGGACTTATTAAGAATCAAGGGAAGAAAAGCATCCCTGTTTTTCTTTTGTTTTCCTTTAAACTTAGTTTTAATTTAATTTGAGGTCAGGAACTTCCCCTAGATCCTCATAATCATTTTATTTATTTATTTATTTAGTTTTTGTTGACCGGGTAAATGCACTAGACAAATCCTGCCTATTTTCAGGCACAACCCAGGGGAAGGGGATACAGATGAATGCCAACTTACCTTGAACCGGATGAAGCTGTTAGTGGTATTTTTTGTGAATGGAGGAAATTTGGCCATTGCACTTGGGAAATTCCCCTACACTTTTCGAGAAGTGCCATGGGATCTTTAACATCCACCTGAACTACCACTAGAACAGGCAGTAGGGACCTTGGTTTAACGTCTCATCCAAAAGACGGCACCTCAGGAGTGCAGCACCCCCCTCATGCTGTACTACAGTGTCAGTATTGGGATATTAACCCAAGTGCCTGGTGTGGGGATCATCATCCTGACCGTCGGAAAGGCAGGGTTGGGGTCTGCCTGCACATCAGTTATCACAGCCTAAACTTGTTATGCTGCACCTGGATGTGCCTGGATGCTCCCTGAACTGAGCGAATCTATATCTGCAGGGATGTTCTGTGGGGCATCGATGCTCAAGCTCACTCAGGAGCCACAAAGGTAATATCTTGCAATTCTGCTGCCACTTCTTTAAAGAACCTGGTGCTCCCCTCCCCAAACTGGAAAACTGACTGGGGGGTGTTGAGCAACACAATAAGGGGAAAATGAACCCATGGGGGAGGGCCTCATCGCCCTTGATACAGGTCTTACATTATTTCCTAATTAATGGTCTCCAATAAATCATGGTGCCAAGAATATAATTGTGCCAAATAACAATTGTGAGGTAAAATAATACTTGGCCCCAATAACTTTTCCGGGCTAAAGAATTCTTTTCCACAGTGCTGTAAAACACCTTGCTCAGTGTCACACATCATGCAAGTGGAGGATGTGGGAATCAAACCCAGATCCGTTGAATGTATAAGCCTTAATTATAGTCCATATTACTTGATGGACTACGAGAGAGAAAGAGAGAGTCGTGGGAGGCAATTGCTGGATTTAAGGTCGCCATAATACTATGATAAGAATTAACCCCATTGCTAGCTGAGTTAAAACCAGCAAGGCAAGCGTAATCCTGTAATAACATGCTAAAAAATATCTCAGGTTTAAATGTATTAGTGTTTGTGACAGGAAACAACTCAGATTTTGCTTAATTAAGCTTGTTTGTCTTTTAAAAACTACCAAGCCCAGAGGCCTCTTCTTGCCTGCAGTTGTAGAAAACTTAACATTCTAAAGTGGCTCGTGCTGCTGTGAGAGTTCTAAATGACATCATAGCTTGAGGCAGCCCTCTGCCTGTGGGCTCTAAAAAATAATAACTATCAGCCTCATTGTCTTATTGGCTGAGTCTCACAGAAACACCAAAAAAGCACTAAAACATACCAAAATCACACATTAACTGTAAAAACAGTAAGAAATACAAAACCTGAAGCTCAGGATGGGAGTGGGAAACAAAAACTGATGCAGGAGCCGAGGGGCCCACCAGAGACCCTACACTCCCAAAAAATAAAGTTGTACTTCTAACCTCAGGAATCACTCATTATGATTAAACTTAATGCAGTCAGCATCCTGTGTTGAACTGCCCGGAGAGACAGAATTTTATGCAAATTATGGAACTCTCAATAGGCTCATGCCACTTTCAAACTGCTGCCCTAGCAACTGTTGCACTGAGTGCTTCAGATTCTTTACCCTGCCTGCCTAGTAAGGACGTCCCAGAGAGCTCTCCTTGAATTGTCTTCAGAATAAAGTTTATCTGTGGATAAGTACTCATTTTAGTTTAAATTTAAATTGCTGCCTAAGAAAGCTGACAAGAAATATCAGCTGGACAGAACTACAGCTGATTTTCTGTTTACTCAGCCTGATCCTGAGGGAGTAGTACAAGCTGCTGCCTGTGACAAGGCCAGGATCCCCTTGGCTACCCATCCACCAGACAAATATTCAAGAAAAATGGATGCTGGGAAACAAAAGGGTACACGGCTGCCTCTTCATTAGTTAGGCATGCCAATTACATGGCATATTCAGTGCAGTACCAAAAAACTCTATGGAACACTGTTCTAGCTTTGGCGGATAAGGTCCCAGGTGAAGCGGCTATAGACTTGTATGTTACAGCAAGAGCTGCACTTGATGCTACCAAGTACCAATTTCATATGGCAGTGGATGCCAACGATATTGCATCCAGGATAATGGCTTTGTCTGTTTCACTCAGGAGGTTTGCGTGGCTTAGAGCCACCAACCTGACTTTAGACACCCAGGCCAAAGCAATGGATTTTCCCCTTGAGAACAACTCCTTGTTTGGGAATAAAACAGAGGCATACATGAAGAAGGTGGAGGAATATAAATCCACCTATCAGAGCAAGTCCAAGGATAGGCCCTCCACTTCTTATACACCCCAGAGTAGGAGGGGTAGGGTTTTTTACCTCAGCAGCAGGCTAAAAGTTATTTTAAAGGAAGGGGCAGGAGAGCCATGAGAAGAGCGGCTCCTGCACCACAGGTTCAGGCACAGCCCACACAGAATCCCTGATGGGCTAGTGCAGGTCGCATCCCCTATTGCAGGACCACCAGTAGGTGGCAGACTGGCTCACTACCTGTACGCTTGGCATTCCATCACCACAGACAAGTGGGTGTTGAGTAGTGAGCCAGGGCCTGGCACTCAGTTTCAAATCATTTCCAAAGCTGAGAACAAGAACCTTTGCTCCAACAACAGCTGCCGACAGGATTCTGTTGGAGGCAGAAGTAAAGCATCTACAAACAATGAAAGCAGTAGAGGTAGTGCCTCTAAGAAGCAGGGGCAAAGGTTTTTATTCCATGTACTTTCTCAGAAGGAAGAAAAACGGGGATCGGTGACCTATTTTGGATCTAAGACTTCTGAACAAGCACATTTTGAAACCAAGATTCAAAATGGTCACTCTTAAAATAATCATTCTCTCATTGCAAAAGGGAGACTGGCTAGCCTCCCTAGATCTAAGGGATGCTTACTTTCACATTCCCATCAGACCATCTCACAGAAAATTCTTGAGATTCAGGCTGGATTCAGGCCATTATCAGTTTGCAGCTCTCCCTTTTGGACTAACTCCGGCACCAAAGGTTTTTATAAAGTGCCTATCAGTGGTGGTAGAGTTTCTGAGAAAACAAGGTGTAGCAGTCTTCCCCTACCTGGACTACTGGTTAGTAGTAGGACAGTCTCCGCAGCATGCGATACAGTCACTGGCACTGAAAAAGCTACACTAGAGTCTCTGGGATTTCTGATAAACAAAGAGAAATCTCAGCGGGTACCACTCCAGGTGCTAGAGTTTATTGGAGCAGAACTAAACTCCAGACAGGGCAGAGCCCTCCTGCCTCAAGACGGTGACAAGCATTCTGCAGATTGCAAAACCCTTTGTGTCAGGGAGACTCAAAACAGCCAGAGAATTTCTCAGGCTACTGGACCACATGTCATCTGCCACTGCAGTGGTAATGTGCTCCAGGTTTCAAATGAGAGATATTATGTTCCATCTCAGACCGCACTGGTCTCAAAGGATGGATCCCTTGTCCAAACTGGTTCCAGTCACAAAAAGTTTAGTCTAGGCTTTACAATGGTGGCTGGACAAGCACAACCTCAGGGTGGGTGTACCTTTTATAAGGGAACAACCCTCAGTAATCCTCACAACAGATGCCTCTCTTCTAGGTTGGGGGGCACACATGTTAGAGCACACAGCAAGTAGCACATGGTCCCCCCCAAGAGTCTCTGTTGCACATAAATCTCTTGGAGCTCAGGGCTGTTTACCTGGCTCTAAAAACATTCACTCCTTACCTGCAAAACGAGGTGGTGCAAGTCAGAACAGACAACACCACAACCGTGTATTACATCAACAAGCAAGGAGGTATCAGGTCACATCTGCTGTGCACAGAAGCAATGAAACTGTAGTCCCTGGTATACTCCACAGTAGTATCCTTGTCAGCCATACACCTTCCAGGGAAGGACAATGTACTGGCAGACTCTCTAAGCAGGATAAATCAAGACCACCACAAGTGGTGCCTGAATACTGAGGTACTCAATACAATTTTCAGGAGATGGGGCATTCCAGAGGTGGATCTCTTTGCCTCCACAGAAAACCATCAGCTTCCAATGTAGTGTTGCAGGCCTCCTCTAAGGGGCACAATTCCCCTGGATGCCATGGCCCTGGATTGGACAGGGAAGTTTCTGTATGTATTCCCTCCCTTTCCTACGATATTCAGGACCCTACTGAAATTGAGGTCCCAACCAGCAAAAATGATACTGGTGGCTCCGGATTGGGCTAGACAGCACTGGTATTCTCTTCTGCTGTCTCTGTCAGTGGTCCCTTCAATCCATCTGCCCAGGAGGCACAACCTGTTAACCTCCTCTCAGGGCAGGATCCTGTACCCCAATCTAAAATCACTGAGGCTCAAAGCGTGGCTCTTGAGGACTTAGAATATGCTAACCTTAACCTATCAGAACAGGTGCTTACAGTGCTTAGGAGTTCCAGGAAGCCTTCTACTAAGAAAACATATTCCTCTAAGTGGAAAAGATTTACTATATGGTGTACAGGTAAGGGTGTGAGCCTCTTCAGGGCTGATTTGGCTATTCTCCTATATTACCTTACACATTTACATTCCGTAGGTCTGAAGCCTTCCACCCTCAAGGTCCACTTAGCTTCATTCTCTGCTTACCTGTCAATTGGTAAGGAGAGGTCTATGGCCTCTCATCCAGTATTCAGAAAATATTTTAAAGGCCTTAATCTTCTACACCATCCCCTAAGGGAACCGGTTCCAGCCTGGAATCTAAATATTTGCATTGCTAAACTCATAGATGCACCATTCGAACCTATGGCAACCACAGATTTGAAGTATGTCACTTGGAAAACTGTTTTCCTGGTTGCCATTACTTCAGCCAGAAGGATCATTGAATTACAAGCTCTGTGAATAGATGTGGACTACATTCCATTCTACAGGGTCAAGGTGGTCCTTAGGACTAATAGAAAATTCCTTCCCAATGTGGTATCTGATTTTCACTTGAATCAGTCTATCACTCTACCTGTCTTTTTTACAGACAACTCCAGTTCTCCAGAAAGGAGACTTCATTCCCTTGATGTTAAAAGGGCACCTAGCCACTACATTGACAGAACCAAGTCTTATAGAACAAATCAATCACAGCTCTTTCTCACATATGGTGAAGTTGGTAAGGGCAGAGCTGCAACAAAACGTACAATTGCTCACTGGATAGTGGCATGTATACAGTTTTGTTTTAGTAAGGTGGGTAAACAGGTAACTCGGAGCCTGAGAGCACACTCCACCAGGGGCACAGCTGCTTCAGTGGCAGCTTCAAGAGAAATTCCACTACTGGAGATCTGTAAAGCAGCTACATGGAAAACAGTACACATCTTCACAAAGCATTACAGCCTGGACTTGCAATCCAGTGATGCTAGGTTTAGTACAGCAGTACTGCAGAACCTGTTTCCGAAATAGGTTCTCTGCCCAACCTCCAAAGGTGCTGCTTGGCAGTCTGCATTAAGTTTAATCATAATGAGTGATTCCTGGGGTTAGAAGAAAAAAAATTACTCACCATAGTAATCTTGTTTCTTCAAAGGGATTACTCATTATGATTAAAGATCCTCCCTACCTCCCCTACTAGAACCTATAGAAGTTGCTCTGCATCCCTGCATTAAGGTTTTTTCTTTTTCTCCTATATAGGCTAAGGTAAAGACTCACTTTGTTTAACCAGTTGGTGTCCAGGTGATCTCAAGTTTCTTAGGTTTGTTGATTAAGGATGTTTTGACCCGAACGGGCAAAAATATTATTTTAATGTTAATTTTTAGTTAGTGGGTCTTTTACCCAGTTAGGCTCCATAAGAATCTGAAGCACTCACAGTGCAACAGCTGCTAGAGCAGCAGTTTGAAAGTGGCATGGGCCTACTGAGAGTTCCATAATTTACATAAAATTCCATCTCTCGGTGCAGTTCAACACAGGAGGCTGACTGCATTAAGTTTAATCATAATGAGTGACCCCTTTGAAGAAACAAGATTACTATGGTGAGTAATTTTTTCTTACCTGTGCACTTTGACTTATTATTAAATTTTTTTAATCGGAGACTATTAAAACACCCTATCAAGGCAGTAAAAAAGGCTCCGAATCCATACAGGCAAAGTGGGAATTAAGCAATAATAAACCAAGGAGCTGGTCATTTCCTAGAGATAAACGACCAACTGGGGGGGAGGGTGGCTCGAGGCGCAGCTGAGGACCACCCCACCCAGCCAGTCATTAATCAAAAGGAAATGGCTGGCTCTGAGGTCAGTGTTGAGATTATAAGTCTAATCGCAATAATGATTTTTTTTCTTTTGGGTTTTGAGCTCTGAAAACAGTTTTGTTTACCCACTGCTGCTGTCAGCATACAGCGCGTGAGCCGATTGCCACTGCCGTGCTGGTCATTTCTAAGAGATTTCAGACTGGCATGGCAATCAATCAGTGAGCTAGTTCAGCTCATTAATAATTAATTAGACTTATAATGCAGGTTATTCAATTTGAAAGCCACAGCTTAACAGGCACAATTTTAATTTAGGGGTGCCCCCTGAAAACAGGGAGCCACAACCTGCTACGTAGTATTGCAACCCCAAAGAAATCTTGACGTTTTGAATCCTGAAATCTTTACAGAAGAGAAAGATAGCTCTGTCCCCTTTGAATAACACAGCCTAACTGGGGAACTGCTGTTGGTGCATGGAATCCTCAGGTGCCCAGCATGAATTCTAAAGCTTGGGCTGTGCCATTCGCCTGGTAGGGGTGCCCCATACCCAGTTTTTATGATTACCCATCAACAATGTTGAGCACTACAGAAAATTCTTTATAATAATCCAAGTGCTAGGATAATCTGCAATGGGATGCATTCAGAGGTGGTCATTCTTCATCGGGACACCAGGCAGGGATGTCCGCTTTCCCCATTTTATTTAATCTTTTTTAGAACATTTGATTCACAAAATGAATAATACACCTGATATTCATAGACTCCCCATTAGCCCTAATCAGTTTAAACGTTCTGTTTATGCAGATGATATTCCTTTACACATTTTACACCCACGCATATCCCTGCCTGTTGCACTGGATGCTATTCATTGTTTTGGTCGTATCTCCTGCTGCAAGCTTAATGTAGAGGAAATGGAAGTCATGCCCCAAAATTTCCAGGCACAACAATTGGATGTAATAGCCTTGGGAATGCAGTGGAAGCCAGATAAACTTAAATATTTAGGTATTTATCTTAGCAAATCACCTACCCAGCTGAAAAATTATAACTTGGACTCCCTGCTGGAGCAGCTAAAACATGACTTGTCACAATGCACCCAACTTTCATTTACTCTCTGTGGCAGGATCAACAAAGTCAAAATGAATCTGCCTCCTAGAGTCCTTTATCCATCAAGCATGCATAATCAGTGTATACCCCTTTCCTGGTTTAAACAACTCCATTGACTTATCTCCACTTTTATATGGAATGGGAAGGTGATTCACAGGGTTTATAACAAACGTATGGCACCCAAGACAGAAGGGGGCGGTTACATTTACCAAACTACTTTTATTCTATCTGGCCATTCACAGTGGCAAATATCTGCAGTGGTATGGAGAGTCAGACCCTGATAACTTTTTTGGTTATGTCCCTGTATGACTGGCTATTGAACTATATCTTTGTACTGCCTATGGGGTGACCATCACCTCTATTTTATGTACTCCATCTACACAGCTGCCACACCTTCTTAGAAACACTCCTATAGAAACCTCAGCAAAGACTCATGGGCAATTATGCTGTTTATTATGTCTAGATCCGATACGAGATACTTCACAGCCTTTACTAGGTAATTCCAACTTTAGAATAGACGGTCGAGTTATTACAGCACCTTTTTGGGCTTCTAAGTGAAGTAAAAGGATAGATCAATAAACGATGGATGGTACAGTAATTCTATGCCACCTTTCAGCAATGATATGTTACTACCAGCAGAGATTGTTTTAAATTTTTGCAAGTGGCACATTTACTTACTAAACATTTTGGATCACCGCCATGGTCTAATGAGCATGGTGCCAAGCTTCTATCTTTGGCCCCATGGGCTGTACTTCCACACTCCATTTTTCATTTTTACACCCACCTTTGCAACTTACTGCCTAATAAAATACATGGTTCAGTTTTGTATTGGCAGCAGGCCATACCCCCAATAGATGGCTTTTATAACTGGTCCGAAATCTGGTCTGACATGTATAGATTCCGCCATTATGACAGATGCTGGTTTATGCAATTGAAAATATGTCATAATTTGTATTGTACCCCATTTTAATTATTTCACATGGGGAAATCATCCACGGATTTATGTTCCTGATGTTCTACTAAATGTATATTTTTTTCACATCTTGTGGGAATATGAAACAGTTCAACCTTTTTGGAATACTCTAAAGGATCACTTAGACCCCCTCTTGGGGCTGGAGCATGCTTTCCAATGTGAGATATGTCTCATAGGTGATTATAAAGACAAACTACTTGGGACTCCATGATATCATGTGTCTCAGATAACGGGTTGTTCAAAAAAATCATATTAAGGCACTGGTAAGCTACTGAGCTACGTACATTTGTTGTGTGGCACAGGGAAATTCTTTTCACTTTACAGGCCGAGAAGACAGCTGCCAGCATGAGAGATAGACTCGCCACTTATAACAAATTCTGGTCAGATCCTCCACGGCTGCATAATGAAGTTTGTGAAGTTGTGTGGAATTGTTAAGAAGGTATGGAGAAACAACACAATGATTTGTAAGCAGTAAGATTTGTTTTAGTTTCTGTTCTAAGGCAGGCATACACATTATTAGGAAAATATATGGAGGTGTACATTTTAATGGAAGGAACAGGAAGCTTACAAAAGAACCCCAGAGCAAATGCCACTGACGTATGTGTTATCCCGGATGATATTGGCCAGACAGCCAAATTTTAAAGAAAACACAATTGCACATATCCCAATAATGCAAAGCATCAAGAAACATATGCAAATCCCCATGATGGTACAGAAGGTGGCAGTACATGAAAAAGTAATGGCTAGCATATGTTCAGCCTTGGGATTATTTACAGTTTTTTATTTATTTATTTATTTATTTTTAAGAGAAACAGGGTTTTTGTCCATGAGGTGATATAAGTTATATTTAAGCAATGTGTTGATGTTAGGAAGTCAGGTGTAATGATGATGAACCGTTAGAGAAAATGTGATATTAACTTTCAGAGGGAGTTGCTTTTGATAAGGGTAAGGTAGTTATGCTTGCGATAATGGGAATATTAGAAAAGTACGAGTTCTATGCAGAAGTGGAGTACAAATATGCACAGTTTCATATGTATGTGCTCAGAGTGCAGGCAAATGTGATATGCAGGTATGTTTTAGAAATAGGTAAAAATAGCGATATATGCAATTAATTGTGTAAGCCCCCCCAGCCCGGCGCTTACGTAAGGTGGGCAGGGGGCTTCTGCTGTCCTTGGGGTACTCGCGCCTGGTCCATTGATGTGGCTGGACCTGATGCAAGCCTAGCTGTGACTCTAATTATTGTTGGTGCTAGTTAGGAACCAGGTGTCTAGCTAGAAAGTGCATGCTACTTGTTTTGGGTTCCTACAAAGAGAAAAGGCAGCTCTACCTCCCTCCCCAAAAAGCAAGACAGGAGAAAGACTGCCTGCAGGCATGGGAGGCTCTGTCTACCCCTTCCCCATAGTAGGAAGTAGGAAGTAGAAAGGGAGGAGAAAAGGCAGGGCTGGGGGAGAGAGAAGAGAGGAGAGAGTTGGGAGGGGAGAGAAGGAGAGCAGGGTGGAGGAACAGGAGGAAAGAGAATCCCAGGCCCCCAAAAAAGGAAACCAGAGGGCTGTTTTGGTGGTTTTGCCTGACAAAGGCTCTGGGGCTGCATCCCTCTCCACCCCCTCTCTCTCCCCTTTCAAGCATAAGGAACAGGAAGGAGCCAGACAGCCGCTGGGGCTGTGCAGGAGAGCCCCTGAGGTTGGTTGCTCAAAAGTACTGAGGCAGACTGTTTGGCCTGAAGGTACTGCGACCTCCAGCCTGGGGTATCTGGGAGGCTGCTGCATTAGGGACAGATCTTCCTGCCAGGGGAGAAGCTGGGGAGACTAAAAAGGCACCAGGGGGAGTTGAACTGCTGTGCCCCCCCCCCATTGCAAAGATCAGAAGAACTGAGGAGAGAAGGACGAACAGGCCTGCCTGGTGAAAGCCATATACAAAGGCCAGCGGGCGAAGCTGGAAAGGCCAGGCAGGTGAAGAACTATGCCACCCATTTCATGGGAGATGATGTGCTGTGGATTGCAGGGGTCATCGCACCATCCAAGCACTGTGAGTACCCCGAGCTGCAGCTCAGGGGAGACCATTGTTTTCTTTGCCAGAAGGGTCAGGAAGGAACCGTCCTCTACACCAGTTTATCTTTGTTTTCTTGGAACTTGTGCAAGTGTGTAAGGGCCCCGATGGTAAACAGCAGGCCTGCAGACTAAGGGACCATAAGGTACCCACTAACTGTGACTGGTCTGGGTGCATCCAGGGGAAAAGGGGGAAGTGGGGATAAGTGAATGTTTGGTAGCCAGGAAGTTTTGAAGGAGTAGCTGTCACATTCTTTGTATTAGCTTGTAGTAATAAACTGGATATTTATTGTTCATCTGTTTCACCTGCTGTGTATGTAAAACCATTGTGGGGAGTGATTGTGTGTCCAGGGGGGGTCATCACAGCCAGTCGTTAGAGGGCAGACCATTACTTATCCTGGGGAAATGTTCTAACCTGTTCTACCCACAGGAGGCAATGCAGGGGCCCCAGGTGGAGGCACTGAGGCACCACAGAAACTACCGGTACGGACTCAGGCCCAGCCCCTCTGGGAGGTACTGCTGAGCCCCCGAGACCGCCGGGACAGCCCAGGTGAGTGGGATTATCGGGGGGTGTTACAATAGAAAGATAGATAATTACATAGACATACAGATGGAGAGAGAGACACACAGACAGACAGGCAGAATAGGAATGGCAGTGGAAGTATTGAAGTGATGCCAACCCCACCCCCACCCCACAGACATGGACAGGCATTGGTGTGTGCCTTCGGGTCACTGCCCATAAAGCTCACGCCATTTCACCTCACCCTACCCTGCAGACACAGACAAGAGTTGAGGTGTGCCTTGGGGTTTTCAAACTTTATACTCGCCCCATTCCATAAGGAAATACACTGAAATGGGTACAGTTTAAGAGAATGGAGTGAACTTTGGGGCTGAAGAGTCAAAGGCACACCTCGATACCTGTCACTGGCTGCAGGGTAGGGATGGGGGTGGAATGGCATGAGTATTACTGTTGACAATCCCAAGTCACACCCCTAATGCCTGTCAATCTCTACAGTGCAGGGTGTTATAGTCAGAAACCCTAATGCCCTGGGCGTTACTTGGTATTTTCTTTCTAAGTTTTCAGCATGGGTTTTTTGTGACCCCACCACATGAACAGTGACGCTATCAGTTCATTAGCCGAAACGATATTTTGCACAGTGACTGTGCCATTTGGCACCACAGGTGCAAAAACACATTTTGAACAGGATGTAAAAAATGACAGCGGTACATTTCTTGCTTCAGTAACTGCTCAGCACATCTGTTGCATGACCTGCTTATTGACATTTTATAGATGCAATGTACTGCTGCTATGTCTGGGGAAGTACATTTCCTAGGTTGCAAGAACAGCCTCAGAGGAACACACATACACACACACACACACACACACTAGAACACAGCTGCAAAATGATTAGATTGTCTACAAGCACTGTTTTCCATGCAAGACACAAGCAATTGAATCTGGGAATCTCTTCATATTCTTTTGCTGTTAACCACCTGACTTTTATGTATTGTTGCAGAGGTGGTGAAATCTTCCCCTGTGGGTTTCTTCTCCCCACTGTGGGTATGTTTTGATTTTTCTTTTTTTTTCCTCTCTTCTCTCTTCCTAGATATCTGTGGGACTATATCCTTTATTAAGACTTTTCTTTAGTCGAATATGCATGTACCAGAGGTGGGGTGGGATGGGAGGGTCACTTATTTTGTTGTTATGCTACAAGACTAGAGCATTCTTCTTGTTTTCTTTGATTTTTTTTTCTTTCTTTTTATTGTTATGTAACTGTATCAAATAATTTAATAAAGTATATTAAATTATGAAGATTTTGACAAAGAAGATTACAAAAACAATTGTAGATAAAAAGAGTAGGTCAGTGGGTTGAGGTAGTATAGCAATCTTCAGTCTCCTTCTGCTATCATAGTCTATGTTTCTATGAATATGTTTCACCGTATCTATTAATTAATGAAAACTGAGTTTCATGAAACATAGATTGGCCTCTGACAATATCTGTAAAAGCCTACATGTACTCAACTCTGCGAAAGAAATATGGAATCAGCCTGCCATACACATATCCTTAGATGACGATAAAACATTCAACATGGTCAACTGGAGTTTTCTATTACTGAATTGAAGTACTATCAGTTCTCAAGTGCCTTCATAAACATAATTAGAATACTTTACTCAAATCCTAGTGCATCTGTTAAGTGTAATGGTCAAATATCACCAACATTTAAAAATAAAATGGTTGTGCTTCCACTCCAGGTAAGGGGACACAACAGTATTTAAACAAGCATTTGTCAATGCCGAACGTTCGCTTGCAGGTATTTGCAGTGGTGTTTGGCACGTGCGGTGCTTTACCCTAATGCCCTGTGCAATTGCTGGTATTTGCACAATAAAATTTCAGCATGACCTTTTTGTTACCCCCATTGTGCGCTACATAGGCGGAAACACGTTTTGGGCAGGATGTGAAAAATGACAGCTGTACTGCTCATATGGAAGTGTGGTAAAATGGCAATGTTGAAAATCTGGAGTGGAAATATTGAAAATTCGCAAACCCTCACGAGTGCGTGAGAAACTTATACAGCACGTTCATAGAAACAGTCATTGTTAGGAATTTTTTCACCACATTTTCAACATTGGCATTTTAAAACCTCTGCTAATGAACAGTGTCACTGTGATTTTCTTACTATGTCCCATACATTGATTTCACACCGACTGCGCCATTGTGCACTACATGGGCGGAAACACGTTTTGGGCAGGATGTGAAAATGACAGCTGTACTGCTCATAAAGGTGTGGTAAAATGGCAATGTTGAAAATCTGGGTGAAAATATTGAAAATTACATGAAACTTACGGCGTGCATAGGAACTGCACAGCATGCGCTCATAAAACAGTTATTTTAGGAATTTGTTCACCAAATTTTCAACATACCATTTTAAGATCTCTGCTCATGAACAGTGACACTGTGATTTTCTTAATGTGTCCCATACACTGGATTCGCTGGCGGTGACTATTGCCATTATGCGCTTACATGGGCGGAAACACGTTTTGGGCAAGATGAAAAATGACAGGTGCACTGCTCATAAGGAGGTGTAAAATGGCAATGTTGAAAATGTGGAGTGAAAATATTGAAATTCGCAAACTTCTGACGATGCATGGAACTGCACAATGAACACTCGTAAAACAGTCACTTTTAGGAATTTTGTCACCAAATTTTCAACACAGCCATTTTAAGACCTCTGCTCATGAACAGTGTCACTGTGATTTCCTTAATGTGTCCCATACATTGAGTTCGCACACCAACTGTGCCATTGTGCGCACCATGGGCGGAAACATGTTTTGGGCAGGATGTGAAAAATGACAGCTGTACTGCTCATGAGGAGGTGTGGTAAAATGGCAATGTTGAAAATCTGGAGTGAAAATATTGAAAATTCGCAAACTTACGAGCGTGCGTAGGAACTGCGCAACGCAGACTCATAAAACAGTCATTTTTAGGAATTTTTTCACCAAATTTTCAACACAGCCATTTTAAGACCTCTGCTGATGATCAGTGTCACTGTGATTATCTTAATGTGTCCCATACATTGAGTTCGCACACCGACTGCGCCATTGTGCGCTACATGGGCAGAAATACATTTTGGGCAGGATGTGAAAAATGACAGCTGTACTGCTCATGAGGAGGTGTGGTAAAATGGCAATGTTGAAAATCTGGAGTGCAAATATTGAAAATTCGCAAACGTACGAGCGTGCGTAGGAACTGCGCATAGCATACTCGTCGAATAAGTCACTTTTAGGAATTTTTTCACCAAATTTTCAACATAGCCATTTTAAGACCTCTGCTCATGAACAGTGTCACTGTGATTTTCTTAATCTGTCCCATACATTGATTTCACACACCGACTGTGCCACTGTGCGCTACATGGGCGGAAACACGTTTTGGGTGAGATGTGAAAAATGACAGCTGTACTGCTCATAAGAAGGTGTGGTAAAATGGCAATGTTGAAAATCTGGAGTGAAAATATTGAAAATCATGAACTTACGAGCATGCATAGGAACTGCATAATGCACGCTCGTAAAACAGTCATTTTAGGAATTTTGCACCAAATTTCAACATAGCCATTTTAAGGCCTCTGCTCATGAACAGTGTCACTGTGATTTTCTTAATTTGTCCTGTATATTGATTTCACACCGACTGCGCCATTGTGCGCCATATGGGCGAAAGACGCTTTGGGTGAGATGGAAAATGACAGCTATACTACCTATAAGAAGGTGTGGTAAAATGGCAATGTTGAAAATCTGGATTGAAAATATTGAAAATTCACGAACTTCTGATGTGCATAGGAACTATAGACTTGCGCCAGAAAAACAGTAATTTTTGGAATTTTCCCACTAAATTTTCAAAATAGGCTTCTTGAGAGCCCACTTTTTGAACACTGGCAGTGTTGTTTTGTTATTTGGTCCCAAAAGGGGATTTTGCGCAGTGACTGTGAAATCACCCTTCAGGCCCGAATAACACCATGACAGTGACAGCATTCATGAGAAGGGGTCCCAAAAACCCCATGTTGAAAATTTGGTGCAAAAATTCCAAAAAATGCCTGAGATATGCAACAAAGTTGAAAAAAACCATATCTATCCCATTATACAGCTTACCGGCATTCTCAGTTCGCAGTCGGCTTTGAAAGTGCAGGCGTGTTCCAGTCCACGAAGATCGTCGCGCCAGACTCCGGAGGTAAGTATGGGGTGAGGGGTTGTGGGGAGGCAGGGTGCGCGGTGGTGGAGTGCGGGTTGTGTGAGAGCAGGGAGACTGCGTGGGACGTTTTCTTTACAGGTTGTTTTTCTTTTAATTGATGGCGAGGCGTTTGCCACGCTGGGGTGGGCTCCCAGGCGTGGCACAGGGCATAACTGGTTGGGGGCATGGAGCCGGCGGAGTTGGGCACCCCGTCGTCCATACTTCTATTGCCGCTGGGGTGGGCTCCCAGCATGGCACCCTGTACTCTGGGGGGACAGTGGAGCCGGCCGGGGATTGGGCACCCCATCGGCTATACCATGAGTTGCCACGCTGGGATGGGCACCCAGCGTGGCATGTGGAAGGCTTTGGGGGTAGCGCCCAGCACAGCTGGCGAAGTTGGGCACCCCAGTCTGCTATACAGTATTGAGTGCGTGGAAACAGCGCCCGGTATGCGTGCGTTTGTTCATGTGTGTGTGTGTGTGTGTGTAGGGGAGCTGCACATGGGCAGGCGATATCTGATCGCTGCTCACTGAAGTGTAGCTCCCCCTTTCAACTGTACGTCATTGCATTTTGGAGCTGTCATAGACAGCTCCAGCATGCATTGGAGGACTGGGGCCGCGCCTGCCAACACACTGACTGAATTGGAAGAGGGGGTGACACACCTCTGAAAACTCGGATGGTGGCACTATGTTTCTTGCACATGCGTGCAAGCAAACATAAAAAGGGAAGTGGTTATCCCTCTGTACAGACAGTTGGTGAGACCCCATCTGGAGTACTGTGTGCAGTTTTGGAGACCTCATCTATGCTAGGACATAGACAGGATGGAAGCAGTCCAGAGGAGGGCAACTAAAATGGTGCAGGGTCTGCATCTGAAACCATATGAAGAGAGACTGAGAGAGTTTAATATGTATACCCTTGATGAAAGGAGGGACGGGGGTTGGGGGGACATGATAGAAGCATTCAAATACCTGACAGGAATAACAAAGTCCAGGAGGGTAGCATCTTTCAGAAAAAGAGATGTGTAAGAACAAGGCGGCACTATTTAAAGATAAAGGGGGGACAGCTCAGGGGTAATGTGAGGATTTTTTTTTTTCATGGAGGGAGTGGTGGATGCATGGAACCGCCTTCCTGGGGAGGTTGTTGGGTCTAAAACAATGGGTGAATTCAAACATGCATGGGACAGACATAAGGCAATTATAGTGGGGGGTGGCAGGAAGTAGGCTGTTGGTTAACTAGAATCTGCAGCTTATCCAGTAGGTAGGGAAATGGGCAGACTGGGTGGGCCAAGTGGTCCTTATCTGCCATCAAAGTCTATGTTTCTATGAAATCAAAGCAAAGAACCCAAAAGAATGTCACAGAAGCACTGTACATGAATCCCAGAGGCACCCTCCCTCTCACATGAATCAGACCAAAGAATGCACAGCATGTCACAAATCACTTTATCCCAACCAGAGAAGCACTTAAGTACTACTGGCATTTCTTTTCCCTACCCATCCCCCTGGCTCATACTTAAGGTTGTGCTCACCATTAAAAGAATGCAAGATCTGATAAACGCACAGCCCTCTTACACGCATTTTTTTTTTGCTGGTCCCAAGGGTATGCCTTAATAGGGCTGCACTGTATATATGTAAGCCCCCTGTAAAAAAGGGGCTTGTATTCCCATTCTTAGGCACATACCTCTCAACCTTTCAGTATTAAAAATCATAGCACTAGCCTTAAAAAATCATAGCAAAGGGCCAGAATGTGTAGCACTTTCTTATTTATTTTTTTTTTTAAATCTTCTTTTTATTATTCAATTTTTAACTTATATACATATAAGTCATCAATTTTGATTCTGCACACAGTACATTTACAACTGGTTCTTTGATACAGAAAACTTTGGGGTCAATCCAGTTCATTTACAATAAAATACAATATTTGTTTTAACAGCTTTTCTGCTCCCCTGATGGGTTACACTCTGATTGTGTCTAATCATAATAGGGACTAAGCATACAGACTTATATAGACATATATATAGACCTCCAGAACACCGAATCCAAATCTTTCCATTCTAGTCCAATCGGGTAGGCCCACATCTCAAACTCCATTGTCATAAGGGCTCCAACCACACGGGGGGAGGGGGGCAGGGGAAACCAGGTCCAAGATCCCTTGCTGGTGGGACTTAGCCTCCAGGCTCAGAACCTTCGAAAAGTTCCCAGGGGTATCTATCCTGAGGCACAAAGGTAGAATCTTTAGGCATGTAGTATATCTGCCAACGTGTCCATCTCACAGAAAAGGCCTCTACGCGTTCATTTAGATTGTGTGTTATTTTTTCCATGTTATAAATTTGCATTGTGATTAGCACTTTCTTATTTTAAACAATAATATATCTACAGATAGTGGGGCCCATATAGTTAGTGATAAGGAATGTTTCTATTAGCTTAGTTCATTGATTTAATAGTTTATGTGTCCAGAAATAGTTCTAATATTATGAGGAACCTCAGTAAATCTATGCGGAGCAAGAGTAAATTTGAGTGTGAAAATCATAGCGCTATGTGGAATTCATTGCAGTTGAGAGGTATGCTGAGGCACCCCTTTCCCCCTCCTACCCCCTCCACAAGCTAGGAAATGGGTTAGTGCTCTGGAGGATATTGCTCTGGAAGCCTCAAGGTGGCAGCAGAGAGTAGGTTGAGAGGGTATATAAGGGTACTGACAGGAAGTATCGGGCCTTTCCAGCCCGGGCATTAGGTCTGGGGCTGGAGGGAGGAGGCTGGAAGCGTAGAGTTAGGAGCAGATAAAGTGGGTAAGTGAGTGAGCGCAGTGGTCCAGGAGGGCCAGTGGGGAAACCCCCCCAAAAAGTAAGAAACATAGACTTTGATGGCAGATAAGGACCACTTGGCCCACCAAGTCTGCGCATTTCCCTACCTATTGGATAAGCTGCAGATCCTAGTTAACCAACAGTCTACTTCTTCCTACTCCCCACCAGACTTGCCTTATGTCTGTCCCATGCATTCTTGAATTCCCCCACTGTTTTTGACACCACGACCTCCTCAGGCAGGCCATTCCATGCATCCACCACCCTTTCTGTGAAAAAATACTTCCTCACATTGCCCCTGAGCCATCCCCCCCCCATCTTCAAATTGTGTCCCCTTGTTCTTGCACATCTCTTTTTCTGAAAGATGCTATCCTCTTGGACTTTGTTGATTCCCTTGAGGTGCTTGAAAGTTTGTATCATGTCCCCCCCCCATTCCTCAAGGGTATACATATTAAGCTCCTTTAGTCTCTCTTCCTATGGCTTCTGTTGTAGACCCTGCAGCATTTTAGTTGCCCTCCTCTGGACTGCCTCCATCCTGCCTATGTCCTTGCAGAGATGGGGTCTCCAGAACTGCACACAGTAGTCCAGATGGGATATCATCAACTGTCTGTACAGAGGGATAATAACTTCTTGTTTTCTACTGGAGATGCCTCTCCTTATACATCCCAGTATCCCTCCAGCCATCCTTACTGCCTTCTCACATTGCTTGCTTAATGCTCTGGGGGATATTGCTCTGGACGCCTCAAGGTGGCAGTACAGTCAAGATGGCTTTTCCAAGCTATGGGGATGACGGGGAGTTGGGGAATGGCGTTCCACTGGGGAAAATTAGGTGTCCGAATTAGGTAGCCGGGTCCTGCGTCATAGGGGGTAGGGGCAGTAGAAGGCTTAGCAGGCCAGGAAAGAGTAGGAGCCCTTAGGAAGCACATGTAAGTAGTACCTCAGGTCGCCAGGGCTGGGAGGGCCATGGCAGGGCCCTCCCAGGAGGTGAACTGGTGGCAGTGGTTTCTTTTGCACCCAGTGTGGTAGGGCGACCTGGGGGGTATAGGGAGCTGGGGGACCTTTCACCCAAGAGTCGACATGGGACCTGCTTTGCAGGAGCAGGTCCAGGGGTGCCAGTACATTGAGGTCCGGGTGGGTCACAGGCCAAAATGGCAGACCTTGGAGGGTATCCCCCTTGCTGTAGCTTAATTCAAGCCCAGGCGGTGAAAGTAGGCATGTGGACCTGGCTGGAACCCCCAAGGAAGCAAGACCAGTGGAATCCCTGGAGTGAGTTTGGGCTATGTGTGGCAAGGTAGATGCTGAGGCAGAGTCAAGTGAAAGTGGCAGGTGTTGCTTTAGCACTGGAAATAGTGCCAACCAACATAAGAGAGTTGGGGCCTGGGTCGTCAGGAAAATTCCTGGAAGCCCCTGTGGCTTGGGCCAGCTCCCAGAGGCCCAGGTGAGGTGCTTTCCCGTGCCAGCGTTAAGGGGGAATGACCAGTGCCAGTGAGCAGAGAGTGACCCGAGAAAGAAAGAAAAAGTTGGCCTACCAGATACAAAGAAGCCAGTAGATTGCAGGGATCTGAGTTCACATAGGCAGGGGCACTGGAAAATTACACCCACAATTTTTTTGTAGAATCTCGAATTTTCACCATTCTCTGCAAAAACTGAGATGTTTCACAATTTCTTGCAATTTTTGAGTTTTTACTTAGAAAGTATTAACATTTTTAATAAAATACTCTCAAATATATTGACAATTTTGCATGCAGACTTGGGTTTGGTCAATGTAGGGCAAAGGTGGGGAAGGGTTTTATGTGACACTGCTTTCTTTTGAATCCTTGTCTTATTTGGCTTCAAAATCTACTGGCCAAACATAAACATAGAGTCCGTCAACAGATAAGGACCATACAGCCCAGCTATCTGCCCATTTCCCTACTTGATTTGGTAATTTCTTCTCTTATCTGGACTGCCTTTCCCCCACTTTGCTGTACAGCAGGGTGCCTTTATGCTTAACCCATGCACTTTTGAATCCCTGTACAGTTTTCACTTCCACCTCCACTGCTGGTAGGCGGTTCCATGGATCCACCACCCTCTCTGTGAAAAAATCCTTCCTTGCATTCCCCCTAAGCCTCCCTTCCTCCAGCCTCATGTTATGTTCCCTTGTCCTTGTGTACTTTCTTCTCTGAAATATGCTCCCCCATGTACCCTGTTTATTCCTCTAAGGTATTTGAAAGTCTCTATCATATCCCCTCTCTCTCTCTCTTCTCTCTTCTAGTGAACAGATGTTTAGTTTCTTGAGTCTTTCCTAATAAGGTTTGTGGTGCAGTCCATGTATCATTTTTGCTGCTCTTCTCTGGACTGCTTCCATTCTGTCTATGTCCTTCCTGAGATGCGGTCTCCAGAATTGGACACAGTATTCCAGATGAGGTCTCACCAGTGATCTATACAGTGGCATCACCACTTCACTCTTCCTGCTGGTTATGCCCCTTTCTATGCACCCCAGCATTCTGTTTGACTTTCCACTGCTCTTTCACATTATTTGGCTGACTTCAGGTCATTAGATATGATAACCCCCAGGTCTCACTCCTGACTTGTGGTGGCTAGAACCTGCCCCCCCATCCTGTATTCCTCTCTTGGGTTTCTGTGTCCCAGGTGCATTATCTTGCACCTCTTGGCATTGAAACCCAACTGCCAAACCCTTGAACACTCCTCAAGTAGTCTTAGGTCATTTCTCATTTTATCTAGCCCCTCCTGTGTATCGACTCTGTTACAGATCTTGGTGTCATCTGCAAACAGCCATATTTTCCCCTCCAGTCCCTCTGCAATGTCGCTTATGAAGACATTGAATAGAACTGGACCTAGCACAGATCCCTGTGGAACCCCACTGATCACCTCCCCCTCTTCCGATTTTATGCCATTTACTACCATCCTCTGGGTCCTACCTTTTAACCAGTTTCCAACCCATTTTACCAATTTAGAGCCCACACCCAGATTTCCCAATTCATTAAGCAACCTTCTATGGGGAACAGTGTCAAGGGCCTTACTGAAATCCAGGTAGGCCACATCCACCACCCTTCCTGATACACCACCCTGGTCACCCAGTCAAAGAAGTCGATAAGATTAGTCTGACAGGACCTACCTTCAGTGAATCCATGCTGCCTTGGATCTTTTGCACCACTTGACTCCAGGAACTTCACTACCCTCTCCTTCAGCAACGACTCCATCAGCTTCCCCACCACTGAGGTCAGGCTTACAGGTCTGTAATTGCCTGCCTCCTCCCAACTTCCAGTCTTGCACAGGGGGACCACCTCTGCCCTCTTCCAGTCCCCAGGTACCTCCCCCCATCTCTAATGATTGACTGAAAAGGGTTGTCAGTGGACCTGCTAGGACTTCCCTGAGTTCCTTCGACACTCTAGGGTGACTCCCATCTGGCATCATTGCTTTGTCTGTCTTTACTTTTCCTAGTTCCTCCAAGACTCTATCCACTGTAAATGGGATGGTGTCCACCTCTCCCCTGTACATCTTTCCTTGTGAGTCTTTGCCCCTCCCCTGCCTCTTCCTTGGTAAATACTGAGCAAAAATATTTGTTCAGTATCTCAGCTTTTTCAAGGTCATCCTCCACCTACCCACCCTATCCCTTTTTAAACCTAACAATACTATCTCTGTTCTTCTTCCTCTCGCTAATATAATGGAAGAAGGTCTTGTCCCCCTTCTTAATAGTCTGCGCTATTCCTTTCTCTGTTCTTGCCTTAGCTCCTCTGACAGCTTTCCCAGCTTCTCTCTGATTCTCCAGATATTTCAGTCTGTCTTCTTCTTTCTGTGTCTCTTTGTATTTCCTGAATGCCTTACTTTTTTCTCGCACTTTCTCGGCTACTGACTTAGAGAACCACAGTGACCACTTCTTTCTTTAGCTTTTGCTAAGCAATCTGACACATTGACTTGTCTCTCCTGCTATGGATCTCTTTTGCCTAAGCCACTGTTCTTCTACCCCTACCCCCATATCTTCTGCTGCCAGGATAATTTTGAGCTTTCCCCCATCTCCATGAAGTTGGCCTTCCGGAAATCTAGGATCTTAATCTTTGAATGGCTTTCTTCTGCCAACGTGTTGATTCTAAACCACACAGTTCTAGCCACTGGTACCAAGGGGACTGCCCACCTCATCATTCATGATTTTATCCCCCGTTTGTCAGCACTAAGTCCAGTACAGCCCCCTCCCTGGTGGGCTCAACCACTAGCTGCCTTAGGTTTGCCCCATACATGGCAGACATGAGGTTCCTACTCCTTGATATACCTGCAGTCTGGGTATTCTAATCTGCATCCAGCATGTTGAAGTCACCCATTAGTAGTACATCCCCTTTGGCTGCCATATTATGGATGGCTTCCACTAATACTAGATCTATATCCTCCCCTCCGCGTGGGAGGCCTGTAAACTACTCCAGCATGGATGGTTGTTTTGTTCCTTGACTCCAGAGTGACCCACAATGCCTCTGCTTCTTCCCTGGATCCCTGAGCCTCTGTAGCTTTAATTCCTTTTATTACATACGTAGCAACCCCTCCTCCCCTCTTCCCCTCCCTATCCTTTCTAAAAAGTGTATACCCTGGTATGGCTGCATCCCAGTCATGGTTCTCTACATACCATGTCTCCGTAATAGCCACAATATATCCAGGCTTGTGTCTGCCATCAGTGCCATTAAGTACATTTAAAGATCATGTGCAATGTTTTTTACATATTTTTTATAAAAGCTTGAAAAGTTGAAATTCAAGTCCCTATGTCATGAATAGTGTTTCCTAAAAAGTTCATTGCCATTTGGTTTTGTGGTTTTCTTTAAATCAGCATTTGTTAACTTGCTCTACAGTGGCTGAAAACAGTGGAGTTATTTCTGTCCTCTCAGTCAAACTTAGAGTGCAATGACATCATTTTGGGGTAGCTTGCTGTTTCAGATTCCCAATCGGAGCAGTAGTTTGTAGAGTTAATGGCTTGCTGAGCTCTCCAAGTTTCTTACAAACCCAATCTCTGGCTTGTGTTTAGATAGATCAGCTTAAAATATGACATTATCTTCTCATATAAAGCTGTTCATTTCAATTTCAATGCTTAAATGAAGTAGTGGAAATCTTTCTTTGTGAGAAATTAGCTTGTCTGTATCACAGCTCTGTTCTTTCTAATCAAAACTCAGATTGTTTTTCTAACTATATAACATGGGGCTTTTAAATGAATATAAAGTAAATCTAAATTTTGTTCATTCACAGAAACAGTTTGTCTTTGACGTAGCCTCCATAAATAGTTTTCATGTGAGAACATTTTTTTTTCATGTTAGATTGACAAACAGTACATGTGCTTGAAATACTGTAGCAGAGTGTGACATGCACCTGTCAGAACTCACAAATTTCAGTTCTTTGGTGGTTTCTGTGTGAAAATACATTATGTTAGGTCTAACTAGCAACACTACAGTATGTGGCATCCCGATGCACCCTGTCTCTGCCTCACAGTTGAGGCAGCTGCAGTCTACTGCCACCTCTCCCTGCCCCACAAGCCCCCTGCCTTCTGCTCCACATTTGAGGCTGCTGCATCTTGCTTCCCACCATCTTCTCCCATACAGTCAAGGATTGTGCACCCTGCTGCCTCCATCTCCTGCCTAAAGAATCAGGACTGCTGTACCCTGCTTCCCCTTGCCCAAACAATTGGGGTTGCTGCATCCTGCTGCCCTCTCCCCCCACCCTCACAGTTAGGGAAGCTGAACCTATTGTCCCTTGTTCCTGTCCCCACAGCCAGGGCTGCTGTGCTGTGCTAAGCCCTAGAGTGCCAGGTTCCCTGCCTCCACAGTTGGGGCTGCTGTACCATGCTGCCCCAGCCACCAGAGGTGGGGCTTTTGCTACACCCTGCTATTTATTTCCATTGCCTCAAATGGTCAGGGCTGCTGCACCATGTGTGCCCCTTCTCACAGTCATGGCTGCTGTACCCTGATGCTCCCTGTGTTCTGCACCACAGTCGAGGCTTCTGCACCATGCTGTTCTCTATCCCCTATCACCAGAGAGGGCAGCTGCACTTTACTCCTTTCTACACAGTTGGGGTTGCTATGGCCTGCTGTGCTCTACAGCCCCATGCCTCTGCAGTTAGGGCTGCTGCACCATGCTGCCACTGGCCACAAGATTCAGGGCATTTGCTGCACCCTGTTGCATGCCTCCACAGTTGAGGCAGTTGCACTCTTCTGTCCCCTGCCACCAGAGTCAAATCCTTTGCTACACCCTGCTCCCCACATCCCTTGTCCCAAGCAGGCATGGCTTCTGCACCCTGTTCCACAGTTTGGGCTGCTGTATCTGTTGCCACCTCTTATCTCCTGCCTGAAAATTCAGGACAGCTACACCTAGCTTCCCTCTGTCCCCACACCCACAGTCATGGCCACATCACCCTGTTGACCCCTGTTCCTATATCCACAGTCAGGGCTGCTGTGCTGTGGTACACCCTAGGGTCTCATGCTGCCTGCATCCACAGTTGGGGATGCTGAACCCTGCTACGCACCTCCATTGTCCCAAATGGTCTGGGCTGCTGCACAATGTGTACCCTGTGCTATTGTCAGGATTGCTGTACCCTGATGCCCACCTGTGTCCTGCCCCACAGTCAGGGCTTCTGCACCATGCTGTCCTTTGTCCCCCTGCCACCACTGTGCCCTGCTGCACCCCAGAGCGCCTTGCCTCCACAGGCAGGGGACAGGTTGCAGCAAATGCCCTTACTCTTGTGCTGCACCCTTCCTGAACAGCTGGGGTTGCTGCACCCTGCTACCCTCTCTCTCTCTCTCTGTCACCTTCACAGTCAGGTACACTGCATATGTTGCACCCTGTTCCTGTCTTAGCTGGGTGTAGCAAAGGATTTGACTCTGGTGGCAGGGAGACAGCAGGATGCAACTGCCTCAACTGTGGAGGCATGCAAAAGGGTGCAGCAAATGCCCTGAATCTTGTGGCAAGTGGCAGCATAGGGCAGCAGCTCTAACTGCAGAGGCATGGGGCTCTAGGGCACAGCAGGCCACAGCAACCCCCACTGTGTAGAAAGGAGCAGGGTGCAGCAGCCCTGTCAGTGGTGACAGGAGATAGAAGACATCCTGGTGCAGAAGCCTCAACTATGGGGCAGGACACATGGAGCATCAGAGTACAGCAGCCCTGACTGTGAGACGGGGTACATGTGGTGCAGCAGCCCTGACCATTTGGGGCAATGGAAGTAGGCAGCAGTGTGCAGCAAAAGCCCCACATCTGGTGCTAGGGCAGCATCGTGCAGCAGCCCCAGCTGTGGAGGCATGGAACCTGGCACTCTAGGGCTTAGCACAGCAGTCCTGACTGTGGAGACAGGAATGGGACAACAGGTGCAGCATCCCTAACTGTGAGGGTGGGGAACAGAGGGCAGCAGGGTGCAGCAACCCCAACTGTTTGGGCAGCAGGCGGCAGGGTGCAGTAGTCCTGATTCTTTAGGCAGGGGATGGAGGCAGCAGGGTGCACAATCCCTGACTGTGCGGGAGTAGACAGTGGGTAGCAGGGTGCAGCAGCCTCAAATGTGGAGCAGAAGGTAGGGGCCTTGTGGGGCAAGGGACTGGTGGCAGTAGACTGCAGCTGCCTCAACTGTGGGGCAGAGACAAGGTGCATCGGGATGCCACATAGTGTTTTTAGTTATACACATATGTGATGTATTTTCACACAGAAACCACCAAAGAACTGATATTTGTGAGTTCTGATGGTACATGTGCTTGAAATACTGTAGCAGAGTGTGACAAGCACCTGTTTGTTAATCTGAAATGAAAAAAGAAATGTTCTCACATGATTATATTTATGAAGGCTACATCAAAAACAAGATTTTCTGAGAATGAACAACATTTAGATTAATTTTATATTCATTAAACAGCCCTGTGTTAAATAGTTTGAAAAAAATTGAGGCTTGATTAGAAAGAACAGAGCTGTGATACAGACAAGCTGATTTATCACAGAAAAAGATTTCCACTACTTCAGTTCAGCATTGAAACTGAAATGATCAGCTTTTCAAAGGAAGAGAATTATATATTTTAAGCTGATCTATCTAAACACAAACCAGAGACTGAGTTTGTAAGGAACATGGGGAGCTCAGCAAACCATAAACTCTACAGAGTGCTGTTCTGATTGGGAGTCTGAAACAGCAAGCTACTCCAAAATGATGTCATCGCACTCTAAGCTTGACTGAGAGGACAGAAATAACTCCACTGTTTTCAGCCACTACAGAGCAAGTTAACAAATGCTGATTTAAAGAAAACCACAAAACCAAACAGCCTGAAATTTTCAGGAAACACTAATCATGACACAAGGACTTGAATTACGACTTTTAAAGCTTTTATTAAAAATATGTAAAAACCGTTGCACATGATCTTTAAACACTTAACATTTGGTTTGTGTTGAAGCAGTCTATCAGAAAGCTTGTTGTTGCCACAGAGACTAAAACAGCAGCTGGGAGAAAATGTGCAGATTATCCCATTCACCCAAATGGGCAAGGCCACTGATTTACGGTGATTAAAACAATGAAATTCCATTTTCAAGATATCAGATTCCAGAACTGCACTGGTGATTTTTACTCTAATTTCCGGATTCTGCTGTCATTCTTTTAGTATGTGCATACCTCTCAACCTCCTGCCTCATAATAAATCAGGGACAAGGCTTAAAATAATCAGGGACAAAGGACCAAAATCAGGGACACTTCTTCAGAATTGGAGATATCCACTCAGGAAGCTGGTAGAATAAAGGGCTTAATGTAAAATGCATTTTCTATGGAAGAACAAGCCTATAACTTTGATGTTTGGCATTATTTTGTGGTTATAACTGCTGCTGTTTGGTCACGAAAACACAATTTTTAGGAGTTACAGAGTAAAATTTTGAGGCAAAATCAGGACGTCCCTGAAAATTAGGGACAGTTGAGAGGTATGAGTATGTGCATAAATAATCAAAATAAAAGAAGGCTTAATATACAGAGCATTACATAAAGCAAACAGAAAACAGTACAGGAAGGAATTATAAGAAAAATAAAAGTTTTTTGTAGATTTACTGATCTGATATAAAATGCCAGATTCCATGAAATCTTTGTTTTTACTGGTGTTCAGGCAGCTCTAATTCCAGAATTTTACCGGGTGTTCCGGTATAAACCGAAAATCAGTGGCCTTGCAAATGGGGTACTAAGTACATAGCCCTTTTTGTAAGTTTTATGGCAGGTTTTTCCTTGTGAGCACATATACTTTCATTCAAACTAGTTTTCTTTCAAATAGCTGAGGATTTTGGATTGTCCTGTGGATTATAAACTTAAATAAACTAGTTGGTAACAGTGATCTCACTCTTAGCAGACTACAACCTAGATGCTCACATGCAAAGACTACAATAAAAACCCAATTAAATAACAAGCTTATAAAACACATAAACTGTAAATGAACATTTATCTTTAGTTAAACAAAATCACTGCAGCCAGAGTAAAACAAAGGTAAATTAGAGGGTACTACTGTATGATGCAGTAAAAATATATTGGTCTTTTTTTATATTCTTTGGTAACCAGTTAAGGCCCACTAGGCACAAGTGCCTGTTTTCAGGGGCAACCCAGGGGCACTGAGAAACATAGAAACATAGACTTTGATGGCAGATAAGGACCACTTGGCCAACCCAGTCTGTCCATTTCCCTACCTATTGGATAAGCTGCAGATTCTAGTTAATCAACAGCCTACTTCCTGCAACCCCCCACTACAATTGCCTGATGTCTGTCCCACGCATGTTTGAATTCACTCACTGTTTTAGACCCAATAACCTCCCCAGGAAGGCGGTTCCATGCATCCACCACTCTCTCCATGAAAAAATTTTCCTCACATTACCCCTGGGCCATCCCGCGTCTATCTTTAAATTGTGCACCCTTGTTCTTACACATCTGTTTTCTGAAAGATGCTACCCTCCTGGACTTTGTTGATTCCCTTGAGGTACTTGAAAGTTACTATCATATCCCCATGTCCCTCTTTTCATCAAGGGTAAACATATTAAAGAGACACTGTCAGTTTTATCCCTCAGTTTTCGTTAATCTCTGTGCAGTGTGCCTTTTGGCACATACTTAAGTAATTATCATTGCAGAATTACCCCATGGACTTAGAAATTCAGCACAAATACCTTATATATGAATATTTAGTGAAGTTCATCTTTCCCTCGGGTCCTCCAAAACTCCACTGAGACCGGAAGCATAACCCCATTGAGGATGCGCGCTAGGACTGATCGAAGTCACAAAGTGGCATTTTATGCCAAGCCAGCTTTAAGAACATCCTGCCCATATAAGCGTCTACATTGCAAACTGGTTCTAGTAATTTAAAATTAAAACTGAGCCCTGTGTGGCTCACGATTTACTTTTTCAAACCGATGCTGAAATCCCGCACATGCGCAAGGGCGGTACGATCTTGCGCATGCGCGGGATCTCCACACATCTTCATTGCAAGCATGCGCAGGATTTTGGCACCAGTTTTAAAAAGTAAATTGCGAGCCACACAGGGCTTGGTTTTAATTTTAAATTACTAGGAGCAGTTCGCAAGGTAGAAGTTTATATGGGCAGCATGCTTTTAAAGCAGGATTGGCATAAAATGATACTTTGTGAACGCGCTTGGTCCTGGTGCGCGTCCTCAATGAGGTTATGCTTCCAGTGTCAGCGTCGATATGGCCAGCCAGAGAGAGAAGGACGAACGTCACTAAATATTTATAAATCAGGTATCTGTACTTAATTTCTACGTCCGCAGGGTTATTCTGCAGTGCTAATTATATAGGTGTGTGCCAAAAGGCACAGTGCGTGGAGATTAATAAAAACGGAGGAGTAAAGCTGACAGTGCCCCTTTAAGCTCTCTCAGTCTCTCTTCATATGGTTTCTGATGCAGACCCTGCACCATTTTAGTTGTCCTCCTCTGGACTGCAGCCATCCTGTCTATGTCCTTGCATAGATGGGATCTCCAAAACTGCACACAGTATTCTAGATGGGATCTCACCAACTGTCTGTACAGAGGGATAACCATTTCCCTTTTTCTACTTGTGATGCCCCTTCTTATGCATCCCAGTATTCCCCTTGCTCTCCTTACTGACTTCTCACATTGCTTACCCACCTTTAGGACATCTGATATGACTACCCCCAAGTCCCTTTCCATTTTTGTTGTTATAAGTACCTCCCCTGCTATTGTGTACTCTTCTCCTAGATTTTTGTTTCCCAGGTGCATTACTTTGCACTTCTTTGCATTGAATCTAAGTTGCCATATGCCTGACCATTCCTCCAACCTTGCCATGTCCCTTCTCATCCTTTCTACCCCCCCTTGTGTATCAACTCTGTTACAGACCATTGTGTCATCTGCAAAGAGTCATACCTTTCCCTCCAGACCCTCTGCAATGTCACCTATAAAGATGTTAAAGAGGACTGGACCCAGTACTGAGCCCTGAGGTACTCCACTAGTAACCTCCCCTTTCTTCGTAATGTGTTTCATTCACTATTACCTTCTGTGTCCTGTTGTGCAGCCAGTTTGCTACCCAGGCTACCATCCTGGAACCCACTCCCAGGCTGGCTAACTTGATTATTAATTTTTTGTGCCGGACTGTGTCAAATGCCTTGCTAAAGTCTAGGTTGGCCATATCCACAGGCCCTCCATGGTCTATTACTTTGGTCACCCAGTCAAAGAAATCAATTCGATTCATCTGACATGACCTTCCTGCTGTAAATCCATGCTGCTTTGGGTCCTCTGCCCCTCTGGCCTCTAGGTACTCAACAATTCTTTCTTTCAGAAGTGATTCCATCATTTTTCCTACCACTGAGGTCAAACTTACAGGTCTATAGTTTCCTGCTTCTGCCTTGCTCCCACTTTTGTGAAGGGGAATCACAGCTGCCCTCCTCCAGTCCTCAGGTACCACCCCATCCTCCCATAATTTGTTAAAAAGTGTGGTCAGTGGTGTCACTAAGTCCTCCCTTAGTTCTTTTAGAATTCTGGGGTGTATCCCATCAGGCCTCATTGCTTTGTCCACCTTGAGTTTTAGGAATTCTCTCAGGACTCTTTCTTCTGTAAATGGACCAGTGTCAACCCCCCTACCCAGAGTGCTTCTATTGTCTGGTTTAGGTAACTCCTCCTCATCTTCTTTTGTGAATACTGAGCAAAAGTATTCATTCAGTATCTCTGCTTTTTCACTGTCTCCCTCTGCCCACCTCCCCTCTCCTTCATTAATCTTCGTTATTCCTCCCTTAACCTTTCTATGCTCCCTAAAGTACCTATAAAAGGTTTTATCCCCCTTCTTAACTGAGTTGGCTATTTTTTCCGCAGGTTTGGGCCTTTGCTATTCTGACTGCCTTCCCCACTTCTTTCTGCTTTAATTGATACAGTTCCCTGTCGTGCTCCTTCTGTGATTCCTTATACTTTTTGAATGCAGCCCTTTTCTCCTTAACCTTCCCTGCCACCTCTTTTGAGAACCATAGTGGTTTTTTTTTTACTCTGCTTTGTTTTCATTTGTTTCACACAAAGGCTTGTTGCCTCTATAATGGCAGTTTTGATTTTTCTCCATTGTTCTTCCACCCCTCCTTTTTGGCCATTTGCTAGTGCATTCTTCAGGTATTCACCCATTTTGCCAAAGTCAGCCCTTCTAAAGTCCAGTATCCTTGCTTTTGTATGGCTTGTCTCCATGGTTGTGCTTATTGTGAAGCACACTGTGCAGTGGTCACTTGTTCCCAGATGTCTACTGACTTCTAAATTTGTGATCCTCTCCATTTGAGAGTACCAGGTCTAATGTGCTCCCAGTGGGTTTCCAACACTAGCTGTCTAAGGCCTGCCCCCTGCAGGGCATCGAGAAAGACCCTGCCCTTGGATGTGGCTGAAGTACATGTCATCTAGTTAACATCTGGCATATTCAGGTCCCCCATCAACAGTATCTCCCCTTTTTCAGCTATTTTGAGAATGTCCTCTATCATTTCCTTGTCCATTTCCTCCCCTTGAGACGAGGAGGTCTGTATACAACCCCTGTGAAGATTGTGATGCCATTCCCTGTCTCCAAGGTGACCCAAAGTACCTCTTGTCCTCCCCCTTTACTTTTTAGTTCTGTAGCTTTTATACCTTCCCTTATGTATAGAGCTACTCCACCTCCTCTTTTACCCTCCCTGTCCTTCTGAAGACTGTGTACCCTGGTATGTTGACATCCCAGCCATGGTTCTCCATGTACCATGTTTCTGTGAGTGTCACAATATCCAATTGTTCATCTTTCATCAGGGCTACTAGCTCAGGAAGCTTGTTTCCCAGACTACGGGCATTGGTACTCATTGCCCTCCATTTAATGTTGGCTTTATCCTTTTTTCCCCCATCCCTGCTCTTATTGTCCTTATCTATTTTTCCATTTATCCCTGTCCTGCCCTCTGTTGAGTTCTGTACCTCAGTGTTTGCCTTATTACCTGCCATGTTTTGTTGGGGAAGGCTTGACATTTCCTGCCTCTTATCAGCACCTCCCCCCTTGGCTAGTTTAAAAACTTGTCAAGGAAACATTTAAACCTGTCACTTAGGAGCTTGGTTCCCTTCGTGGACAGATGCAGACCATCGTGCCAGTATAGACCTTCATCTCTCCAGGTGTTCCCCCAGTCCCCAATGAAGCCAAAGCCCTGTTCTCTGCACCAGTTTTTCAACCATTCATTAAACTGCATGGTGTGCAGTACCCTAGCCTCACCCCTGCCATAGACTGGCAGCACCTCTGAGAAGATAACCGTGCTTGCTACCTGTCTGAGACCCCTCCCCAACTCCACAAATTCATCCTGCACTGCACTGATTTTATGCCTAGCTAGGTAATTTGTCCCAAGGTGGACAATGATATCTAGTTCCCTCTCCTGTGATGCTGCTTCTGCAATCCTGAGGATTCGCTTCCTGTCCCTCCAAGCCATGGCACCAGGCAGGCACCTTACTTCCCTCACCTCTCCCTTTCACAGTTCTACCCCCCCAACAACTGAGTCCCCTATCAGAAGCTGTTTCCTTCCCCTGTGGTGTCCCTTGCCACCCTTTTGTGGGTCTCCCTTGTGAATGTCCTCAGCATTCTTCTTGGTCTCCACTGAGGGTGACATCATAGAGGAACCTTGTTCTGCCAGACTGGCGTATGATTTGTGTAGAGGTACAACTAGGAGGCTTCGCCTCTATTCCACCACCCGCACCCTCCCAGAACCAACTGTGGTCCAACTGCTCTTCATACTTGTCAGCCTCTGAGGCAGTTAAATGACTTGCTCAGAGTCACACAGTGGAAGTTGTGGGAATCAAACCCAGGTCTGCTAGATGTACTCAGCTCAGTCACAGTTTGTTAATCTAACCTCTAGGCTATACTGCTTGCCCCAGATTTAATGTTTTAATATGTGATTTCAAAAATAGTGTACAGTGCAAATTATGAATATTAAACATTTTAGCATTTTGCTAAATAGAGAATAAAGTATGGGTCTGGGTGTGTAATGAGAATTTACACACACCCAAGAGGTTTATGCATAGCCTCTAACCCCGAGGGTGTGTGTAAATTCGAGTTTACACACACCCAGAACCATACTTTGTTTTATATAATTGCCGGGATGCCCTTTTTCCCCACAGCAACTATATAAATAAAAAAAGATGTTGTTGTGCGACCGCGGCAGTCTGCTTAGCTGTGAGCACGTGCTGTACGTTTGTCGGTCGCTCACTTTTTATTTATTTATTTTTTTAATTTCATTTTGAGGGTATTTCCCTCATTTTGATTCATTTCTGCCTGCCAGCACTTACCGCAGTTAAGAGTAGCGATCCAGAGGGGGAAAGATGAGGCGGACAGTGGCTGGAAGGAAGAGTGTCAGAGGTGAGGGCGCATGTGCAATGCGAGGGAAACCAGGCGCGTGTTCGCTGTTATAAATGCTCCTTTATAACAGCAAATTATGCCACGGTTTCCCAATGGGAAAAAGGACATGCCAATTATTATAACTCAATTATTCACCACTCTGTTTATTGTTTTCTTGCACCAAACTGGGTGAACAGTTGACAAAGTACTGTAAACAGCTGTTGATCATGATTCATTATTCTACATTTACTGAATATTGAGATGCTGTGGCTCGCTAAATAAAATCTATTTAACACTGTATGAGGCAGATGTTTTTAAATTTTGGAAGACAGGCAACACATTTATCAGTTTAGTATTCATTTAAGAAACATAAGCTTTTCTTTATGTTTAAAACATATTCAAGTGGCAGTGTATTCATTTAGCAGGTTATGCTAATATATGCTGCAGAAAACTCAACTCAGCTTTATTTATAAAAAGCGCAATTCAAGATATCAAAGCGCTTGTGCAGTTATTAAAAAAAATTACCACAGCTAAAGTCTCATAATAGTAAAATAAATAATCATCTTAACAGATCATTCAAATTCTGGGAAAGCAAAAGTGCAAAAGTAAGTTTTTAACAAAGTTTTAAAACAGTAAAAGATTTATTGTGAAGTGTGCTAGGATGTTAATAAACATCAGGCATAGCTTAAAATTTCAACTTCCTTTTCACTCTCTCCTATCTTCTTTCCTTTTTCTGACTATCCTTTTATTCATATCAGGGTGGCCAACCTGATACTCTTCATTCTTATCTATCCCTTGTCTGAAATGCAGCATGAACCCCCCCCATTTTGTCTTAAAGACATCCTTAAAACATGTCCCCATTACACAAGTTCCTTAGTCATAATTAAGAAAACAAAGGTATCTGTGTACTAAGAGTCCAAGGCTACTGTTCAAAAAGTTATCATTAGGTTTCTGTTTCCAAATGAAGAAAGGAGACATGGTTTTGTTTAGTTAAGCTGCCATGTGTATCCTAAGTCCTTTGCAAATGAAAATGTTGATTCTGCCTTCTTAATGGTTCTGGAATAGAAAGTCATACCCTTGCAAAAACAAACAGATAAAGGAGCGCGCCCTTGTCTGTTTGGGTTTCCAAGATAAATGCCCTTTTCTTCTAGTAAAAAAGAGAAAAGGTATAAAAGGTAACATGATTTCATAGAAATATCAAGTATAGTTACCCTGTTTACCGAGATAGGTCCTCAGTAGCTGAGACAGGTGCTGCTACAGGGCTGGCTGCCCACAGACTGACAGGTTTTATAGACCCAGGAGAGACTGATGTCATGAGGGGGAGGAGCTAAGCTAATGCTCTGACATCATTAGCCCTATAATTAAGCATTTAGCTCCCTTCTGTCTTGGTGTGCTGCATTAAATGAACATATGTTCAAATGATAAGGACTTGAACACATTGTTTGATGATGTAAAACATACATATGGTGTATCCAAAGGCTCCAGTAGATCTTTTTGCCTTAATAAGGGTGTCACATGACTTATGAGGTCACCCCTGATTGACTTAAAAAGTGCTCCTCTAGGGGGCTCAGACAGGTGTGGTGATCAGTAGCTTGCTGATCACAGTGAGAGAAGGTTCTAGTGAGAGTGTGCCAGTTTTCACATTGTTCCATGGAAAGGAGAGACTGCAGGAATTCTTTTATGTTCTCTGAAGGAAGAAGAATAATATCCTGTGTTCTGAAGGTGTGAAGGACTAACACCATTTATTTTCCTTTCTGTATACAAGTATTTTTTTTTAATTTATTGAGACAATAAAATGATAAACGCAGAAGTATGTGTTTTTTATGCATCTTAAACTCTTTGTAAGATCTGTTATTGGAAACCACACTACCATAACTGGTGTCGTAAGTGGGATTTCAACCTCAGGGGTATCAGAAGGTACTCCAGAGGGGGGTGTTGCACTGTAAATACCCTGGTAGATGCAACAACCAGAACAAGTGGAGCTGGATGCAGTACATTTGACCAGGTCAGTCAGATTGAAGACTAGAGTGCAGTTGTTGTCCGGGATTGAACCTACCACCAGACCAAAGAAGATGGAAGAAGGAGCCATGGCAGCGGCTGGTACTTCAAAAAGGGAGGAAAGCCAGATGACCCCAGCACCAGAGGACCCAAGTGAATTATTGAAATGGCTTTGTCTACGCCAAATTGAGATGGAGCGCCAGTGAGAAGAAGACCAGAGACAGAGGGATGAAGATCGGAGGATACAGGCAGAAGAAAGACGGAGACAAGATGAAAAAATGGACAGCTACTCTAAAAGCTATACAGGACATGACACAGGGGCAGATGGAGAGGACTGTCCCTAGAGACATAAAATTAACTAAATTAACGGAGGTTGATGACATCGAGGCATACCTGACAACCTTCGAGAGGGTGGCTCAAACCTGCAACTGGCCCAGAGATCAATGGGTGATTCATTTGGTCCCATACCTCTCTGGACAGGCACAGATAGTTTATAGTCAGCTAAGTGGAGCTGACAGTACCAACTATGACAGAGTCAAAGAAGAAATATTACATAGCTATAATATAAATGCAGAAACGTATAGACAGCGGCTTCGGTCCCAGAAAATGGCCAACCTGTACACCCCAAGGGAAACTTACGCTCGTCTGAAGGACTACTGTGGTAAGTGGTTGCAGCCCACCTCCAAAACCGTGGCTGAAATAATGGAACTGATAATAATAGAACAGTTCATCCAGATACTACCAGGGGATGTTCAATTGTGGGTGAAGAAGCATAAACCCGAGACATCTGAAAACACCATCAAGTTGGCGGAGGACTACTTGGCAGCATGAAGCACTCGAGCTAGAGGTAACCAGAACAACCCAGGACTATCCAGCACACTGGTAAGGCCACCTTTTTATACTTCTCAAAATCAAAGACAATTTTATCGAAGAGAGAGAGGTGGGAGAACTCCTTACACCGAGATTGTATGCCATGGTTGCCTCAGAAAAGGACATATTGTGAGGAACTGCCCCAATAAAAGAACTGATTTGGCACATCTTGTCCTAGCTAATTTTGGGTATGTGACCTCAGTGGGTATTGGGGAACAACAGACTTTGGGCCTGCTGGACTCTGGGAGTATACAGACTTTGGTTAGAGCCGATTTAGCTCACGATATGCCTAAAAATGACTCAGCTACCACTGTCCGTTGTGTTCATGGAGACATACATAAATACCCCACAGCATGTCTAAACATAACTGTAAACAAAGAAAGCCATGACATGTTGGTAGGCCTTGTTCCACACCTTCCCGAACCCATAATTGTTGGACAAGACTTTCCCCATTTTGATTTATTAATGCAACAACATAAAACCTTTCCAGAAACAGTCAATGTGGTCACTAGATCCCAGGCCAAAACACAGCCCTTACAGGAAGTTTTTCCTTTTGAGGAGGACTATTTTGAAACTGTTAGTGCAACCAAGACATCCAGAAAGGCCAAGAGAAGAGAAAAAAGGGCCTGGAAGGAACTGCAACAGGCTGAAGGTCAATTTTGTATTCCAGGGACTACAGTACAAGACATTGTACAGGACCAAAAATGTGATAAAACTTTACAACCTTTATTTTCACAGGTAGACAAGGCTGTCCTGGACAATCTCGTTTTATACTTACCCATGAGATACTGTATAGAGTTGTTACAGATCCTGATACAGCTGAAGAGATTGAACAATTGGTAGTGCCTAGCAAATACAGGGAGCAGATAATGCACCTGGCCCATGACATCCCCATGGCTAGACATGAGGGCAGAGATAGGACAGTGCAATGGATCTTATCCCGGTTTTGCTGGCCTGGGGTACATCAGGATGTTGCTGCTTATTGTCGGTCATGCCCACAATGTCTGTTAGTAACAAAAGGGGGAAAAAAGGATTTAGTACCCTTACAGCCCATTCCCTATGTAACTACTCCATTCAATAGAGTAGCAATGGATGTGGTAGGTCCCTTATTAAAGAGTTCAAAGGGAACCAATACATTTTGGTTATATGTGATTACACCACTCGATACCCTGAGGCGATACCAATGAGAACAGTCACTGCCCCTCGTATCGCTGAGGAATTGGCTAAAGTATTTAGCCAGATGGGTATACCTAAGGTTATTTTGACAGATCGTGGTAGTAATTTCACGTCTATAATGTTACAGGAATTATACAGTTTATTAGGGGTATCTGCTGTAAGAACATCACCGTACCATCCCCAAACTGATGGGTTAGTTGAGCGTTTTAACAAAACCATGAAATGTATGTTGCAGAAATATGTGCAGGAGGAAGGTCGAGATTGGGATAAGTTTTTACCTTACTTACTGTTTGCATACAGGGAGGTGCCCCAAGCCACCACTGGGTTGTCCCCTTTTACAATGCTGTATGGACGTAACCCTAGGGGCCCACTGAATGTTGTTAAGGAGCATTGGGAACAAAAGGATAATGTGGCCTGCAAGAACATATTAGAATATATGACCTCCTTAAGAAACCGATTGGTAAAATATGTGTCCATAGCACACCAGAATGTAGACCAACAGCAACTGAAACAGAAAGAATTATATGATGTGGGGCTAAAAACCAAAACATTTGTACCAGGAGAAAAAGTATTATTGCTACTACCTGCCACTGAGAATAAATTGCTGATGCGTTGGCAAGGGCCATATATGGTATTACATCAGACCGGCCCAGTAAATTATGCCATTGAAATGCCAGGGCATAGGCCACTTAAACGAATTTACCATGCCAATCTTTTAAGGAAGTGGGTAGAAAAACCATCAACCCCAGTGTTATTCATACATCCTGAACAAGGGAGGACAGAATTAGACATGGCATATGACAGGCTGGATAAAACAAGGAATGAGACTGAAATTCAGATTAATACAGAATTGACCCAGTACAAAGGAAGAATTGATCATCTCTTGGAGTATTTTGCAGATACATTCACAAGAAAACCAGGGAAAGCAAAAGGGTGGTACATGAGATAAGGGTTACACAATCAAAACCAATCCATCAAAACCATATAGATTGCCGAAAAGATTAGACCAGATGTAGTTGCAGGAGTTAAAAGAATGGAGCAAGCAGGAGTTATTGTTCCATCCCGTAGCCCCTGGTCTTCACCACTGGTAGTGGTACAAAAAAAAGAAGGAGGAATCAGACTTTGCCTAGACTTCCGGAAAATTAATGAAGTTTCAGAATTCGATGGGTATCCAATGCCACGCATTGATGATCTGTTAGACCAGATAGGTTCTGCCAAGTATATTAGCACACTTGATTTGACTAAGGGGTATTGGCAGATACCCTTAGCACCCCAAGCTCAAGAACTCACTGTTTTTTATACTCCACTTGGTTTATATCATTTTACCACTATGCCGTTTGGTCTTCATGGGGCCCCGGCTACTTTCCAAAGGTACATGGATCATGTTTTAAGACCACATAAATGTTACAGCACAGCCTATTTGGATGACGTTGTCATTTACAATACAGACTGGGACTCTCACTTAATACACCTTAGTGCTGTTATACAAAGCATCAAAGATGCTGGTCTTACCATCAACCCGTCTAAATGTGCTATTGCCAAAACCGAAATGTGCTATCTAGGCTTCATAATTGGACATGGGGTGGTTAAACCCGAAGTGGACAAAGTTGAAGCGGTAGCAAATAGTCCCATACCCACCACCAAGCGACATGTCAGATCTTTTCTTGGACTGGCGAGTTATTACCGCCAGTTCATCCCAGATTTCTCAACAATTGCCACACCACTTACTGACCTCACTAAAAACAAATTTCCAAACAAAGTAAAATGGAGTCCAGCATGTGAAGAGGCATTCCAAAAGATCAAGGCAATTCTGCATTCAGCTCCAGTGTTGAGTAGTCCAGATTTCTCTAAACCCTTTGTAATACAAACTGATGCCTCTGACACGGGTATAGGAGCAGTATTAACCCAGCATAGTCAGGAAGAGGAACACCCCATATTGTTCCTCAGCAGAAAATTGCATGAAAGGGAGAGAAAATATTCCATGGTGGAAAAAGAATGTTTAGCTATCAAATGGGCAGCAGAGGCCCTTAAATATTATTTATGGTGAAATCAGTTTACAATAGTAACAGACCACAACCCATTATGCTGGCTGAACTTAATGAAAGATAAAAATGCACATATTTTACGGTGGTATCTGTCATTACAACCTTATAAATTTGTTGTAAAACATAGAACTGGTTCTCAGCATCAGAACGTGGATTTTCTATCACGTTTTGGTACTGATCAAGGTAGTGCATACATTCCGGGAATGAAAAATAGAATTAAAAATGGAATGCATGGTGCCAAGAAGGCACAACCCCAGGGAAAAGAATGAATACAAACAGTATTATTATAGGTATACTAATGTGCTGACTACTGTTTATCTTAAGGGTCCCTGGGGGGAACTTCTGGAGTGGGTGGGTGGAAGTTCCAACCCTTCACAGGGTGGGAGGTCTTAAGGCAACAACTAGTTGGTTGCCTTCTTGTGTGGGGAGGAGTGTGCTAGGATGTTAATAAACATCAGGCATAGCTTAAAATTTCAACTTCCGTTTCACTCTCTCCTATCTTCTTTCCTTTTTCTGACTATCCTTTTATTCATATCAGGGTGGCCAACCTGATACTCTTCATTCTTATCTATCCCTTGTCTGAAATGCAGCCTGAACCCCCCATTTTGTCTTAAAGACATCCTTAAAACATGTTCCCCATTACACAAGTTCCTTAGTCATAATTAAGAAAACAAAGGTATCTGTGTACTAAGAATCCAAGGCTACTGTTCAAAAGTTATCATTAGGTTTCTGTTTCCAAATGAAGAAAGGAGACATGTTTTTTGTTTAGTTAAGCTGCCATGTGTATCCTAAGTCCTTTGCAAATGAAAATGTTGCTTCTGCCTTTTTAATGGTTCTGGAATAGAAAGTCATACCCTTGCAAAAACAAACAGATAAAGGAGCGAGCCCTTGTCTGTTTGGGTTTCCAAGATAAATGCCCTTTTCTTCTAGTAAAAAAGAAAAAAGGTATAAAAGGTAACATGATTTCATAGAAATATAAAGTATAGTTACCCTGTTTACTGAGATAGGTCCTCAGTAGCTGAGACAGGTGCTGCTAAAGGGCTGGCTGCCCACAGACTGACAGGTTTTATAGACCCAGGAGAGACTGATGTCATGAGGGGGAGGAGCTAAGCTAATGCTCTGACATCATTAGCCCTATAATTAAGCATTTAGCTCCCTTCTGTCTTGGTGTGCTGCATTAAATGAACATATGTGCAAATGATAAGGACTTGAACACATTGTTTGATGATGTAAAACATATGTATGGTGTATCCAAAGGCCCCAGTAGATCTTTTTGCCTTAATAAGGGTGTCACATGACTTATGAGGTCACCCTGATTGACTTAAAAAGTGCTCCTCTAGGGGGCTCAGACAGGTGTGGTGATCATTAGTTTGCTGATCACAGTGAGAGAAGGTTCTAGTGAGAGTGTGCCAGTTTTCACATTGTTCCATGGAAAGGAGAGACTGCAGGAAATCTTTTATGTTCTCTGAAGGAAGAAGAATAATATAATGTGTTCTGAAGGTGTGAAGGACTAACACCATTTATTTTCCTTTCTGTATAGAAGTATTTTTTTTTTTTTTTTTTTTTTTTTTTTTTTTGATTTATTGAGACAATAAAATGATAAATGCAGAAGTATGCATTTTTTATGCACCTTAAACTGGTTGTAAGATCTGTTATTGGAACCCACACTACCACATGAAGCACTCAGGGTCTATAATAGAACTCCCACAATTTCCCCGCAATTTTTGCAAAAGTCTCCACAATTTTGGATAACTTTCTCAGCAATTTTCCAGTGGCCCTGCACATAGGTCTCAGGTAGAGAATCTGACAGGGAGAGTAGGAACAAGAAACCCCTTGCTCATGTCTACCTGTATTCATCATTTCTGCTGTTTCACTTTTTCCCTCCAGTGTTTGTAAAAAAGTAGAATAGCCCCAAGGAGCTGCTTTATATATTTTAAATGAAGTATGAGACCCCTGCAATGCCTGGAATCAGTTGCAGTACAGGTGCAGAATAAAAGCCAGTTTGGGGAGGAAACAGTAGTTTGTGAATTTTTTAACTGAAAGGGGGAAGCAAATGAAATGAAATCCTTCTTTTCCCCCTGTATCTTCGGTCTAATTAATTCTTCCATGAGTTGCATTCCAGTGGCATTATCCATCCAGCCTAGCTGAGGCCGCGAGGGCTTCTGAGACAGCCAAGGTACAGAGGGGGGTACTGGTCCAGTGGACAGCTTCGGGGAGGAGAAAATCAAATATTGAGAGAGAAGGTAGAGTGCACAGTTATTGAAACTGTCAAGCAGGCAGGAGACCAACTTTGTCCTGCCTTTTCTGAAGTGCATGGGTCTCGAATGTTAGCACTTGAGGGTGCCCTCCCTTTTTGCCCAGACCATCTGCAAAGTTGAAAGCATGCCCCTAGATGGAGCAGAAAGGGGGTTACATATACATTAGTAGTAAAATACATAATTTCATGGCTTCTATGCCTTCAATTTTGGAAGTCATCCAATTTTGTTTTTTACATTTGGAAATCAATGACTTCCTCCCCCTTTATTTTAGAAGTTTTTGCCTTATTTTTGGAAGTCAAATACTCCCAAAATGGAGTTAAGTAAAACCTTTCCCACCACAGATAGCCCCAGCACAAAGTACACCAACACATATACCCCCACAACATATATCACCATGCATGACACAGATCCCTCCGTGGCAGAATGACACTCAGGGTGGGTCATCACACAGTGCCACACAATCCCACTACCCCAATTGCAGAATGACCCCTGCATAAGTCCATGACATGTTGCCCATCCAGAGAGAGACTCTGCAGCCTGCCCCTGGCAGGTCCCCCTTACTTGTTATCCAGAGGGGCATCCCTCTGTATGTCCCATGGTGTGGGTAGCCGATGCCACACAGCCATGTCATGCAGCATGGCATATGCTGTGAATACTCTGCATGCCTATCCTGGGGCAAGCATCATTGTGCCACCTGTCAGATCCAGGCACCTGAACTACATCTTCAACAACCTTATTGTCCTCTCAGTCATGGACTGTGTCTTCCTGTGTGCCTCATTGTATGCCTCCTCTGCAGTGATGTGCCTCCAGGTATGGTGTTATCAGGTATGGCCATAGTGGATATCTGCTGTCACCTATGCAGTGAAAAGACAACAGAGGCTGTAACGTGAAGCAGCAATGCATCCACCAGTGAAGCACCTGTGTAGCATAGATATATGCACCTATCAGCCATGCATCCCTGCCCCCATGTACACTAAGGAGGGCACTTAGCCTGGACCCACTGACGATGCAGAAATCGTGGCAAGACTTAGGGTACTTGGCACACACATTAGTGAGGATACTTGTTGCATCACAGACTATCTGGCAGCTTATGCTAATAATGCCATGATAACTTTTGTGGTTCCGGTATGCATCCTTGTCTACTGATGGTGCCAGGATCACCACATGTGCACAGTCGATGGGATCCAGTACATACAGAAAGCCTCCTTTGTGGACCATATATTGGCCTTTGTAGTGGAATATGCTATGTGTTCATGCACATGCAGGAGCAGGGTGTTGATGAACTGGTGCAGTGCCCTGGACATGGAGATCTGGCTGACACCCATGACATCCCCTGCCACATTCTGGAAGGACTCTGTGGCATAGTACACCAGTGCACATAGCATCTTTGTCACCAAGAACATTGTTGCGATCATCGGATACGTGAGGAAACATGGGCCTGGCCAAGGTCATACAGATGTGTGATAGTAGCATGGTCTAAATGGAATTACTCCAAGCAGTGTGCGTCCTACAGGGCACTGGTGTCCAGATGGGGTGGAATACATGTGGCCATGGTAAGGTGCATCGGGGAGGCAGTGGATTTGGCCTATCTGGACTTCAGTAAGGCCTTTGACATTGTACCACTCAGGAGGCTGATAAAGAAACTTAGCAGCCTAGAGGTGGGGAAGAAGGTGGTGAGCTGAGTTTCTTACTGGCTGAAAGATAGGAGGCAGAGGGTGGTGGTAAATGGCAGTCACTCAGAGGTTGGGATAGTGACCAGTGAAGTACCACTGGGATCAGTACTTGGCCCTGTCCTCATCTATGTCTTCATAACTGATATTGCTGAGGAACTGGGGGGTAAGTGTGTCTCTTTGCAGATGACACAAAAATCTGCAACAAGGTGGACACGCAGGAGGGGGTGGAGAGACTGCAAAGGGATCTGGGAAAAGTAGAGGTGTGGTCTAGGGAGAGGCAGCTGGGTTTAAAGGCAAAAAAAGTGCAAAGTCACACCTAGAGCAGGAAAACTCAAGAGTCGTGTATAAGATGGGGGGGGGCCTACAGTTACCAAGAAAGAGAGGAACCTTGGGGTAGTCATATTTGATGATCTCAAGGTGGCAGGGCAGTGTGATAGGGCAATAGGCAAGGCAAGCCAGAATGCTGGGATGCATAGGGAAGGGCATCTCCAGCAGGAAAAAGGAGGTGGTGTTGCCTCTGTATTGCTCACTTGTGAAACTCTACCTGAGTACTGTGTCCAGTTTTGGAGGCTGTATCACTATAAGGACATCGATAGGGAGGAAACAGTCCTGAGGAGAGCTACCAAAATGGTGCAGGGGTTGCATGAGAAACCATAAGTGGAGAGGCTGCGGGGAGCTCAACACGTTCTCCCTGGATGAGAGGAGAGTGAGAGGGGACATGATTGAGACCTATAAGTTCCTTATGGAGGTAAACAAGGTGCAAGAGAGGGTCTGTTTCACAGTAGTTGCAGTACTGGAACATGGGGGCATGCTGTGAAACTTGAGGAAGGATTTAAGAGAGATGTGAGGAAATACTTCTTTACAGAAAGGGTGGTGGATGCCTGGAAGAGCCTGCCAGAAGAGGTGTAGGAATGAAGAGATTGGGGAGCTTTAAACATTTGTGGGATAGGCACATGGGTATAATATACAGAGGTAAGGAAGGAGGGAAGGACACCTGTGACCCGAGTCCAGGATGTAGTGTTTATCACAAACCCCCCTCAGCAGGCTAGCTCTCTACTCCCAAAGTGCCAACCTCCAAGCGCAGTCTTGTGAACAGTTAACAGAAACAGGGTAACCCTCCTGTCTGTTTTGTGGGTTCGAATCAACCTTTGGTCTCAGTCCTGGAGGGATTCAAACTGTGAACCTCTTGCTAGTGTACCCAATGCACAGGTTCAGATAATTCTGTCTTTGGGGTCCAGATATCTTTGCCTATAGGCACCTAACTAGGTGTACAAAATGAACCATTAAAAACTCTAATAAAGACCTCGGATTACTCTTACCTTTGTCCAGTTTGGTATCACCATTCAAGCTTATGCACAGTGTCTGCTTTAACCATATATACTTCACTTGTTACAAAAAGAAATTCAAAGACACACCAAGTAGGCTCTAAAAATAGTTTTACTAAAATAGATAAGAGTATGTAAAACATAAAATTCAGAACTATATATCACAAGAACCATTCAATCTTTTAAAAGAACAAAGTTTTAACAGTGCAATTCCTACTACAGAACTTAGATTTTGTCTCTCTCTCTACCTGTATACTTGCTTAGAATGCTCAAAGATGTTTCTTTGTCAGAGTGTAGATAAAAGTGTTTCTGAAGGAAAAAATACAACTGTTTAAAAAAACTGTCTTTGACAACCCCTTTGTGTGAGGTCACCAATCTTCTCCTCTGTTTATTAAAAATCATACACCCAGGAAGTTTTATCATTTAGAAGGAAAGTTAATTAAGGTTACATCAGCAGAAACACCTTTCCACACATGACTTTCCCAATCATGTATGTAAATTTCCTTTCATCTATGAGCAGTAAGCCCTCTCACACAGACGTCAAAGCACTTATGATCTCGCACCAGTGTGCTAAAGCTGGTTTCCTCCTTGAAACATCATAAAAGGGATACTGATTTCCCTCTTAGCAGTTAAAGCTATATTTAACTTAGAAAAAACAGGAGATTCTTGATTAAGGCCTGTTCTAGTCTGTAATTAGCTTCTGGCCTTCCAGGTAACACTTTGTATCTAAAACCTGTGTGTGTGTGTGTGTGTCTGTGTGTGTGTGTGTGTGTGTGTGTGTGTGTGTGTGTGTGTGTGTGTGTGTGTCATCTCACATGCTGTCTCAGCATCTCTCATGAGAGACAGTCCATAACACATTTTTATATTACAAAAAAAAAACAGTGTACTCAGAACTGGCTGTCCACGTGTCACAATCCTCCCCACCTAGACTGAATTTGGGGGGGGGGTCTATCCCCGGCATGGGATGAGCTTCCCAAATCAGTTCACTCCTCATACCTGTGAGACAGACCATCTGAGTTCTGGTTTCTGGCTCCAGCTCTAAGTACGATTGTCATATCATACCCTTGCAAAGCAAAACTTCATCTTAGCAAATCTATCATTGTTCTTTCCCATCTGCATCAGCCAAACCAGGAGGCTGTGGTCAGACTGCACCACAAAATGCTGCCCATACAAGTATGGCTCTAATTTCTTTAGGGCCCACACTATGGCAAGACACTCCTTTTCCACAGTGGAGTATGCCTGCTCCCTGGGAAGTAACCTTTTACTCAGGTATGCTATTTGGTGATCCCTCCCTTGGCTGGATGTCTGACTCAGTACTGCCCCAATACCCACGTCTGAGGTGTCAGTCTGAACTATAAAGATTTTGCTGTAGTCAGGATTTGTCAGAACAGGAGTACTGCACAGTGCCTCCTTTAGTTTGGAAAAGGTTTCCTCATAGGCTGGGCTCCAGGTAATTTTCTTGGTCATCCTTTTCTTTGTCAGGTCAGATAGGGGAGCAGCCAGGGCACTGTAATTGGGTACAAATTTTCTATAGTACCCTGCTGTCCCTAGAAAACTTCTGACCTGCTTCTGTGTTTCTGGTCTGGGTCATGCCTGGATTACCACTATTTTTATCTGGTTAGGATGGAGTTGTCCCCAGCCTACCACATGTCCGAGGTATGCCACTTCCCCCATGGCCACCTGGCACTTCTCGGCTTTGACAGTGAGTCTGGCCCTCTGTATCCTGCCCAGCAGTTCCCTAAGGTGGGACAGGTATTACTCCCAGCTGGTACTAAAGATGGCAATGTCATCCAGGTATGCCATGGTGTACTCCTCAGCACCATTTAGCACCTGGCTCATCAACCTTTGGAAAGTGGCCGAGGCGTTCTTCATTCTGAAAGGCATTACTTTAAACTCAAATAAGCCTATCGGAGTGATGAAGGCTGGCCTCTCCCTAGCTCTGTCTATCAGCTCTACCTGCCAATACCCCTTGGTCAGGTCAATAGTCGTAAGGTAGGTCACCCCTCCCAACGTGTCCAGGAGTTCATCCGTCTGGGGCATCAGGTGGGCATCTGACTTTGTGACTGCATTCAGTCCACGATAGTCCACACAGAAACAAGTAGAGCCATCTGGTTTGAGCACAAGGACTACAGATGAGACCCAGGGGCTGTGGGATCTCTGGATTGCCCCTAAATCCAGCATCTCCTCCACTTCCTTCCTAATGTCTTTGTGGACAGCCTCTGACACCCGATATGCTGTCTGCCGTATGGGCATCTGTGTCCCTGTCTCCACATCGGTATGTCGCTAAGGGGGTTAGTCCAGGCTTGGCGCCAAACAATGGGGCAAAGTCTGCTAAAACCTCCCTTACATTCAGGATCTGGTCCAGGGCCAGCTGGGGAGACAATTTTACTGCCTCCACAGAGGACTGCCACTTACTTTCCTCCAGCAAGTCCAGAAGGGGGTCTCCTTTGTCCATCCCCTCCCCAGGACTACACACTGCAAACACCATGTCAGCCCTATTTGCTTATGGCTTCATCATGCTGACATGGTAAATCCTTTCTGTCTGTCTTCAGTCAGGTAACTCCACAATATAGTTCACGTCATTTACCTTCCTAACCATTTTGTACGGTCCTGCCCACTCAGCCTTCAGCTTGTCTTTCTGGATCAGAATAAGGACCATGACTTCCTGACCCACCTTGTATGAGCAAGCTCTGGCTCTGCAGTCATACCGCACTTTTTGTTTCTGTTGGGCAGCTTGTCAGGTTGCTCTAGGCTGTCTCCATAAGCTCCTTCAGCCTTTCCCTAAACCTAAGGACATAATCCACAATGGGGAGTTCCCTGGGTTGCATGCTTGCCTTCCCAGTCCTCCTGGATCAAGTCTAGGGGCCCATGTACCTGGCATCCATATAAGAGTTCGAAGGGGGAAAATCCTGTCGACTCTTGGGGCACCTCCCTGTATGCAAACAACAGGTGGGGGAAGGTATTTCTCCCAGTCCCTCCCATGCTGTTCAGCAAACTCCCAGAGCATTGACTTCAGGGTACCATCGAATCTTTCCACAAGCCCATTGGCTTGTGGGTGATACAGTGTTGTGAATCTCTGCACCACCCCACACTTCTCCCATAAACACTTCTTCAGGTCCGACATGAAGGAACCCCCTCGATCGGTGATAAGATAACCTCCTGTGGAAACCCAACATGGGAGAAAATCCCAAGTAAGGCATCTGGCACACTGTCTGTCCTCAGTGAGGATAGGGTGACTGCCTCTGGGTACCAAGTGGCATAATCCACCACAGTCAGGATGAATCTCTTCCCTGAGGAGCTGGGGGTATTTAAAGGCCCCACAATATCCATTCCCACCCTCTGGAATGGCTCCTCCACTATGGGTAAAGCAATCAGGGCGGCTTGGGTTTTCTTGCCCGCCTTCCCTATTTCTTGGCACCAGTGACAAGACCTGCAATACTCCTTCACCTGCTGGATGAAGGTAGGCCAGTAGAAATTCTGGGCCAACTGCTGTGTAGTGCGCGTGATTCTCAGATGACTAAACAAGGGAATATCATGCGCAATTTTGAGCAACTGCTCACGATACCCCTGGGGAACGACAAGTTGCCTGCCTAGCATCCCTCCCTCTGTCTGTACAGCCTGGGTATACATAAGTCCATTTTCCCAATAAACCTTATGTCTGCTGTCACCTTCCTGTGTGCCGTCTGAGTCTGCCCAAGCCCTCAGCTTCTCTAAACTAGGGTCAATTCTCTGAGCAGCTGCAAACCCCTCACACATTCCCAAGGCATGGGACAGGTCCCCTTCAGTCGCTAAACTAGGGTCCCTAGCACTAGCATCAGGGCACTCAGGATCACTGTCAATCCCAAACCTCTGACAATGAGTCACCACTCCCTCTTTGGAGTAACCCTCTGTAGCTGTGTGGTTACTTGCTACTGGGGAAATATTTACCACTTTTCATTAGTCTCCCCATCTGGAGACACAGGCTGGAGAACCAGCCTCTCAGTGGTTTCCACAATGGTTTATGTGGGGTTCAGAGAACTACAACTTTCCCTTGCCGCTTGGCTATGGGTAACTGCACATACCATCCCCTGTTTGAGATTGTTGCCCAGGATTACATCCACTGCTAACATTTTGGCTACAGCCACCTGTTGCACAGTTCCCCCTGTTTCACCCCAGTCTAGGAGAACACTAGCGAGGGGCAATGTTTTTGCCTCACCAGTAAAGTCCTGTACAGTGACTTATTTATTGATTATAAGCTGACCAGGCTCTACTAGATCCCCCCTTTACCAATGTCAGGGATGCCCCTGTGTCCTGTAACCCCTGCGTCTGTATACCATTCACCATGACTGGGTGCATGTGTTCTCTCATGTTCACTGGCATGCTCCCAGGGACACACAAACAACTCACTTCTTTGCTAGTACCATTCTGCATATTATTGCTCATTCTTTTGGGACACTATCTGGCAATATGCCCAGTTTCTTTACATAACCAACATTCACTTCTCTTTTTGGAGAAATCTTTTCTCTGAAACCTGTGGCTAACTGGTTTTGGTGGAGGCAGAGAGGGTTTTAGCTGCCCTGAAGGCACGCTTTTCCCTTTCTGTGCTGCCACACCCACCCCATTCACTCTCAGAGCAGGTCTGCTCTTGGCATAGTGGTCCGAGAGTTCAGCAGCCTCTTGCACTGTTTTGGGATCTCGGTCCTCCAGCCAGGTTTTCAGTTCTGCTGGGCATACCCAATAAAACTGTTCTAATAAAATCACATTTTCAGTTTTATCAACAGAGTTTACCTCAATTCCTTCCTACCAATGTTTTAAAAACTGACGTTGTTTCATGGCTAGCTCCTCGTAGCTCATGTCGAGGCTTCTCCAGAGCTTACAGAATTTAGCTCTGTATGATTCAGCAGTTAATTTAAATTTTTTTAACAGTGCAGCTTTAAGTTTGCTGTAATGATCACTGTCCTCATTGTCCATTTGACCCAATGCATCCCGAGCTTTCCCGGTAAGTAGCTGGGATAGCTGGAAGCTCCAGGACTCTCTAGAAAATTTAGCCTGAATACAAACATTTTCAAAAGAATTTAAAAAGGCATCTGTATCCTCCCCCTCTTTAAATTCAGCTATTAATTTGGAATTCAATTTGTAACCCAGTCCTCTAGTCCCAGTTAAACCCAAGCCACTTACCTGCTCTGGTGCCACTGGTTGGAGTCGTAGCTTCTCTAGTTCATGTTGCCTCTAGCACTCCTGCTCCTCATGGTCCACATCTTGGCATTCTCACTCCCTCTTCTCCTCTGCAGCTCACTGGTGCTCACGCTTCTTACACTCAGCATCTCTTTGTTCTCGCTCTGTCTCTCAGCATTCTCGCTCTACCTCACGGTTCGCCTCTTGCTTCTCTCACTCTCTCTCTCCCTCTGGAACTCCAGCTCCATCCTGCACAATTCAATCTGCAGCCTGAGTACTTCTGGATCCAGGATACTGGTGACCTTCCCCTGCTGCTATGGCTCTTCACTGACAGTGGCCCTGTTGCCATCCTCATAGGATCTGGACACTGCACTGGCTCCTAGCCCTGCCACACTCAAGGTCTGGTCCTTTTCAGTCACAGTCTGTGACTCGGTGCTCTGGGTATCTGCTACCATCAGGGCATCCACTAGGTTCTGTTTCTTGGCTTTCACCTCAAATGGTACTCCTCTGTCCCCGCACAACTGCCTTAAGTAGTCTACAGTGTGCCTGCTGTAGCTGGAAGACATCTTCCCTAACTACTGCTACTCTGACTTGCACTTTAGGAAAAAAATAAAATGGGTAAGAACTTGACTGTACACCAAGTGATATAGTTCTGTTTCCTTCTAAAATAAAACTCTGCCTTTTTCTTCCTTTGTAAGTGTGCTGACGGTCTCAAGCTGACACACTGAACAATAAAAGCTTGTAATACCAAAATTTACTGCACCGCTGCCAACAATCTCTCACAAACCCCCTCAGCAGATCAGCCCTCTACTCCCAAAGTGCCAACCTCCAAGCGCAGTCTTGTGAACAGTTAACAGAAACAGGGTAACCCTCCTGTCTGTTCTGTGGGTTCGAACCAACGTTTGGTCTCAGTTCTGGAGGGATTCAAACTGTGAACCTCTTGCAAGCGTACCCAATGCACAGGCTCAGATAATTCTGTCTTTGGGGGGGGCCAGATATCTTTGCTTATGGGCACCTAACCAGGTGTACAAAATGAACCCTTAAAACTCTAATAAGGACCTCAGGTTACTCTTACCTTTGTCCAGTTTAGTATCACCATTCAAGTTTATGCATAGTGTCTGCTTTAACCATATATACTTCACTTGTTACAGAAATAAATTCAAAGGCAAACCAAGAAGGCTCTAAAAATAGAGTTTTACTAAAATAGATAAAAGTATGTAATACATAAAATACAGAACTATATATCACAAGAACCATACGATCTTTTAAAAGAACAAGGTTTTAACAGTGCAATTCCTACTACAGTACTTAGATTGTGTGTGTGTGTCTCTCTCTACCTGTATACTTGCTTAGAGTGCTCAAAGATGTTTCTTTGTCAGAGTGTAGATAAAAGTGTTTCTGAAGGAAAAAATATACCGTTAAAAAAACTGTCTTTGACAACCCCTTTGTGTGAGGTCACCAATCTCCTCCTCTGTTTATTAAAAATCATACACCCAGGAAGTTTTATCATTTAGAAGGAAAGTTAATTAAGGTTACATCAGCAGAAACTCCTTTCCCCATGTGACTTCCCCAATCAAGTCTGTAAATTTCCTTTCATCTATGAGCAGTATCCCCTCTCACACAGACATCAAAGCATTTATGATCTCGCACCAGTGTGCTAAAGCTGGTTTCCTCCTTGAAATGTCATAAAAGGGATACTGATTTCCTTTCTTAGCAATTAAAGCTATATTTAACTTAGAAAAAACAGGAGATTCTTGATTAAGGCCTGTTCTAGTCTGTAATTAGCTTCTGGCCTTCCAGGTAACACTTTGTATCTAAAACCTGTGTGTGTGTGTGTGTGTGTGTGTGTGTGTGTGTGTGCGCGTGTATGTGTGTCATCTCACATGCTGTCTCAGCATCTCTCATGAGAGACAGTCCATAACACATTTTTATATTACAAAAAAATCATAGTGTACTCAGAATTGGCTGTCCATGTGTCACAGTGTTAAGCAGGGAATATAGGGCAGATTAGATGGGCCGACTGGTCCTTTTCTGCCGACACATTCTATGTTTATGTTTTTATGACTCCACTGCACTACTGCTAACTGGGTGCCCTAGAGTGTCGGTGCAAGGTGGAGCTGCACGGAGAGAGGGAGGGAGAATGCCAACAGGGTTCTGACATGCATTGATCCTCAACCGCATGTAGGCACATCAGTAAGACCACACTGTTGGTATCCCATGGAAAAGAAAAAAAAGTGGAAACCCACCAGCCCCCTCTGCAGGCCTCTGCATTAAGCAAGGGATCTGGCAGGATATCCTGCCTATCCCGATGGCCTCACCTTTGGGGGGGTACACCAAAGAGGAAAAAGAGGAGGAGTAAGTCCAGTAAAAGGTGGGTGATGGGACAGGGATGGGTGGCATGGTTGAACAGGGGCTGAGTGGATGAAAGAAAAGAAAAAAAGGCTACAGAACATTGTTGGATAAACCACTAGCCCTACATGACTCCAGTTAACAGAACCTATGGGTGCTCTTCTTTAAATCTTTGAGTCATTTTCTGATGAATGATACTTCTGCTGTACTTATTAATTATTATACAGAAGGTGTATCTATTCAAGCAATATGTTATTTTATATGCAATATGCTGTCTTATGTTATCTTATTAATAACCTGTGCTATGTGACTTCGGGGTGAAACAGAGTGAGAAAAGGAAGTAAATAGGAGGACAGATGAGGAAACAGGTAAATAAGGATGGTGTAGAAAAAATAAAAGTTTAAAGGGCTAACTTGAAAAAAGATATATATATTTTTTTTTTAACCAGGAGAGACACACTAAGCTGAAAGCTTGTTTACAGGTGTGACCTGGGAACACAAGGAAGTTTAGTGACTTGCTCAGGGTCACACAGTATGCAAGTGGGGGCTGTGGGATTCAAGCCCAGGTCACCAGGTTTGCAGCTCAGAGCCTTAAATCACTGCACTATACTGCCTATGTATTTGGTAGCACATCCGCCTCTGGAACAGAAGGTTATGGGTTTTCGTCCCACACCGGGATTGGACTTGCACCTAAAAATCGCTGGCATCCGAGTGCAGTATTGGGGGGTGCTGTACTGCTGGGGTGTGCCATCCTTCAGATGAGACATTAAAACCGAGGTCCCTTCTGCCCATCCTGGTATTGCCCTGGTGGGTGTCCAGGTGGAAGTAAAATAACCTAGGGCAATCTTTGCAAAGAGCGGGGAACATTTCTGGTGTCCTGGCCAACATTCCCCTTCCCATAAACTGGTTCATGCAATTATCCAGGCTGTATGTGGGTGATGATGTGCGATATGGCCACCACCACACATTCAGTCACTTCACTACCAGTCTAGCATTGCTTGTAAAGCGCTTTTGGATACTGTGTATGAAAAGCGCTAATGCTGATTATTCTTCTCCCTAAACTAAGATGGCATACCAGTGCTTTGATGTGCTGGGACTATTTTTGAGGGGTGGATGAACTTATTTAAAAATATCACAAATTATTTTTGTGCATTTGTTTACCCCCTCACCAAAATATTTTGGACCCATTTTATAACTGGAAAAAGATACTCTAGGATGTGCATTGTGACAGGATAACAGCAGATCTTGAGTGGTTAAAGTAACTCAGTAATGCCTCATGCCTCACATGGCACCTGAGGTGTGCCATTATCCTACCTTAATGCATACTCTGTAATCTCATTGCCAGAGGGCAGTGGTCCAGATAATTTCAGGATGGGGAATTATTTACCTCTGGCTTCATCAGCTTCGTAGTAGTCATTTAAAATGGTCATACTGTCATTTGCTAAGCAGTCTCGACATCCCCCAACACCTAAACCAAGTCTAGTGTTTTCTCTAAATCCACTCTTGCCAGACTGGACTCCTCCCTTTCCATTTGTTCCCCTGCTATACTGTGGACTGTCTCCACCACACCCATCCCTACTTCCTTTACTCCTTCCCTCCCTTGAGGGTTGGCATCTCTCCCATTGTGCCTCCCTTATTATCTAAGTTCTGTTTATTTATTTACTTAAAATTTTGGTAAACGGGAAAGACACACTGAGCCGAGGTTCATTTCCAGGTGTGACTCGGGAGTATCAGGGAAACAATACAGACAAGGGGAGTAAAACATTATGACAGTTATACAACATAGAACAGGAAAATAGAATACAAAATATACATTTCAGGGAAATTGCATACATATACATTTGAAATATAGTCTGTGTGAGTCACTGTGAGAAAACATACATTGGAACAAAGAAGTACAAATGCAGTTAGGGTGGGGATACAGATATAGTACCAGCAGGACTTACATCGAGGTGGAGTCTCAAAGTGCAAGTGCAGCTACTGTGCAAAATATATGATGAGCTTACAAGGGTGAGGGTACGATAGGAGGTGTGGAGACAGTAGATGGGTAGGGAGGGGAGATAAGAGGAATTATAGGCTAGGTGGGGGGAGGGAGAGGAAGTGGGACAGTGACAAGTGTAGCTAGGGTAGAGACATAGATTTGTTTTTAAGGAAGTGAACAGGGAGGAGTGGTGAACAGTCCTGGGGAGTTGGTTCCACAAGGATGGGAGATGGTAGAAAAGGGCAGACTGTCCTGCTATAGAGCAAGGGTGGGGGAGGGGAAAACATTTAAGAGCCCTTAAAGCGGAGGGAGTAGGTAGAGGGGAGAGCAGAAGACAGGTGGGTGGAGAGGTATGAGGGGAAGAGACCCATACCAGTATTTGGCATTGAGGGAGAGGCAATACAACTCTCCTCTGTGGGAGAGAGGGGAGATGGAGAGGGAGGAATAGAGGTGACAGTGATGAGTGAAACGAGGGGGAGGTAGTGAAGTGGCAAAAATAGTTTAGAAGAGTGTCAAGCTTAGAGAGGAAGGATGTAGGTGTGGCAGCATAGACTGTGCCAGCGTAGTCAAATACGGAAAGGATTGTTTTTACTACCAGGTCGTGGCGAGTAAGTAGAGGTAGAAAGTCTTGGCTGCGGAAAAGAATACACAATTCAGGATGGAGTTTTGAGTAAAGAGCATCAATATGGTGAGAAAAATCAAGGTGGCTGTCCAACCAGACTCCTAAGTATTTGAATGAGTGGACCATTTCCAAGGGGGAGCCATCTAGTGAGGTGAACTTTGGGGGGACAGGAAATGGGCCACCCTCTGCCTGGTGCCAAACACCACTGATACAGTTTTCTTAGTGTTAAGTTTTAACTAGTTGTCCTGGAACCAATGTTGAACTCTAACAAGGTCCTGCTGTAAGTGGATGAATACTTCAGTGGTGGAGCCAGAGGAGAAAATCATGGTATCGTCTGTGTTCATGTGTATTTGGGTGGTGGAGCAGATGGGGGGAAAGGTCATTAACAAAGATGGAGAAAAGGAAGGGTCCAAGCATGAAACCTTCAGGTATGCCGGCTGTGGTGGTGGTGGGGGGGATAAGGCATTTCCAAATAGGACTGACTGTTTTTTTGTTGCGTAGGTATGAGGTGAACCAGTTAAGTGTGGATTTAGACAGCCCAGAGGCGAGGAGCTTGTGGAACAGAAGGTCATGGGAAATGAGTCAAAGGCCTTAGCCAGGTCCACAAAGATAGCAGATGTTACTAGACCTTGATCCATGGCAGATTGAATAGAATCAGTGACTCGTAGCAGTGAAATGACTGTGGAGTGCTGTTTTGTAAAGCCTGACTGTAAAGGGGAGAGGGTGCCAGAGGCTGTTAGAAAGTCTAGGAGCCTGGAGTAGATGAGAGATTCTTGCAGTTTGGCTAGGGATGGCAGGAGGGTGATGGGCCTGTAGTTGCTGGGCAGGGTCCAGTCTCCACCTTTGTGGAGAGGGATCCTTTTAGCCTGCTTCCAGGCCTGAGGGACTATGCCGGTGATGATGGAGAGGTTTAGGAGGTGGGCAAGGGGATAAGCAATGGCTGGGGCAGAGATGCAGAGGAGTTTTGGGTTCAGTCTGTTGGGGCTGGAATTCACTGGATGCAGGGACATAGAAACATAGAAACATAGACTTTGATGGCAGATAAGGACCACTTGGCCCACCCAGTCTGCCCATTTCCCTACCTACCTACTGGATCAGCTGCAGATTCTAGTTAACCAACAGCCTGCTTCCTGCAACCCCACCACTATAATTGCCTTATGTCTGTCCCATGCATGTTTGAATTCACCCACTGTTTTAGACCCAATGACCTCCTCAGGAAGGCGGTTCCATGTATCCACCACTCTCTCCATGAAAACATTTTCCTCCATTATCCTGAACAGTCCCCCATCTTTAAATTTGTCGCCTTGTTCTTACATCTGTTTTCTGAAAGATGCTACCCTCCTGGACTTTGTTGATTCCCTTAAGGTACTTGAAAGTTTCTATCATGTCCCCCATCCCTCCTTTCATCAAGGGTACACATATTAAGCTCTCTTAGTCTCTCTTCATATGGTTTCTGATGCAGACCCTGCACCATTTTAGCTGCCCTCCTCTGGACTGCTTCCATCTTGTCTATGTCCTTGCATAGATGGGGTCTCCAAAACTGCACACAGTATTCCAGATGGGGTCTCACCAACGGTCTGTACAGCGGGATAACCACTTCCTTTTATGCTTGCTTGCACACATGTGCAAGAAACACAGTGCCATCATCATGAGTTTTCCAGAAGTGTGTCAGCCTCTTCCAGTTCAGTCAGTGTATTTGCAGGTAGCGGTCGCAGGCGTAATCACTGCTTCAGCTGTCTATGACAGCTGATACTGATGACACACAATTGAAAGGGCTCTGCCCCCAACACACACACACACAATAGTAGGCCAAGACGCGATGCACGCATGCACTGCGTGCTCATGCGCGCCTTCCTCCATTACTGTATGGCCGACGGGGTGCCCAATCCCCGTCGGCTCCACGCCCCAAAGCATCCAGGTGCCACGCTGGGAGCCCACCCCAGTGGGGCAAATGATGTAATGCCGACAGGGTGCCCAATCCCCATCGGCTCCACTGTATCTCCCCACCTCCCATGCTGTCCCGGCGGGGTGCCCAATCCCCGTCGGCTTCCTTCCCCTTCAGGTACAGGGTGCCATGCTGAGAGCCCACCCCAGCGTGGCAACAGATGTTCATGGCCGATGGGGTGCCCAATCCCGTCGGCTCACGCCCCCCAGCCATCCTTCTGCCATGCTGAGGCCCACCCAACATGGCAGCGTCCAGCGATGTCATTTTTAAAAAAAATACCTGTAAAGAAAAAACGGTCCCATGCAGTCTCCTGCCTCCCCACCCCCGTCACCCCATACTTACCTCTGGAGTCCGGCGATGATCTTTGGTGGACCGAGAGCATGTCTGCACTCTTCAAAGCTGACCGCGAACTGAGGAAATGCCGGTAAGCTGTATAATGGGATAGATAGGGGTTTTTCAACTTTGTTGCATATCTCAGGCATTTTTTGGAATTTTTGCACCAAATTTTCAACATGGGGTTTTTGGGACCCCTCCTAATGAATTCTTGCACTGTCATGGTGTTACTTGGGCCCAAAGGGTGATTTAGCAGCCACTGTGCGAAATCACCTTTCCAGAATGATTAACGAAACGACACTGCCAGTGTTCATAGGGGCTCTCAAAAAGCCTATTTGAGGATGGTGGGCATCCCTAAAAATATCTGTTTCTGTTTGTCGTTGCGCAGTTCCTCAGCCCTTTCGTAAGTTCACAATTTTCAATACTTTCACTCCAGATTTTCAACATTGCCATTTTACCACACCTTCTTATGAGCAGTACAGCTGTTATTTTTCACATCTCACCCAAAATGTGTTTCCGCCCATGTAGCGCACAATGGCGCAGTCGGTGTGCAAAATCAATGTACGGGACACACTAAGAAAATCACAGTGACACTGTTCATGAGCAGAGGTCTTAAAATGGCTATGTTGAAAATTTGGTGAAAAATTCCTTAAAATGACTGTTTTATGAGCATGCGTTGCGCAGTTCCTACGCACGCTCGTAAGTTTGCGAAGTTTCAATATTTTCACTCCAGATTTTCAACATTGCCATTTTACCACACCTCCTTATGAGCAGTATAGCTGTCATTTTGCACATCTCACCCAAAACATGTTTCCGCCCATGTAGTGCACAATGGCACAGTCGGTGTGCGAAATCAATGTATGGGACACATTAAGAAAATCACAGTGATACTGGTCATGAGCAGAGGTGTTAAAATGGCTATGTTGAAAATTTGGTGAAAAAATTCCCCAAAATGACTGTTTTAGGAGCGTGTGTTGCAGAGTTCCTATGCACGCTCGTAAGTTCACAAATTTTTAATATTTTCACTCCAGATTTTCAACATTGCCATTTTGCCGCACTTCCTTATGAGCAGTGCAGCTACCATTTTTCACATCTCGCCTAAAATGTGTTTCCACACATGTAGCGCACAATGGTACAGTCGGTTTGCAAAAACAATGTATGGGACAGGTTAAGAAAATCACAGTGAAACTGGTCATGAGCAGAGGTCTTAAAATGGCTATGTTGAAAATTTGGTGACAAAACTCCATAAAATGACTGTGTTATGAGTGAGCATTGCGCAGTTTCCACGCACCCTTGTAGGTTCATGAATTTGTAATATTTTCAGTCCAGATTTTCACCAGTGGCATTTTTCCACACCTCCTTATGAACAGTACAGCTGTCATTTTCCACAACATGGCCGAAATGTGTTTTCACAGTTTCAGTGCAGAGATGCGTGGTCGCTGTGGGAAATCATTGTTCGGGACAGATAAAGAAAATCACACTGACACTGTTCATGATCAGAAGTCCCAAAATGCCTGTGGTAACAATCTACTGTAAAAAAAAACCCAAACTAGTTACATTATGGGTGTGCGTTGCACAGTTTCTATGCACGCTCGTGACTTCACCATTTTTTAAGATTTTCACAGCAGATTTTCAACACTGCCATTTTTTACACCTCCTCATGATCAGTACCGCTGTCATTTTTCACATCCTGTTTGGAATGTGTTTTTGCACCTGTGGTGCCAAATGCCATAGTCGCTGTGCAAAAGCAGTTTTCGGCTAACAAACTGATATTGCCACTGTTCATGAAGTGGGGGTCACAAAAAAACCATGTTGAAAATTTGGAGTGAAAATACCAACGAATGCCTGAGGCGTTAGGGTTTCCGACCGTAACGCCCCACCCTGTAGAGTATGACAGGCATCAGGGGTGTGACTTGGGATTCTTGCCTGTCATGCTCATACCATTCCACCCCCACACACACCCTGCAGCCAGTGAGAGGCATCAAGGTGTGCCTAGGACTCTTCGGGCCCAAACTTCACCCCATTCTCCTATACCGCACCCATCTCACCATATTTCCTGATGGAATGGGGTGCGCATAAGGGCCAAAGACCCCAAGGCACACCGTGACACTTGTCAGTGTCTGCAGGGTAGGGTGTGGTGAAATGGCATGGTCGTTATGCCTGATGACCCAAAGGCACACCCCAATGCCTGCCACTCTCTGCAGGGTGGTGGTGGGGTTGGCTTCAGTTCAATACTTCGCTGCCATTCCTGTTATGCAGCTCTGTACCTTCTACACTACCAATGCCAGTGCCAGCAAGCAAACATTCGGCATTGACAAATGCTTGTTCTACTTGTGATGCCCCTTCCTATGCATCCCAGTATCCCCCTGGTTCTCCTTACTGATGTCTCACATTACTTACCCACCTTTAAGTCATTTGATATGACTACCCCCAAGTCCCTTTCCATTTTTGTTGTTGTTAGTACATCCCCTGCTATTGTGTACTCTTCTCCTGTGTTTTTGTTTCCCATGTGCATTACTTTGCACTTCTTTGCATTGAATCTAATTTGCCATATGTCTGACCATTCCTCCAACCTTGCCAAGTCCCTTCTCATCTTTTCTACCCCCTCTTGTGTATCAACTCTGTTACAGATCTTTGTGTCATCTGCAAAGAGGCATACCTTTCCCTCCAGACCTTCTGCAATGTCACCTATAAAGATGTTAAAGAGGACTGGACCCAGTACTGAGCCCTGAGGTACTCCACTAGTAACCCCCCTTTCTTCAGAATGTGTTCCATTCAGTATTACCTTCTGTGTCCTGTTGTGCAGCCAGTTTGCTACCCAGGCTACCACCCTGGGACCCACTCCCAGGCTGGCTAACTTGATTATTAATCTTTTGTGCGGGACTATGTCAAATGCCTTGCTAAAGTCTAGGTAGGCCATATCCACAGCCCCTCCCTAGTCTATTACTTTGGTTACTCAGTCAAACAAATCAATTAGATTCGTCTGACATGACCTTCCTGCTGTAAATCCATGCTGCTTTGGGTCCTGTGCCCCGCTGACCTCTAGGTACTCAACAATTCTTTCTTTCAGAAATGATTCCATCATTTTCCCTACCACTGAGGTCAAACTTACAGGTCTATAGTTTCCTGCTTCTGCCTTGCTCCCACTTTTGTGAAGGGGAATCACATCTGCCCTCCTCCAGTCCTCAGGTACCACCCCATCCTGCCATGATTTGCTAAAAAGCATGGTCAGTGGTGTCACTAGGTCCTCCCTTAGTTCTTTTAGGATTCTGGGGTGAATCCCGTCAGGCCCCATTGCTTTGTCTACCTTGAGTTTTAGGAGTTCTTTCAGGACTGTTTCTTCTGTGAATGGACTGGTGTCAACCACCCTAGCCAGAGTGCTTCTGTTGTCTGGTTTAGGTAACTCCTCCTCATCTTCTTTTGTGAATACTGAGCAAAATATTCATTCAGTATCTCTGCCTTTTCACTGTCTCCCTCTGCCCACCTCCCCTCTCCTTTATTAATCTTCACTATCTCTCCCTTAACCTTTCTATGCTCCCTAATGTACCTATAAAAGGTTTTATCCCCCTTCTTAACTGAGTTGGCTATTTTTTCCTCGATTTGGGCCTTTGTTAATCTGACTGCCTTCCCCACTTCTTTCTGCTTTAATTGATACAGTTCCCTGTCGGGCTCCTTCTGTGATTCCTTATACTTTTTGAATGCAGCCTTTTTCTCCTTAACCCTCCCTGCCACCTCTTTTGAGAACCATAGTGTTTTTTACTGTGCTTTATTTTCTTTATTTGTTTCACACAAAGGCTTGTTGCCTCTATGATGACAGTTTTGATTTTTCTCCATTGTTCTTCTACCCCTCCTTTTTGGCCATTTGCTAGCGCATTCTTCAGGTATTCACCCATTTTGCCAAAGTCAGCCCTTCTAAAGTCCAGTATCCTTGTTTTTGTATGGCTTATCTCCAAGGTTGTTCTCATTGTGAAGCACACTGTGCAGTGGTCGCTAGTTCCCAGATGTCTACTGACTTCTAAATTTGTGATCCTCTCTCCATTTGAGAGTACCAGGTCTAGTATTTCTCCCTCCCGAGTAGGTTACAACACTAGCTGTCTAAGGTCTGCCCCCTGCAGGGCATCGAGAATGACCCTGCTCTTGGATGTGGCTGCAGTACATGTCATCCAGTTAACATCTGTCATATTCAGGTCCCCCATCAACAGTATCTCCCCTTTTTCAGCCATTTTGAGAATGTGCTCTATCATTTTCTTGTCCATTTCCTCCCCTTGAGATAGGGGTCTGTATACAACCCCTGTGCAGATTGTGATGCCATTCCCTGTCTCCAAGGTGACCCAGAGTGCCTCTTGTCCTCTCCCTTTACTTTTTAGTTCTGTAGCTTTGATCCCTTCCCTTATGTATAGAGCTACTCTACCTCCTCTTTTACCTTCCCTGTCCCTTCTATAGATTGTGTACCCTAGTATGTTGACATCCCAGTCATGGTTCTCCGTGTACCATGTTTCTGTGACTGCCACAATATCCAATTGTTCATCTTCCATCAGGGCTACTAGCTCAGGAAGCTTGTTTCCCAGACTATGGGCATTGGTACTCATTGCCCTCCATTTAATGTTGGCTTTATCCTTTTTCCCCCATCCCTGCTTATATTGCCCTCGTCTGTTTTTCCATTTACCCCTGCCCTGGCCTGTGTTGAGCTCTGTACCTCAGTGTTTTCCTTACTACCTGCCATGTTTTGTGGGGGGAGGCTTGAAATTTCCTGCCTTTTATAGCACCTCCCCCCTTGGCTAGTTTAAAAGCTTGCCAAGGAAGCATTTAAACCTGTCACCTAGGAGCTTGGTTCCCTTCATGGACAGATGCAGACCATCATGCCAGTATAGACCTTTATCTCTACAGCAGAGTGGGAAAAAGGCAGTCCAGATAAGAGTAGGGATTGCCAAACCAAGTAGGGAAATGGGCAGACTAGGTGGACAGTATGATCCTTATCTGCTGACAGATTCTATGTTTCAATCTAATAGATTTATTTGACTGGGTGACCAAAGAAGTAGACCAGGGAGCAGCTGTGAATATGGCCTACCTAGACTTTAGCAAGGCATTTGACACAGTCACACACAAAAGATTAATAAACAAGTTAGCCAGCATGGGAGTGGGTCCCAGGGTGGTAGCCTGGGTAACAAACTGGCTGGACAACAAGATGCAGAGGGTAATAGTAAACAGAGTCCACTCTGAAGAAAGGGTGGTTGCTAGTGGGGTATCACAGGGTGCAGTACTGGGACCACTCCTTTTTAATGTCTTTACAGGAGACATTACAGAGGGTCTGGAAGGAAAAGTATGCCTCTTTGCAGACAACACAAAGACCTGCAACAGGGTTGCTACACAAGGGGGAGTGCAAAGGATGAGAAGGGACTTGGCAAGGTTGGAGGAATGGTCAAAAGTATGGCAGCTTAGATTCAATGCAAAGAAGTGCAAAGTAATGCACCAGGGAAACAAAAACCCATGGGAAGAGTACACAATCAGGGGGGTACTAACAACAACAAAAATGGAAATGGACCTGGGGGTAGTTATATTAGATGTCCTTAAGGTAGGCAAGCAATGTGAGAAGGCAGTAAGGAGGGCTGGGAGGATACTGGGATGCATAGGGAGAGGCATCACCAGTAGAAAACAGGAAGTTGTTATCCCTCTGTACAGACAGTTGGTGAGACCCCATCTGGAGTACTGTGTGCAGTTCTGGAGACCCCATCTCTGCAAGGACATAGACAGGATGGAGGCAGTCCAGAGGAGGGCAACTAAAATGGTGCAAGGTCTGCAACAGAAGCCATATGAGAGAGACTAAAAGAGCTAACTATGTATACCTTTGAGGAAGGGGGGGGCATGATAGAAACTTTGAAGTACCTCAAGGAAATCAACAAAGTCCAAGAGGGGAGCATCTTTCAGAAAAAGAGATGTGCAAGAACAAGGGGGCACAATTTGAAGATAGAGGGAGGACAGCTCCGGGGCAATGAGAGGAAGTATTTTTTCATGGAGAGGGTGGTGGATGCATGGAACTGCCTTCCTGGGGAGGCCGTGGGGTCAAAAACAGTGGAGGAATTTGGACAGACATAAGGCAATTATAGTGGGGGTTGGAGGAAGTAGGCCGTTGGTTAACTAGAATCTGTAGCTTATCCAATAGGTAGGGAAATGGGCAGATTAGGTGGGCCAAGTGACCCTTATCTGCCATCAAAGTCTATGTTTCTATGAGAGAAATTCCAAAAGCAGCTTTAATGTTTAAAAATAAGTGCAAAAACCGCCAAACAAAGTGAAACAGTGCATCAGGACCAGGAGCAAAGACCGCTACCAATTTTGCATTCAAAAATGCATCATCAGGAGGCTAGCGAATCACATATCTGGAATCCTTTTATACACATGTCCTAGGACTCATAAAGCCACAGTGCAAATCAAAGTGCATATACCTCAAAAGGTGATAGGAATCCCATAAGACATTAAAAGGAAATATGACTGTTGGGCTGTATAGAACAGATGTTGGAAAATAATTGCTTTATGTTTGGCGGTGACTACTATCTACAGCTCAAGTGAACTGCAATGAGTGCAACTTGTGTGCCCAATTATGCCAATCTCTATCTGGGCAGGTGGGAGAAAATATTCCTCTATGACAACCAGAACAATCCTTTTCACCATAGGATTGATATCTGGCGTTGTTTTATAGACAACATATTTATGGTGTTGACTGGTACACTTGATGAGTTGGGGGAGAAACAGCAGACAAGCAGTGCAAACAGCAAGAAAACTGATTAAAAGAGTGATGTTTTCGACAATCAGCAGCATTGCTAGCTCGCTCACAGTGGATCTTCTCTTTATTTTGGAGATCAAGCATGATTATAATGAAATCAGCTGAGCTTCAAAATTAAGGGACAAGTCTGCAGAGTATCTTTCAGCCAAAGCCACTCCAGCAGAATGAAACTCTTCATCAGAAGAAAGTATAATAAACTGGGGAGTGACACAATGGAAGTCTTGCAGAATTTCTTTCAGGCTTCGGAACTGATGGTCAAGCTGTGTCATTATTATATCAAAACTGGCATAAAAAACGTTTACTTTGAAATTAATTTCCAGATCTGTTAATTGCTGGTCAGCTGATAACTCATCAAAATGATGTTTAGCTTTTGGTGGTCGCGTAGACTCAAACTTATCTGTCACTCCCCATGTCTGAACAACTGTAACCACTGACTGTCTGAGACTGGCAAAACTATTCCTAAGATCTTTCATCACTTTGTACATATTCTCTAACATCTCTGCAGCTTTGCCTAGGTCTGTGTTTCACGTTGTAATAATTTTGAAACAGCATTTATTGTTTCAAGAACTTTAGTCTGAAACACAATCAGCAAAACCACACTAAAACTTTCCAACTGTTTTCGTAAAGATGATGTTTCATCTCTCTTATCGGGCTCATCTGTCTTGAGAATGATTTTGGACAAGGCCTTGAGTATATCTTTGTATCTGTATCTTAATGCAATCAAAGAGTCATAGCGTGAAGACCAACGAGCTGCACAAACTCTTTTTAAAGTTAAGTCTGATTCGCTAACAAATGATTTCAGCAAAGCCCGACGAATGCTGTGTCCAAAACACATATATAGCCACTCAACTAAGTCATAGAAGTTTCGAATTTCAGTAATCGTATGTACAAAATCATTTAACAATAGATTCAGATTATGAGCAGCACAATGCACATACAGTATCTAGCATTGGTTTGTTTCTCAGCAAGTTTTGCTTGCACTCCAGAGTAGATTCTGTTCGTATTCGAATCGCCATCATATCCCTGACCTCGTAGTCCTGATAGTTTTAGACCTTTATCTTCAATGCAGTTAATAATATCCTGTTCCAGCTGAGCACTTGACTGACCCATTATTTCATAAAAGCCCAGGAAACTCTTTTTGATATTTATGTTGGTAGGATTCCCTGTTTTGTCATTTTCTATACTACTGTTGTGAAAAAATTTACTTAGCTGGTCGACTTTTGATAAGTTTTGTGTTGTGTCCATTATTACTGAATAAAACGGAGCTTTCTTAATGTCATTAACAATACTTTCTGTAACCTGGTCTGCCAGTAACTGAATTATTTCATTCTTAACTTGTGGGCTCAGGTATGTTGTGGAGCCTTTGGGCTTCCTTAAGAGATCTTCAAGAACAGGATTGTATTTTGCCAACAGCTGGATAATAGACAAAAAGTTGCCACAGTTTCCTTCACCAATAATCTCTCTGTGCCCTCGAAACAGAAGATTAGACACAGCTAAAGTAAGAGTAACATTCACAATACAATGAAGGATCTGTCTTCAAAAGCTAACCTCTCTTCTTATTTTTGACTCCATTTCCTCATTGATGGTACTATGCAAGCACCGCTGATCAGATATTAAGCAAGCTTCCAAATGGCAGTTAGACGTTTCGTGTCTTGCTATGTCTTGAGAAATGTGATGTCAGTCTCTAGTTCCACTTATCCATGTCCAGTCTTCAGAGATTTTTTCCCAAACCCCAAACAGCCAACAGGGTTGGCAGTAGCATTTGTCTAGCACAGAAGAATAGCACAGTCACATCCATTTAAGTTTAAATCCTGCCTTCGTGACTGTTTGATAGTAAGATGCTGAAAGGCAACGATTACTTGCGCAATCACATGGAAATGGTCCCTCAGGTTGACAAGGGTTGTAAGTAGCAATGAAATGTTTTTGATCTGAAGTTAACGTTTTTGTGTTGAAGTTTGCCTTGTCAGTCAGATTTTCTCCAAGAAGTTCAGTTTGAACTTCTTCAGAATCGCTCATGGTGGTTGGAGAGCTATTAGTGTTTTCATTCTGAAAGCAGTCTTCTGCTTGATGTTTGTTGTTCTGGTCAGTTGTGTTGGTCTTCGTAGAGCTGAATGGTTGTTCATTGAAATGTCCTACAGGGTCACTACTACTAATGCTATCTACTACTGTTTTGCAATTTTTATTTATTTATTTATTTAGTTTTTGTTAACTGGGTAAGTGCGCTAGTCAGCAAGTGACTGTTTTCAGGCACGACCCGGGAGGTACAATTACAACACACAAAGAGTACAGCCAGATTATTAAGACAACGAGTACAAAAAATGCAGAGAGAAATACATATGGCAATGTAACATACATTAGTAAACAAAAATATACTTTAGCACTTGATCATGGAACATACTCAAAAATGTGAAAAGTAGAAGGCAGAAAATAAGAGAGGATAGGCAACAGTAGAAAAGACACAAGGAAGGGAAAACTGGCAAAAGGATGGGAGGGAAAGATTAAGTGGAAAGGAGGTGCCGTCAGATACGGCAACAGCGGGGTGAGGTACCAACCTGCGGCCAGGCCTATGGAGCCGAAAGACGGCAGGCGAAGAGAGGGTGGTAGGGGGGAGCGGCAGTAGACGGCAACAGTGGTAGGAGGTAGGAAAATACAGCCGGGCTGGTGGAACCGATAGATGGCAGGGCGAGAGTGAGGATGCCGGTGAGAGGGGGATAGAGGCGGAGGAGTTACGGCAATAGCGGCAAAAGTGTCAAAGTCAAGCCGAGCCAGTGGAACCAAGAGACAGCAGGGCAGGGGGGTCGGTAGATGGTGGGAGAAGCGGTAGTAGGTGAGAGAGGTGACTAAGCACAGCCAGGAGGGTGGGGACTAAGGAGGGCATGGATGAGGTAGGAACAGGTAAAGGTGAGTGTGGTGGGAGGGCAAAAGGGGAAGAGGATATAACAGAAGAAGGGAGGAGAGAGCAGTGGGGTTAAGTGAGGAGAGGCTGTGAAGTGAAGATAAGAATGTCATGGAGTAGAATAGCGACTTACAATTGTCAACAGCTAACATTAGGCTTATAAAGAAACAGGTTAAGGCAACATTAATTACAAGGCACAAAATAAAACATTAATTACAAGGCACAGTATAGAACACCCATTTGGACAGGCAAAAGTGCTAGCAATGAGGAAACAGTTGGTAGTTGGCACATCTAAAGTAGTAGTAGCAGTCTTGAAAAACATGTCAATTTGGGGCAATTTTGCAATTCTCTCAGTAGCCTCCTTTTGCTTCTTTTACTTCACAGCTCCACTCAATGACTTAGACATGGACATTGTGAACTATCTCTAACATAATTTCAGTCCTCAGCTCTTCCAAACTACTTGACCAATTCTGTGTAGACAAATTTTGTTCCAATTAGAACTGTATTCAAACCTTGCATTACTTGTTGAACGACTGAAAAGCGTTTTTCTTTCTATTCTGTATATGTCTCCAGTCATGCTATGTTGGATTTGTCTTTCTTCACCACAAACTTGTTGCTTGCACAAGCAATAATCAGTTAGCAAAGTCCAAGTCACCAAAGAACAACCACATAGCTAATCGTAACCTAGACAAATAGTCAAAACAACCTAGGTATGGTCAGGTACTCAATGAACACCACAACCCACCTTATTTGTAGGAGGAGGAGGAGGAGGAGGAGGAGGAGGACTTGGCCTTGCCACATGTGTGATTATTTTTGAGCTCTGCATAATCTAGCCCAGGGGCTGTCAACCTTTTTTGGTCTGGGGCCCCACCTGGCCAAGTATCAGCCAGGTCGGGGACCCCCTAGCAACCGTCTGCTGATTTCATAGATCGCTGCGCATTTTATACTGCTGTTATGTGTAGCTGTATAAAACGCAAACCAAAGGAATAAACAAAACAACTTTAAACCAATTAAAAGAATTATTTTTAGTGTCATTGTAGTTTTAAAACATGTCAGAAAATAAAATAATAAAGTAATACAAAATACACATTTGATTATAATGCAAGTATCAGCCATGTCAGGGACCCCTACCAACCTGCACAGAGATATTAACGTGACACTTGAGCTTGATTTGATGAGCAAAGTCTGTCGATCCTTAGTATTAGTGATGCAACTGCACAGTTTCTCCTTTAAATGTGATGTTTATATGTAACCATAACACACTGAATTTATCCACATTGCCCAAAAAATATACTAGCTGCACTCAGTGGTACACTGGCTCATTTTCTCCATTAACAGTAGTTTGTATGCAACCAAGGTAACTTACTGACTGCACTTAATACATTCTCCAGTACAGCACATATTGTTATCTTACCTAGCCGGAATCCAGATTCACAGGTAGCATGCGATTCTAGGAAGACCAGAGCAGATAGAAAGCAGTGACTCCTGGACTTCAATCAGCGAGAAGGAACGGGGTTCTTATTAAAACAGATAGTTAAAGTGCAAGCGGCTGAGAGTTCATACAGACCAGCAAGCTGACACTCAGTTCCCAAAATAGCTTTTGTTTTAAATGCGGCTGACATAACTTACAGACTGGGAAGAGATGCTGGCTAATGGGGCACAGTAGATGATAATCAGTTTTACTGATGTTTTAATGAGGCTACCAAACACAAACTTTGGGCACACATAATCGGAGCCATTAACACCTAACTGAAGCATATGATGTTAATGCGGTGCATTCAAAGTGGTGTTAATGAGTGCTAAGACCCAAAACAGCATATGTAATCAGTCGAAGTTTAAAGTGCCTTTGTTTCACTTTACTTTCATTGTGGTCAGACAGCAGCTATTTAAAGTCTATTGTAACGCGGTTCTGTTTTTTCCAGTAGTCACTCGTGGTCCCCCTTTGGGCCATGGACCCCTGGTTGAAACCACTGATCTAGCCAAATTAAGCCAAGAAAGGTGTTGTTTGCCCCCGTAGTATATGTCATGTCTTGTTTAGCTGGAGAAAATAAAAATAAGCAGTAAGTCATTACCAGGGGTGAGGGGTTAGATTAACAGTCTGTTAATCACCCTTCTAGGGCTGTAATGTGACACTAGGCATGGAGTACAATATTACCCATAGTGAACAATTGTGGGATCATTAACTAATTGTTAATCTAACTCCTGGTAGTTCTTTATTCTGCTATTATAAAAACTGTTCAAAAAGAAAAGTATACAAAGTGTTCAAAGTGTACTAACTTTGTTTTTTTCTATTTTAGATATTTCCTAAAGAAGACCTAAGGTCGAAACGTAGATTTTTAACTTTATTTTCTATTTTCAGCATGCATTTAACATTACCATTTTTTTATGTTTTCCTTCATTGACAGGGAGATTTGTCTAATAAAACAGTTTTTCCATGTACCACCAACAGCTTAAGAATGCTGGTTCATAATCAGAATGCATTATTTCAGTCATTCGGCAGTGCTACTGCCACAGAATGGAATGCTGACAGAAAGAATTTAAATGTAATGGTGATTGGACTGTACATGAAAAGATGACATTGGAGATGGCATTAAGGGCAAAATGTGTCTATTCGCAGATGACACCAAGCTCTGTGGGAGAGTGGACACAATTGAAGGGATATAGGACCTACAGGAAGATCTGGAAAAGCTAGAGAGGTTGTCCATGATCTGGCAGCTTGGCTTCAATGCCAAGAAATGCAAAGTTATGCATATTGGAGCCAGGAATCCCAGAATAGAGTACTACTTGGTTGGAGTCCAAGTATCTACATTAGAGGAGGAGAAGGACCTGGGAGTGATGATCACTAGCAACCTGAGGCACTCTACACAGGGGAAGAAAGCAGCAACAAAGGCAAACAAGATGCTGGGATGTATATCTAGGGGGATCAGTAGTAGGAGAGAGGAGGTTATACTGATTTTGTACGGGTCCCTGCCTGGTAAGGCCACATCTAGAGTATGGAGTTCAGTATTGGTGCCCACACCTCAAAAAGGACATTAACCCACTAAACAAAGTCCAGAGGAGGGCTACAAAGATGATAGCCAGTTAGCAGAGCAAGGCATATGAGCAGTGGTTATGGGCACTGAACATGTACTCCCTGGAAGACAGGAAAGAGACAGGGACATGACTGGGACCTTCAGGTACTTGAAAGAGATAAATAAGGTTGATAAGGAAAGTCTCTTTAAGTTGAGTGACAACCATAACATGAGAGGGCACAGTCTTAAGCTGGAGGGTGGGGGATTTAGGAGGGAGGTCAGGAAGCACTTCTTCACAGACAGGGTGGTGGACGCTTGGTATGCACTGATGGAAGAGGTCATCTCATTGAAGACAGTGGGCAGCTTTAAGAGAGAATGGGATAGGCATAGGGGAAGGTAAGGATCATGGGTAGGCAGGATGGGAGGAGTGGGGAAGGAGGGCAGCCACAGTAGCTCAAGCTGTGTACCCTGCAGTACGAGCAGACTAGATAGACCAAATGGCCTTCTTCTACTGGCTTCTTCATATGTTCATATGACAGTATGCTATCTGTGCTCACATCTGCTCTGTCATGTGCAGTGTAAGGAACTGCAGGCCTAGCCTACTACTCCTCCACCATCATGTGCTACGCCCATCTTCTTGTCACAAAGGGGAGTGGTGGCACTGGGGTGGTCACACACCCAGAGGCTCAGAGGTGCCAGAATTTAGGGTCAGGCAGGGTCCAGGATAACATTAGGAGTCACTCTGGACTGTTCCCCATCCCCAGAGAGTGGTGAAGCTGTACAACAGCCAACCAGTTGACACACTTGACATGAAAACATTACAGACTTTATGAAAAGCATGGGGAGAGAACTCTGTTAGAAACACAGTCACTATTATCATCTTTGCAGGCAGTGTCTCTAAACATGAACATTAAAGTGTTTTACCAAGCTTTTTTAAAATGTGAACTGCACTACATACTGTTGTGCCTTACCTCCCTGAAATGTCATCTGTGTACACCTTAAGAAATTTTCTTTGTGCCATTGGTGATAATTAATAAATGTGACCCCACACTCTCCTCCCTGGGAAAACGCCATTACCTGCCTGAGCATGGGGTCGGTCCTTGGGCAGTAGCACTGCAGCAGGAGCTCCAGAGGGAGGACAAAGTTACACTCCCTTCCACTTTTAAATAACAGTGAAAATTTCATAAGGTATACACAGATGGCATTTCGGTTTCGGTGAGGTATGGCACCACAATATGTGGTGCAATTTCATATCTTGGGAACTCTCTTTAGTGTCATACTACTACTCTACTGCTCTGAGGAGCACACGTAGAGTTTAATGGATGAAAACCAGTTAATAACAACACTGTGGGATTGTTGGCATGACAGCATAGTAAACCTCAACAATGAAGAATTATGAAATCGAGATGGGAACATAGCGTTGTTATTAACTGATGCCCATGATTCATATTGTGTTTCATGATATAGGGTCACCAGTTAATTAACTGTATAGGACAACTCTAGTAGCCAGAATAAAGTGTAGCACATACTGTCTGCATACAAAGAAAGACTTACTTACCTTGTCAAGTAATGAAGGTGAACAATGACATTCTCTCTTCTAGAAGGTTCTGAAGGAAAATGAATAGCTTGCAAGTTGTTCTGAAGGCAGCGATAACTGGAAAGAAAAACATATTATGTAAACAAGCAAGTACTGCATTTGCACTGATCTCCAGTCTCCTGATACATGTACACACAGACACACACATTTTTTTTTCGCATGTTCACATAGCACAGCGCAGCAGGTAAACTATTGAGGGATGCCCAGACAAGCTTATAAAACAGGCCAGTGTGACGGTTATAACAGAACAACGGTCTCCCCTAGCTGGCATACCGGTCCAGTGCAGACAATATTCTCCCACAGGAAGGAGGCGCCTGGGCCCCACTGACGATGTTGCACCTGACAGAAAAGGAAATTACAGTAAGCATCAATAAATGTCTTCTTTCTGTAGCACTCCACATTGTCAATGGGTAGGCATAACAACTGGGTTCTTCTAAGAAGCAGTACCCACCCAGAATAACCGCATGGGGACTGGGTGGGAGAATATTGTCCCCTATGTCAACCACGTACAGGAAAGGAATTTACCTGCTAGCTGCCACATCCAAAAAAAAATGCATCATCTGAGCATTGAACATCCTAGTGCTAATTCATAGCTGTTTATAAAGTTCTTATTCTCAGACACTATATAAGCATTCTCCCAAAGTATCCATATTTAACTGTACTTGAATAAAAAGTTATAGGTAAAACTGTACTTTTGCACTGTTATGTTTTTATGGGCAACATTCTGTTGTAATTCACTTCATGGAATGGATGGAATCACTTATGTGGAGTTTTTACTTGCTATGTCACAATTTGTGTACAGAATGCTAATTATGAGCTGCTGTCCTATCAGAACCCTGTTTAGAGTTCTGTGAACCAGCCACCAACCTCGTCATAGTTAAAACTCCTAATTATTGTGATTCCATGAAGAAAATTATAACAGAATGCTGACCATAAAAAGAAAAGACAATGCAAAATACAGTTGTTTTATATCATTTTTATTCCGGACAGGTACAGTTATTAAATGTGGATCATCATTTAGGCGAATCATCATGCATATAATTTCTGAGAGTAAGAACTTTATAAACAGCGCCAGTTACACATTTTTTTCCATCTCACCTTTGGAACCGGTAGAGCACAGTATTTACCAGGCTAGAATTTAGATGCCAGAATGAAATAATGAGCTTTTGATAGCTCATTTTGATAGTGGGGTACCGCAGGGTTCAGTATTAAGACCAGTCCTCTTCAATGTCTTTGTAAGCTACATTGCAGAGGGACTGGAAGGAAAAGTATGTCTCTTTGCAGATGACACAAAGATCTGCAACAGAGTTGATGCACAAGGTGGAGTGGAAAGGATGAGAAGGGACTTGGCAAGGTTAGAGGAATGGTCAAATGTATGGCAGCTTAGATTCAATGCTAAGAAGTGCAAGGTAATGCACCTGGGAAACAAAAACCCAGGGGAAGAGTACACAATGGGGGGTGAGCTACTAACAACAACAAAAATGGAAAGAGACCTGGGGGTAGTCATATCAGATGACCTAAAGGTGGGCAAGCAATGTGAGAGGGCAGCAAGGAGGGCTGGGGATACTGGGATGCATAGGAAGAGGCATCACCAGTAGAAAACAGGAAGTTATTATCCCTCTGTACAGACAGCTGGTGAGACCCCATCTGGAGTACTGCGTGCAGTTCTGGAGACCCAATCTTGCAAAGACATAGACAGGATGGAAGCTGTCCAGAGGAGGGCAACTAAAATGGTGCAGGGTCTGCACCGAAGACATATGAAGAGAGAGACTTAAGGAGCTTAATATGTATAGCCTCGAGGAAAGGAGGGAGAGGGGAGACATGATAGAAACTTTCAAGTACCTCAAGGGAATCAACAAAGTCCAAGAGGGTAGCATCTTTCAAAAAAAGAGGTGTGCAAGAACAAGGGGCACAATTTGAAGATAGAAGGGGGCGTCTCAGAGGTAATTTAAGGAAGTATTTTTCACAGAGAGGGTTGTGGATGTATGGAACGCCTCCCAGAGGAGGTTGTGAGATCAAAAACAGTGGTGGAATTCAAGCATGCATGGGACAGTCATAAGGCAATTCTAGGGGTGGGGGTAGGAAGAAGTAGGCTGCTGGTTAACTAGGACCTGCAGCTTATCCATCAGGTAGGGAAATGGGCAGACTGGGTGGGCCAAGTAGTCCTTATCTGCCGTCAAATTCTATCTTTCTATGTTTCTATGTTTCTATGTTACACAGTTATCACTTCAGGACTATGATATTATATTTTTATAATGGCAATGCACTGGACCCTTTTGCATGTACTGTAGTCTGAAGTATGAATTGTTTTATCTGTTATGCTGGTTGGGAGATGGCTGGCATTCTTTGTATTGTATTGTGTCATACTTAACAATTTATTTTCCTGGATTTTAGGGGGGCAAACTTTGGGAAAATGGGGAGATACTTGAAAGAGGCATTAAGGGGAATGGGGCAGGAATCAGTGGTTGAGGAACAGTGGGAAGTATTTAAAATGGGGATTACAAGAGCAACAGAATTATGTATTAAGCAGGTTAGCAAGAGGAAAAGGGAGAGGAGACCATTATGGTTTTCCAAAGAGGTAGCAAAGAAAGTGAAAGCCAAAAAGATTGCATTCATGCAATACAAAAAGACACAGGCAGAAGGGATAGGAGAAGTACCAGGAGAAGCAAAGGGAGGCAGGAGGTCAGTAAGGGAAGCCAAAGCTCAGACAGAAGAACACATTGCAAAATCAGTGGGTAGAGGGACAAAACCTTTACAGGTACATAAGTGAAAAAGAAAGGCAAAGGGAGGGATAGTGAGACTGAAGGGGAGGATGGGGCTGTGTGGAGGATGACAACAGTAAAGCTGACATATTGAACAGGTATTTCTGCTCAGTCTTTACTAAGGAAGAGGAGGGTAATGGGTCTGAATGGAGTACAAGGTGAGAATGGTGCAGAAATGGACACAAGTCCTTTACACAGAAAGGGTCCAAGGAACTGGAAGTAATAAGAGTTGATAAAGCAATGGGGCCAGATGGGGTGCATCCCAGGGTCCTTAAAGAACTAAGAGAGGTGATGGCTGAACCTCTTGCTATCCTGTTTAGCTGATCACTAGAAACAGGGAGGTACCAAAGACTGGAGGATAGCAGATGTAGTCCCCTTATACAAAAGTGGGAACAAAGAGGAAGCGGGGAACTACAGACCAGTCAGCCTAACCTCGGTAGTGGGGAAGATCATGGAAGCACTACTGAAGGAGAGATTGGTGGAACATCTGGTTGTCAATGGACTACAAGACCCAAGGCAGCATGGTTTCACCAGGGGAAGGTCATGTCAGACCAACCTCATTGAATTTTTTGACTGGGTGACTAGGGAGGTGGATCAGGGGAGGGCAGTGGACATGGCCTATCTGGACTTCAGCAAGGCCTTTGACACTGTGCCACATAGAAGACTATTGCACAAACTGGGAATATGGGTGTGGCAGGACAGTAGTGCGGTGGGTAGGTAACTGGCTGGGCAGCAGGACACAGAGGGTGGTGGTAAATGGCTGTCACTCCACAGAGGGAAGAGTGACCAGTGGGACCACAGGGATCAGTGCTGGGACCGGTATTATTCAATATCTTCATCAGTGACATTGCACAGGACCTAGAAGGCAGAATTTCACTGTTCACTGATGACACAAAGCTCTGTAATAGAGTAGACACACCAGAGGGTGTAGACAGAATGAGAAGGGACCTGCAGAAACTTGAAGAATGGTCAGGGTTTTGGCAGTTGAAATTCAATGCAAGGAAGTGCAAGATAATGCATATGGGGCACAAAACCCTGGCACAATATATCAGTTGGGGGTGAGGATATAGCATGCACCAAGCAGGAAAGGGATCTTGGAGTTATCATCTCTGATGACCTCAAGGCAGGAAACAGTGTGACAAGGCAGCAGGTAAAGCAAATAGGATGCTGGGATGCATAGGCAGTGGCATCATCAGCAGGAAAAGGGAGGTCATAATTCCACTATACAAGACACTAGTGAGGCCGCACCTGGAGTACACTGTGCAGTTCTGGAGACCTTACCTACGTAAGGACATAGACAGGGTAGAGAAGGTTCAGAGGAGGGCAACAAAGATGGTGCACGGATTGCATCACAAGTCCTATGAGGACAGGTTGAAGGCACTGAACATGTACTCCCTGGAGGAGAGGAGGGAGAGAGGGGATATGATAGAGACATACAAGTATCTTACAGGGAGGAACAGGGTGCAGGAATGCACTATTTTTAAGCGAAAAGATGTCCAGGACTAGAGGGCATGGGATGAAGTTGGAGGGAGGACGATTCAGAGGAAACGTGAGAAAGAATTTCTTCACAGAACGGTGGTGGACAAGTGGAACACCCTGCCAGAGGAAGTGGTGGGGCTGAAACAATCACGGGATTTAAGAATGCATGGGATAGACATAAAGGAATTCTGGAGGTCAGGGGTAAGGGGCAACAGACTTCCTGGAAAATATAAACTGAACTTACAAACTTAAATGGGCAGACTGGGTGGGCCATAGGCCCTTATCTGATGACACTGTCTATGTATCTATGTATGTATGTATTTATTTTCATCCTTAGTTATACGCCCTACTGCGGTGCCACCAGCGGTGGCATCCAGCCGCCAGCTCCAACCACCCCAGAGAGCAGCAGGCTCACTTGAATGTCGGGAGTCCAGCACGGCCACCCATTGCCTCTCCAAATCGGGCTGGACTGGACCCCACCAGCGTAATTCCACAACAGTCCTCCGGGTCACTGGGAGCGCAGCCATCAAGCTGCCTTGGTCACGCCCAGCCATTTCCTCCATTGTCCCCTGGAGCTGGCAGTGCAGTGACATATGACGTGTGAGCTGACGTCTTGCCGTGCTCCTCCCCTACTGTGCACTGCAACTGTGCTGCCCCTGGTCATCACCAAGGGCTACTATAGCACAATGTGCTTCCCCTTACCCACCCCAGAGGGAGGAGAGTGGTCCTGGGATGCTCGATCCAGCCTTTCCCCTGCTGACCCTCAGTGGCCCGAGTCTGCTCCTGAACCTGGGTCACCAGTGTGGCGTGAGGTGTGGCATCCAGTGCCTCAAACCTCAGTGCCACCAGGCTGGCTCATAAATGACAATTTAATAAAAATATTATTCAAAAAAAAGAAATGATTTCCTGTATTATTGTCCCCTTTGCACTCACTAACACAATAGGACCACCAGACCACAGAATTGTGCTCTCTCAAGTCAATGGTGGTGCTGGTGGGTCAGAGTGGGGGGGAGCCAGGGGCGGTGGAATGGCTACCAGGAAAGATACATCTGTTGCACTCACTGCAGTGTGTCTACTACACACACACTTGCCATCAGTACCCTAATCTTAATTTTAGTCCCAAGATAGGCAGTAGCAGGTTGGTTACATTGCTCTTGACTGTCTCTTCTCATTCTTAATGAAAAGTAGAGAGAGCACCATATGGATGCATGACGAGTGATATAACACTACTGTGGCAAACAAAATAATATTTTTTTGGGGGGGGCTTCTGTTTATTCTTTTATTTAAACTTTTGTAACCAGGAAGGCACATAGGAGCTAAAAAAACACCTGTTTCCAGATGTGTCCTTCAGGTAAAAACAGGTTAAGATTTTTTTGGGGGAGAGAATTTCGTAATAACACGTTACAGAGGCAGAGCAAATCCAAATCATGATGCAGATCGTAATTGAAAAGAGAAACAAAAAGCCAAAAGATAAAAAAATACAACACACATTACCAGAAGACCTCAGCTGGAGTACTGTGTTCAGTTCTGGAGACCACAGACATCTCTGGAAGGACATTGACAAAATAGAGGAGGTCCAGAGAAGGGCAACAAAAATAGTACATGAACTGCACGGCATCAGAAGAAGCCCTACAAGGAAAGATTTAAGGACCTTAACATTTATTCAGGAGATGTAGAAAACAACTTGAGAGAGGGGAGATATGATATATAGACTTTCAAGTACCTTAGGGAACCAAACAGCGTACAGGTGGAAAGCACATTTCATCAGAGAAAATTCTGCTGGAAGGATCGGGGTAATGTTAAGAAGTATTTATTTACTGAAAGGGCGGAGGAGCCATGGAACAGACTTCCAGCAGAAGTGGTGGGTGTGAAAACAATTCAGGGTTTCAAAAGCGCATGGAATAGACATACGGGTACCCTGGAGATGTGCAGAGCAGGACAGTGGCAGATCAAATAGGATCTGGGCCTGCAGCAGTGAAGTGAGTAGGGAAATGGACAGACTGCTAGATGGGCCATATCTGGTCCTTTTATCTGTCAACAGATTCTATGTTTCTCTATGTTTCACTGTCACTGTGCCAGTGCCACTGCCACATGGAAGGTTGCGAGCTAGATTATACGAACTGGATGAAACAGAGATTCTAGAACCAGTGGTTCAGAATAACCATCCGAGTACTATAGCAGTTTACTAAACAAAACAAAAATAAAAATAGAGGTAAGGAGGAAACTGTCCTGCAAATATGGATAACAATAAGTGCAGTTGTGGGTATACAGAAGATCTGTTTCTATAGGGTATTATAATTGGCTCTTGGCAGGAGATATTTTTTTTCCCCTAAGTGTGTTCTTGATCAAGCCATTAACCAAACCTCCTTATTGCAGTGTGACTTAAAAACATTACATCATGGGTTCAGCAACTTAAGTACACCCTTGTCTGCAGACAAAAACTGAAACAATCTCAAAAACCGCTGCTAAAAAAAACCTCCTGCCAATGCCAATTCAAGGTACTGGTGTCATGCAGCAGTCTGCTAAGCAGCTGCAAGCTATAACCAATTCCCTAAGGAAACAGATCTCTATAAATATAACCACAACAACTGCACTCAGGCCCCTTGAGAGGAATTCTGAGCCCTGGGAAAAGTTTAGATTCTTTGGTGCTGGACCCCAGGAAAAATTCTCCCTAACCCCAGCTCTCCGACCCTAAGGGCCCGGACTGCACTTGTTTCATATATTTGCAGGGCAGTTTCCCTCATACCTCTTTTTTTGGTCTTTCAACATGAACCTACTAGCTAGAGTACTCACTCAGATGGTAATTATGAACTCTACCACACTGGTTCTAGTCTAGAATCTCATATCTCCAGTCATCAGACTCTGTATAATCATTTTTGCAATCTTGACCTTCCATGTGGCACATTACACATTGACCTTAAAAAGTTCTAATCGGTTCTGGATAAATAATGCTCTTTTCTCTTTGTATTTTTATTTGACTGTTCATTTTTTTTGTTTCTTTCTCTTTATTCATTATGACTGTTGTCTATCTTTTCCATTGCTGCATGAAGATACGTCAGCTTCTTTGCCCTAGTTCTTTCTGTAACAACAGACATACAGCGAAGCCCACCAGGATGAAGTGCAGTGACACAGGTTTACTGCATGACAAAAGGGATTAACTCCCATTGAAATTGCATTGTTTGCTGCAGTAACTCTTACTGTACTGCACAATTCTACAGGGCTGTGCTTCATCTTGGTGTGCTTCACTGTATATACGTAACCCCCCTACAAATCGGGGTTCCCAAAAAGTCGTCTTTGTGCTTGCCTAAATGCTCACTGCCAGGCTGGTCTCCTGCGTTTTAGCAGTTTAAATGTGATTACCAGAGCCTGTATAGCCTCTGTGTACTGTCTCTTTAAGAGCTGCCCGATTACAGCATAACTAATCTGAGAGGGAGCTCTGTTGAAAGATGTAACTATTTGCTGAAAATCATTTAGAGTGATAATGATAATGTAGTTTGTCTAACCTGCTTTCTTTGTAGCAAGGACTGTTTTGTTTGTCTCCACTATCTTGGTCCTGGACTGCAAATTGGACCAAACAGTACTGGTGGGACCTAAATTGTAGCCGGACAACAGGAGCTGTCTGAAGCCAAAATCTGTAGGAAATGTAGTTTTGGTCTTTTTGCACTTTTTTTGCAACTGAAGGGGGAGCTCTTGCTTTGACTGACAGCCGAATCAGCCAACCGAACCTTTTGGATCTGAGGGAATTCCCCAAGCTGCCTGCTGTTTAGGACAGATCTAAGCTGGAAGCTGAACAAGAAGGAGCAGAAGTGATTCTGAGCAGCAATCCTGAGTGGATTTGCATGGAAGAACTGTGAAAAGGCTAAGTTTTTGGCCTGCATGTCTGTCTGCTGCTCCTGAGAGGGAGAGAAGATAATTATTTTGTACTAAATCCAAGTTTGTGTGCCTAAAGTAAGCAACTGAAGTGGGCCAGGCTCAACCTGAAAAAGACCGAAGATTTTGTTAAATGCGATCGGCCTATCAGGAGTTCCAGCTACTCCTAAGCTCCAGGTGTGTGCAGACTTTGTGATTGTGACTGGGAAGCGCTTTGACTGGTACGGTAGAATTCCCTTTCATGTAAATGTGCTATGAGCTGCTAGTGGGTCATGAGTTAGTTCCCCACTGTGTGAATTGTGTTCTGCTTGCTGGAAGCTGTATCCAGCCAAAAACAGACTGCATCTGAATTTGTCTCCATGAGGGCTGGGCCTTGCCATATTGGCCCAGCCAGACAACCCACTGCACAGAGAAGCCATCGACGCGAGACCTGCCTGGGGATCAGCCCCCTGCTCCACGCTTGAACAGGAATGATGCCTCTGTGACTTGTGTGGTCCCTGCTTCTTCTGGTGTAACCCCCCTACAAATTGGGGTTCCAAAAAGTCTTCCTTGAGCTTGCCTAAATGCTCACTGACATGCTGGTGTCCTGTGTTTTAGCAGTTAAATGTGATTACCAGAGCCTGTATAACCTCTGTGTACTGTCTCTTTAAGAGCTGCCTGATTGCAGCATAAGTAATCTGAGAGGGAGCTCTGTTGAAAGATGTAACTATTTGCTGAAAATCATTTAGAGTGATGATGATAATGTAGTTTGTCTAACTCGCCTTCTTTGTAGCAAAGACTGTTTTGTTTGTCTCCACTATCTTGGTCCTTGACTGCAAATTGGACCAATCAGTTCTGGTGGGACCTATAATGTAGCCGGACTACAGGAGCTGTCTGGAGTCAAAATCTGTAGGAACTGTAGTTTGGGGCTTTGGCGCCTTTTTTGCAACTAAAGGGGGAGCTCTTGCTTTGACTGACAGCCAGATCAGCCAACCAAACCTTTTGGATCTGAGGGAATTCCCCAAGCTGCCTGCTGTTTAGGGCAGCTCTAAGTTGGGAGCTGAAGAAACAAGAGGCTTGAGACAGTCTCTGTGGAAAGGCCTGAAATTGTGGCTTGCATGTCTGCCTGCTGCCCTGAGAGGGAAAAGAGAACGGTTTTCGGACTGAATCTGAGTTGTGTGACTAAAGTAAGCTACTGAAGTGGGCCAGGCTCAACCTGAAGAAGACCGAAGGTTTTGCTGAATGCGATCGGCCTGTCAGGAGTTCCAGCTACCCCTAAGCTCCTGGTGTGTGCAGAGACTTTGCGATTGTGACCAGGGAGCGCTTTGCCTGGTACTGTAGAATTCTCTTCCATGTAAATGTGCTATGAGCTGCTAGTGGGTCGTGAGTTAGTTCCCCACTGTGTGAACTGTGTTCTGCTGCTGGAAGCTGTATCCAACCCAAAACAGACTGCATCCAAATTTGTCTCCATGAAGTCTGGGCCTTGCCAGACTGGCCCAGCCAGACCACCCACTGCACAGAGAAACCATCGACGAGACACCTGCCTGGGGATCAGCCCCTTGCTCCATGCTTGAAGAGGAACAATGCCTCTGCAACTCGTGGGCCCTGCTTCTCCTGGCATTCCAGATCAACCACTTGCAGTCTCGATTTTCATCCAGCCTGTGTCCAGTCTTGTGTATCATGAGTAAATACCAGGGTAGCTCCCTGCAACAACAGCTTAATCTGTGTGTGCATCTGATTGTCTTGTTGTTTCATTTCCTTTATGAATTGAACCCTCTGGCTCCGGATTACAAATATTGTGTACTGTGTATGTTGTGTTTTCTATCACGGGGCCCCAACCAGCTGCGACGCCGGCCAACTCCAGGCAACAGTCCTGGCTAGCCCATCTCTTCTCCACCTGGGTACCCAGAGGTGTGACTGTGTGGGAGGACTCAAAGTGCATGTGTAACCCCTAGATGGCACTATCCCAGGGGCTACTACCCCTGCCTGATTTGCCACTAACAGGTTGAGGGGCCTGGTTCCAATGGCGGGTGCCTCCACCCAGAGGTCAGGGTTTGCAATAGTTAAACTAACTTGGTCACAGCCCTCTGGGACACTGCAACCCCTTTCTTCCCACTAGTGGCCCACACAATATATCAGAATTACCTTCACAGTATACACTTACCCCAGGTCTGGTTCTGGCACTGGGACCTCCCTGTGAAATGAGATACAGTGCAACAATCACAGTACAGTACTTTAACATAGACAAATACCTCAGGCAGTATAACTTTGCTGAAACAAGCAGCTCTGATTTATTTAGGGGATATAACAAGGACAGGGGAAATCAGGTTAATTAGCTTATCACTCTAATAATCATTTATGGCTCTGTGCACAGGCCTATCCCTATCAGTTACTGTCCCTGGGTACCCAAGCCCTAGTGGCTAGTCCAAACCGGGTAGCTGGTAGGGGCCCTTTCACACAGAGAAAAGGAAAATTAAACAGTCAGCGGTACAGTAATTCCATTTGGATTTAATGTGGCAATTCAACAGGGAGCGACCCTGAATTAGTACTCACGACCTCCAAATAAGATAGGGTCCTTCAATGTCAGCAGGGCTCACTTGAGGTACACAAACCTCTTCACACATTTATATAAAAGAAAGCACTATACCAGGCAGGCTGCATCTGTATCCCAATCGCAATTACTGCACAATACCCGGAGAACACACAGCAGATTCAGTTCCTGACAGACCGAGTGCACTTTTCAGCAATTCCTCCAGTCTTCTACAGGGTAAGCCTGGTTTCTATCTTCAGATATCCTTTGATTCTCTTCACAGGACGGATTCAGTCCTAACAAGCTGTTACATAAGCTGCAGACCGAACTCTGGGCCTTACACACGCTTTTTGACTAAAACTGCACACTGAAAAAGCACAGGGCTCCTTCCTTCTTCACTGCCAAAGCTCAACTGAACTCCAACCGACAAAACGGGCACTTCCTTTGAGTTCCTCCCAGTTCTTGACTGGATTGGCTGTCACTCACAATAGACTGCTGCTGTTGGTCCAAAAGGCACTGAAGTCTAAACTACATCTCCCAGAGTCACTGCCCATACAATCCTCTTGTGGCTGGCTCAGATTATGAGTCCAAGTTCTGATTCGTCCAAGGCACTCATTTTAGAGCTAGCTTACCCACACTGATTGGTCCAGTTCAGCAGTTCAAAACTAGAATGGGGAACTAGCAGACACAGTTCTGACTGCAAAGAAAGCAGGTTAGACAAACTGTAATTTCATTATTACTCTAAATAATTTCTGGCAAACAGTTACATCTTTCAGATAGGTTTCTTTGCACTCTAGTGACTGCAAAAATGAAGTGAATTGGCAGCAGCTTGAGTGGTACTCAATCAAAGAAACACACAGTCCCCCATACAAACTAATTATGTCTGCAAGCAGACAGCTCTTAAGAGACAGTACCAGAGGTTCTAAAACACTCACTGATAAATGGCTTAAATGCCAAACACCATTCAGGCTTGGAGCATTCAAGCAAGCTCCTGGAAGTCTTTTGGGAACCCCATTTGCAGGGGGTTACACCTTCCTGGTTTGGGAAAGCTTGACGTCTGCCAGCAAGTACCCCATAAGTTTCAACGGCAACCATATACATTTGCATTAGGCTCGCACATGTAATCATCAGTCAATATATCATTTTACCAAGAACACATTTCTGAAACATTGCAGTACGTCACTCTTTACACAGTATTACATACACATTGTACCATAACTCAAGTTATTATCTCTTGTACATGAAACCTGAAGAGAGGGGGCCCTTCCCTATCAGTTACCTTGGGGCTGGATGGGGCAAGGGCACCATACTTAGAGGGCAACACAAGTAACTTGGAGTTAGCACTGATGCTCAGTTTGGGCAATGAGCTGGGGACACATACACTCCTTTATGGACAACATTGAGAGGCAAGTCCACAGGCCTCCCAAGTGAATCATAACTGAGGTGCACCACAGGCTTTACAGCTCGACCAGTCTTTCTAGGGGGAACTGTTATAGTCTCTGCACTCTGAGCCTCATTTTCAGCATTGTCCTCACTTGTCAGGGGAGTCTCCATGGGGGTAGAGAGGCTAGAACTTGGGGCACTTTCAGCTCCAGGAGTTACAGTTTCTGAGTCCACAACATTTGGCTCACATGGAGAGCTTTCGGACACTGGCAGTGGACTGTCAGGGCACTCAAAATACTCTTCTTGTTCGGGTGTATCACCAGTCTGCCCCAATCTATCATTTTCCTCCCCTGAAAGCTCAAACAGTTCAACCATGCACAATGATTCCATTTCATCTGATCTGATGCTTTGCACTTCACTTTCTGGGAGCATTGGCTCCAGGGATGAAGCTGGGGCTTAGACAGTCCAGAAGGCCCAGCTTCATCTCCAGTATTGACTAGGGATTGCCCCAAACAATTGACTCAGTTCGTAAGAAGGATAGTATTCAAAGTCACTCTCACTTTCTTCCGATATGGACTGACAGTCATGCTCAACTGGGACTTGTGGAGGGGAACACTTTAACTTTGCTTCTGTAGGTGCAGACTTTCTTGATCTTTCTTAGCAGCAGCTCTAGTCACTGGTCCAGAGGGGCATCTTCTAGGGCTCAGACTCAATTAAGATTTGTCCAATGGGCATTAAATGATTTCTATGCATTGTTTTACATCTTTGAATTATTCTCAGGCCTTACTTTGTACACTGGCAGATCATCTAGTTTGCCCACTACAATGTGAGGGAGATGGTGCCATCTGTCAGCAATCTTGTGCTTGCCATGCAGTCCCAGATTTCTTAGCAATACCCGATCTCCCTCCTGGAGTTCCTGTGCTTTCACCTTTTATCATACCTTTCTTTGTTGGCCAGATTTCTTTTGGCAGCCATGGTTTGAGCCAGTTAGTACGCATGAGTTAGCTGGGCCTTTAACTTTTGCACATACTGTAAATAGTTGTCAGCTTGAACCCCATCAGGAGAGACCCCAAACACACATCTACTGGTAGTCGAGCTTCTTCCAAACATCAGGCGGTGGGGAGAATCCAGTGGCATCACTTTGGTGCAGTTATAAGCATGTACCAGGGTGCTAATTTGTTGGCTCCATCTAGGCTTGTCCTTTGGGTGCAGGGTGCCTAGCATATCTAGCAAAGTGCGTTGAAACATTCAGGCTGTGGGTCCCCTGGGGTGGTAAGGAGTGGTTCTGGACTTTCGACTCCCACAGAGAAAGCATCTCTTTGATCAGACGACTCTCAAAGTCTCTCCTTGATCAGAATGGATTCTTTGTGGAGCCCCATAGTGAACAAAAAGTTTTCTACAAGTACTTTGGCCACAGTGGATGCTTTCTGGTCTTTGGTGGGGAAAGCTTGGGCATATCTCGTGAAATGGTCAGTGACCACCAGCACATTACTGATATTTCTTTGATCTGACTCCAAACTCAGAAAATCAATACAGACCAGCTCCATGGGTGCACTGGTGGTGATGTTAACAAGGGGGGCAGCCCTCTGGGGCAAAGCTTTCCTCTGTAAGCAGCGACTACAAGTTCGAATGTGTTGCTCCACATCAGCCCCCATCTTAGGCCAATAGAATCTGGATCTCACCAAGTCAAGTGTTCTGTCTATACCAAGGTGCCCCATGTGGTTGTGCAAGGACCTCAGTACTGAGTCTCGAAAGGCAGTGGGCAGCACTAGTTGTTGTTTGTCTACTTGTCCCCTCTGTCTACTGTTTCTCTGTATAACAGTTTATTGATCAGTTTCAACTTAGGACCTTCTTTGTATAACAATGCAGTTCTCAAATCAGTGGAGCGTAATTTGACACATCTTTTCCTGCATAGAGGGCTTCTAAAGCTGCTTTGATCATGGGATCGCGGGATTGAGCCGCCGAATACTGTCATTGTCCAGCTGAGGCAGTGCACCAATGTCTATTGCAGAAAAGTGGCAATAAGCAACAGGTATGCATTCTCAGAGGTCTCCAAGCAATCCACCATGCAGTCCACTGCGTCCGTGGACATTTGTTCCTCCCTGTCAAACTTCCGGCAGAGTGCCCGAATGTCAGGTTCTGCCAATCGGACCCAATCATTCTGGGGAACAGGCCTCGGAGAGAGCATCAGCATCTATGTGGTTCAGACCTGCTCGGTATTCGAGAGCATAGTCATATGTAGATAATGCAGAAAGCCACCTATGGCCAGTGGCATCCAACTTAGCTGAGGTGTGCACATAGGTCAAAGGATTATTGTCAGTTTTACTAGTATTTTAGCCCCATACAAGTACTCATGGAATTGGTCAACAATAGCCCACTTCAAAGCTAGGAACTCTAACTTATGTACAGGATAGTTCTTTTCGGATGGGGTCAGGCTTCTACTGGCAAAGGCCACTGGTCTCAGGCCATTCTCGTGCTCTTGGTACAACACAGCCCCAACCCTTGCAAGCTAGCATCAGTGTACAGGACGTAAGGTTTTCTTGGATCGGCATAGGCCAGCACTGGAGCATGGGTAAGTTGATATATGATCTCATGAAAAGCAGTCTCACAATCAGAGTCCAGCGGGCCCCAAATACTTCACTCGGATGAAAATACACTCTTTCAGTCTTGAGGACGCTGACTTTGGTATTTTTGTGGGTTGGGGGATACCCTTGAGTAAGGTTAAGTAAAGGGCGGATCACTCTTGAATAGTCCTTGATGAAGCGCCGATAATAACCACAGAATCCCAGGAATCTTTGCAGTTCTTTTAGATTTTTGGGCTGTGGCCAGGTGGTCAAGGCCTCAACTTTACTTGGGTCGGTCTCTATTCCCTCGGTGGATACTATGTGTCCCACATACTTTACTGATGTTTGAAAGAATTGACACTTATCAATGGACAGTTTAAGGCCAAAGTCCTCCAGTCGGTCCAATACCTTAAATAATCTGCTCTCATGTTCCTCCAGTAAGCTGCCAAACACAATAACATCATCTAGGTATACCAGGCACTCTAGTAAGTTCATGTCCCCCACTGCACGCTCCATCAATCGTTGAAAAGTGGCTGGGGCACCTGAAATCCTTGAGGCATCCTCATGAATTCATAGAAGCCAAGCAGACAGATAAAGGCCGTCTTCTCACGGTCCTCTGGGGCCATCGGGATCTGGTAGTACCCACTGCGGAGATCCAGCACAGAGAACCACTTGCTCCCATTTAGGCAGTCCAAAGCATCCTGAATGCGGGGCATTGTGTACTGATCAGGATAGTCCGCCGGTTTAAGGTGCGATAATCCACACACATCCTTACTGTTCCATTCTTTTCCTCACTACCACAATGGGGAAGCATAAGGGCTTCTGGATTCTTGTATTACACCAGCAGCTAACATCTCTTGCAGATGCCGTCTCACATCATCTATGTCAGCAGGTGCCAGGCGCGAGACCTCTCACGAAATGGTCTTTTGTCATGCAGCCGGATATTGTGCTCAGCTCCTTGCACACATCCCACATCCCATTCCTTTAAAGAAAACACCTGGTCTCTCTGGGCAAGCTTCTCACTGATCCTCACTTTCCATTCAGCTGGCAGCGGGAGTCGCGAAATCAAACAAGTCAGGCGTTATCTGTCATTCTTCCTTGAACTCTTGCTGCTGGGTAGCACTGCAGTGTCTGCACAATGCACATTAGCCAGGATGCAACCTCTGTTTACTCGAATGTCTCTTTCAGACACATTATGAACTTCCGGACCCTTCTGGCATAAGCATGGGCTCTAGCGGGCAAAATACTAGGCTTGACCAGCAGTCCCTCTGGCAATTTTCCATCGCCTGGTGCATCCAACATTAATATTTTATTCTTAACATCCTTTCTGATACGGACCTCTCCTGTAAGGTACACTGGGCATTTGGCGCCAGGATCAGAGACTCAGGATCCTTCTTCCATACAATTCCGACCGGTTCCTCTGGTTCTGTTTTTCAGCATCTCTCTGTGCCTCATAGGCCTTCTTAATTAAAGCCGAACTCTTAAAGCTCTACTAGTCTTTGACCCTGTTTTCATAACACAACTGTGCCAGCCTTCCGAACATATGAGCATTTGTTCCAATCAACAAAGGGACACCATCATACAGTCCAGTGGGGGACACACTAAGGCTAGGGTCTCTACTTGTTCGGCCACTCCAGCCACGGAGGTGGGGAAAGACAGCCAAATTCGGATATACCGGAATAGGGTAGGCCTTCTCTTAACCCCCATACATGCAGTCCTTCTAATGGTTGTAAGGTACGTCTGACAAATGCTTCTGATACCAATCCTGGAACATAATTGTCACTTGGGAGCCACTGTCTAATACAGCTCTTGTAGACACTCCATTCACCTTTACAGTGGTCTCCATGGAGGGACCCACTATTCTGGACCAGTCTGGAGTGGCGGTAGTGGGGGCCTGGGCAACTGACCTTGCCACAAAGGGCGTGAATTAGCATTTTGGTGCCCTCACTGGGATCATGTCGTGCACCTCTTAACCACTGATTTGTTCTCCAAGCTCTCCTTGTAGCCTATATGCAACTTTGTCAGTGTCTTTGGGGACTGGCATTCCCTTTTCATGTGCCCATCTTTCCCACAATTATAGCAAAACATACTTTCTGGAGTTTGAGCTGGCCGAGGCGCCACACTGGGAGCCAGGGCGGGTATTACTAACTGGAAACCTGGGTGCCATCTCGTCCTGCGGCGTGATAAGCATTTGGAGACATCTTGTCAGTTTCTCCACTTCCATGGTCAAGGAATTGAGTTTGGAGCTGTTATCAGCAGGAGATACATGGGTGGGTACCCCACCCCACAGCAGATGCAGTCGGATATAAGTCAGGGCCCGTACTTGCAGGCGTGGCCTTCATAAAGGGACTGTTTTTGAATTCACGGATCTCTCTCAACAGTTCGCCCCATTGTGGCATATCTTTTTCCTTGTCAGAGCACTCATTGACTGTCAACCTCTGCCCCTGAACTTCACTTGATGGGTCACCCTCAGTCACTCGGGTCGTAGCCACAGCTGTTGGTGCAGGTACCTCCCGAGGTCGCCTTTTCTCAACTCCTCGAATTTCTCTCATTAACTCATCATAGGAGGGTGGGGATTCCAGTCGATTTGCCAGGCATAACTGAAGCAACAGCAGTTCTGAGAAGGGGGCAGACTTAAGGATTCTGTCCAGTCTGGTTCGGTCCAGTTCAATCGCTGGCAAACTACCCTTTCTGAGGCATTCTTGCAACAATTTTTCCAGCCGAGACATACACAGACAACAACTCCCTTGGTACTGTTGTGCATTTCTTACTCTCCACCATAGGTCCTCATCAGAATCTGGGCTCCCATACACATTCTCCAAGGCCTCAAGATAGGCCTGTGCAGTCGCTTCAGGGTTACTGGCCCGTTTAGCACGGATGGTAGCCAGGGCAGGACCTCGGAGGCGCTCACTAACCCTCTTTCACTTTTCGCCTTCAGAGCATTGCCATTCTAGCACTTGGGGGGCAACATAGTCTATCCAGGTCTCCCAGTCATCCTCCCCTTGGGGGGTGGGGAAGGTGCCAGAGAAGATCCTCAACCTTCGGTAAGAGTCGTGACTAATGGCAGGTGCAGAAATAGGAGTCTGCATTGGTTCAGCCACCATTACGGGCACTGGAGCAGGAGAGGGTGTTGGGGAGGAACACCCCAGGTGGCAAGAATAGTTTCTTCAAGTCCTCCACAGTTTTCCCTCTCCCAGCAACCATTCAGCAAATTTCTCCTCAAAAGTTTCAGATAGTGGTGGGGCTGATCTCCCCGGTCTTTACTGTCCTTAGTTATCTCTCCAAGCAGTGAGGGCTCCTCTGGGGTAATGGTCTGTGGCACTTTGGAGCTATCTATGGGATCCTTAAACTCTACTAGGGCCAGGAAAGTGTGGGTGAGCAGATTAGCATGCCAACCCACCACCACAGGGTTTTGTAAACCTTCCACCTTGGAAAGTACTCCCTGCACAGTGTCCGTGATTGATACCCAGGGGATGTCCAGGATAAGCATAGCATTTGGGGTCGATCTCCTCCCAGTACACCACTCCACCAGCCGGTGCACAGCCACTTCTGTCGGGTACCCATTTTTTTTAACAGTGGTTCAGAATATGGCCACTAGAGGACACACAATCCCAGTGGTGAGCCTCCAAGATGTAACCCTAGATGGCGCTATCCCAGGGCTACTACCCTGCCTGATTTGCCACTAACAGGTTGAGGGGCCTGGTTCCAATGGCGGTGCCTCCACCCAGAGGTCAGGGTTTGCAATAGTTAAACTAACTTGGTCACAGCCCTCTGGGACACTGCAACCCCTTTCTTCCCACTAGTGGCCCACACAATATATCAGAATTACCTTCACAGTATACACTTACCCCAGGTCTGGTTCCGCACTGGGACCTCCTGTGAAATGAGATACAGTGCAACAATCACAGTACAGTACTTTAACATAGACAAATACCTCAGGCAGTATAACTTTGCTGAAACAAGCAGCTCTGATTTATTTAGGGGGATATAACAAGGACAGGGGGAAATCAGGTTAATTAGCTTATCACTCTAATAATCTACCTATGGCTCTGTGCACAGGCCTATCCCTATCAGTTACTGTCCCTGGGTACCCAAGCCCTAGTGGCTAGTCCAAACCGTGGCAGCTGGTAGGGCCCTTTCACACAGAGAAAAGGAAAATTAAACAGTCAAGGTACAGTAATTCCATTTGGATTTAATGTGGCAATTCAACAGGAGCAACCCTGAATTAGTACTCACGACCTCCAAATAAGATAGGGTCCTTCAATGTCAGCAGGGCTCACTTGAGGTACACAAACCTCTTCACACATTTATATAAAAGAAAGCACTATACCAGGCAGGCTGCATCTGTATCCCAATCGCAATTACTGCACAATACCGGAGAACACACAGCAGATTCAGTTCCTGACAGACCGAGAATAATTTTCAGCAATTCTTCCAGTCTTCTACAGGGTAAGCCTGGTTTCTACTCTTCAGAGATCCTTTGATTCTTTTCAGGACGGATTCAGTCCTAACAAGCTGTTACACAAGCTGCAGACCGGAACTCTGGGCCTTACACGTTTTTGACTAAAACTGCACACTGAAAAGCACAGGCTCCTTCCTTCTTCACTGCCAAAGCTCAACTGAAACTCCAACCCGACAAAACCGGCACTTCCTTTGAGTTCCTCCCAGTTCTTGACTGGATTGGCTGTCACCACAATAGACTGCTGCTGTTGGTCCAAAAGGCACTGAAGTCTAAACTACATCTCCCAGAGTCACTGCCCATACAATCCTCTTGTGGCTGGCTCAGATTATGAGTCCAAGTTCTGATTCGTCCAAGGCACCATTTTAGAGCTAGCTTACCCCACACTGATTGGTCCAGTTCAGCAGTTCAAAACTAGAATGGGGAACTAGCAGACACAGTTCTGACTGCAAAGAAAGCAGGTTAGACAAACTGTAATTTCATTATTACTCTAAATAATTTCTGGCAAACAGTTACATCTTTCAGATAGGTTCCTTTGCACTCCTAGTGACTCCAAAATGAAGTGAATTGGCAGCAGCTCGAGTGGTACCAATCAAAGAAACACACAGTCCCCATACAAACTAATTATGTCTGCAAGCAGACAGCTCTTAAAGAGACAGTACCAGAGGTTCTAAAACACTCACTGATAAATGGCTTAAATGCCAAACACCATTCAGGCTTGGAGCATTCAAGCAAGCTCCTGGAAGTCTTTTGGAACCCCCATTTGCAGGGGGTTACATGCATAACTGCTTGACTGATATAACCTTTTAGCTAATTAACCTGATTTTGCCCCTCCCTTGTTCAAGTTCCCTGAATAAATCAGATCTAACTTTTTCTGCATGTGATCTGACTGTGGTTCCAGTTTGTTCTCAAAGTACTGTACTGTTGCTATTTGCTGTGCATAACCTTGTTTTACAGGGGGACCCCAGGGTCGAGCCAGAGGAACCAGCCCTGGTGATAAGTGCAAACAGTGTGGTACTTGTGTGGTGTGCCAGAGATATTGTGAAAGTGATTACTGTACAGTGTTCAGGCCACTAGAGGGTAAAGAGGGGGGGTTACAGTGTCCCGGAGTGCTGTGCCCAGGTTAGCTTGACCACTACCAACCCTGACCTCCAGGTGGAGGCATCCATTTCAGAACTCAGGCCCCTTAACCTGCTACTAGCCAAGCAGGCAGGGGTAGTAGCCCTTGGGATAGTGCCACCTAGGGGTTACATCTTAGAGGCTCACCGCTGGGATTTTGTGTGTTCTAGTGGCCGAAATGACGAATTACTGTCAAACATAAATGGCTACCTCAACAGAAGTGGCTGTGCACCAGTTGGTGGGGTGGTGTACAGGGCAGGAGATTGACCCTCACAATGCCCTGCTTGTATTGGATATTCCCCTGAACATTGGTAAAGATCCTGTAGAAGGAGTACTTTCCAAAGTTGAATGTTTAACAAACGCTGTGGTGGTGGGACGACAGGCTGTTCTGACCGCCCAAACTTTCATGGCGTTAGTAGAGTGTAGTGACCTAGTGGACAGTTCCAAAGTGCCATGGACTATTGCCCCTAAAGGGGCCCCAGCCGCCTTGAGAGTGATAACTAGAGACAGTAAAGACCCCGGGAAGGATAAGCTCCCCCTATTATCTGAGACTTTTGAGGAGAAATTTGCTAAGTTGTTGCTGGAGGAAGGGGAAACCATAGAGGACTTTAAGAAACCATTCCTGCCACCTGGGGGTGTTTCCTCCCCAACACCCCCTCCCACTCCAGCACCTGTTACTGCCCCACTTTCTGTTCCCATGCCAGTGCTGGCCCCTATATCTGTACCTACCATTAGTCACGACTCCTACCGAAGGTTGAGAATCTTCTCGGGCACCCTCCCCACCAGCCAGAGGGAGGATGACTGAGAGACCTGGATAGACTATGTTGACCCTGTAGTACTTGAATGGCAATGCTCAGAAGTAGAGAAATGAAAGAGGTTGAGTGACAGCCTCTGAGGTCCTGCCCTGGCTACCATCCATGCCAAGTGGGCCAATAATCCCGAAGCAACTGCACAGGACTATCTTGATGCATTGGAGAATGTGTATGGGAGCCCAGATTCAGATGAGGACCTGTGGTGGAGAGTAAGAAATGCCCAACAGTACTAAGGGGAGCCATTGTCTGTGTATGTACCACAGCTTGAAAAGCTGTTACAAGAGTGAATCAGAAAGGGTAGTTTGCCGTCAAATGGATTAGATCGAACTAGGCTGGACCGGATCCTTAAGTCTGCTCCATTTTCAGAATTGTTACTGCATCAGTTGCACCTCGCCAACCGTCTGGAATCGCCCCCCTCTTATGACAAGCTAATGAAAGAAATTCAGGGGGTTGAGCAAAGGCAAACCCAGGGAGGAATTTCATGAATATCTATTGCTACTGTGCAAGTGACAGAGAGTGATAATCCAAGTGGGGTTCGGGGGCCAAAGTCAGCACCTAACGAGCACTCTGAGAATGCAAAGGACTTCCTGCCCTGGGCCCAGTTTTTGAAAGTCGAGCTATTAAAGGAAGTCTGAGAGTTGAAGGTGAGTGCCTCTGCAAGGGTTCCTCCCATGGAACAAGATTCTGGTTCCTCTCAGGACGTGACTGCCACGGGGGTGGGGGTGCAGCCTCAGGCATCCTCTACCAAGGATAGCTCCCAGGCTGAAATCAAAGAATTGACTGCCACCCTTGAGGAACTATTGAGACACGTTGCACCCCTCTCACCACTGTAAGCAGATATTGGACCCCGATCCCTTGCTGCTACTTCAGTTCCTCATTCAATGTTCTCTCCAAGGATGACCCAGGAGTCTATCATTTGTCACAGCTGTGGAAAGGATGGCCATATGAAGAGGGAACGCCGGTCTCAGAAAGACTTGGAGAAAGTGGTGCACCAGCTTCAAGGAGAGCTTCAGAAAACGAATCAGTGGTCAAGGGGTGCATGAAATGACCGCAATGAAGACTTTGGACATCCTAACTCAAACCCCTTTGTGGCTAAATCGTCCATCCAGGCCCCTGCTGCTGTCCCTCCAGACTGGTCCAAAATAGTGGGCCCTTCAATGGAGACTACCGTGGCTGTGAATGGTATTCCTACTCGGGCTGTGGTAGACAGTGGGTCGCAAGTGACCATTGTATTTAAGGACTGGTATGACAAACACATATCTGCTGTTCCCTTACAATCCCTGGAAGGCCTACATGTGTGAGGGCTGAGCGACAAGTCTTATCCCTACCTACGATATGTGCACCTCTGGTTGTCATTTCCTGCAGATGTAACTGGTGTAGAGGAGCAAGTTGAGACACTGACCTTAGTGTGTCCCCCTACTGGACTGTATGATAGGGTTCCTCTGTTAATTGGGACCAACGCCCATATGTTTGGGAGACTGGCACAACTTTGTCATGAGAAACAATGGTGATGGACTGGGAGGGCCCTAAGAATTCCCGCTCTGATCAAGAGGGCCTATGATTTGCAACAGAACCCCAAGGGAGTGGACCAGGATGAACCGGTAGGGGTTGTGTGGAAGAAAGATCCGGATTCAATGGTACTGGCCCCTAACACCCAGTGTACCATTCAAGGGGGAGGTCCACCTCTGGAAAGATGTCAAGAACAAAATACTGATGTTGGACGTGGCAGGCGATGGAAAATTGCCGGAAGGATTATTGGTTAAGCCCAGCATCTTGCCAGCTCATGCTCATGCCTATGCATGACGAGTGATGGTCCAGATTCTTAATGTGTCAGATCAGGAGATCCGGGTGAACAGAGGATGCACCCTAGCTACGGTACACTGCACAGACACTGCAGAGTTGCCCAGCAACAAGCACCCTGGCAAGAAAGATAGAGTGACTCCCGACTTGTTTGATTTTGGTGACTCCCCATTGCCAGCTGAATGGAAGACTAGAATTAGCCAGAAACTTGCCCAGAGAGATCAAGTATTTTTTGTAGAAGGAATGGGACATGGGATGCGTCCAGGGTGCAGAGCATCACATACGCCTGCATGGTGAATGGCCATTTCGAGAGAGGTCTCAACGCCTAGCCCCTGCAGACATAGACGATGTGAGAAGACACTTGCAGGAAATGCTCGCGGCTGGTGTGATGCAAGAATCCAGAAGCCCATATGCTTCTCCCATTGTGGTTGTGCATAAGAAGAATGGATCTGTGAGAATGTGTGTTGATTATCGAACTCTGAATCGGTGGACCATCCCCGGTCAATATACCATGCCCCATATACAAGATGCTCTGGATTGTTTGAATGGGAGCAAATGGTTCTCGGTGTTGGATCTTCGCAGTGGATATTACCAGATTCCACTGGCTCCAGAGGACCATGAGAAGACAGCCTTCATCTGTCCTTTGGGGTTCTACGAATTCCTGAAAATGCCATAGGGGATATCAGGTGTCCCAGCCACCTTCCAGTGACTGATGGAACGAGTGGTGGGAGACATGAATTTGCTGGAATGCCTGGTGTACTTGGACGATGTCATTGTGTTTGGGAGCTCCCTAGAGGAACATGAAAGTCTGGCACTATAGCCTAGAAGTTAGAGGAATGAGGTGTGAACAAGCTTGACACATCCAGCAGACCAGACCTGAGTCTGATTCTCACAACCTCCACTTGCATACTGTGTGACTCTGAGCAAGTCACTTAACCGTCCAGTGCTCCCAGGTCACCCCTGAAAACAGGCACATGTGCCTAGTGGGCCTTACCCAGTTACCATAAACTAAAATAAAAATAAGTAAAATAGAGTTGACTGTTCAAAGTATTAGACCGACTGGAAGATTTCGGCCTCAAGCTGTCCACTGACAAGTGCCAGTTTTTCCAAACTTCTGTGATGTATGTGGGGCACATAGTGTCTACAGAGGGGATAGAGACTGATCCTAGTAAAGTTGAAGCCATGACTACTTCGCCCCAGCCCCACAATTTGAAAGAACTACAATGTTTCCTAGGATTCTGTGACTACTACCGACGGTTCATAAAAGACTATTCCAAAGTGATTCAGCCACTCTTGAATCTTACCTATGGTTATCCTCTTACAAATCGAAAATACAAAAAAGGGACCGTCAAAGAACCAGACAAAGCATATTTCTGCCCAGGTGAACTTTTTGGGTCCCATTGGACGCCTGACTGTGAAGCAGCTTTCCATGAAGTCATATACCAGCTCACCCATGCCCCCATCCTCGCCTATGCTGATCCCACCAAACCCTATGTGCTGCATACTGACGTCAGTCTGCTGGGTCTAGGAGCTGTACTGTATAAAGACCATGAGGATGGTTTGAGACCAGTGGCATTCGCCAGTAGGAGCTTGACCCCATCAGAGTGAAACTACCCTGTGCACAACTTGGAGTTCCTTGTGTTAAAATGGACCATTGTTGACCAGTTTCATGATTACCTCTATGGGGCGAAAATATTGGTGAGGACTGACAATAACCCATTGACCTATGTACAGACTTCAGCTAAGTTAGATGCCACGGGGCACCAGTGGCTTTCTGCATTGTCAGCATATGATTATGCTGTCGAATATCAACCAGGCCTGAATCATATGCTGATGCCCTATCCCAGAGGCCCAGTTCCAAGAGCGACTGGGTCAGGCTGTCTGAACCTGACATCTGAGCATTGTGCCAAAAGTTTGACAGAAATGAACAGATGTCTACGGACACAGCAGACTGCTTAGTAGATTGCTTGGGCCCCTCTGACACCTGCATACTGGCTGCGTGTTGCCAATTTTCTGCTCTAGATATTAGTGCACTACCTCAGTTTGACAATGGCAGCATTCAGTGGGCTCAATCCCAAGATCCTATGATTCAGCCTGCCCTTGACACCCTTCATGCAAGGAAATATTTGTCCAAGTTGCATTCCTCTGATCTGCGAACCGCTTTATTGTTTAAAGAAGGCCCCAGTTTGAAGCTGCTTAATCAGTTGTTGTATAGAGAGACAGTAAATCAGTGTGGCCAAATAGACAAGCAGCAATTGGTCCTGCCCACAGCCTTCAAAGATTTGGTACTGAGGTCCCTCCACAATAATATGGGCCACCTCGGTATCAACTGGACCCTTGACCTAGTACGATCTTGATTCTACTGGCCCAAGATGGGGGCCGATGTTGAGCACCATGTAAGGACTTGTAGTCGCTGCCTGTAGAGAAAAGTCCTGCCTCAGAAGGCTGCCTCCTTTGTCAACATTATTACTAGCACCCCAGTGGAACTAGTCTGCATAGACTTCTTGAGTTTAGAGCCTGATCAGCGAAACATTGGCAATGTTTTAGTGGTTACAGACCTTTTCACATGGTATGCACAAGCTTTTCCCACCGAAGATCAAAAAAAATCTACCGTGGCCAAGGTGCTAGTGGAAAATTTCTTCGTTCACTATGGTGCCCCCCAGCGAATTCACTCTGATCACAGCTGGGACTTTGAGAGTCGGCTAATCAAAGAAATGCTTTCTCTATGGTGGGTGCGAAAGTCAAGAACCACCCCTTATCACCCACAGGGGGATCCTCAACCAGAACACTTTAACCGCACCCTGCTAGACATGCTAGGCACCCTCCACCCAAAAGATAAGCACAAATGGAGCCAGCAGATTAGCACCTTGGTACATGCATACAATTGCACGAAGAATGATGCTACCGGGTTCTCTCCCTACCGCCTCATGTTCGGGAGAGAGGCCCAGCTGCCTGTTGATGTCTGTTTTGGGGTTTCTTCCGATGGGGTCCGAGCCCAAGATTACCTGCAATATGTACAAAAACTGAAAGCTCAATTGAACCATGTCTATCAACTGGTCCAGACAATGGCCGCCAAAAGAAATCTAGCCAACAAAGAGAGATATGATAGAAAAGTAAAGGCTCAAGAGCTTAGGCCTGGAGACCGTGTGTTGTTGCTAAATTTAGGATTGCGTGGTAAACACAAAATTGCTGATCGATGGCACCATCTTCCCTATATCATAGTTGGAAAGTTGGATGATTTGCCAGTGTACAAAGTGCGCCCAGAGAATAACTCCAAAGCTGTCAAGACCATGCACCGTAACCACTTGCTACCTATTGGTCAAGTCATAATTGAGGCTGAACCCACCGAGATTGTTTCCCCTGGACCAGTGACTCATGCTGCTGCATGAAAGAAATAGAGTCAGCCTACCCTTGTGGTTGCCAATTTAAGACTTCCCCCACAGCAGGCCAAGAATGATAGTGACTGCCAGTCTAACTTGGATGACAGTGAGTGTGATAATGCCTATTACCCCTCATATGAACTGAGTCAGCTGTTTCATGGAAATCCTATGTTGAATTATGGGGATGAAGCTGGGTCTTCTGGAATGTCTAATGCCCCAGCATCATCCTTGGAGCCAATTCTCCCTGAAGGTGAAGTGCAAAGTGTCATGTCTGAGGATGCTGAGTCTTTGTGTATCGTGGAACTGTATGATTTGCCTGAAGGCGAGGCTGATGGTATGAGTCTTCCTGGTGACATACCAGAACTTGAGGAACCCTATGAGAGTGCTGACAACCCCCCCCTTCAGTGCCAGAGTGTCTTCAAAATGAGCCACGTGTTGTAGAAACAGAGACTACAGAACAGGGGGCTGACAGTGCTCCCAGCTTGGACATTCCCCTTCATGCAGAGGCACCCCTCACAAGTGATGAAAGCTCCAAGACCATTGCTGAAAGTACTGAGACTGTGGTTGTTCACCCCAGAAAGACTGGCTGAGCTGTCAAGCCAGTGGTACGCTTAAGTTATGATTCCCCCAGGAGGCCAGTGGATTTGCCTTTCAATGTAGTCCACAAAGGTGTTTATGTCTCTCAGAGCTCACTGCCCAAATTGAGCTTGATGGCCCACTCCAGGTTACTTGTTTTGCCCTCTCACCATGGTGCCCCTGCCCCATACAGCCCAAGTTAGCTGACAGGGAAGGGCCCCCTCTTGCATTCTTTAGAGTACAAGAAGTTATTACATGGTTCTGTATAGTAATGTTCAATTTACCTGTGTGAAATATGCGTAATGTATTGTCAGAATGGAAATGATATAGTGGAGAACATTGAAATGTATAGTAAAGTGACAGGTTATGCCAATTGATGAATCAGATAGTACTTGTATAGCATATTAATGGTATAAAAGTCTTGTATATGTTGCATTTTCAATGTTATGATAGTACAGACTTGACGCGGACGCCAAGTTTTCCCAGGCAGGGAAGGATGTAACTCCCCTACAAATGGGGGTTCACAAAAAGTCTTCCTTGAGCTTGCTTAAATGCTCACTGCCAGGCTGGTCTCCTGCATTTTAGCAGTTTAAATGTGATTACCAGAGCCTGTATAGCCTCTGTGTACTGTCTTTTTAAGAGCTGCCTGATTGCAGCATAAGTAATCTGAATGGGAGCTCTGTTGAAAAATGTAACTATTTGAGGGAAATCATTTAGAGTGATAATGATAATGTAGTTTGTCTAACCTGCCTTCTTTGTAGCAAAGACTGTTTTGTTTGTTTCCACTATCTTGGTCCTGGACTGCAAATTTGACCAAACAGTACTGGTGGGACTTAAAATGTAGCCAGACTACAGGAGCTGTCTGAAGTCAAAATCTGTAGGAACTGTAGTTTTGGTCTTTTTGTGCCTTTTTTGAAACTGAAGGGGGAGCTCTTGCTTTGACTGACAGCCGAATCAGCCAACCGAACCTTTTGGATCTGAGGGCATTCCCCAAGCTGCCTGCTGTTTAGGGCAGATCAAGGCTGGAAGCTGAAAAAGAAGGAGCTGAAGTGATTCTGAGCAGCAATCCTGAGTGGATTCGCATGAGAGAACTGTGAAAAGGCGGAGTTTTTGGCCTGCATGTCTGCCTGCTGTTCCTGAGAGGGAGAGAAGAGAATTATGTTGGACTAAATCCAAGTTTGTGTGACTAAAGTAAGCTACTGAAGTGGGCCAGTCTCAACCTGAAGAAGACCGAAGATTTTGCTGAATGCGATCGGCCTGTCAGGAGTTCCAGCTACCCCTAAGCTCCCGGTGTGTGCAGAGACTTTGCAATTGTGACCGGGGAGCGCTTTGCCTGATACAGCAGAATCCCCTTACATGTAAATGTGCTATGAGCTGCTAGTGGGTCGTGAGTTAGTTCCCCACTGTGTGAACTGTGTTCTGCTTGCCGGAAGCTGTATCCAGCCCAAAACGGACTGCATCCGAATTTGTCTCCATGCGGTCTGGGCCTTGCCAACCTGGCCCAGCCTGACTACCCACTGCACAGAGAAGCCATCGACGAGAGACCTGCCTGGGGATCAGCCCCATGCTCCACACTTGAACAGGAACGACACCTCTGCGACTCGTGTGGGCCCTGCTTCTCCTGGCATTCCAGATCAACCACCTGCAGTCACGAGTTTCGTCCAGCCTGTGTCCAGTCTTGGGTATCGTGACTAAATACCAGGGTAGCTCCCTGTAACAACAGTTTAATCTGAGTGTGTCATCTGATTGTCTTCTTGTTTCATTTCCTTTATGAACTGAGCCCTCTGGCTCCGTATTACAAATATTATGTACTGTGCATGTTGTGTTTTCCATCACAGGGCCCCAACCAGCTGCGACGCCGGCCAACCCCAGGCAACAGTCCTGGCTAGCCCATCTCTTCTCCACCTGCATACCCAAAGGTGTGCGTGTGGGGGGGGGGGCTGAAAGCGCATGCATAACTGCTTGATTGATATAACCTTTAAGCTAATTAACCTGATTTTGCCCCTCCCTTGTTCAAGTCCCCTGAATAAATCAGATCTAACTTTTTCTGCATGTAATCTGACTGTTGTTCCAGTTTGTGCTCAAAGTACTCTACTGTTGCTATTTGCTGTGCATAACCTTGTTTTACAGGGGGTCCCCAGGGTCGAGCCAGAGGAACCAACCCTGGTGATAAGTGCAAACAGTGTGGGTACATGTGTGGTGTATCGGGGTATTGTGAAAGTGATTATTATACAGTGTTCAGGCCACCAGATGGGAAAAAGGGGGGTTACAGTGTCCCGGAGAGCTGTGCCCAGGTTAGCTTGACTACTGCCAAACCTGACCTCCGGGTGGAGGCACCCATTTCAGAACTCAGGCCCCTTAACCTGCTACTAGCCAAGCAGGCAGGGGTAGTAGCCCTTGGGATAGAGCCACCTAGAGGTTACGTATACTATAATAACTGAATTCTTCTATCTTCTCCACCTCCCCACCCCCCGGCTGTGATCCTGAGATGACCCCATGCCCCCTCCCTCCCCCAGAATTCTTCACCTACTTTCTTTTACAGTTATAGTCAAGTCAGACACACCATCAGTGGAAACAAAAATACGCTTGTTTTGTTTGTTTGTTCGTCTTTTGCTGTGTTTGGTTTTTTTTTTACTCCTTCAGTCTCCAGACTGCTTGTTGTGCCTTTTCAGAATTTCAGCCTCTTGGTTAAAAAGATTCAGAGACAGTACACACAGAAATTAAAAGAGGAGAGCTCTCCCGCATCACACCGCCCCCAGCCCACACCACCTCCAAAAGTAAAGTATTCAATCAATTAAGTAATAGGATTAGCTGGCTGGATTTGGAACGAGAGGAGTGAGGCGGTCAGCCAAGCAGGAGCAACACATAGGCACTTGTCTCTCTCTAGCATTCACTTTCACTAGTATCAGTGACAGACTCTTCTTGACTTGACTGACAAGAAGACTAATGGATAGGGTAGGTCAGGAGGAGAATCTGCTGGTGGACAGGCCCAGCACTGCTGCCCAGATGATCAATACAGGCTGGAAGGCTCACTCAGGCTGCCACATTTAACACAGAAGATCAGATTGATGATCGGTCAGTCAGTGAGCCATAGGGGATGACTACCTGAGGCTGTAACTGTTGAGAAGTAAGAGGGTAGAATTTGAGCCCCCACAGGCTCTATTTAAACCTGTCCCTGTGCTGCGCCTTCCAAAGTGTGTGTGCATATATATATATATATATATATATATATACACACATATATAGGGCCATCACCCAGATTCTCTGGGATTTACCCCCACCACACTTGCCCTAGACCAGTACTGGGGGATGAATGGCTGCACGTCAATGTTGTAAGTGGCTGGGATACTATAAAACAGTCAAACTCCAAGTCCATATTGGAGGAAAAGGAATGACTGCTGGCCTTATGGTTAGACAAAAATTTTCAAGCCAGAACCAGTCTAGCAGGATCATAGAAATGGGATGCACGGTGTCAGCATGGCTCAGTTGGTAGCACATCCGCCTCTGGGCCAGAAGGTCATGGGTTCTCGTCCTACACCGGGATGGACTTGCACCTAAAAATTGCTGGCATCTGAGTGCAGTATTGGGGGCACTGTACTGCTGGGGTGTGCCATCCTTCAGATGAGATGTTAAACTGAGGTCCCTTCTGCCCATCCTGGTGTTGTCCTAGTTGGTGTCCAGGTGGAAGTAAAAGAACCCAGGGTACTCTTCATAAAGAGCAGGGAACATTCCCGGTGTCCTGGCCAACATTCCCCTTCCCATAAACTGGTTCATGCAATTATCCAGGCTGCATGTGGATGATGATGTGCGATATGGCCGCCACCACACATTCAGTCACTTCACTACCAGTCTAGCATTGCTTGTAAAGTGCTTTGGGATACTGTATATGAAAAGCGTTATATAAATGCTGATTCTTATTCTTCTTCTAAAAGGACATCTCTGAGAATGTTACTTTAGCATGGAATATTTAATTTAGTTAATTAAAATTGTAACTTTTGACCAGGAGAGGGACACCGTACAGTTGCACTTTAGGGTCACCTCCTATCCCAGAGTTTGTAAGGGCAATCCTAGTTTGGAGAACTGTGCCCACTGCCCTTCCAAAAACAGGAATGGTGCAAAATGTCCTGATCAGAGATGGAGGGATCTGTCACATACAATACCAAGAAGACCACCCTTTACTTTTAGCAAGCCCTGCCCTCATGCCTTGCTTAGAAAACAAAAGAAAAACGAGGCACAGGGTATCATCCACAGAGTTGTTCCCCCCCTCCTCTCCCCTGAACCCTCATGCTATGCTTAGATTCAGAAAACAAAAGAAAAACGAGGCACAGGGTGTCATCCACAGAGTTGTTCCCCGCCCCCTCTCCCCTGAGCCCTCATGTTATGCTTAAATTCAGAAAACAAAAGAAAAATGCGGCACAGGACATCATCCACAGAGTTGTTCCCTGCCCCTCCCCTCCCCTGAGCCCTCATGCTATGCTTAGATTCAGAAAATTAAAGAAAAACGAGGCACAGGGCATCATCCACAGAGTTGTCCCCCCCCCCTTAAACTACCCCTCTGGCAGCTGGCTGCACTGAGCCTGAGGCACTGATTTTAATGGACTGCTGGGGCAAATTAAATTGGCCAACAGGGGCTTCTTACTACTCGCCCTGGCTAAGCAGGCTGTGGGCTCGGTCGGCTCCTCGGGAGGCACCCGTCGGCGTCGCCGCTCGGTCCTCCACAGGACAGGTCACAGGAGGAGTGGAGGATTGACTGAATTTTTATTTTTTCAAATCACTATTACCCGGGCCAGTACATGACCCTTAACTCTACCTAGTCACTGCCCTGCTGCGGCCTGCTACCATCCATCACCACCTTGTCTCTCTGCTCTCTCACTCACTGCAGGCCAGGCTGCTACTCTCACTCTGAGTCTCCTCCTCTAAGATCCTCGACCTCAAGCAAGCTCCCAGCAACTCCCATCTCCACTAACTCTCCATCTCTCCTACAGTAATAGTTTAAAACCACTGTATCTTCTATTTTATTTGACTAAGACTCTGTTCTTTGACTTTCTCTCCCGACACACTACACCGTCCGCGCTATCCCACACACTACTCTCTGCCACTGCTGCTGTGTGCAAGATGCGGATTTAATTCTCAGGCATGCGCACACTTGCCTCCTCCTCCTTCTTGTACCACAAGACTCCGCTCTGTCCATGCTAGAGTCATGTGGTACAGTAGAACTTGCTACCTTTACATCACTTAGCAACTATGGTGCCCCCACCCCCATTGAAGAGGAAGACAAGGTTCCTGGTGTGAGGAAAAAAAGGCAGGGAAAAAAATGGCCACAGTCGCACGAGCAAACAAATTCTGACCCAGGGTCCCCTAAACACTCTGGGCCCAGGTGTGACTGCACCCCCCTGCACCATTCTAGCTACACTCCTGTTAGGACCATGGAGGAGGGTAATATTGATGATCAACTTGTGTATCTTGAGTTCCTTTTGATTTTCTCATTGGGGCATTGGAACCCCGAGACCTCAATGACTGTACTGAACTACTGTCCTGCATTAAAAAGAAAAAATGAATTGTTCCAGGAAATATTCAACACTGTTTAGCCTAAATGAGAGAATATGTTCATGTTATATTGTGTTTTGCTAAAATATTTATGCATGCCTCTATGTGTCTCTTATCAGTGTTTTTCGTAGAGTCCTATATGCCTTTTTTCTTTTCAGGCTACTGGATTAACTGTTTGCTGTTTCCAGCACCACTATAGTCCCTTGAGAACTGATGAACTTATTTCATGCCTTACCTTTATTAAGGTTTACTTTTATACTATCTATCAGTGGAAAGTATACGGTATATTAAGCAACAGATTATGTGTCTCTATTTATATTCCACTACAACATTTTCATACACCTGAGAATGCATGAACCCATTATACATTTTTGCAAACATACAGATTTTATTTCTCTAAATTTTTCTATGATGATCTGTTGCAATGTACTAGAATTTGATGTGATATCCTTATCTGTTTATCCTGCATTTTATTTACATATTTCCTTTTAATGTCTTATTGGACTCCTATCATCTTTTAAAGTATATGCACTTAGACTTGCACTGTGGCTTTAAGAGTCCTAGGACTCGTGTATAAAAAGATTCCAGATATGTGATTCGCTAGCCTCCTGATGACGCATGCTTGAACGCAAAACTGGTAGCGGTCTTTGCTCCTGATTCTGATGCACTGTAGCACTTTGTTTGGCGTTTTTTGCACTTATTTTTAAACATTAAAGCTGCTTTTGCAACTACTCCGAGTAGTGCGGGTGTTTGTTGCTTCCTATTCTATTGCATTTCTGCACACTCCATGCCCAGGTGAGCTGTTTGGCCTGACTTTAATTGTTTTTGTACTTGCTCACAGGGGGAGTTTTTTTCCACAGCGTTTTTTTTCTATTGTTGTCACCAGTTCAGACTATTAACGGGATAACAGCTGAATTCTCTCACTGAGCTTTCGCTTGGAGAAATACAGCCTAGGTTTGCTTTTCTGATGGGGAATAGCCACCTGGACTTGAAGTACTTCTTATCCCCTACTTCAAGGAATGTCCAACGTACACTTCACGGACACCATCTTGGGGGATGCATCGGGATCATATGCTACTAATGCCTTTTCATCCGCAGGTGAACAGGATTTATTTCAGGGCACAGTGAATGATGGTGCATCTACTAGAGACACAAAAGGTATGCATTTAACCTATAATCCTGACAATCAGCCCCTTGATATTAAAATGGCCTTTATAACTTTGGAATGAGCCATTGTTAGAGGCAGACACATTACTGGGGAAAGATCACGCTGGAGGCCTACTTGAAAGTTGGCCATTCTCCTCATGGACTTAGAGTAATTAAGAATCCGGGCTATGGGTGGGACAGATAATTACTGGTTAAAGGTTGGAAGAGGGCCCAACAACTGGGGACTGAAGAATTTGTGCGGGTATTAATATGGGATTATGAGTTACAGCAACCTGAAGTCAGTGCAGACATAGCTAACAAGGAAGTAGCAGTATTAACATTTAAAGATCACCCGGAGTTTGAATCCTTTCAGAAGAAACTAAAGGACAATGTGAAATGGGAAGATAATAAAATTAAGAGAAACAAACTGCACAAATTTGAGAGGGATAGAAAAGACTATCTCTATGACAGAGTTTTTGACTGGAGTAAGAAAAAATATAATCAGTCAAAAGGTGGTAAACCTCATAAAAGACGAGGTGGTAACGGTTACCCAGGATCCCAAAGCCTGCCCTCTAAATCAATACTAAGCAACCACAGTGACTCCCCTACTTATACAATGGATAATAGTGGATCAGAAGTGGAAGATCTTTTTTTAGGCGAGGAACAACTGGAACAGGAAGATCAACAATGGACTGTCCAATTTCAGTTGCCAGCTGTACAAAGGGGCAGAGGCAGAGGTATTCCAGGAACGACAGGAATTACAGGGATCAAGGCGCAGGCCAACCAGACATGGTGCCTGAAAACAAGGTCCAAGGCAGATGGGTGGTTTAATAGGTGAGAAGGAAAATATTGTTAATAACATTTCACATCAGGAACATTCGGACACTGAACTCCAGGTCTTGCAGAAAGGATTAACTTTTGTTCCTGCTCAGGACTCCCACCCCTTTGATCTTTGTGTAAATTTACACCATTTCACAAGGAATCTTAACTTGAAAGCTCACTTTCAAAAAGCAGATATGTGTCGTGGGGTCTTAGAAGTGGTGTTATCAGTAGGGAATTCAACATCACAGAGGGAGGTAAGCACTTTCCTTGCACCCTCAACCTATATGCCACCATATACTGAGACAGTGCAAGTATTTGAAAAAGCATGTGAAAGGGGCTTTAAACATATTTTTGACCTCAACATGGCAGCCACATATATTAATATTTCATCTGAAGAAGTGACTACATTAAAAAAGTTGGAGGATAATAAATATATTATTGTGAAACCTGCAGACAAGTGGGGTTCAGTGATTGTCATGGTTGTCATGTCTAGAGAAATGTAAATTAAAGAGCTCACTAGACAGTTAAATGATACAACATTTTATGTTAAACTCAAAGGTGACTCCACAACGAGATTTAAACAGGAGATTGACATGTTTTTGAATGATGCCCTGTTATCAGGGGTCATAAGTGTGGAAGAAATGAGGTATCTTACAGTCGCCCATCCTATTAGAGCCAGCATTTAAATTTTACCAAAGATCCACAAGGATCGCTGTGACCCTCCTGGAAGGCCCATTGTTGCAGGCATTGGCACTCTCACTGAGCCCATGTCTTGCTTTGTAGATGCCCACATCAAGGCCTATGTAACTAGACTTCCATCTTACATTAGGGGCACCACTCAGAGGTTAAGAAGTTTTAGAAGATATGCAAACTGAGCAGGAGTGGCACCTGTTGTCAATGGACATTATGTCCTTATATACTAATATTTCCCATAATGGGGGTGTGGTGGCCCTGTTTACTGCCTTATGTATGTACCTTTCCCTCTGCCCCCTTCCCCCAGAACGCACCTGGAATCAAGCACTATTGCTCACTGTGTCTTCCTGCTAAACCTTTTAAATAAATAAATAAACTGAATATTGGTTTGATTTGGACAATACAATAGATGAACACAAAAAACATTTTCTTTTGGGTTGTACAGAACAGGTGTTGGAAGAGAACTGCATTATTTGACAGTGACTACTATCTACAGCTCAAGGGAACAGCAATGGGTGCAACTTTTGCACCCAATTATGCCAATTTCTATCTGGGTAGGTGGGAGAAAATATTCGTCTATGACAACCAGAACAATCCTTTTCACCATAGGATTGCTATCTGGCATCATTTTATAGACAACACATTTATGGTGTGGCCTGGCACACTTGATGAGTTGGGGGAGTTTATTACATACTTAGAAACTACTGACCAGAACTTAAAATTCACTGTACAAAGTGATTTAATGTGTGTTTCCTTTTTGAACTTGGAAATCACAAAACATTCTGGTGGAACTCTTAAAACAAACTTATTTCACAAAGAAACTGATCGTAACTCTCTCTTTCTGGCATCGAGTTGCCATCCACACCACGTGATCAATAATATTCCCAAAGCCTAGTTATTACGAGCACGTAGGAATTGTTCTGAGGTTAGTGATGTTGTGACAGGGTTGAATAGGACCCTGTCCCAGTTGTTATGGAGCATTTGAATGCACGGATCTGTTCTGTTCTTTCCTTTCCTTTCCTGTCTCCTGTCTTCTGGTTGCGCAACCAAATTTTCTCATGAGACCTAGGACTTGATCACCCGATAGTCTCGCAATTATTTGCCTCTCGCTATCTTTCAGTCTTCCCTTGCTGTTTCTGTCTTTTCCTCCCTTGCATATCTGCTGGTATAAATATATATGCAAATCATTATATGGAAATGTAACTAATATTGGGATCTCTTTGTTTAGAAATTATATAGTGTTACTGTTGAAATGCATATAATTATAGTTTGAGATGACTACAAAAAGCTATTGGGAACTCAAGGGGTTAACCTAAAAGCAGTTTTTAAGCCCTTTTTCAGAAGAGCTGTGGAAAAGGGGCCTCAGTTCTGGGACATTGTGTTCCTGCCTGCACCTGCCTGATATATACAAGAACATTTTTGGAAAAAACAGGATGCTTGTTTAAAAGGGGGGGTTGCAAAGACTTATAAGAAGAGAGAGCTACAATGTTTGGAGACACACACACTGATTGAAGGAAAACTCTTTTGGATCTTCTCTATTTATTCTGCCTTTGCAAATAGTTATATGGAACAAGTTTATTTTTTTATATTACTGCTAGTTCAAATAAATACTTTTTGCGAATTCTGCAATTGCTCCTGGTTTTCCTATGCTTCCTGACCTGTGCCTCAATGACAGATGGTGTTAAAAGTGGGATTTACGCCATGCATACTCTAAGCCAGGAGTTTTGTGCGTAGGTACTGGACCTAGTACCAGGGAAGCATACAGAAAGGTATGGATTCTGCAGCAGCAAGTCCAGAAGTGGCTACTAGGAGAATGGCAGCCAAACTAGTAGAGACGGAAGTCCAAGCTGAGATTGTACAGCCAGCACAAGTTATGGAAAAAGAAAAGGCAGTGACAGAACCTGAAAGCCTGATGGACTTTTTCAAATGGTGGGCTATACAACAAAAAGAGATGAAGAAACAAAGAAGAGAAGAAATGCAGTGACAGGAGCAGCAGAGGAGAGAAGAGAAGAGAAGCAGCAGATGACAGAAGAGATGCAACGACAGGAGCAACGATGGCTGGTTACCTTGCCAGCTATCAAAGGCAGAGGATCTGGCACAGATCCAGATGAGCAACAAAACACAAGCAACTTAAAGGCCACTAAACTTACAATGGTGTGTCTCTCAGATAATATTGAGGCATACCTGACAACTTTTGAAAGAGTTGCCACAGCCTGCCAATGGCCAAATCAGCAATGGACAATCAGACTAGTACCCTACCTGACAGGTAAAGCCCAACTTGCCTACAGCAGTATGGACACTGCACAGTCAGAAAACTATGATCTGGTGAAAAGCGAAATCCTGAAAAAGTATGACATCTCAGGAGAGACCTACAGGCAGAGATTCAGTCTCTGAAGTACAACTCAGTCAACAGTCCTTGAGAAGCCTTCACCCGATTCAGAGAACTCCTGATAAAATGGCTCCAACCAGAGGGCAAAACAGTCCCACAGATCATCGACACATTTGCCATGGAGCAATTCATCAACATGCTGCCTACAGATGTGCAGCTGTAGGTAAAGGAACACTGACTAGAAAGTGGGGAAAAGGCTGTTTCTTTGGCTGAGGACTACCAAATGGCCAGACAGATGCCAAAGCAGTGAGGTAACAGCCAAGCACCGGTAAGACCCTATTTTTCCCATTTAAATTCAAAGTCTGATAAGAACTCTGGTGAGGGTAACAAATCTGTGTCCAAAGACTTTATTTGCTATAACTGTAATAAGCCAGGTCATATTGCAAGAAATTGTCATAAGAAGAGTGACACTGGAGCAGATTTGTCCTTAGCAAATTGGAGCAAGTCCTTAACAGATGTGAAGGTGAGAGATAAGACTGTGAAGGGACTTACAGATTTGGGAAGCACACAGACCCTAGTGCATGTTGAAGTGCTGGGAAAACAATGTCCAAAAGGACCAGGTACTGGTGTCATCTGCATCCACAGGGACATTCAATACTATCCCACCACCCAAATGACTCTGACCATTAAGGGTGTGTCACAACGAGTTAAAGTGGGGGTAGTACCTAAGTTACCTGTACCTGTGATTACTGGAAATGACTGTCCAGGATATACTGAGTTAATCTCAGAGGAACTGAATCCTGCAGTTTCAGCAGCTGTGGTAACAAGAGCTTAAGCAAAGAAAATCTCAGATGGTGGGACACTTTTACTTTCACTGATTTTGATTCAGACTTGTTAGAGCACAGCTCCAAGATCTGGAAATCCAGGAAAGAAAGACGATGCCTGAAGAAAATGTGGCAACAAATGACTGATGGACATAAGGGGTTAACATGAAAATGCTGAAACTAAGCTGATAACTGATTGTGATTTTCTTTCAGAACAAGCTAACAATGTTTCTCTCCAGGGTTATTTTAAACAGCTGGGGATGAAACCAAAACAGGGTGGACCAATGTTTAAAAAATGTAATGGGTTACTGTACAGAGCTTGGGTTAAACCTCAGACACAGAAACAGACAGAACAATTGGTTATACCACAGAAGTATACAACACAGTTGTTACAGATAGCACATGATAGTTCTATGGCTGGTCACTCAGGGAAGGATCACACCCTTACCAGATTGCTGTATAGATTTTACTGGCCTGAAATTCACGAAGATGTTGCTACCTTTTGTAATTCCTGTGCTGAGTGTCTTTAAGTAGCCCCAGTGACTAGAAAAGACAAGGTGCCCCTGGTGTCCCTACCCTTGATAGATATGCCTTTTGGGAGAATTGCAATGGATGTGGTTGGTCCTTTGGACAAAAGGGTAATAGATTTATCCTGGTAGTATGTGACTATGCTACTCGATACCCAAGGCGTACTGTCACAGCTTCAAAAGTTGCAGCAGAGCTTGCAAAATTTTTCAGCAGAGTGGGCATACCTGAAGAAATTTTTACTGATCAGGATAGTAATTTTGGTGCTGCATCACTTAAGGAGCTCTACAGACTATTAGGTATCACTGCCATAAGAACCTCTCTATCACCCTCAGACAGATGGTCTTGTTGAGCATTTTAACCAAACCCTAAAATGTATGTTAAAAAGGTTTGTAAAAGGGGAAGTGAAAAGATTGGGACCAATACTTGCCTTACCTACTTTTTGCTTACAGACACATGTCACAGACATCAACAGGGTTTTCACCATTTGAAATGATGTATGGTAGGCAGCCAAGAGGGCCACTATATGTAACAAAAGAAACATGGGAAGACCTTTTATAGGTACATCAGGGAGTGAAGAAAGACCAAGGGAGGGATAGTGAGGCTTAATAAAGGGGAGGTGGTGGGAGGAGGGTGACTGTGAAAAGGCAGAGATACTAAACAAATATTTTTGCTCAGTATTCACAAATGAAGAGGGGGAGGTACCTAAACCAAACAATAGAAACATTCTGGATACAGGAGTTGATACCAGCCCATTCACAGAAGAAAGGGTTCTGAAAGAACTCTAAAAAACTAAAGGTGGACAAAGCAATGGGGCCTGATGGGATTCATCCCAGAATTCTAAAAGAACTAATGGTAGAACTAGTGACACCACTGACTACCCTCTTTAACAAATCATGGGAGGATGAGTTGGTACCTGAGGATTGGAGGAGGGCAGATGTTATTCCACTTCACAAAAGTGGGAGCAGGGTAGAAGCAGGAAACTACAGACCTGTTAGTTTAACCTCACTGATAGGGAAAATGATGGAATCACTTCTGAAGGAAAGAACTGCTGAGTACCTAGAGGCCAGAGGGGCACAGGACCCAAGGCAGCATGGATTCACAGCAGGAAGTCATGTCAGATGAATCTAATAGATTTCTTTGACTGGGAGACCAAAGTAGTAGATCAGGGAGGGGCAATGGACATGGCCTACCTAGACTTTAGCAAGGCATTTGACACAGTCCCACACAAAAGATTAATATACAAGTTAGGAAGCCTGGGAGTGGGTCCCAAGATGGTAGCTTGGGTAAAGAGTTGGCTGGAGAACAGGACACAAAAGGTAATAGTAAATAGAGTCCACTCTGAATAAAGGGGGGGTTACTAGTGGGGTACCGCAGGGTTCAGTACTAGGACCTGTCCTCTTCGATGTCTTTATAAGCGACATTGCAGAGGGACTGGAAGGAAAAGTATGTCTCTTTACAGATGACACAAAGATCTGCAATAGAGTTGATACACAAGGTGGGGTGGAAAGGATGAGAAGGGACTTGGCAAGATTGGAGGAATGGTCAAATGTATGGCAGCTTAGATTCAATGCTAAGAAGTGCAAGGTAATGCACCTGGGAAACAAAACCCAGGGAAGAGTACACAATGGGGAATGAGATACTGACAACAACAAAAATGGAAAGGGAGCTGGGGGTAGTCATATCAGATAACCTAAAGGTGGGCAAGTAATGTGAGAGGGCAGTAAGGAGGGCTGGGGGGATACTGGGATGCATAGGGAGCGGCATCACCAGCAGAAAACAGGAAGTTGTTATCCCTCTGTACAGACAGCTGGTGAGACCCCATCTGGAGTATTGAGTGCAGTTCTGGAGACCGATCTCAGCAAAGACATAAACAGGATGGAGGCAGTCCAGAGGAGGGCAACTAAAATGGTGCAGGGTCTGCTCCAGAAGACATATGAAGAGAGACTTAAGGAGCTTAACATGTATAGCCTCGAGGGAAGGAGGGAGAGGGGGGACATGATAAAAACTTTCAAGTACCTCAAGGGAATCAACAAAGTCCAAGAGAGTAGCATCTTTCAGAAAAAGAGGTGTGCAAAGACAAGGGGGCATAATTTGAAGATAGAGAGGTAATGTAAGGAAGTATTTTTTCACAGACGGGGTTGTGAATGCATGGAACGGCCTTCCAGAGGAGGTTGTGGAGTCAAAAACAGCGGTGGAACTCAAGAATGCAAAGGACGGTCATAAGGCAATTCTAGGGGGTGGGTGTAGGAAGAAGTAGGCTGTTGGTTAACTAGGATCTGCAGCTTATCCATTAGGTAGGGAAATGGGCAGACTGGGTGGGCCAAGTGGTCCTTATCTGCCATCAAATTCTATGTTTCTATGTAACCCCACTCAGAAAGAATCTATAGTCTTATACGTGTGCCCTAAGAAAGAAGCTGGCAAAATATGTTGAAATTGCCCATAGTAATCAGGAAGAGGCCCAAAACCAGCAGAAGGTATATTATGACCATGGGGCAAAAGAAAAAGGTTTTGAGCCAGGTGAAAAGGTTTTACTACTGTTACCTTCAACAGAAAATAAATTGTTAATGAAGTGGCAAGGTCCTTATAGAATGCTTAGACGACCTGGCACTGTTAACTACAAGACTGAGACCCCTGACAGGAAAAATCCTACTAAGATATACCATGCTAACTTCCTCAAGAAATGAGTTGAAAAAATGTCAAAAGCTGCTTTGCTAGTTTTACCAGAAACTGATAAAGAAGATATTGATGAAGCTTATGATAGACTGGAACAAACTGTAACTGCAGATGCTGTAAAGGTGAATGTTTCCTTAACCTCAGAACAAACTGCAGAAATTCATAATGTACTAAAGACATTTAACAGTACTTTTATCATGTACCATGTTGAACAAAAAGGGATAGAGCACGTAATAGTGCCAAGGAATGCTTGCCCTATTAGGCAAAAGACATACAGGTTACCAAAGCAGTTAGCTGAAGTGGTTAAGGAAATACAAAAAAATGAAAGAACTGGGTATCGTAGATGAGTCGAGGAATGCTTGGTCATCTCCAATGGTAATTGTAAACAAAAACGAAGAGGGTGTTAGAATCTGCCTTGATTTTAGGAAACTTACTCAAGTGTCAGAATTTGACAGTTATCCTGTGCCCAAAATAGATGATTTGGTGGACAGACTGGGGAGTGCAAAGTATATCAGTACCCTCGATCTCACCAAAGGTTACTGGCAAATCCCTTTAGCTAAAGAATCCAGAGACAGAACTGCATTTGCTACTCCTGTTGGTTTCTATCAATTCACCACCAATCCATTTGGTTCACATGGTCCGCCAACTACATTCCAGCGGCACATGGATGTAATTTTATCACTTCACACTGGTTATTGTGCTGCATACCTGGATAATGCCGTGGTGTACAGTCCAGACTGGAAAAGCCACCTGGAACGCCTACAAGTAGTTATCCAAGCTATCAAAAATGCAGGTCTATTAATCCTACCAAATGGGCATTGGGCATGCAGGAAACCAGATATTCCTAATACTCCTGCTAGGTCAGTCTCCCATTTCTACTTCAGGTCAATTACACTTGAAGAAGTCCTTATCCTCCTCAAGAAAGCCTCAGAGACAATGGCTACTGGCTCTGATACCCTGGAACCCAAGTTGCTAAAACTGGCTGCCCCTTTTATAGCTGCTCCCCTAGCTAATATCTTCACTCTCTCTCTTAGCCAAAGCCAAGTACCAGATATCTGGAAGTCAGCGAGGGTTACTCCTGTTTTTCAAAAAGGTGATCCCAAAGACCCTGCAAACTACAGACCCACTGCCATCCTCTCTGTCCTCAGTAAGATTCTTGAAAAGCTTGTAGCAACCCAAACTGTTGAATTCCTACAGAAATATGACCTTCTAACTGCTGCACAGCATGGATTCTATAAGGGTCACAGCACAACTACTGCTCTCCTCAAATTTACATCCAACACCTTATCTGCTGTGGATGTTGACCTTCTCACAAGGGCAATTTTCATCGACATGACAAAGGCCTTCGACCTGGTTGACCACCCTATCCTCCTTTCTACCCTGCATTCACTGAGCTTTGCACCTAATGTTGTAAAGTGGTGTGATAGCTGCCTATCAAACAGGACTCAAATGGTCAAATACAACTCCGCCTTCTCATGTAAGATAGGACTGAATATTGGAGCGCCCCAAGAGTCCATCCTCAACCCACTCCTCTTCTCCATTTTTATAAATGATATCATGTCTACCCTATCTGAGACTTCTTCCCTTCTATATGCTGATGATATCATCCTTTACACCAGTGCCAAAAACATTAAGGACATAAATCAACGTCTCTCGGCTGATTTTCAAATTACACAATCATGGTTAGCTAACCACAAGCTGGTCTTAAATGAGTCCAAGACCAAGGTTATGCTTTTTGGTATAAACTCAAAAATCAAGCACCCACTAAGCAATCTCAAAGTCTCAGCCTTGGATGGCTCCACTATTTCATCTGTTACCTCTTTTAAATACTTTGGTGTTACCCTCAACCAATCACTAAGCTTTGATCTCCATATACAAAATGCACGCAAGTCTGTGAATGCAAAGCTGGGTATTGCCTATCACACTAGTTATGTGCTAATCCTTTCTGCCAGGCTAGCAATAGCTTGTGGTATTCTCTTCCCCTCACTTACCTATGGTGTTGCCACCTATACTACTGTACCAAAGTCTAGTCTACACAAGTGGGACATCACCTACAACAGCATCTGTTGCGATGCTTCCTCTGCCCACTGACTTAAACACCACTGTCTCCTCTACTTGGACCTCAGTTGGCTACCACCGAAACAGACAAAGCTCAACTCTCTTGGCTCTATCATCAATAGGATCATCAGTTCACAAACTCCTACGTCTCTTGCCAAGTACTTTCTCAGACAGTCCTCTCACTACGGGCTGCACTCTGTGGACAAGTCCCTTGTCTATATCCCTAGGCACATTTCTTCCAAGGGAGCAAGTGCCTTTGCCATTCTAGCTCCCCAATACTGGAACACCATCCCCCTATCTGTGTGCCTTGCTCCCTCTCACAATGCCTTTAAGTTTGAGCTTCATAAGCACCTTATCTCAACAAACAAATGCTCCTGTTTCAAACCCCCTTACCCCCTCCATCAACACCAGCACTGTTCTGCACTTACACTCAGTTTCGTTTCTATTTCTTTTTAATCCCTTTCTCTCTTTTCTCAATCTCCCTATGCTCTACACTATATAACCACCTTTCAGCATTGCTTCTTTCCTTCCTGCATCTCTGTTGTTTATCAATTAATGTAAGCCTATTGTTATGATTTACTGTTGTAATGTTTTGATGTAATTACCTACTTCTCCAGACCTATCTTGTTTTATTGTTGATATTGTTACCCCCAAAGATATTTATGTAAATTGCCATGTTTTGTTGTTGTATTGTAATGTATTCTCCCGGGTCGTGCCTGAAAATAGTCATGGTTATGACTAGTGCACCTACCCGGTAAACAAAAACTAAATAAAATAAATAAAAATAAATGTGTTGGGAAATGGAGAAATTAAGCCAGAAATTTCTGAAACAGAAGCTGTAGCTAACAGCCCTGTCCCTAAAACAAAGAAACATGTCAGGTCGTTTTTAGGGCTGGCTGGTTATTATCAGAGATTTGTTCCAAACTTTGCTGCGTTAGCTACTCTACTCACAGAACTCATGAAAAAAACAGTACCCAAATAATGTGAAATGGACCCAAGAGTGTGATGAAGCTTTTCAAGTCATTAAGGCTGCTTTATGTTCAGCCCCTGTTGTAAGAAGTCCAGATTTTGAGAAATCATTTTTGTTACAAACAGATGCATCAGAGGTAGGTCTAGGTTCAGTCCTGAGTCAAAATATAGATGGGACAGAACATAAATAGGAAGTTGCATGTCGGAGAGAAAAGGTACTCCACCATTGAAAAGGAATGTTTAGCAGCATAGTGGGCCATTGAGTCCCTTAAGTTTTATTTGCTAGGAACTGACTTTGTACTTATAACAGATCACAATCCTCTCTGTTGGCTTAACCAAATGAAAGATAAACATTCCAGAATCACAAGGTGGTACCTGGCACTACAGCCATTTAAATTCAAGGTGATACACACGTCTGATAAAGAGAATAGCAATGCTGATTTTCTGTCAAGATATGGATTAGGAATTGAGGATTCTGAAAGTTGAAAAACAAATGTATGAAATTAAACTTTACTGTTTGCTGTACTGTTATAGAAAAAAGGATACTGCACATGTGCTTCATTTCTGAAAGTTAGAAGCTAATGTTAGAGAATTAATAGAATGTTTTGGAAACCTGTTTGATAAAACAGGTTCCTCTTAAGAAGGAGAGTGTATGTGACAGAGTTGAATAGGACTCTGTCCCAGTTGTTATGGAGAGTTTGAATGCAGGGATCTGTTCTGTTCTTTCCTTTCCTATCTCCTGTCTGTCTGGTTGCGCAACCACATTTTCTAGTGAGACCTAGGACTTGATCACCCCGACAGTCTTGCAATTATTTGCCTCTTGCTATCTCTCAGTCTTCTCTTGCTATTTCTGTCTTTTTCTCCCTTGCATATCTGCCGGTATAAAGATATATGCAAATCATTATGTGGAAATGTAACTAATATTGGGATCCCTCTGTTTAAAAATTATATACTGTTACTGTTGAAATGTATATAACTATAGTTTGAGATGATTGCAAAAAGCTATTGGGAACTCAAGGGGTTAACCTGAAAGCAGTTTTTAAGCCCTTTTTCAGAAGAGCTGTGGAAAGGGGGCCTCAGTTCTGGGACAGTGTGTTCCTGCCTGCACCTGCTTGATATATACAAGAACATTTTAGAAAAAAAAATGGATGCTTGTTAAAGGGAAACATCCATCTAGGATTAAATTAATCAATATTGTTACCAATGGAAATCTGTTTTACATAAGATATTGACCGAACCCATAACACTTTTAAAGCCAGAATTATACTCATTCAGTTTCCCCTCCCTTTATAGCTGCAGGCATCCATTTGTTAAATCACAGGCACAGGAAATTACATCATATCAGGGGAAACAGATATAGCTGATAAATATTTTAACCAGCCGAGGCACACTAAGCTGAAACTTGAGTCCAGGTGCAACCTGAGAGGACGAGAAAGTTAAGTGATTTGCTTAGGGTCATACAGTAATGCAAGTGGGGACTGTGGGATTCAAACCCAGGTTTGTAACTCTGAGCTTTAAACCACTGTACTATACTGCCTCCTTGAAGTCAGAGGAAATTAAACAAAAATGCTTTTACTCAGTCCATGGGGATGTGAACTTGTCTCTAATCTTGAAGGGGTTGCTATAAACAAAAGTTATGCACTGCCAGTGCCAACTGTTTCCGAGCTGCTTTAGGGTTTATATTGCTTTGTACAATGTTTTGTGACATTTCAGTTTAGTAAAATGTTTCGTGACAGTGTGATTTGCAGAATATTCTGCTACTGTGGTAACACTGTAAATAATCTGTATTCCTGTACCTACAGGTATTCAAGTTCCAGTATTTGTTAGCACTGAAGTAGTCGTGTTTACATTTTTTTTGTTGGCATCATGTTCTGTCATTTGTAGGAGTGTGATCTAGTGGCAAAAGCACAAGCTTGGGGTCCAGGAGATGAGAGTTGCAAACCTCAGTAAAGTCAAATACTAACTGTGTGACCTTGAGTAAGTCACATAACCACCAGTGCTCCTGTCCACCTAGCAGCAGAAATGAAAAGCAGCAGGACCCGACTGGAAATTAGGTGGCACATCTCAGCTGGACTATTCTGGGTAAATAAGTTGTAACAAAAGAATTGTTTTGTGTTGGTGTGTGATAGGACAGATGGCTGTCAGTACAGAACCCTTTTGAACATAGGTGCCAGAAACTTACAGGTGTGTGTGGGGGGTGGACACCCCACAGTCTTGCCTATGAGCATTTAAAGTGCCCCTAAATGCATGCAATGTCAGAAGGGAAGCAGTCATGGTCTCTTACAACTGCAGTGCCCCCCCACACACACACTTACTTCCCCCATGTTCCAGCACTACTCCTTATTTGAACACCATCCAGAAATAGGTTTCCTTTCACCAAAGTAAAAGGAAAAAAAACACAGCAGATTTTTTTTTTCATTTCATGATTCCAACTGTTTCACTCTGTCTTTCCAGCAGGAAATCTCCAGTAGCCCCTTCTTTTGAGATAAAACCTTTTCACTTACCTGATGCTCCCAGGTGCAATCATTAAACTATAAAGTGGCTGGTTGTAACAGCTCATCAAGAGGCCTAACTTGGGCCAGCCCGGTGGTGCTGAGGGTTGAGGCGCTGGATGCCACACCTCGTGTCACACCGGCGACCTGGGTTCTGGAGCAAGCCCGGACCGCCTGGGGTCGGCAGGGGAGAGAGAGGATTGAGCATCTGTTGGAATGCTCTCCTCTCTTGGGGAGGGTTCCAGGAGTAGCCCAGTGCAGCAGCATCCCCAGGTGGATACCGGCAGCACTGCTACGCACTCAGGCTCATACAGTAAGGGGCCAACGTCAGGCAGCTGCCTCTGGACGTAGGTGGGAGCATCTACATTACAGGCTGTGTGGCATTGCACGTCTCTCGTCGGGGAGGCAACCAGAACAATGGAAAAACCCGGCACCGAGGATCAGGCGATGGCACCTATCCCCCATGCCCTATGTCGGGGTCTCCTCAGGCGGCCTTCAATTTCCCAGATCCGCTCCTCGACCGATGTTAGAGTCTGACTTGTAAGTGCGCCCAAGTTGGAGGGGGCGACCCACCCCAGATAGGGTTAGCCGTGGGTGCTGGCATCGGGGAGGAGGGAGAGAGGAGGCTCAGCTCGGGGACCTTCAGGCAGGCAGGATAAGTCTAGAATGCCTGAGAGAGGACCTCGGGGCCATGACTGGAGGGAAAAAGAATTGAAAAAAACAAAGAGGCCTAACTCTTCCTTTCCTCTTACTTTCAAAAAGGCAGTATAGTACAGTGGTTTAAGGTTCTGAGCTGCAAATGTGAAGACCTGAGTTTGAATCCCACAGTCCAACTTGCATTACTGTATGATACTGAGCAAGTGACTTAACTTTCTTGTGCTCTCAGGTCACACCTGGACTCAAGCTTCGCTTAGTGTGCCTCTCCTGGTTAAAATATTTATCAACTATGGCCCTGTCCACACTACACTGGAAACACCACTCTGTAATGTTACAGAGGGCCCAAACCATTACTGCAATGGTTTGCGTTTACACCTGTAACGTTACAGGAGGCGTTTTCATAACAATTGTTGAAACCACTTACGAGGTGGTTTCAACAACCGTTATTAAAATGGTTCTGCCTCTGTAATGTTACAAGCTATAGTGTAAACATGTAAGCGTGTAGCCCCAGCATTGCCCTCGGTGCAGCACAAACTGCATTGTGGAATAGGGTGCCGACCGTAATGGTCACTTGTCACCAACAATGTAGACCGGCTGTAACAGTTCTGAACCATTATCATGACAGTTCACTGGCAGTGTGGACACGCTGTAACGCTTACTGTCTATAACGGTTTGAAACCGTTATAGGGTTTTAGTGGTGTAGTGTGGACAGGGACTATATGTGTTTCCCCTTATGTGATGTCATTTCCTGCACCTGTGATTTAGAAAATGGATGCCTACAGCTATAAAAGGAGGGGGGCAACTGAATGGGTTATAATTCTGGCACTAAAAGTGTTACAGGTTCGGTTAATAGCTTATGTAAAGCAGATTTCATTGGTAACAATATTTAATAACTTAATCCTAGATGGACATTTCCCTCTAAGAAGGTGGTTGAAAAGACTTATAAGAAAAGAGAGCTACAATCTCTGGAGACACACAGAGATTGAAAGAAAACTCCTATCGATCCTCTCTATTTATTCTGCCTTTGTAAATAGTTATACAGAACAAGTTTATTTTTTTATATTACTGCTAATACAAATAAATACTTTTTGCTAATTCTACAATTGCTCCTGGTTTTCCTATGCTTCTGACCTGTGCCTCGACGACAAATGAATTTACAGAGAATGGGTCTGAGATGTGTATCTGCTTCATAGACCAAGGATATGATGCCCAACTTGTAGAACAAGCATTCTTTGAGGTCTTGAATACACCAAGAGAGATCAAGCTATAGGGATGAGGGTCCCCCCAGAGGATGTTTTATTACAAATTACACAAGGCTTGCATGAGAAATCCAGAATATCATTTGTAGTAATTGGCACATACTGGAAAATGAACCACTACTGACTGATATTACTAAACAGAAACCCCTTATGGCGTACTGTAGGGGGAAAACTTACAAGATAGGCTTGTACACAGTCATTGACAAAAAGATGAGAATAAAGACAACAACATGCAGGGGGGACTTGGCTTCCACCTTTAATCCAGGGCAACTTCAACTGGGGTGACCGTATGTTTTGCCCTTTTATTCTTAAAACGGATACCTTCACTACCTGTAACAACAATATAGATTATTTAAATTGAGGGAGCTCTTTAACTGCAGTAGTGTTACTGTCATGTACCTAGCCACATGTGAATGTGGCTGTTTCTTCATGGTGTCAGCATGGCTCAGTTGGTAGCACATCCGCCTCTGGACCAGAAGGTTGTGGGTTCTCGTCCCACACCGAGATTGGACTTGCACCTAAAAATTGCTGGCATCTAAGTGCAGTATTGGGGGGTGCTGTACTGCTGGGTGTGCCATCCTTCAGATGAGACGTTAAACTGAGGTCCCTTCTACCTATCCTGGTGGGTGTCCAAGTGGAAGTAAAAGAACCCAAGGCACTCTTCGCAAACAGTAGAGAACATTCCCGGTGTCCTGGCCAACATTCCCCTTCCCATAAACCGGTTCATGCAATTATCTAGGCTGTGTGTGGGTGATGATGTGTGATATGGCCACCACCACACATTCAGTCACTTCACTACCAGTCTAGCATTGCTTGTAAAGCGCTTTGGATGTAAGAAAAGCGCTATATAAATACCGATTCTTCTTCTTCTTCTATGTGGGGAAAAATGACTAGGCCCATGAAAATCAGAACAGGTGAACAATTACGTTCAATTTCGAATAAAGATGAGAAGAATGCCCTAGCCTGCCATGTGACGCACACCCATACTGGTACACATGTTTTTAAATTTTGTGCAATTAGGACCACGGGGGATATTGATGACCAGCTCCTGTATCATGAGTTCATTTGGATTTTCACATTGGGGGCATTGGAACCCCCAGGCCTCAATGACCGTATTGAACTACTGTCCTGCATTAAAAAGAAAAAATGAACTGTTCCAGGAAATATTCAACACTATTTAGCCTACATGAGAGAATATGTTCATGTTATATTATGTTTTGCTAAAATATTTATGCATGCCTCTATGTGTCTCTTATAAGTGCCTTTTGTAGAATCCTATATGCCTTTTTTTCTTTACAGGCTACTGGATTAACTGTTTGCTGTTTCCAGCACCACTATAGTCCCTTGAGAACTGATGAACTCATTTCATGCCTTACCTTTATTAAGGTTTACTTTTATACTATCTATCAGTGGAAAGTATACAGTATATCAAGCAATTGATTATGAGTCTCTATTTATATTCCACTGCAACATTTTCATACACCTGAGAATGGATGAACTCATTACAAGTTTTTGTAAACATATGGATTTCATTTCTCTCAAAATCTAAATAAATAAATAAAATGATCTGTTGCAATGTACTAGAATTTGATGTGATGTCCTTATCTGTTTAGCCTGCATTTTATTTACATATTTCCTTTTAATGCCTTATGGGACTCCTATCATCTTTTAAAGTATATGCACTTGGCATTAAGAGTCCTAGGACTCGTGTATAAAAGGATTCCAGATATGTGATTCGCTAGCCTTTTGATGATGCATGTTTGAATGTGAAACTGGTAGCGGTCTTTGCCCCTGATTCTGATGCACTGTAGCACTTTGTTTGGCGTTTTTTGCACTTATTTTCAAACATTAAAGCTGCTTTTGTAACTACTCCGAGTAGTGCTGGTGTTTGTTGCTTCCTATTCTATTGCATTTCCACACACTCCATGCCCAGGTGGGCTGTTTTACCTGACTTTATTTATTTCTATGAGAGACTGAGGGATTGCAACAGTTACACCTGGAAGAGGGGAGAGCGAGAGGGGACATGACAGAGTCCTACAAGTACATCTTAGGGTTAACAGCGTGCAGGAGGAGAGTTTGTTTCAAATGAGAAAGAGCACCAGGACCAGAGGGCATGCAATGAAGGTGGAGTGGAAGAAGTTTAAGAGGGATGTGAGGAAGTACTACTTCTCTTAAAGAGTGGTAGACACCTGGACTAGACTGCGAGTGGAAATGCTGAAGGTGCAAACAATAGGGGACTTCAAGCATGCATAGGACAGACATTGGGGAATATTGGCAAATAGGCAGGGAGAAGGGTGAGCCACTGGAGACCAGTTAGGGTCTGCGGAGATAGACTAGGCAGTGATCATCTGGGCAGACTGGGTGGGCCAAATGGTCCTTTTTTGATGAAAAATTCTTTGTTTCTAAGGAAGATTGTCCATCAGGCGGGCAGAATCAAAGGCTGAAAGTGCCTGCCGTCCACCTCCTCTAGAGGACTGCTAGTTTTGTTTCCACCTTGTCTTCTGCAGGAAAAACTGCAGCCTTGCTTCCTTGGTAGGATGCTCATCACAATAAGATGCCTATGCAAGTCTCCCCGATTGTGCATGTCGTCTTATGTGATAAGTGGGAAACACGGAGAAAAGAGTGAGGCTGTACAACTGGCAGCAGTGACCCTTGGTGATGGTGGCGTTGGCGATTCTTTGCCACAGACTTGCAACTGTTAGCAAGAGGAGTGCATGAAGAGAAAGAATCTTTGAAGTTGGAGCCCGGCCAGCAGAGGGGTATGTTAAAGTGGGAGGGAGGGAGGGAAAGCGATAGCCACTAGCCCCTGTTGATACTGCAGCTAGTAAATGCAGAGCAGTACAACAGGTAAGGCTGCAGACTGAGACATGGTTGGTGGGGGGTGGAGGCGGTAAAGGAAGGTTGAAAGACAAAACAGCAAAGGCAGGCTGCAGTTAGTGCCCTGCCCATGTGGTACTGAGACAGTGTGTGTGTGTGTGGGTGGGTGTGTGTGTGTGTGTGTGTGTTCCATCACCATGTATAGATTTCTTTTTGCTGCCCTCCTGTAGCCTGCTATAAATGATAAAGACTACTGCCAACAATAATTATTTTCTTGTGTTTTGTTCCATTTACAAGACATACATTGTTAAGAAAAAGTACTCATCAGGTGGGGACAAACAGGAGCATGGGTGTTGTAAACGGTGATACTTCTTCAGTATTGTTCTCTTTTGTACAAAAACCGAATTTTTGGTCATTTGGTGCTAGGCTAGTGAAAAGCCTGTGTAGCTAGTGGATTTTTTGAAGCTACTAGCCCTGTTTGCTAGTGGCTGAAAAAGTTAGTTTCAACCCCTGTACTTTAACTGCAAGTTTTACAGTGACAGTTTGTCTTAACTATCACATCTGTCATAAAACAAAAAGTAATGTAATATCAAGTGTAAAGCTCAAACATAATTCTCTTTGGTACCCCCCCAAAAATGCAAATCAAGTGCACCAAATCCTCTCACTAGAACCCTCCCCTTCCCATCCCATGTCTGTTACGTCAAATGCCTGGGTTTATCTAGATTCATAGTAACCTTGAATATGACAACCATATAGCAACACACTAGCAAACAAAGTCCAGTCAAGCTAGGCCTGCCTTACAGGTGTAACTCCTGCCTCTCCCTGGAAACAAAGAAACAGAGAGTACAGCAACTGATCCTCTTTGTTATCGGTCATGGAGACTCTGTCTATGTGACTGCCAACAAAACATGATTTATAAAAAAACATAGTTGTTAATAGCTGGCCATGGGGTGTGCAGGGCTGAGACACTGGATACCACACCTTCTGCCAAGTTGGCAACACGGGTTCGAGAACAGACTCGGGTTGCTTCAAAATAGAAAAAATGTCTTTTCCTGTATGGTTTTTGTTGAGTAGCCACTTGAACCAAAGCTTTCATTAGCCAAAGTGACATCTCAGGTCACCAAAATATCTATAGTCCATTCCGTGTAGCAGCCTAAATACCTAAATTACTTTGAAAACTTAGGTTAAGTTTGGGTCTTGAAGCCTATGGCCATGATATGCAGAAGGTTGGCACCATGCTAACATTAACAGGGCTTGAATGTATCAGTATTCCGGCTGTTTGGAATGCCAACTTTCAGCCCAGAACACCAAAACATGCCTTCTGGTAATGTGCAGGGATTGCCACCACTTCATCTGCAGCATAACTATCCACTTCTCTGCTGCATATAGGAGAAACCCACCACCACCCATCTAATAAGTAAGTAAGTACACCTTTATCTGTCGAGCGCCCATTCCCCAGGGCTCAGGGTGCTGTACCAAGGTCTATACAATTCACAAACAATTTAAAATAAAATAAGATGTAATAAATTACCGGAAGTGGAAATCACAGCAGAGAGAGTGAGGGAAGCCCTCAGCTCCCTTAAGAAGAAGAAAGCACCGGGGCCGGATAAATTACATCCCAGAGTGCTGAAGGAACTTGCGGATGTCCTGGCGAAACCCCTGGTGGAGCTTTTCACCATCTCTCTGAGGACAGGGTGGGTGCCCCAGGACTGGAAGGTGGGCGCATATAGTCTTATCCACAAGGGGGGATCAAAGGAGGTGGCAGGGAACTACAGGCCCTGTCAGCCTGACATCGGTGGTGGGCAAGGTGATGAGGGCATTGTCATGAGAGGCTAGGGGGACCTGATAAGTCAGGGTGCCTGGATGATAGACAGCATGGATTCATCCTGGGAAATCATGTCAGACAAACCTGGTGGAGTTCTATGACTGGGTGATGAGTGCCTTGGACCTGGGTAGACCAGTGGACGTCCTCTTTCTAGACTTCAGCAAGGCATTTGACTCTGTTCCTCACGTGGGCCTGTTGGATAAGCTGGGAGAAATGGGGGTGGGGAACCAGATGATCAGATGGATAGACAATTGGCTCCAGGACCAGACCCAGAGGGTCATAGTTGGCGGGATAGTCTCATCCCCAAGGACGGTCATTAGTGGGGTCCCACAGGGATCAGTCCTTGGGCCCCTTCTGTTCAACGCCTATGTCTCTGACATAAGGACAGGAATCAGGAGTGAGATGAGTCTCTTTGCGGATGACTCGAAACTGGGGGCAGTGATGGATGGGGAGAAGGGGAGGGTGGCCCTACAGGGGGACCTGGAGGCTCTGAAAAGATGGTCTAGAAAGTGGAAGCTGAGGTTCAATGCAGGGAAATGCAAGGTACTCCACCTGGGGGCCAGAAACCCGGGCCAAGTGTACACCCTGGGGGGGAAATGCTACAAGTCTCGATGGCTGAGATGGACCTGGGGGTGATGGTGGACGTCAAGATGAACAACTCTGAGACTTGTAGGAGGGCAGCAGCCAAGGCCAACAGGATGCTGGGATGCACCGCTAGGGGGATCACTCCAGAAGGGAGGAAGTGATACTCCTCTGTATAACTGCTTGGTGAGGCCGCACCTGAGTACTGCATGCAGTTTTGAGGCCACACTTAAAGAGGGACATTAACCTCCTAGAGAGGGTCCAGAGGAGGGCAACCAAATGATTTGGGGCTTGGGGACAGGACCTATGAGGAGAGGCTCAAGAGCTAAATATGTACACATTGGAAGAGAGAAGGGACTGGGGGATATGATAGAGGTCTTCAGGTACATGAAGAGGGTAAATAGGGAGGAACAGTCAGGGTGCTTCAAGGAAGGAGGAGGGGCCACTAGAGGGCATGGGTGGAAGCTGGAGGGGAAGATTCAGGGAGAAAGGAGGAGGTGCTCTTCACTGAGAGGGTGGTGGAGCCTATGGAACGCGCTGCCTAGGGGGCTGGTGGAGGCAGACACTGTGGAGGGGTTCAAGAGGGGGTGGGACAGGTACAGGGGAAGGGTTCTGAAAGCAAAATCCAATGCAGCAAGAATATCCGGAACTGGGAAGGGAGAAGCCAGAGAAGGCGAGGGGGGCAGCAAGGTCAGCACCCAGGGCGGGGGCTGACCAAACGAGCAGACATGAAAGACCATTAGGCCTATTCTGCTGGCATTTTAGTATGTTAGTATGTTAGTAAATATTACCCAGCTAACAATAACAATTAAAATGATAGATTAAAATCAAATAAATAGAAATAAATATTAATATATAGCCTCACAGCCCCAGCCAGAGCCCCACCATGCCCCAGTCAGTCCAAAGACTCCCTTCCCCAGCCGTAACCTGAACAAATTATTTATTTCATCATTTAGTGTTGCATAAAGCTTTTCATCCTACTGCTGTCGGGCCCGCATTCCGGTATCTTGTCCCAGTAGCGCTTTGCGCATTAATCTGCCAGTCAGGCCAGGCGGGGAGAGGATGATGAACTCTGTGTGGCATGGGATGTTGACATAACTAATCTGAAAAGTGAATGCCAGAGAAGGAAGTCTTTGGGTACAAGGGTAGAGGGGGTGCATATGAGTATGGGTAGGAGATTCAAATGGAGACGGGGGTGGAGAACACCTACAGTACCTCTCAGCCTGTTGTCAATGAAATTGTTTAACATATAAATTAACAGCATCATCTATGTGGCACCAATTTATCTGTGTGGAATACATGTGAGACAGAGTAATCCTGAGGGGAAAGTGTGATCCTGGACAAGTCATTTAACCTCCCTGTCCTCCAGTCCACCTGGCTGCAAAAAGGGCATAAGCAGAACCTAACTGGAAACAAGATGTTACATCTTGGCTATTCTGTGCAAATAAGTTGTAAAATAATAAATCAGCAAATAAAATGAGGCCTGCTCCTCCTAATGTGGCACAACTGAAGGGGGGGAGAGGGAAAGGAATTGTTTAAACAGGAAAGGCACACTAAGCCGGAGCTTGTTTCCAGGTGCACCCTGGGAGCACATGGAAGTTAAGTGACTTGCTCAGAGTCACACCGTATGCAAGTGGGGGTTGTGGGATTTAAACCCAGGTCTCCAGGTTTGCAGTTCCCATAACCACTACGCTATACTGAAGGGTATTGGGAGGGGAATACAGCAGTATTCCACAGCAATTACTGTACAAAGAATTGCACGAAATACATTTTCTTTTTCCAGAATGCCAAAATCAGGAATTTGCAAGTCCACCAGGAATAACACTATTCTTCTTAAATTCTACCCTTGATTAATAGTGTCATGCTAACTAACTGGACACTGCATGTGTGAATGGGATGGGGGTAGATTTGTGCGAAATGAAAATATTTCACCTAGCAAAATTTTTCACGTAATTCCGCAATTACACAACATTTTTCGCTTATGCGAAACAAAATTTCGCCTGTTTTTTTTTATATTCGTAGTTGCGAAATTTCGCTTACCATGACAATTCCGCCATTGATGATCCAAATTTCACCTTGTGGTGACATTTCTGGAGTGAAGTTTGATTTTCGACAGCTACATTTTGGTACAAAGGCGGAATTTGCGATGCGTTGTGGAAATAGGTCAAAAGTCACGTGTAGCTTGTTTCCAGCTTATTCTGCTGTGTGTTGAGTCGGAGAGCAGTGTGTTGTGGTGCAGCAGAGCCAATAAAGCTTTTGAAAACATAGCTAAAACTTGTTTTTGAGAGTTAATTGCTGCAAAATATAAATTGTTTTCCTAATGCTACAGTGCTGGTAGTGCCTGGCACTAGGGAACATTTTCTAATTTTGTGAATTTTTGTATAATATGTAGTTTGAATTAGGTTTACGTATCTCAGCTGTCTTTGAAAGAGTTGTGTGGGGGTAGGGTAAGAGTGTAAAGCAGTGCAGGCTATTTCTAGCCAAGCAGATTGGTATATTTACCCACAATTGTAAGTTATCTATTTACTGTTACTTCCTATTAATTTTATTATATCTTGCAATTTATTTTCTCTGAAAAGTTTCTCTGTCCTGTTTGAGAGAGTTCCTGCCACTGTTAGGTGCGTTATATTATATACCATTCTTCCACTTTTAGTTGTGAATTGATTTTGAATTCTAAAGTTTTAAACACACAGAGCTGATCCTTTCTTTTATTTTTTTGTGGTTAGTTCTGTTAGCTGGAGTGTTAACTTGTGTGTTACTAACATTGTGAAAATCAACAGTTGTAAAGTACTTCTACTCGATCACTTGAACTTGTCTATTACAGCCGCACTGCATTGTTGAATTGTTCCTCTGTATGTTATTGCTGGAGCTTGACTCTGCACACTGCGCGGTGTTCCTGTTTTAGTTAACTTACATACATTACCTTTTCTCTGTTATAGCATTGTTTGTGTCTCACTTGACACACGTTTTATAAAACAGTATATATTAAAATAGTAATTTTCAAGACATTTCTAGTTGATCCCGCCCATCCAGACCACTAACATATTGTGTGGTACTAATTCCCTTTGTTGTTGTTTTATGGTTGTCTCTGCCTGCTTATAAAAAACAAATTGTGGTACTGAGTAACATAACACATTACAGTACTTTATTTGTCCAGAGACTGAGAGACACAGGTGATCTATATTTAAAGTGTGCCACTTGTGCTCTTTTTCCCTGTGTGTGTTACTTTAATTCCTTCCTGTTTGGGGGAAAAAAGTTACCTTTTTATGTTTGCTTGCATGCATGTGCAAGAAACATAGTGCCTTCATTGGAGATTTCGGAGGTGTGTCACCTCCTCCTCCAATTCAGTCAGTGGGCTGGCAGGCGCTGCCTGTAAGCAATGCATTTTGGAGCTGTCTGATGACACGCCCAAATGCAGTGGCATCAGCTGAAAGGGGAGCGACGCTGAGTGAGCACCGAGCAGATATCGGCTGCTCACACGCAGCTCTCCCCCACGCACAGACAGACGTGCGCCGCCTGCACTGTATAGCCGACGGATGCCCAATCCGCTGGCTGAGCTGCATCCCCCAGTTGCTGAGCTGCGCCCCCACCCCCCAGTTGTAGGTGCCGCTGGGAGCCCACCCAGGCGTGGCAAGCACTGTAGTCCTTTGGCGGCAAGCAGTGCCCAATCCCTGCTGGCTGAACGCCCCCATGTCCTTGTGCCATGCTGGGAGCCCAACCCAGCATGGCAAACGCCCCACGATGTCTTTTTTTTTAAACCTGTAAAATAAAACTGTCTCTGCCGCGCCTCCCAACCCTCCCACAACCCGCACTCACCCAGTGTGCACCCAGCCTCCCACACCTCCCTCACCCCATACTTACTACCTCCGACTTGGCGCGACGATCTCGTGGACCGAACACGCTCTGCACTCTTTGAAAGCCACCGCCAACTGAGGAAATGCCGTAAGCTGTATAATGGGATACATAGGGGGTTTCAACTTTATTGCATATCTCGGCATTTTTGGAATTTTTGCACCAAATTTTCAACATGGGGTTTTTGGGACTCCTTCTCATGAATGATGTCACTGTCATGGCATTATTCAGGCCTCAAAGGGTGATTTCACAGAGTGAATCGTAGTGATCAGGAAATCACCCTTTGGGCCCAAATACCACCATGACAGTGACATCTTTCATGAGAAGGGGTCCCATAAAACCCATGTTGAAAATTTGGTGACAAAATTCCAAAAAATGACTGTTTTATGAGGGTGCATTCCGCAGTTCCTACGCAGGCTCGTAAGTTCACGAAATTTCAATATTTTCACTCCAGATTTTCAACATTGCCATTTTCCCACACCTTCTTATGAGTAGTATAGCTGTCATTTTTCACATCTCACCCAAAATATGTTTCCACCCATGTAGCGCAGAATGGCGCAGTCGGTGTGCGAAATCAATGTACAGAACAAATTAAGAAAATCACAGTGACACTGTTCATGAGCAGAGATCTTAAGATGGCTAAGTTGAAAATTTGGTGAAAAAATTCCTAAAAATGACTGTTTTACGAGCGTGCGTTTCGCAGTTCCTACGCAGGCTCGTAAGGTCGCGAATTTTCAATATTTTCACTCCAGATTTTCAACATTGCCATTTTACCACACCTTCTTATGAGCAGTACAACTGTCATTTTCACATCTCACCTAAATGTTTTTCTCCATTTCATGTAGCTATAATGGCAGTCCGAAAGGTAGATCAATGTATCGACAATTAAGAAAATCACAGTGACACTGTTCATGAGCAGAGGTCTTAAAATGGCTATGTTGAAAATTTGGTGATAAATTCTAAAAATGACTGTTTTACAAGTGTAAGCATGGCCTTATGCACGCCAGAAGTTCACTGAATTTTCAATATTTTCACTCCAGATTTTCAACATTACCATTTTACCACACCTTATTATGAGTAGTATAGCTGTCATTTTTCACATCTCACCCAAAACGTGTTTCCGCCCATGTAGCGCACAATGGCACAGTCGGTGTGCGAAATCAATGTACGGGACAAATTAAGAAAGTCACAGTGACACTGTTCATGAGCAGAGGTCTTAAAATGGCTATGTTGAAAATTTGGTGAAAAAATTCTAAAATGACTGTTTTACTAGCGTCGTGCTGTACAGTTCCTATGCATGCTCGTAAGTTTGCAAATTTAATATTTTCTCCCAGATTTTCAACATTGCCATTTTATTACACTTCCTTATGAACAGTACAGCTGCCATTTTCATATGTCACCCAAAATGTTAGCCAAGACATGTAGCGCATAACGGTGCTGTTGGTGTGCGAAAGCAATGTTTAGGACAGATTAAGAAAATCACAGTTACACTGTTCATGAGCAGAGGTCTTAAAATGGCTATGTTGAAAATTTGGTGACAAAAGTCCATAAAATGACTGTGTTACGAGTGAGCAATGCGCAGTTTCCACGCACCCTCGTAAGTTCATGACTTTGTAATATTTTCAGTCCAGATTTTCACCAGTGGCATTTTTCACACTTCCTTATGAACAGTACAGCTGTCATTTTTCACAACATGGCTGAAGTGTGTTTTCACACTTTCAGTGCTGAGATGCATGGTTGCTGTGGGAAATCATTGTTCGGCACAGATAAAGAAAATCACAGTGACACTGTTCATGATCAGAGGCACCAAAATGCCTGAGTTGACAATCTGCTGTAAAATATCCCCAACCTAATTATATTACGGGTGTGCGTTGCACAGTTTCTATGTATGCTCATGACTTCACCATTTTTTTAAATATTTTTACTGCAGATTTGCAACATTGCCATTTTTACACCTCCCCATGAACAGTACAGCTGTCATTTTTACATCCTGTTCGAATGTTTTTGCACCTGTGGTGCTAAATGCTGAAGTCACAGTATAAGCAGCTTGCCAATAAACTGATATTCCCCCTGTTCATGAGGTGGGGTCACAAAAAAACATGTTGAAAATTTGGAGTGAAAATACCAACGAATGCCTGAGGTATTAGGGTTTCCAACCATAACGCCCAACCCTGTAGAGAATGACAGGCATCAGGGGTGTGACTTGGGATTCTTGCCTGTAATGCTCATACCATTCCACACCCTGCAGCCAGTGAGAGGCATCGAGGTATGCCTTGGAGTCTTCAGCCCCAAAGTTCACCCCATTCTCCTATATCACACCCATCTCACCGCATTTCTAATGAAATGGGTAGTGATAGGCCAAAGACCCCAAGGAACACCATGACACTTGTCAGTGTCTGCAGGGTGGGGTGTGGTAACGGCAGGCCGAGTATGCCTGACTAACCAAATGCACACCCCAATGCCTGTCACTCTCGCAGGGTGGTGGTGGGGTTGGCTTCAGTTCAGTACTTCACTGCCATTCCTATTACACAGCTCTGTAACTTCTACATTACCACTGCCAATGCCAGCAAGCAAACATTCGGCATTGACAAATGCTTGTTGTGTTTTACTACACTAGACTGTCTACCATATACGGTATTAGTTCTACTGTAAGTGCTGGTACCTGTCCTGATTGTTTTTGGACTTTTAAGGAAGCCAGTACTGTAGGTGTGTGACATCATCATTCATGTGTGAGGTATTATTCACACATTTAGTACTAGTAATACATCCTTTCTTCAAATACTCCCAGAGAAAGGCAAAGCTTTGAAGCAGCAGTCAGCAAAAATGCCTAGTAAGAAGCAGCCAAGTACAGGGGGAAAACGTGGCAGGGGGATGAGGGAGCTAAGAAGTCTGCTGAAAAAAGTACAATTTCAGTTTCAGTTCTCCATAGCGGTGAAAGCACATGTAACCCCCCTGCAAATGGGGGTTCCCAAAAGTCTTCCAGGAGCTTGCCTGAATACTCCAAGTCTGGGCGTGTGTTCGGCGTCTGAGCTGTTTAAATGTGGTTCCAAGTGAGTGAGTGCTATTTGAGCCTCCACATACTGTCTCTTTAAGAGCTGTCTGCTTGCAGACTTAATTAGTTTGTATGGGGGGACTGTGTGTTCTAATGCCCGAATCCCGCCCGGGCTGCTGTCAATTTGCTCAGTTTCTGCCATCGCTATATGTGCAGAGGGAGCCTTGTTTAAAGATTGTTTGCCAGAAATCATTTAGAGTGACTGAGAAAATGTAGTTTGTCTAACCTGTTGTCTTCATTTCAGCACAAACTGTTTCAGTGTAACTCTTTCATTTTGGTCCTGAATAGCTGACTTGGACCAATCAGGATGATAGGGAGACCCTAAAAAGGAGCCTGTGGACGAATCGGAACATGGACTCTCAGTTGTGAGCCAGCCCCAAGGGGATTGTATGGGCAGTGACTCTGGGAAATGTGGTTTTAACCTTGGTGCCTTTTTCCATCAACAGAGGGAGTCTTATTGTGAGTGACAGCCTAACCAGCCAACAGAATGGTGTGGAGCTGAATGAAATGCCCTGCTCTGTGACTGGAAAGATTAGATCAGTTGTGACTGTGAAGAGAGAAGGAGCTCTGTGCTTCTGCATGTAACCCCTAGATGGCGCTATCCCAGGGGCTACTACCCCTGCCTGATTTGCCACTAACAGGTTGAGGGGCCTGGATCCAATGGCGGGTGCCTCCACCCAGAGGTCAGGGTTTGCAGTAGTTAAACTTACTTGGTCACAGCCCTCTGGGACACTGCAACCCCCCTTTCTTCCCACTAGTGGCCCACACAATATATCAGAATTACCTTCACAGTATACACTTACCCCCAGGGCTGGTTCAGGCACTGGGACCTCCTGTAAAATAAGATACAGTGCAACAATCACAGTACAATACTTTAACATAGACAAATACCTCAGGCAGTATAACTTTGCTGAAACAAGCAGCTCTGATTTATTTAGGGGAATATAACAAGGACAGGGGGAAATCAGGTTAATTAGCTTATCACTTTACTCATCTATTTATGGCTCTGTGCACAGGCTCATCCCTACCAGTTACTGTCCCTGGGTACCCAAGCCCTAGTGGCTAGTCCAAACCATGGCAGCTGGTAGGGGCCCTTTCCCACAGAGAAAAGAAAAATTAGTTTAAATAGTCAGCAGTACAGTGATTCCATTTGGATTCTATGTGGCAATTCAACAGGGAGCGACCCTGAATTAGTACTCACGACCTACAAACAAGATAGGGTCCTTCAATGTCAGCAGGGCTACTCTTGAGCTCCACGAGACTCCTCACACATTTATATGGCAAACTGCAACAGGCAAAAGTCCTTTAATGGCAGCAGGATTCACTTGAGGTACACAAGCCTCCTCACACATTTATATGGTGAACAGTAACAGGCAAAAGTCCTTTAATGGCAGCAGGATTCACTTGAGGTACACAAGCCTCTTCACATATTTATATGGTAAAACAGAAAGTACTATACCAGGCAGGCTGCTTCTCTATCCCGATCGCAATTACTGCACAATACCCGGGAGAACACACAGCAGATTCAGTTCCTGACAGACCGAGTGCAATTCAGCAATTTCTCCAGTCTCTACAGGGTGAGCCTGGTTTCTACTTTCAGATATCCTTTGATTCTCTTCACAGGAACGATTCAGTCCTAACAAGCAGTTACACAAGCTGCAGACCGGAACTCTGGGCCTTACACACGCTTCCGACTAAAACTGCACACTGAAAAAGCACAGGCCTCCTTCCTTCTTCACTGCCAGAGCTCAACTGAAACTCCAACAGACAAAACCGGGCACTTCCTTTGAGTTCCTCCCAGTTCTTGACTGGATTGGCTGTCACTCACAATAGACTGCTCCTGTTGGTCCAAAAGGCGCCAAGTCTAAACTACATCTCCCAGGTCACTGCCCATACAATCCTCTTGTGGCTGGCTCAGATTATGAGTCCAAGTTCTGATTCGTCCAAGGCACCATTTTAGAGCTAGCTTACCCACACTGATTGGTCCAGTTCAGCAGTTCAAAACCAGAATGGGAACTAGGCAGACACAGTTCTGACTGCAAAGAAAGCAGGTTAGACAAACTGTAATTTCATTATTACTCTAAATGGTTTCTGGCAAACAGCTACATCTTTCAGATAGGTTCCCTTGCACTCCTAGTGACTGCAAAAATGGAGTGAATTGGCAGCAGCTCGAGTGGTACTCAATCAAAGAAACACACAGTCCCCCATACAAACTAATTATGTCTGCAAGCAGACAGCTCTTAAAGAGACAGTACCAGAGGTTCTAAAAACACTCACTGATAAATGGCTTAAACGCCAAACACCATTCAGGCTTGGAGCATTCAAGCAAGCTCCTGAAGTCTTTTGGGAACCCCCATTTGCAGGGGGGTTACATGCAGTGTATAGTTTCATGCGTGAAGCGCGTGTGAGGCCCTGAGTTTTGGTCTGCAGCCTTTGTGGGTGCCAGTTTGGACTGAATCCGAGTTGTGAGGAGAAAGAAGCACTAGAAGTATGGAAACCAAGCTCACCCTGTAGAAGACTGGAGAAATTGCTGAATCACGCTCGGTCTGTCAGGAACTGAAGCTGCTGTGTGTGTTCCTGGGTATTTAGCAGTAATTGCGATCGGGATCGAGGAGCAGCCTGCCTGGTACAGTACTTTCCTTTTACATATAAATGTGCGTAGTGCTTGTGGGGAAGTAAACCCCAGCTTAATTCGGACTACATCCGTTTGCTATCAATTGTAGTGGGGTCCAGTCACAAGGACCTTGTCCCAATGCCCTGCTCTTCTGACAATCCAGAAGGACATTCTCCATCCAATCCTCAGCTTGGGTATTGTGAGTACAAGTCAGGGCATTTCCCTGCAGCCTATTTTCAATCACAAGTGTGTAATCTAATTCTTGTTGTTTCACTGCTTCATGGACTGAGCCCTCCAGCTCCGGATTACAATTAGGTGTTGTGCATATATTTTCCTCTACAGGGCCCTATCCATCTGCACCTGCCGGCCAACCCCAGGCAACAGACCTGGCTAGCCCCCCCCCCAACCTGGGTACCCAGAGTGTGACTTTTCAGACCCTGTAAGTGTGCACAGTACTGTGATTTAATGCCACTAATTAACCTGATTTCCCCCTCCTGTGTTACTGTCCCCTAAATAAATCAGATTTGTTGTTGTTATACTATATACTGTCTGTGGAGTTGGTACTTATGGAAACAGTATTGTGTTTTGCTGTGTATGTTGTTTAACCTTACTTTACAGGGTGTCCTCAGAGACATTCTGCAGAATCAGTCTCGAGGGTAAGTGGTATCTATATGAGTGAACAGTGTGTATACGTGGGGTATTGGGGCTATAACTCTGGGGTACTGTGTGAGCTACTAGAGGGAATAAAAGGGGGTCTCAGTGTCCCAGAAAGCTGTGACCAAGCTAGTCTAATCACTACAAACCCTGACCTCTGGGTAGAGGCACCCCCCATAGGACCTAGGCCCCTCAACCTGTCTGTAGTCAAACATAGATACATAGATACATAGACAGTGTCAGCAGATAAGGGCCTATGGCCCACCCAGTCTGCCCATTTGAGCTTGTAAGTTCAGTTTATGTTTTCCTAGAAGTCTGTTGCCCCTTACCCCGACCTCCAGAATTCCTTTATGTCTATCCCATGCATTCTTAAATCCCGTGATTGTTTCAGCCCCCACCACTTCCTCTGGCAGGGTGTTCCACTTGTCCACCACCCGTTCTGTGAAGAAATTCCTCCTCATGTTTCCTTTGAATTGTCCTCCCTCCAACTTCATCCCATGCCCTCTAGTTCTAGAACATCTTTTTCACTTAAAAATAGTGTATTCCTGCACCCTGTTCCTCCCTGTAAGATACTTGTATGTCCCTATCATATCCCCTCTCTCCCCCCTCTCCTCCAGGGAGTACATGTTCAGTTCCTTCAACCTGTCTTCATAGGACTTGTGATGCAATCCATGCACCATCTTTGTTGCCCTCCTCTGAACCTTCTCTACACTGTCTATGTCCTTATGTAGGTATGGTCTCCAGAACTGTACACTGTACTCCAGGTGGGGCCTCACTAGCGTCTTGTATAATGGAATTATGACTTCCCTTTTCCTGCTGGTGATGCCCCTGCCTATACATCCCAGCATCCTATTTGCTTTACCTGCTGCCTTGTCACACTGTTTCCCTACCTTGAGGTCATCAGAGATGATAACCCCAAGATCCCTTTCCTGCTTGGTGCATACTATATCCTCACCCCCAACTGACATATTGTGCCAGGGTTTTGTGCCCCATATGCATTATCTTGCACCCTTTGCATTGAATTTCAACTGCCAAACCCCTGACCATTCTTCAAGTTTCTGCAGGTCCCTTCTCATTCTGTCTACACCCTCTGGTGTGTCTACTCTGTTACAGAGCTTTGTGTCATCAGCGAACAGTGAAATTCTGCCTTCTAGGTCCTGCACAATGTCACTGATGAAGACGTTGAATAATACCGGTCCCAGCACTGATCCCTGTGGTACCCCACTGGTCACTCTTCCCTCTGTGGAGTGACAGCCATTTACCACCACCCTCTGTGTCCTGCCACCCAGCCAGTTACCTACCCACCACACTACTGTCCTGCCCACACCCATATTCCCCAGTTTGTGTAATAGTCTTCTATGTGGCACAGTGTCAAAGGCCTTGCTGAAGTCCAGATAGGCCATGTCCACTGCCTCCCTGATCCACCTCCCTAGTAACCCAGTCAAAAATTCAACGAGGTTGGTCTGACATGACCTCCCCTGGTGAAACCATGCTGCCTTGGGTCCTGTAGTCCACTGACAACCAGATGTTCCACCAATCTCTCCTTCAGTAGTGCTTCCATGATCTTCCCCACTACTGAGGTGAGGCTGACTGGTCTGTAGTTCCCTGCTTCCTCTTTGTTCCCACTTTTGTATAAGGGGACTACATCTGCTGTCCTCCAGTCTTTGGGTACCTCCCCTGTTTCCAGTGATCGGCTAAACAGGATAGCCAGAGGTTCAGCCACCACCTCTCTTAGTTCTTTAAGGACCCTGGGGTGCACCCCATCTGGCCTCATTGCTTTATCAACTCATTACATCCAGTTCCTTCGGGACCCTTTCTCATGTGAAGGGACTTGTGTCCATTTCTGCACCATTCTTGCCCCTTGTACTCCCTTCAGACCCATTACCCTCCTCTTCCTCAGTAAAGACTGGGCAGAAATAGCTGTTCAATATGTCAGCTTTACTGTTGTCATCCTCCACGCAGCCCCCATCCTCCCCCTTCAGCCTCACTATCTCTCCCTTTGTCTTTCTTTTTTCACTTATGTACCTGTAAAAGATTTTGTCCCCTCTACCCACTGATTTTGTAATGTGTTCTTCTGTCTGAGCTTTGGCTTCCCTTACTGACCTCCCTGCCTCCCTTTGCTTCTCCTGGTACTTCTCCCTATCCCCTTCTGCCTGTGTCTTTTTGTATTGCCTGAATGCAATCTTTCTGGCTTTCACTTTCTTTGCTACCTCTTTGGAAAACCATAATGGTCTCCTCTTCCTTTTCCTCTTGCTAACCTGCTTAATGCATAATTCTGTTGTTCTTGTAATCCCCATTTTAAATACTGCCCACTGTTCCTCAACCCCTGATTCCTGTCCCATTCCCCTTAATGCCTCTTTCAAGTATCTCCCCATTTTCCCAAAGTCTGCCCCCCTAAAATCCAGGATACGTGTTTTTGTGTGGTTTGGTTCTGCTCTTGCTGTGATTTCAAACCACAATGACTGTGGTCACTGTTCCCAGGTGCTCCCCACTGTTACCCCCATCACACTGTCCCTGTTTGTGAGCACAAGATCCAGTATTACCTTCTGCCGAGTTGGTTCCATGACCAGTTGCTTGAGGAAGGCACCTGAAGGAGTCCAGGATAAATCTGCTCCTAGTTGATGCTGCTGCTGGGATGCTCCAGTCCACGCCTGGAATATTGAAGTCTCCAACCAGTACTACCTCACCCTTGTCTGCCATCCCTTGGATGGCTAGTATCAGCTCCCTATCTGTTTCTTCCTCCTGGGCTGGTGGTCTATAAACCACACCTGTGCAGATGGCTGTCCCCATTTTCCTTTCCAGCTTAACCCACAGTATCTCTCCCCCATTTTGTTCCTCCTGGATCTCTGTGGCCCTTATGTCATTTTTCACATACAGTGCCATTCCTCCTCCCTTCCTGCCTGCTCTGTCTCTTCTGAATATGTTGTAGCCAGGTATGGCCATCTCCCAGTCGTGGTTATCATTACACCAGGTTTCAGTGATGGCCACAATGTCCAGGTCTGACTACACCATGACAGCCTCCAGATCTTCCATCTTGTTGCTAAGGCTCCTGGCATTTGCACACATGGCTTTCGATGATTTGACCTCCCTAGACTGTTTCACTTTTCTACTCCAGCCTCTTCCTTGGTTGTCCTTTATCCCTGGTTCTCCTTGCTGTCTTCCCTTCTGCTGAATTTTGCCCCTTTTCTGCCTATCCACCTCTTGGGCACTAATCTCCATCTTTTGCACACTGCTTTGCAGAGATAACCACTCCTCTGGTTTGCTGGTTCCACTGCTAGCTGTGGGGGGTGAGCAAGTAGGTACCCTCCTTGCTGGCTGCCACCCCTTTGCTAGTTTAAATGCTTGTCAATGTAGCATTTAAACTTATCGTTGAGTGCTTGATTCCCTCCAGGATGGATGCAGGCCGTCAGGCTTGAACAAACCTCCATCCCTCCAGGTGGGTCCCCAGTCACCAATGAATCAAACCCTTCCTCACAGCACCAGTTCTTCAACCATGAGTTAAAGTTCCTGGTGCATGCACTCCTGTGCTCTCCCTTGCCTCTCACAGGTAGTACTTCTGAGAAAGTGACAGATAGCTACTTGCTTGACCCCTCCCAATTTCCTAAACTCTTCCTGAACTTCCTTTGGCTCCCATTTGCCAGGTCATTAGTACATAGGTGGATATGACATCCAGCTCACCCTCCTGTCTTGTCTTCCCAGTGATCCCCAGGATCTTCCTTCCATCCTCCATGCCGTGGCACCTGGTAGGCACCTCACCTCCTGTCCTCCCCTCCTGTGTTCCTAGCTGGATCCCTCTTATGATGGAGTCCCCCACCAGGATTTGCTTCCTCCTCCTCTGGGGTCCACTGCTTTCCCCGCTGAGGTCACCTCCTTGGCTAACCTCCACATCCTTTCCTTCTACTTCTCTGGGTACCTCTATTTGGTTGTCCCTGTTTGTCAGTGTGGCATATGAGTTCTTGAGTGGAATAGGATCTGAAATGTGCCTCTGCCTGACCGCTCTAACCCTCCCTGAGCCCACTGTCATCCAAGTGCTCCTCGTTCTTGGCATCCTTTGAGGCAGTTGCATTGGACTGGGTGGTCTCTGGATAGGGGTGATGGTACTCCTGACCCAGTTTACTTCTGCTCTGAGTCTGGCTACCTCATCCCACAGTCCAGAGAGATGCATGCAGATAGGGCAGCATCTCAGTGTCCAGAAGGTCTGCCTGAATATGGCTGCCCCACAGCCACTACATTGCACCACTCCCCACATTATACTGCAATTATACTGCTGTTCCACTACTTGTCTGCTACTGAAGCTCTCCTAGTTCCCTTTTTATTAATTTACTGTCCTAAAAATCCTGCCACTGATCCTCAGATAATTTTCTTTAAAAAAAAAAGAAAAGAAACCAATAAATAAATAAATGAGTCAAAACACTTGTCGTGCTGAGGGTGGGCTTCTTCTCCCTTATGCCCCTCCTACTTCACACCCCTTACTATACCCTGTGTTTAGCTCCTGTCAATCAGATTTAACAGGGCATATAATTAAGCAATTAAAGACAGCACAGAAATACACCACCACTATGTTTGAAATTTTCAGTAGCCCAAAAACAATTCTAAGTAAAGACAACAAAGAAAGTACAGTGTCACTAAAAGCCTACAATCTAAGGTTAAAAGAAAAATAGCAATTACCAGTTACTCTAAAGCACTGAATTGAATATGTTTCCTTCCTTCCCCTTCTGGCTTCTTCTGAGAAATAAAACTCACTGCAACCTCAACTCTGACTAAGCCCCACCTCCAGTTATCACGCACAGTAGCTGAGGTCAGAGGCCAGACAATTAACACCTCACCCAACTACAGGGCAGTCAGACAAGCCAAGATAAAATATGCAGCAATTAAAGACAGCACAGAAATACACCACCACTATGTTTTAAATTTTCAACAGCCCAAAACAATTCTAAGTAAGACAACAAAGTACAGTGTCACTAAAAGCCCACAATCTAAGTTTAAAGAAAATAGCAATTACCAGTTACTCTAAAGCACTGAATTGAATATGTTTCTTCCTTCCCTTCTGGGAAGGCAGGAAGGCAGGGTAGTAGCCCTTGGGATAGCACCACCTAGCAGTTACACACAGGTATGTCTGCATCACTGTCTTCAAGTTCTGATGTGGGCTCTGGTGGTGCTGCAGGAACCAGCAAAGGAGTTGGTGGCCAAACTAGGACAGGCATACCTGTGTCTTACTTTTTTAAAGCTCAGACTGTTGCAGCCATGTTAGTGGGGGATGCTGACAGTGAGAAGAAGGGAGGCACCGACACCAGCACAGGAACAGTGGTCCAAGACTCGGAGGAAGGTGATAATAAGTCTGTCAGTGTGACTGTCCATGTTCCTGCAGGAGTGGTTGATGATAGTGTTCAACAAGAGTCTGATAGTCCTGGAGATAAGAATAGTCAGCCCCCTGAGATAGTTGTAGAGAGAGAAAAAAGTGCCATCCTCCAAGAAGACAGTGATGGGGAGGAGGAGGAAGAAGAAGACAAGGACATCATCGCTATTGGTGGTGATGATGATGATGACTGGATGATCCCATGGGAGCCTGGTTAAAAAGGTCAAGGGTGATGTAGGTCATTTACATGTACAGCCCGTGGTGGGTCAGTCTGTCACCAAGCCTGTAAACACACCTCCAAGCAGTCAAGTAACCACCCTCCCAAAAGTAGTGTTATGGAAGTCATGTTAGCAGCTGAAAAATACACACTTCCACACCTGTTTCTGAATTATCCCAGTCCCAGAAGCATCTGAAGTCCAGAGGCCAAAGTCCCTAGTTTAAGATTTTTATGTGCTAGACCTGCTGATGAGACCACAGCAATATGCCAACTTTGTCAAGCCCATGTTAGTCAGGGGAAAAGGGAAGCCACATGGGCACTGGTGGTCAACACACCCACCTGAAAAACAAGCAGCCTCTGAGATGGCATCAACGCCAGAAGGATGCCAGAGCTGTTGGTAGCAAGGTGCCTGTAGTACAGCAAGAACTTGAGGGAGGGCAGAGTGGGTCAGTGGTGGAGGAGGAGAGTGAGCAATCCTTTGCTCTCTCTAATAGTGGGCATAGCAGTGGCAGTGCAAGTCCCAGTCCCATGAGTCTTAAAAGTACACCACCCCCATACCCACAAGCAACCAAAATAACTGGTTTCATGCAGTCTCCACCGTCCAGCCAAGAGTCAATTGTTACTCCTAAAAGAAAATCATTGCTGACACAAGTACAGCATTCTGGTCGGACAGCCCCAAAGATGCAGCCACTCTGAAGACCATCCTTTAGCAGCAGACAAAGTATCCACCCAATCATGCTGCTGCATGAGTTAAATGCTGTCACTGCTGAAATGCTGGCCATCGATTTGTTGCCATTCTCATTCATAGAGAATGCTAGTTTCTGCAGGTTGATGGCCCGTGCCTGTCCCAAATGGTAAGTTCCATCATGAACCTATTTTAGTAAGCGTGCCGTGCTGGAGCTGAACAGTAGAGTTGCTGATTACATTAGACATGCATTGAAGCATAGTGCATCACACTATATCCATCTTAGCATGGATATGTGGACCAGTGAACAAACAGCAGCAAGCTTGTTATCTGTGCATAACAGCACACCGTGCACAGTTGCCTGGTGTGGTACTCGATTTTGGGCCTGACAAAACATGCGTGAAGCAAAATTGTGGTGGTAGCAACACCTGGTATTCAGCAGCATGCAACCCTGACTATGACAAGTGTCACAGGTTCACATGGCTGCGAAAATGCTTAATGTTCTGCTAGACAAGATTGATGGGTGGCTACACACACAGTCACTATAGCAGAATTCATCGCAAGTAATAATGGCTCCAGTGTAGTGAAGTGCATTTGCGATGGTGTTTTTTTCAGAGTGCTCTGCCTGGCACATTGCCTTAATCTTGTTGTTCAGCAGTTTCTCAGCCATGCAGACATTAAGGAAACGGTTACTGTTGCCCGTCGCATCTGTGTCCACTTTGCCCATTCTGCAAAGGCCCGTGACCATCTATATGAGCTACAGCGCAATAACAATCTGCCTCAATACCGGATGAAGCTTGATGTTGTCACCAGGTGGTACTCCACACTGTACATGCTTGACCAGCTGTATGAATAGTATAAGGCTGTGTCAGAATACCTGCTGCTGCACACCACCCATGACAGTGCTGGAGTGTCCATCGCTCTAACAACAGAGCAGTGGCACCAAATTGATGGGCTAATACACATTCTCTGTCAATTTAACCATGCTACACAGGCTGTGAGTGGGGACACTGAATGTATAAGTCAGTCCATACCTCTCATACATCTGCTGAGGCAGATACTAGTGAATGTAACACCAGACAGAGACAATTGGGGATCATGGCACTTGAGATCTAATGTAGCATATGCTCCATGTGCTGGACACAAATACCCATGTATCTGGTATTTTTCAGTCAGCTGAGTTTGCAATCGCCACCTTGCTGGATCCACAGTACAAACGTGGCCTGACCTCTGTAATTGAAGGAGGTCGTCAGTGAGTACAGCAGTTGACAGAGAACCTCATTAGATTGGTACATGCTGCACAAATGAAAAATGCACACACTGCATCAATAATGGGTGTTGCTACCACCACCAGTGGCTCACAGGGAACACAATCAGAGAAAATGGGCAAGACAGAGCAGAAAACAGCAAGCAATCCCATTTGGGATCTTCTCTTTTAGGAGGAGTGGAAGATATGGAGGAAAAGGAGGAGGAGACAGAAGAGGCAGCTGGGCTCTGGGTAGCAGAACAAATGGTGGAGGCCTACATGGGGACCCAAAGCACCTTGCCATTAATGATGAGCCACTGCTGTACTGGAGCAGTAACATGACTGAATGGCCAGCACTAACATCAGTTGCTGTGAAATACCTGAGCTGCCCACCATCCAGTGTCACTGTGGAATGAGTGTTTAGTGCGGCTGGGGCAATTGTGAGTGGCCACAGGACTAATCTGTCACCCAAGAATGTGCCCATGCTAACATTCATCAAAATGAATGAAAGGCACGTTCCACATAACATAGTGATGTCATTGGTGTTGCCACAGGAACTGCGTCTCGGTGATGAGGATGATGACAATCCCTTGAGTAAGGCATCCACCAGCAGCGAGGTGGATGAGGCAGCAATGTTGAGAGAATTCCCACCTGATGAGAACCCCAGTCTTGATGACTGTGAGGGGTGCTTCTTGGATGAAGTGGAATTGGAAGTTGAAAAAGGCTAAGTTTACTCCAAGGTCCCCCAAACAACAATTTTCAACTCAGTATGGTTTCTAGCTATGTACCGCTGGACTGGTTTTGGAAATATGTTGTTATATTCTGCAGCCTGCAGTGTGTATAAGTCTCATGCCATCACCTTTGCCATAACCAGTTGCTTGGTCTCTCATCACCTCCACTGGTCCCCCAAGGCCACAAGCCTATATAAAGCAGCAGCAATGTAATTACCATAACCATAAATATTTTGCAATTGCATGATTAATGTTTTGCTTCAAAAATATATTACTTTTCATGTTGACTATATTAACATCATCATCTCAAAGCAAGATGTGTTGTCTTGATGTCCTTAAAAGTGCCAGGATTTCATAAGTTTCATAAGTTGGATCAAGCTTCAACACTTTCATCCATAATGCTCGCCATTTATTGTTTTAATACATAGTTGTCTTATCATATGGATGTTTATCCAGTCTAGACTTGAATGTGTCCATGGTAGTACTCCCCACCACATTAGTTGGCAGCTATTCCATGCAGCTACCACCCTAATAGTGAACCAGTGTTTCCTTAGATTGGTATTCCATTTAGGCAATTATAATTGCATACTGTGTTTTTGAGTACTGGACCAACCAATTCTATATGACATTTTTAGATCTCTCTTAATGCAGCATCTTGAGATAGCCTAAACATCATACATAAGTCTCCTCTTAGCCTTCTGTAACATAGGGAATATAGATTAAGTTTAGTCAGTCTCTCACTATAAGACAGTTTTTTAAAGGCGAACACTGATCTAGTCACTCTACACTAAACACCCTCCACTCTCGTAATATCCTCTCTGTACTGTGGTGACCACAATTGCACACAATACTCCAAATGTGGCCTCACCAACGATCCATACAATGGAATGATCACCTTTTGATGTCTGCTAGAAATGTGTCTCAAAATACAGTTCAAACTCTGGTTAGCCCTTTTAACTTGTTGTTTACAATGTGGTCTAAAGTTTAAGTCTGATGTAATATTGATACCCAGGTCTCTCTCCTCAGTTGTTTTTTCAAGGATATTATTCCCAATATGATATATATGCTTGTTGTTATTGCGACCCAAATGCATGATCTTGCATTTGGAAATATTGAGTTCTAATTTGCTAGTTCCAGTCCACTCATATATTTCATTTATGGCCTGTTGTAAGGAAAAGAGCCTCTGTTATTGAAGTCACAGTTGTTCCCGATCTGCAATCATCAGCAAACTTAGAAATCCATATATGAGGATTACTGAGCTGTAGCGATGAAATATAGATATTAAAGAGACAAGGTCCCAACACGAACCCTGAGGCACCCCACTAGTAACCTCAGACCAATCCGATTTTACCCCCCCAACCACGACTCTTTGTTTTCTGCCCATCAACCATTTAGCTATCCACTTTATAATATTATTGTTAATTCCAACTTTTATCAAAGTTTGTAATAATTCCCCATGAGGTAGTTTGTCGAACGCCTTCGCGAAATCCATGAAAACCACATCCACCGGTATACCATTATCTAATTCTGCATTAACCTTTCCATAAAAGGATAATAAGTTGGTTTGACAAGATCTAGACTTAACAAAACCATGTTGTACAGGGTCAGATAGTTTGTTTGTTGTTAAGAACTCAATTATACTATCCTTTAAAATACCCTCCATAAGTTTACCCAATAAAGATGTCAAGCTTATAGGTCTAAAGTTGGCCAGGTCAGATCTTGATCCTTTTTTATGGAGAGGAACAACCAAGGCATTTTGCCAGGCTTGAGGGACCTGTAAAATTCTAGGGTGGATGTTATCAGGGCCTGGAGACTTATTAATTTCTAGTTTGCTTAATCTATTCTTTACCTCTACCAGTGTTATTTTAATATTGCCAACTAAAGGAGTTAAATTGTCAAAAGTAAGTGATGTACTGCCAGAATTAAAAACTGAGCAAAAATATTTATTTTGTATATTAACTGTTTCTGGATCGTTGAGCATACCACCGTTATTGTCTTTAAATGGTCCCAGTAGTGAATGATAAGTCTTTTTACTATTAATATATGAAAAAAAGGATTTTTTTTTATCTTTAATTTTGTTTGCCAAAGTAAATTCTTGCTGAGCTTTTGCTTTTTTTATAGTTGATTTAGGTAATTTAGCATGCTTAATGTATGCCAAATAATTTATCTAGGTTTTGTCTTTCATGTATCTCTTAAACAATCTATCTTTAATATTAATTAAACGTTTGATTTGTTTATTTAACCATCTAGGATTAGGCTTTTTACCATTCATTTGTTTAGGTTTAATAGTTGGAATATACTTGGTGATTAACGATTAAGCTGATTAAGGATCACAGTCCACATATCATCAGTGTTTTACCATTCAAAATCCACAAACCAGTCCCACATAGCCAGATTGTATCTAATACTGGTGAAATTTGCTTTGCTAAATTTAATTTAATTGCTCCTTCAAACTTGGTAAATGAATTATGAGACTGCTCCACTGCTCCTATTATACACTGGACTTTAAGATGGTCACTGTTTCCCAGTGGAGGTAAAACATGTATCTTGTTGATCAGATCTCACATTAGTCAATATGAGGTTGAGAACATTATTTCCCTGGTATTTTCATGTACTAATTGTTCTAACAAACTGTTCAAATGTCCAAATATAATTGTTCCATTTTGTTGCCCATCTTTAATAACTTCCAGTCAATACCAGGGAGATTGAAGTCTCCTAATACTATTATATTATCCTCTGGATTCAAATTAGCAAGTAGATCTAAAAAATAGCATCTTTACCATGTGTGTTAGATGGTGGTCTGTAATAAAGGCCAATTATGACTTTGGGGCCACTAAGCGGTATTAGCTTAAGTCAGATAGTTTCAGCTTCAAGTTATCATAAGGCAATTGTATGCATTTGATGGATTGATGTATATAGATTGCAGCCCCACCTTTTCTATAAGATCTAGACTTATGGAAAAGGTTGTAACTCAAATATTGATTTCTCCCAAGAGTCGTTATTATCCCACCATGTTTCTGTAATACACGCTATATGTATATCATGTGATGACAAAAAAATTTTAAGTTCCTCATATTTGTTCACAAGACTTCTAGAATTTATAAGTACAGTATTCCATCCCATAATCTTGGCATAATCCATTGGAGTGTTCTTAATTGGGTGCTTTACTGATGTGGACTGCCCCCCTTGCGCCAGTTTAAATGAAAATCAATTACCTTGTTTAGCTTCCTGCCTAAAATCCTAGAACCTGCTAAAGTAAGATGCATACCATCAGGTTTAAATAGAGATTTATTACAAAAAGTAATGGAGTTATCCATAAAACCCAAGTTGTTTTTATGCAAAAGGACCTTAACCAGCCATTTGTTAACTTAATTGCTTTATTTTTATAACTAGAGTACCCGTACGTTGGTAAAATACCAGAAAAAATTAAATCTCCTCCTTTTTGTTTAATCCTAGTTGCTATATCAGTTATTTTATTTTGGAATGTGTTCTGACTGGTTTTATAAACATCATTAATACCAATGTGTACCAAAACTAGAGGATTCTTTGTGTTTTCCATCAACCCATCTAATAAAGTTGACACATCACTTGCTTTAGCACCAGGTAAGGTGCTAACAGTTGTGCTGGTTTTCCTACCTTCACAGACCACAGTGTCTACCCCTCTGATAACTGAATCTCCTATGACTAGTATATCTTTATTTAGGACTTTATCAGATATCAGTGTGTTTTGATTATTAGTCATGCTCCTGTTGAGAACACTGGGGATTGTGTTTGAATTCATCACCAGAGTTTTTATTGTCTTGTAAGCAGTCAAACATGTTGTGAACCGGTGTAATATTTTCATTACAAGTGGTGCAACCCTTTTTTATTGTTTTTTTAGGTTTTAACCATGGAGTGCTAACTACGGGTAAAATAAGCTCATCACCTCCCCTCGCTTGACTTAGGTTATCCTCCTCCAACACACTCCTAGCTTTAATGTCAGAATTTTGAATTTCAGGCACTGTGATGTCTTGTATAGCTTGATCTATAAATCTCTCAAGACAGGTGATCTCTTTTTGAGTCGCTAATCTTTATGACAGGTTTTCAATCTCCATTCTTAAATTAGCTATTAGTACACAATTTTCACACACATACTCCTTACATGCTGGCACCTCGGTAAACATCTAGCAACTAATACAGATTCTTTTAGGTTTGGTGCCTCTCTTACCCATAGTTTGTGACATCTTTCTGTCTTTCAATCTGTAACTTCCTTACAAATAATAACCTATACCGAGCACTTTGTGTCCCTGTACTCCGTGGACTCAGCGGACACAGCAGACCTTATGTCTCTGGCGTCTCCGCATGTGGCACTGCGGCAGCCACCACTAACGCCTGCTCGCTGCAGGGGCTGATTTTAAAGTGAGCGTTTCACGGGGGTGTAGACCAAATTAGCCACTCAGCTCCTCGTACCAACTAGCTCAGCTGTTACAAATAACACTGTGCGTTAAACACTCATTCATGAATGAGACACAATGAAGCAATATTTTGGTTTAAAAACCCATAAAATAGCACATTACAGCAGTGCTTTCTGCCTGCAATTATTACAGAGCTCCTTGTATGCACAAGCACTCAATAAAGATTTTATGTAGGCAAAAATCCCACAGACATTTTGCCCCAGAGTAAATAATGTATTAGCACAGTAAAGTTTGCCCGCTCACTGTAGGGTTGATTTTAAACTGAGCGTTTCATGGCAGGATGGCAAATTTCACACTGCCCCACCGCCCCCTCTCATCACCTGATCTGACCTGACACACCTATACACGCCATGTGACTGAAAAAAATGTTTCTGCCAATTAGTATTGGTGACATGTATAAGAACCATGGCTTCTGGACAAGTGTACTAGTAGCATATGAATGTAACATGCTAATTCAACAGTTAACACCAAGTTGAGCACATTTTGAAAAATGGTGAATGGTGACCATCTTTAATATGCGAGTCATTAATTACAAAAGTAATCATGAAGGTTAATAACTTACAACATCACCCTCCCCAAAAAGGTTACTTCTACGTACCAGGTTAAGGTACACCAAAATCACAATGGTTCCAGGGGAGGAGGGTCAACTCACGACAGAGTGAGTGTCCTGCTGTCCTCAATTTTGAATGGATTCAAAATGTTCATGATTACTGCAGCTAGGCAATCCCCACTGAGTGGACAAAACATTAACCCCCTTCCCACTTAATTATTTACTAAACACCATATCAACCATCTCTTTTTGCATATAGTTAGTCCCCGTATGTGGGTGGCAGTGGTGATTACTCATTAATGGTAATGGTATGGACACCAGTCCAGTGGCCAACATCACAGTTCAAGCAACACCCCTGTCTTCCAATGACACAACACAGCTCCTGCTCCTTTATGGCCTGGATTGATTATGTGTCATCAAGACATGACATACTAAAACCTCAACAGAGGAAAATGACCTAAGCAAGAGTAAAGATAAGAAAAAATGTTAGATACTGATCAATCTGCATACCTGCTTTTACCTAACAAGTTAGAACAAGAAGCAGAGAAAACAAGCATTTGTCAATGCTGAATGTTGTCTCGCTGGCATTGGCATTTGTAGTGCAGGAGTTAGAGATGCATGATAGGAATGGCAGTGAACTACTGAACTGACACCAACCTCACCCCTACCCTGCAGAGACTGAAAGGAGCTGGGGTGTGCCTTTGGGTCATCAGCTATAACACTCATGCCATTTCACCTCACCCTGCATTGTAGACACTGACAAGTGTCATGGTGTACTTTGGGGTTTTTGGGCCGAAAATTTACCCCATTCCATAAGGGAATACGCTGAGATGGGTGCAGTATAGGAGAATGGGGTGAACTTTGGGCCGAGCACTCCAAGGCACACCTTGATGCCTGTGACTGGCTGCAGGATGGGGGTGGGCAGTGGAATGGCATAAGCATTACAGCTGATAATCCCAAGTCACACCCCTGATGCCTGTCAGTCTCTTCAGGGTGGGGTGTTACAGTTGGAAATCCTAATGCCATAGGTGTTTGTTGGTATTTTCCCTCCAAATTTTCAACATGGGCTTTTTGTGATCCCACCTCATGAAGAGTGGCACTATCAGTTTGTTAGCCGAGAGGTGATTTTGCACAGCCACTGCGCCATTTGGCGCCACAAGTAAGAAAACACATTTTGAGCAGGATGTGAAAAACGACAACTGTATTGTTCATGAGGAGGTGAAAAAATGGCAACTTTGTAAATCTGGAGTGAAAATGCAAAAAATTGAAGTCATGAGCATGCATAGAAACTGCACAATGCACGTCCGTAACCCAATTATTTTTGAGGTTTTTAAACCACATTTTCAACATAGGCATTTTGGGACCTCCACTCATGAACAGTGGCACTGTGATTTTGTTAATCTGTCCCAAAAGTTGATTTCCCACAGCGACCACATCATTGTGTGCCACAGGTGTGAAAACACATTTTGGGCAGGATGTGAAAAATGACAGCTGTACTATTCATAAGGAGGTGTGGAAAAATGCCAGTGTTAAAATCTGGCATGAAAATATTGCAAATTTGCAAAGTTACAAGGGTGCGTGGAAACTGCACAATGCACACTTGTAACACAGTCATTTTATGGACTTTCATAAACAAATTTTCAACATAGGCATTTTAGGACCTCTGCTCATGAACAGTGTCACCATCATGTTCTCAAACTGTCCCGAAAACTGATTTCGCACAGCGACCATGCTATTCTGGCTTAAACCCTCTACTCCAAATTCTGTGTGTGCCTTCCTGGCTATGACCTTGTCAGGCTTGATCATCCAGGAAAAAAGAGGGGGGGTGGCATCTTGGTCAATTACAGGAGCCACCTCAGCCTGTCGGTCTTACTCTGTCAACAGCCATTGCAGTCCTCCTGTGAGTTACTGCACACGGTACTGTTGCTTGGGATGACCAAAAAGATACAAATTATATTTACCTCCAATTCTCCCGTGGGGGGCCTAGAGGAGCTGTCCATCCTCCTTGACACAGTTGGTGTCGTGACCCGGCATAATGAGCTAATTATCCTAGGTGATCTCAACCTTAACTGGCTTGGTAGTGACACCAAAGCATTTGAGCAGCTGCTTGCTGATCTCTCCTTGTCACAGCTCATCAAGGATCCTACCAAGTGCTCACCCAGTGGTGGAGTGAGTTATCTTCTGGACTGGGTCCTGACAAACAGACTGGAGAGGATCAGCTCATCGGGTATCCTTCCCGACTCCATCTCTGACCACTCCCCCATGTACTCCCACAAAGCACATTTTCTTGACCCGGAAGAATACTACTTCTTTATTCAGCTGTGAGCTGTGTGAGAAATTCTATATTGCACTTGATATCTGCAACAAACATGCACTTTTGCTTAATTCTGTGGGAGGTGAAACTAACTACCCTTTGTAATTGCTTTTTATTCACATATTTATTTAGTGTTTAACCAAGAAGGGGCTTGCAAACTCTGTTTATCTTGTTAGTAACTTCAGAAGGATTTAAATACTGCATTTGGGTAGATCCTTGGAGGTAGCTAGATTGTCTAGTAGTATTTTCTGACAGTTAAACTATTTTTAAATAAATTACAGGTGGCTGAGGAGTTGAAAAAGAAGCTTGCAAACTCTGCTTATCTTGGAAGTAACTTCATAAGTGTTTGAATACTGCATTTTGGTTGTCCCTGGGAGGTAGCTGGATTGACTACTAGGATTTTGGGACAGAAACTATTTTTAAATAATTTACTGGTGCGTAGGAGTTTGTGATAGTTAAACTATTTTTAAATAAGTTACTGTGGTTAAGGAGTTGTCATAGAAAAACCTGTAGTGTGAAACAGGAAAAGACAGTCTTTCAAGCAACAGAGGGAGGTGGATCTAGGTTTCGTTTGTTTGTTACAGTTCTTAACATTTTCAGTGCAGGAAGAGTTTAAAGCACAGCTGACTTATTTTGGGGCTGACAGCTTCAGAGCACAAACCACCAGGCCTGTTTTGGGGCTGGGGAGGTTTACCTGTGTCTGACTTGGATGTGTGATTTTCTCTGTTTGATTAGCAGGGTATTTTCTCTGTCAAATTGTTGTGTAGGGCATCTTGCTGACAGGAAGGTACTCATTGCAGTGGTGGGTCAGAGCTTTTAGCTGATTGTTTTGTGAGGGCACAGTTTAGGCCCAACCCTTCCCACCCCTCACCCCACCCACCCTGGAAATAGTTCATTTATACCTGATGTTCTGACATCATTTCCTCAAGAGTGCAAGGTGCATATCACTCTCATATCCTCTCTAGCACACTGCACTGACAATATAAGCATACACATTGTATAATATATACTGTATATATATATATATATATATATATATTTCTATATTACAAACCAATCACACACACACACACACACACACAAAAAAAAAAAAATGTGGGGAGTAGTGCAATGTAATGGCTGTGGGGCAGCAGTCTTCCAGGAGTCTTTCTGGAGGCTGAGATGTTGCCCTATTTGCAGACAACTCTCTGCCCTGAGGGAGGAAGTTGCCCATCTTCAGGCCACACTGGACAGTAGTAAGGGACCTTCCCCAGGCCACACTGGACAGTAGGAAGGGAACCTCCCCATCCAGGAGCACCAGAACCACCACCACCACTACCTCAGAGGTTGCAGAAAGCACAGCAGTTGGACCACAGTGGGCTCAGGAGGGTGAGGATGGTGGAACAGAGGCACACCCAGTCAGTTGTTCCACACCACAATCCATACACCATTCTGGGGGCATAGCTCCCTATGGATACTCCGCAGAGGAGATTAAGGAGGCTGAGGACAACTGTCACAAGGGAGGCCCACAGGAAGGAGGAAGAGGACAGCACAAGGAAAGGAAGCAGCTCCTGGTGGGGACTCAATTATAGGGATAGAACAGGGGGAGCAGGAAAACTGAAGTAAGGTGCCTGCCTGGTGCCATGGCTTGGAGAGACAGGAAGCACATCCTCAGGATCACGAGAACAGCTGCCGAGAGTCTGAGCTGGACATCATTGTCCACCTAGGGACAAATGACTTGGCTAATCATGAGATTAGAGCAGTGCAGAAAGACTTTGTAGAATTAGGGAGGGCCAGACAAGTAGCACATACAATATCCTTCTCTGAGGTGCTGCCTGTCAATGGCATGAGTGAGGCAAGGTACTTTGCACCATGCAGTTTAATGAATGGTTGAAAAATGGTGTGGAGCACAGGGGTTTGGCTTCATTGGGGACTGGGGTTCCACCTGGAGGACACCAGCCTATACTGGCAGGATGGTCTGCATCTGTCCAGAAAGGAACAAGTCTTTTGAGCAATCGGTTTAAATGCTTCATTGGCAAGCTTTTAAACTAGTCAAGGGGGGAGGCACTGATAAGCAGCAGGAAAATCCCAGCCTCTCCCTACAAAACAGGGTACTAAATGAGAAAAAGACTGAGGTAGACAGGTCAGTGGGGGATGCTGCAAAAGAAGGTAAAGCCATCAAAAAATGGAGAGCAATGAGTACCAATGCCTGTAGTCTGAATAACAAGCTTCCTGAATTAGTGGCCTTGATGGAGGAGGAACATCTGGATATCGTGGCAGTCACAGAAACATGGTACACACAAAACCATGACTGGGACATAAACATACCAGGATACACTATCTACAGGAGGGACAGGGAGGGTAAAAGAGGAGGAGGAGTAGCTCTTTACATAAGGGAAGGAATCAAGCAACAGAACAAAAGGGAAAACAGGGAGGAGAAGAAGCACTGTGGGTAAATTTGAGACTGGCAATGGCACCAATGATCCGCATAGGGGTTAGATACAGACCTCTCTTCTCAGGGGAGGAAATGGACAAGGAAATGATAGAAAGAATACTTAGAATGGCAGAAAAGGGAGCTATTGCTGATGGGTGATCTGAATATGCCAGATGTTAACTGGAGTGCAGTTGCAGCAGCCACTTCAAAGAGTGGGATTATTCTAGATGCCCCACAGGGGCATGTCTTAGACAATTAGTATTGAGCCCACCTGAGAGGGAGCAATCTTAGACCTGGTTCTCTCAAATGGAGATGAAGAGGATCACAGATGTAGAAGTGGGTAGCCATCTGAGAACTAGCGACCATCGAACAGTATGGTTCTAATAAACTCAGCAATAGAGTCAAGCCATACAAAGGCAAAAGTACTGGACTTTAGGAGGGCTGACTTTGCCAAAATGGTGAGTGCCTAAGGAATGCACTAGCAAATGGGCAGGAAGGAGGGTGGAAGAACAATGGGGAATAATAAAAACTGCCATCACAGAGGTAACAAACCTTTGTGTGAAGCAAATTAACAAAACGAACGATGTAAGAAACCACTATGGTTCTCAAAGGAAGTGGCAGTGAAGGTTCAAGAGAAAAAGAAAGCATTCAGGAAGTACAAGGAATCACAGAAGGAGCAGGACAGAGAACTGTATCAGTTAAAGCAAAAGGAAGCTGGGAAGGCAGTCAGAACAGCAAAGGCCCAAACCGAGGAAAAGATAGCCAACTCAGTTAAGAAGGGATAAAACCCTTTATAGGCACATCAGGAGCGAAGGAAGACCAAGGAGGGCTAGTGAGGCTGAATAAAGAGGAGGGAGGGTGGCAGAGGGTGACTGTGAAAAGGCAGAGATACTAAACAAATATTTTGCTCAGTATTTACAAAGGAAGTGGGAGGTACCTAAAACAAACAGTAGAAACACTCTGGATACAGAAGTTGATACCAGCCCATTTACAGAAGAAATGGTTCTAAATAACTCTTAAAACTGAAGGTGGACAAAGCAATGGGGCCTGATGGGATTCATCCCAGAATTCTAAAAGAACTAAGGGTAGAACTAGTGACACCACTGACTACCCTGTTTAACAAATCATGGGAGGATGGGGTGGTACCCGAGGACTGGAGAAGGGCAGATGTGATTCCCCTTCACACAAGTGGGAGCAAGGCAGAAGCAGAAAACTACAGACCTGTTAGTTTAACCTCAGTGGTAGGGAAAATGATGGAATCACTTCTGAAGGAAAGAATTGTTGAGTATCTAGAGGCCAGAGGGGCTCAGGACCCAAGGCAGCATGGATTCACAGCGGGAAGGTCATACCAGACAAATCTGATAGATTTCTTTGACTGGGTGACCAAAGTAGTAGATCAGGGAGGGGCTGTGGACATGGCCTACCTAGACTTTATAAGGCATTTGACACAGTCCCACACAAAAGATTAATATGCAAGTTAGCCAGCCTGGGAGTGGGTCCCAAGATGACAGCCTGGGTAAAGAATTGGCTGGAGAATAGGACACAGAGAGTAATAGTAAATGGAGTCCACTCTGAAGAAAGGGGGTTACTAGTGGAGTTTACGAGGGTTCAGTATTAGGACGGTCCTCTTCAATGTCTTTATAAGCGACATTGCAGAGGGACTGGAAGAAAAAGTATGTCTCTTTGCAGATGACACAAAGATCTGCAACAGAGTTGATGCACAAGGTGGGGTGGAAAGGATGAGAAGGGACTTGACAAGGTTAGAGGAATGGTCAAATGTGTGGCAGCTTAGATTCAATGCTAAGAAGTGCAAGGCAATGCACCTGGAAACAAAAACCCTGGGAAGAGTACACAATGGGGGTGAGATACTAACAACAACAAAATGGAAAGGGACGGGGGTAGTCATATCAGATGACCTAAAGGTGGGCAAGCAATGTGAGAGGGCAGCAAGGAGGGCTGGGGATACTGGGATGCATAGGGAGAGGCATCACCAGTAGAAAACAGGAAGTTATTATCCCTTGTACAGACAGTTGGTGAGACCCCATCTGAGTACTGCATGCAGTTCTGGAGACCCAGTCTCCATAAGACATACACAGGATGGAGGCTGTTCAGAGGAGGGCAACTAAAATAGTGCAGGGTCTGCATCGGAAGACATATGAAGAGAGACTTAAGGAGCTTAATATGTATAGCCTCGAGGAAAGGAGGAGAGGGAGACATGATAGAAACTTTCAAGTACCTCAAGGGAATCAACAAAGTCCAAGAGGTAGCATCTTTCAAAAAGAGGTGTGCAAGAACAAGGGACAATTTGAAGATAGAAGGCGGCTCAGAGATAATTTAAGGAGTATTTTTCACAGAGAGGGTTGTGGATGCATGGAGCGGCCTTCAGGAGGAGGTTGTGGAGTCAAAAACAGTGGTGGAATTCAAGCATGCATGGGACAGTCATAAGGCAATTCTAGGGGTGGGGGTAAGAAGAAGTAGACTGCTGGTTAACTAGGATCTGCAGCTTATCCATTAGGTAGGGAAATGAGCAGACTGGGTGGGCCAAGCGGTCCTTATCTGCCGTCAAAATCTATGTTTCTATGTTTCTATGTTACTGTGTGTGGAAAATCCCCTTCCTGAAAATTCCGCATAAGATCATTCAGGTCAGAGACTACTCCGGGTTTGATCTTGGCTCCTTCCATGATGATCTCCAGCACACCGACTGGTCAGCAGTATGGAATGCCCAAGACTCCCCATCTGCTGTCAGTCACTTCCTCATCACTTTTAGGGCTCTGCAGGATAAGCATGCCCCCCTCATCAGACAGAGGGTCAGGGGATCGGTTACAAAGTGGTTACATGGTAGCCTTTTAGCCCTTATGAAGTATAGAGATAAGTGCTGGGCGAAATTCAAGGCCACGGCAGATCAGGCTGTATTTCAGCAGTACAGGAAAATCAGAAATGAGTGTAAGAAGGCTATAAGGGCTGCTAAAAGTGAGTTTTGCAAAACTGTACTGCTGAACTCAGCCAGGGACCCCAGGAGGTTCTGGAGGAACATTAAAACATTGTTAGTGGTTCCCCAAGAGGTGAGACCTCTGATATGATTATTGATGGTGCTAGCTGCAACAACTCACTAACCATGTAAATGCATTTAACATGTATTTTTCCTGACCTGTCTGCTTTCACCTCGTCATTCCCCTCTGGTGGAGGTGATAATGGTGAACAGGTCCCAGCCCTCCACCACCTCACCCGCCCTTTCATTTTAAGGCTGTGATGGTGCAAGAGGTGCAGAGATTGCTCTCGGCCTCTCCCCTTCTCAACTGCTGGCCATGATGGGTTGGGACGAGCTCCTCAGTCTTGGTGCTTATAGTATTGCCCACTGGTGGCCAATATTTTTAATCTGTCCCTGTCATCTGGTGTTATCCTGGAGCGTGCGGAAGGTGCCAGGGTGGTCCCTATCCTTAAACAGGGGAACCCCAACTGATTGAAAACTGCCATCCGATATCCATTTTGTCAGCTGTCAGCAAACTTCTTGAGAAAGTTGTGGCAGGGCAACTCTCAAACTACTTGCAGTTAATGACCTATTGTCAGCTATGCAGCATGGCTTTAGGAAAGGGCACAGCACATCCTCTGCCCTTGTCACTGTCTCATCCTGGATCAGGGCGGCTATGGACCAGGGCAAACTCTCTGAGGCTATCTTTATAGATCTCTCCAAGGCCTTTGATCTTGTTGATCATGCCATGCTCTACACTCAGCTTAGGTCCTATGGTCTATCACCTGGTGTGCTCTGTTGGTTCTCCAACTATCTACTCAGCAGAAAGCAGCTTGTCAAAATGGCAAGGAGCTCTCGGGCACTATTTCTGGAACCATGGGTGTCCCCCAAGGCTCTGTCCTGGGCCTCTGATCTTCTCCATTTTTGTAAACAATCTCCCTGCTGCATATGTTCACTGCAAGCCAATCCTCTAAGCGGATAACCTGGTCATCCTCACTCACTCCCCAGACAGAGGGGTCATTAATCGCCACCTGAGTGAGGACTTAGGGAACATTCAGTCCTGGATTTCATCCCACAAGTTGGTTCTTAATCTTAAAAAAAAACCCAGGCCATGCTGTTTGGGTCCCAGCCCAAGATTAAGGCCTCTCCTGCTCCATTATGCATTGCTGGTACTGACGGTGTTCCGATCCCTGTTACTGATAACTTTAAATACCTTGGGGTGACACTGGACCCGCAGCTTGACCTTGGCAGCCATATTCAGAATATATGTAAGAGTATCAACTGCAAACTGGGTCTGACCTACAGAGCTAGGAGCAACCTTACTCCTGCTGCCCATCTTGCTCTTGCCAGAGTGTGCTCCTCCATTTGCTCTGCTACAGGCTCCTTTTGTTTGCCCGCTCCTCCAAAGCTCACCTCTCTGGGTGGTCTACTGCCTACAACAATGTCTGCTGCTTTGCTCTGGCTGCCCTCGTCTCACCCATCACTGTGACCTTTATAGCAAGCTGAACTGGCTCTCCCCCTCAAATCACATAGACTTTGTCCTAGGGTGCTTCACGGGAAAGGTCCTTGGCACTGGCACCCCTCCGGGCCTGGCGAAATTCCTTGTCCCAGCTGCCTTCTCATCCTATTCCCTCAGGTCTCAGGGGCATGCCATCCTTAAGATACCTGCTACCCAGACTCTAATAGGGGGTAGAGATTTTGCTGTGTGTGCTCCCAGACTGTGGAACGCATTCCCTGCCCAGGTTCGCTCCTCCCACTCACAGGTGTGCCTTCGATCCTCCCTATGGAACCACCTCAAACTCTCTTTGGCCTGTGGTTACCCCAAACCCCCATGATCTATCCTAACCCCTCACAGCACTCGTCTCTCCTGGATGTTTTCTGGATGAAAGACGCAAACTTCCTGGGGCCTTTGGTTGTAAATAGATGTGTTATCTGCTGCATCTCAACTTGTACCTTTTGTACTGCTCTTAGTTACTACATGTGTTATTTTGTTGTGTACATACTGTACAAAACTATGCCTTGAGGAAAGAAGGAGAGAGACATGATAGAAACTTTCAAGTACCTCAAGGGAATCAACAAAGTCAAGAGGGTAGCATCTTTCAGAAAAAGAGATGTGCAAGAACAAGGGGCACAATTTGAAGATAGAGGAGGAATGAGCTCAGAGGTAATGTGAGGAAGTATTTTTTCACAGAGAGGTTGTGGATGCATGGAACAGCCTCCCTGAGGAGGTCATGGAGTCAAGAACAGTGGGGGAATTCAAGAATGCATAGGACAGACATAAGGCAGTCCTAGTGGGGGGTAGGAGGAAGTAAGCTGTTGGTTAACTAGGATCTGCAGCTCATCTGTTAGGTAGGAAATGGGCAGACTAGGTGGGCCAAGCGGTCCATAACTGCCGTCAAGTTCAATTTTTGTATGTTTCTTACATGACTTGCAAGCTGTTTTAATCTGTATCATGTTGTCCTATGTATTTAAATCTGTAATTCCTGTACTCTCCCGGGTCATACCTGAAAATAGGCAATTGTCAACAAAAGCTAAATAAATAAATATTCAGCGCTGGAGGTGCGAATATACATTTCAGCCAGGATATGTAAAATGACAGCTGTACTGTTCATAAGGAGGTGTGGTAAAATGCTAATTTTGAAAATCTGGAGTGAAAATATTACAAATTCACGAAGTTACGATGGTGCGTGAAAACTGCACAACGCACGCTCATAAAACAGCCATTTTTTGAAATTTTTTCATCAATTTGCAACATAGGCTTTTTGAGAGCCCCCTCATGAACAGTGGCACTGTCATTTTAGATTAATCGGTCCTGAAAGAGTGATTCCATAGCATGACAGAAATCACCTTTTGGGACGAATAACAAAAGACAGTGACTGAATTCATGAGGAGGGTCCCAATAACCCCATGTTGAAAATTTGGTACCAAAACTCCCAAAAATGGCCGAGATATGCACCAAAGTTGAAAAAAACCCTATTTATGCCATTATACAGCTTACCAGCATTTCTTCAGTTCATGGTCAGCTTTGAAGAGTGCAGATGTGTTCCCGGTCCACCAAAGATCATCGCACCAGACTCCAGAGGTAAGTATGGGGTGAGAGGGGTGTGGGCAGGCAGTATATGCAGAGGGTGGGCGTGGGTTGGAGCAGGGGCAGGAGGACCACGAGGACCATTTTCTTTTTACAGGTTAAAAAAAAAAAGACAACGGTCGGTTTTCTTTTAGGTGTTAGTTTGGTACACTGGGGTGGGCTCCCAGTGTACCACCTGCATAATGGGCAGGGTGACTGCAGCTGATGGGGATTGAGCCCCCTGTCGGCACAGAAATGGGTGGGGGGGGCATGTATGATGCTGAGGGGGATTGGGCACCCCCTCAGCACACAGCACTCATCGGGGGCTGGGAACATTATGCCGACATGGAGTGGGCTTCCCTGTCGGAAAACTAAACAAGGCAGTGGGGACTAAAGCTGACAGGGACTAGGCCTCCCATCAGCAAGGAAAGACTGTTGAGGGGTGCATGATGCAAAGGGAATGGGCACCCCTCAGCACCCACGTAGAATGGGAGGAGGGGCATCATGCCGATGGGAAGTGTTGTCCCCATCAGCAAATGAAGTGGCTACAGCAGTCAGTACCGCCATGTTTAGACTAGAGCTTCACCAGCAAGGGCACATTGGGAGGCATGTTCTGGTGCCGCTGTATGACGAACTTGGCTGTCATTATAGCAGACCTTTTCTCAGATGTGCTCACCTCATTAAGTATTGCTGGTGGTGGTCCTGCATGCTGGCTTATTGGGGAATGAGGATGCACCTACTGATGCATGTTCTGCATTCAGCCCCAGTGACCACACCTCCAAATCTGCTACTAATGCAATATGTTGGTTGGCGGCGCCTTGTGAGCCAACATAAAATGTATACTTACCATACCCCATGATGTGATGTCATTCAACTGAGGACATTCCCCACAGGAACATGCTGTGTGGTGCACATGATTCCAATCCAGACAAGGTCTGACGAACCACAGTAGCACTAGCAGGCATTCCCCTTCCCCTATCACCACTGCGTACCTTGACATAAGTAAACAATTAAGAACAAATTTTGTTGATTGTTGAAAATTCCCCCCCATCATCCATGACTCTGAGTCTGACCATCCACCCCTCCCCCGCCCCAGAGAACCATAAAAAATGAAGACATACTTACCTCGAGGACTGTGAAAGTGGAACCATCATGCAAGGGCGCAATTAAATAAATCCCCCAGACCTGGTTCAGCAGCCAGCAGCAGCAGCAGGATGGAAAAATACTTAACTTCGCCTGAATTCCATGTTGAAAAAGCAAAAAATAACACAATTACTATCAAGCTCAGACAACCATATGGCAGTAACAGACACACCAACTTGTATGAAAATTCCAATACTTACCGTCTGCGTTGGGAAATTGGGAAAATCCACATCTGACATCTCCCTCCCTCATGGCGCGGCATGATGATGTCATCCACAGCACACTGAAAAATAATATATGAGCAGTACAAGCATATTAGAACTCAAGATGCCATAATACCAACCCACCAACACCCTTACCTTGCACGGGAAAAACAATGAAGACAGATACTTATGTGTTCATCAGCAGCAATATGGACTGCAGGGATTTATTTAACTCCAAAAATTGATTAGCGTTTTGCTCATAAAAGTGCTAAAACATTGTGAAAATGCATAGCACTTGCCTCACTGTGTTTAACAAACATGACACTTCAAGAAAACCTATATAAATACTTTCTATACAGTTAGCATTGTCCCAAGAAAAAAACTGCTTATCAATTATTTAAAACCCTGGACTGTGTGAGGATAATCCACCAGGCATCAACCATCCAGAACTGTAGTTCTTGTGGCAACTTGGAAAATAGTAGTCATAGACAGTAGCAGGCAGTAAGCTACAGTGCCCCAAAAGTTAATTCACTACCCCACCGCCAGGCAAGGTACTACCACAGAGACAGTCAACACAACTAGACAATCAGTACAGCAGCACAGGGATAGGGAAAGGATACTTCTGCATGTCTATGTCAATCAATTGAAACACAGCAGCAGCAGAACAAATTGAAATTAGCATCAGAATTTTGCAGGAGGAATTCATTTTCTCTGCATGTTGGCACCTTTTCAGGTCCCTGAGGTGGTGGGGCACTATAAAACATCAGGAATGACAGCACATTTCAGTCTCAATTTGATGTCATGTTTTGGGTAAACATTTCTGAACTTGTAGGCCCTGTTTGGCACCAGCAGCAGTGAGTTTCAGTCAGAAATATTGGGTAGACAGGCCCTACTACTTAATGTCTGGGTGGTGGGTGGGGCAACATAAAACATAATGGCTGAGACCAGATTCCACTTCCAATTTAATGTACCATTTTTTCTGCAACATTTCTGGACGTTTACTGCCTGTGCTGCAGTGGCAGAAAAAGGATCAGGCCTAAACTCAATTGTAAAAGTGGACCAAAAACCATTGTTTGGTCCGGGTGGTGGTGGGGGAGGGTAGCAGCTAAGAATTATGAGGCCCAGGACAAGTCACTTGAAATGGGCTTCTATCTCCCATACCAGCTAATGCCGGTGGTATTGTCAGCTCCTCAGGTGGGCTCCCCTTGAGCTTGGGGCCCAGGACAAATCCCCACTTGTCCCCCCATTTATTTATTTAGGAAATCGTAATTACAACCCTTAGAGTTATAGACTCGTTTCCAAAGGCTCCACGTCAGAATAAAACATAGACATTCATACAGTACATACATAGAATAAATGTGGGTGAGCAATCATACAGAGTATAAGTACAATGAGCGCTGGTTAATGCCTATACATTTGGTAGCTAAAACAGGGTAGAGCTATCGACATATTTACCTAATGAGTGGTTAAGAACTATACAATTAGTAGCTAAAGCAATGCATTATATGAGTTGGTAGTAAGCCACCTCAGGGAGGTCTTGTCTTATACATAATGCAATGCATTCATAGTCCAGACAACTATATGGTAACTGAGGGAGGTGAGGAGCCTGTAGGCTAGAAATAGTGAGGGCTCTCCACTGCCAGAGCCAAGAGGCGGGTGCATGGCCTAGCGGTGTGGTGCAGGATCCAGAGGTTACAGTTACACTGGCATTGACGTGAGGAAAGGATATCAGCCTTAAGGCAGCTTTAAAAGGACCTAGATTGGTGATTGATGTGATGGCTGGAGGAGGGCATTGTACCAGGATGGAGCTCTAAGGGACGGATCGCTGGGCCAGGATGGTCTGACCTAGGCACCTTCCAGATAGTTTTTTTGGCCAGTCCGTGTGGATGCTGAGATGGTGGCTGCCTGAAGAGAGGCCATGACACCTATTGGGGTTAAATCCAGGTGGATTTTTTTGGTGAAGAGACAGGTCTGGTATAATAGTCTTTCCTCACAGGAGAGGATATTGGTGAGCGCATATAGGGTGCAGGTATGTGTATTTCTGTCGGCACCATGGAGGAGCTGGTAAGCCTTATTGATGACTACTTTTATATGATGAAGCGCCGTAGGGTCGGCAGCAGCATAGATTGTGAGGCCATAGTCCACCAGCAATAAGACTGAGGAGGTAATGGCTAGGTGAAGTGCTTCAGGTGGCAGGCAGTCATTATGTCTGTACGGAAGACCAATGCAGGTGTTGTTGGTGAAGGTGATGATTTTTATATGTTCGTGGAATGAGAGGGAAGAGTCAAATGTCATACCTAGATACTTACACTTTTGGATCTGTTCCAGTGGGATGAGAGAGGCACTGAGTATTTCCAAGGGAAAATCCTTTGATCTGTTTTGGCGGTGGGCTTAAGCATCACCTTAGTTTTTTTAATGTTGACCACCAATCTGTGGTCAGCAAACCAGTGTTCAATCTGAGAGAAGAAGTTTTTGCAAGGAACGCTGGAGGGAGAGAGGATCAAGACGTGCAATGCAAAGAACAGCGTCATCCACATAGAGGAGAATGTCGTCGGGGCAGGATTTAGGCAGGCGTTGAGGTAGATGCTGAATAGCAGGGGGCCCAGGATAGATGCCTGGGGAACTCCTGAGCACACCGGCAGCATAGTAGAGATGGAATTATTAATTTTAACACAGTGAGTTCTAGATAAAAGATAACTGGAGAACCATGAGAGTGGACAATGAGAGACCCCAATTTGTTGTAATTACCGCGGCCCTGTGGTGGGGAGCCATAAAACATCATGGCTGAGACCTGATTTCACTCTCTATGTACTGTGCAATTTTTTTGGCAACATTTGTGGACATGTGGGACATGATTTGAACATGCAACCACATACTTAGGCTCAAAAGTATTTAAAACATGCAGAAAACAGCACATTTAGGTCCGTGGGGTGGGTGTGAGCTGTAACTGCGTGCCTCACCCTGATTTCACTCTCTATGTACCATGCAATTTTTGGCAACATTTCTGGACATGTTTTGAGCTAGCAGCAGTGAGTTTCAGGCAGAAATATTGGGTAAACAGGCCCTAAAACAGTTTCTTAATGTCTGGGCTCTGAGAAGGCACCCTGAAACAAAATGGCTGAGACCAGATTCCACTTCAATTTAATGTACCATTTTTCTGAAACATTTCTGGACGATTCCTGCCTGTGCTACAGTGGCAGAAAAAGACAGAGCCTAAAGACACTTTTAAACAGTGTCCGAAACAGCATTCTAATGTCTGGTTGCTGGTGGGCACCATTAAACATCAGGACTGACAGCACATTTCAGTCTCAATTTGATGTCACATTTTTTGGGAAGCATTTCATTACCTAAGGGCCCTGTTTTACATGAGCAGAGCCAAGATTCACTGACACATAGCTTTGGAAAATATGTTTGTTCAGAGTAAAGTGCTTACACTTGACATTTGTGGATAGGATAGAAGGAGCAAGGAGGAAACATATAAAGAAAAATGGAGCAACATAATGGAAGACAGAGGAAAGAACATTTTTTTGTTGTTTTTATGGACTTTTTTGGGGGGGCTTTTTTAAGGGAGGGGGTATAGAAAAAGAACAGTAAAAAAAAACAAATAAAGGTGAAAAAATAAACCAACAACACTGGCCCACCACAGGCCATTCACTGTGGCTGTGCACTGCCACCACCACCTCCACGAAGCTCCACCAGGAGGTCCAAGACCTTCTTCTGGTCCTCCATTATTTTTTGGAGGTTCCCCCTGACCTCCTGGTGAAGCTGGTCCAGGTCGTGACACACACCTTGCACCTCAGTGTGCACAGCTTCCAGGTCTGCTCTGGTGACCACCACCTGACTTGGGGGAGCTGCAGGATGATCAGCGCAGTAGCATCTCTGACGAGTCCTTTGTGGTGCTGCATCACGGTCACAGGTGGGGGATGCATCTGGCTGCTTGGAAGGATGTGTCCTGCTGCTAGATCTCCTCCTACCCACCCTGGTATGGTGCCCCTGAGTCTCACTTCTGCCTCCTGCTGCTGCTGCGTCTCTCTGTTTTTCGAGCCACTCTGCAGCATGGTGGTGCTGCAGGTGGCTCCTCTGGCCAGAAGTCCCAAACAGGGACTCTGGTTTCCCCCTTTTAGCATTCTTCGCACACAGGGTGCAGACCACAGTGCTTGCATCATCTTCCTTGGTTCTAAAAAAGACCCAAACTGGTGATGTTCGGTTTGGGGGGTGCAAGGTGATGTCCGGGGGTCTCTCCTGTACAACAATACCCTGCTGTGGCCGGGGCTGGCAGACACAACAGAAGCCACATCATCATCCGGGGCAATGGGCTCAGAGCCTGAATGCTGCTGCTAGGTGGCTGTCTCAGAAGTGTCCACAGCGACCTGCTGCTGCTGGGGCCAGGCTGGGCGGAGCTCTATTTCAAATACATGCCTGTTGCGTGAACGCCCTCTTCCCCTTCCACTGTCAGTACCACTACTCCCAGTCCCAGTCCCTTCCATCATTATACAAAAAGTTTTAATAAACTACTAAAGAAAAAAAGGGAATGAAATACACACATACACACACACACAAACACACAAACACTCACAAACTCACAAGATAAACAGAGAAAATAGAACACAACAGAAAGATAAACTTTTGCTAAATAATGAAATAGGGTATAAACAGAGTTCAAAATCAACACACACACCTGTACACAACAACACAAATTCTTACTCTCACTCACAATTCACCACTATATAATATATACTCTCTGTCTCTCTGTCTCTCTCTCTCTCTCTCTCTCTCACACAGTCTCTTTCCTACTGTCTTTCTCTATTCTACTACAAACTGCAGGAAAAGGATGTAGATTCAGTAGCTTCCTGTCTGAGTACAGGCACACATGTGACCTGCAGTCTGCTTCAGAGAGCAAGTCATGTGACATGCCTTTCTTCCTAATGTTGCCTTAGTTAAAGGTTAAGGTGAAACTTAGCAGCGAAAGTGAAATTTACAAGCGGAATTTCGCTGTATAATATGGGCGAAATTTCACACAACCATACATCGAAATTCAGCCCCAAAGCCGTAATTTTGCAAAATGTTTTGTGGGGCTAAATTGGTGATTTCGCAGAAATTTCACAGGAAAAATACAATTTTGCTCTATCTCTAGGTGGGGGGCCTATTGAAAGGTGTCCAAAGCGTGGCTCTCACTGGATAGTGTAATCATACTAAATACGCCACTGTGCCCATGCAAATGAGGAACCCTCTTGTATAGCAGTGCAGTGGTATATTAGAAGATTTATATGCACTAAAAAGGCCACTGTGTCAGCACTGTTTACTGCTTGTGAAACCCTAACCTTAACAGTGGTGAGTGATCCCCTGCTGCACGCCCCTGCTCCGATCCTACGGTGGCCCTGAAGTGCAAAGCACAAACCAAAAAAGCGAAAGGCAGTCAAATAAGTAAAGCAACAACCAGAAAATAAAATGCAAACAAAAATGTAAAGCAATAAAACCAAATGTTAAGTGTGTCGCTACAAAAATGATGTAACACAGTAAAACCAAAGGTATCGTCTAACCAAAAGAAATGACAAATGCAACACAAATCAGTGAAGTCCATCTATAAATCATGAAGTTATAAAAATACATTAACACAACTAAAACATGAATGCAAACAAATTTAATATAGCACAAAATCTTATTTTAGTCTTTGGTAACCGGGTAAGGCCCACAAGGCACAAGTGCCTGTTTTCAGGGGTGACCTGGGAGCACTGGACGGTTAAGCGACTTGCTCAGAGTCACACAGTATGCAAGTGGAGGTTGTGAGAATCAGACTCAGGTCTGATCTGCTGGATGTACCACGCTCATTCACACCTCATTCCTCTAACCTCTAGGCAATACTGCCAGCTATACTGCCTGCCAAATGGTGAATGCAAACAGAAAAGCATAACACAACTAAAAGACGAATGCAAGTGAAAAATGCATAGCACAACAAAAAAGTGAATGCAAACAAAAAGGCATAGCACAACTAAACAAGCATTTGTCAATGCCAAATGTTTGCTTGCTGGCATCAGCAGTGGAAGTGAAGGAGTTAGACAGTTACAGTATAGGAATGGCAGTGATGTATTGAACTGACACCAACTCCACTCCCATCCTGCAGAGATGGACAAGCATTGGGGTGTGCCTTTGGATCATCACCCATAATGGTCACGACATTTTACCTCACCCTACCCTGCAGACTCTGACAAGTGTTGAGGTGTGCCTTGGGGTGTTTGGGCTTTACACTCACCTCATTCCATAAGGAAATACGCTGAAATGGGTGCAGTATAGGAGAAGGGTGTGAACTCTGGGGCCAGAGAATCCAAGGTGTACCTCGATGCCTGTCACTGGCTGCAGGGAAGGGTGGGAGTGGGGTGGAATGGTGTAAGCATTACTGTATGGGTAATGTTTTGAATGAATTTGGTTGAGGGAGGAGGAGTGCTAATGGATACCAGGGCCAGGAGTGTTTGACATGAAAGGGGTGCCACTGGATACTAGGGATTGCTTAACACTGAATGAGAGGAGGGAAGGAGGGGGTGCCACCAGGTACCTGAGAGTTCATTGCAAAGGGAAGGGGAAGGGAAGGGGTGCTAGTAGACACCAGGGAGTTATTGGTGCAGGATGGGGGAGGGAGGAGGTGCCATTGAAAAGCATGAAATGCTTCACATGGCATAGGGTAAATGATGGTAGTGCCACTGGACATCAGGGACTGCTTGACCCTGAATGAGGTTAGGGAGGGGACTGATAGTTGGGTGAGGGAGGAGCCTTAGGACCCTAGTGAATGCTTGGCAGATGATAGAAAGAGGGAGGTGGTGCTACTGGACATGCACTGAATGGTTGATACAGATTGGACATGTGGTAAGAGGATGCCACTGGGCACTAGGAATTGCCTGGTATAGAGATGGGGTGGAGGAGGGCGTGTGCCACTGGGCAGCAGGAAATAAGTGGCTTGGGACAGGAACAGATCGCCTCTGCATACTAGTGACTCCTTGACAAGTAATGTGTCCTTGGCAAGTGATGGGGTAAGTGTGGAAGGTGCCAATGGACACCAGGGAATACCTGTCACAGGATGCATTCATTTACAATTACTCTTTGTGACAAGCTATCTGAGGTACCAGCCAACTCTTGGATTCTTGATTCACATTTTGTTTGCATTCATCTTTTTGTTGTGCTATACTTTTTTGTTTGCATTCACTTTTTTGTTAGTTGTGCTATACTTTTGTTTGCATTCACTTTTGTTGTGCTATGCTTTTTGTTGCATTCACTCTTTATGTTTGCTTGCCTATGTCATAAAGAAACATTATCTTGACAACTTAGAGAAGCGGGTTGTGGAGATGCGGCAGTGTGGCCATCAGTGCCAGCACTACATTTGTAGACTTGGCGGAGTACACCCAATGCAGGGCCAGTGTCCTGATGATACTGGTTCTACAGAAATGCAACCAACTTGAAATGATTTGGCCACTGCAATGAGGGGCCACCTCATCATTGCAGTATCAGCAATTCCACTGCAATGAGGGAGTGACCCGTAATTGCAGGGTGGTACCTTGCCTGGTGTAACATTTCCGCATTTCCTGAAACATGGCGGCGGCTTCCTCAGAGCCTTATGAAAGTCAACTGACGGGGTACCCTAATCCCCTGTTGGCATGACCCTGACCCAGTTCATCTGCTGACGGGGAGCCCAACTCTGTCGGCATAATGTACCCCACTCCCCCATTTGTTGTGTGCCGAGGGGGTGCCAATCCCCCTTGGCATCATGCCCCCCAAAACAGTCTTTATTTGTCGACAGGGGGACCAATCCCCATTGGCTTAAGTCCCCCCTTCCCCAAAATGCAGGCGGAACACTGGGAGCCCACCCCAGTGTGCACAAATGAAGCCTGAAAAAAATAAACCTTCCCGCAATGTCCTTTTTATTATTTTTTGCCCCTGAAATAAAGAAAATGGTCCTTCACGGTCTTTTGTGCCCCCTTCCACAACCCGTGTCCACCCACTGTGCACCCACCTCCCAACACCCCCCTCACCCCATACTTACCTTCGGAGCCTGGTGCAATGATCTTCGGTGGACCGGGTACACGTCTGCACTCTTCAAAGCCAACCACAAACTGAAGAAATGCCGGTAAACTGTATAATGGTATACATAGGGGTTTTTTCAACTTATGGGGATATCTCAGCCATTTTGTGAACGTTTGCCACCAAATTTTCAACATAGGGTTTTTGGCACCCTTCCTCATGAATACAGTCACTGTCATGGCTTTATTCAGTCCTGAAAGGTGATTTTGCAGTCACTGCACTGAATCACCTTTCTGGACTGATTAACGAAACAACAGTGCGACTGTTTATGAGGTGGGCTCTCAAAAAGCCTATGTTGCAAATTTGGTGAAAAAAATCCAAAAAATGATTGTTTTACGAGCATGCATTGCGCAGTTTCCACGTACGTTCGTAACTTCATGAATCTGTAATATTTTCACTCTAGAGTTTCAACATTGGCATTTTTTTAGACCTCCTTATGAACAGTACAACTGTCATTTTACACATCCTGGCTGAAATGTGTTTTCGCACTTCCGGCGCAGAATAGCGCGGTCGCTGTGGGAAATCAGTGTTCGGGACACATTACAAAAATCATAGTGACACTGTTCATGAGCAGAGGTCCTAAAATGCCTATGTTGAAAATTTGGTGACGAAAGTCCATAAAATGATTGTGCTACGAGCGTGCATTCCGCAGTTTCCACGCACCATCATAACTTCGCAAATTTGTAATATTTTCACTCCAGATTTTCAATTGTGGCATTTTTCCCCACCTCCTTATGAACAGTGTAGCTGTCATTTTTCACATCCTGGCTGAAATGTGTTTTCACACTTCTGGTGCAGAATAGCGCTGTTGCTGTGGGAAGTAAGTGTTTGGGACAGATTAAGAAAATCACAGTGACTCTGTTCAAGAGCAGAGGTCCTAAAATACCTGTGTTGAAAATTTGGTGACAAACATCCATAAAATGATTGTTTTACAAGTGTGCATTGTGCAGTTTCCATGCACCCTCCTAACTTTGCAACCTTGTATTATTTCAACTCCAGATTGTCAACACAGGCATTTTTCACACCTCCTTATGAACAGTACAACTGTCATTTTTCACATCCTGGCCAAAATGTGTTTTCGCACTTCCAGCACACAATAGTGCGGTCACTGTGGGAAGTCAGTGTTCGGGACTGATTAAGAAAATCACAGTGACACTGTTCATGAGCAGAAGTGCTAAAATGCCTATGTTGAAAATTTGGTGACAAACGTCAATAAAATGACTGTTTTACAAACGTGCGTTGTGCAGTTTCCACACACCCTTGTAACTTTGCAACCTTGTAGTATTTGTACTCCAGATTTTCAACGTTGGCATTTTTTCATACCTCCTTTATGAACAGTGTAGCTGTCATTTTTCATATCCTGCCTGAAATATGCATTTACACATCTGGCGCAAAACAGCGTAGTCGCTGTGGGAAATTAATGTTCAGGACAGATTAAGAAAATCGTAGTGACAGTGTTCATGAGCAGAGGTCACAAAATGGCTATGTTGAAAATTTGGTGAAATAATTCCACTAAATGACTGTGTTAAGCGCGTGCATTGCGCAGTTTCCCACGTACGCTCGTAACTTCACAAATTTGTAATATTTTCACGCCATATTTTCAACACTGGTATTTTTTTACACCCCCTTATGAACAGTATAGCTGTCATTTTTCACATCCTGGTCGAAATGCCTTTTTGCACTTTCAGCACAGAATAGCACAGCCGCTGTGGGAAATCAGTGTTTGGGACAGATTAAGAACAAGTGAGAGAGAAGGACTGAGCAAGCTTAACAGAGCTCTGTCGGGACTGCTGCAGATTTCTTTGTGGGCAGAAAAAGGCGCCAACGCAGGTAGGAGCCCAGTACAAAAGGGCAGCCTGCAGCACTGGGAGAAACAGAATGAGCAAGAGAGGGGGGGTGAGCAAGGTCAGCGGAGCTCTGTCGGGACTGCTGCGGTTTCTTTATGGGCAGTAAAGGTGCCAACGCAGGCAGAAGCCCAGTACAAAAGGGCAGCCTGCAGCGCTGGGGGAAGCAGAACAAGCGAGTGAGAGAGTGGGGGTGAGCAAGCTCAACAGAGCTCTGTCGGGACGGCTGCAGATTTCTTTGTGGGCAGAAAAAGGTGCCAATGAAGGCAGGATCCCAGTACAAAAGGGCAGCATGCAGCGCTGGGGGAAGCAGAAAGAGCGAGTGACAGAGGGGGAGTGAGTGAGCTCAATGCATTTCTGTTGGGACTGCTGCGCATTTCTTTGTGGGTAGAAAAAGGTGCCAATGCAGGCAGGAGCCCAGTACAAAAGGGCAGCCTGCAGCGCTGGGGGAAGCAGAACAAGCGAGTGAGAGAGTTGGGGTGAGCAAGCTCAACAGAGCTCTGTCGGGACGGCTGCAGATTTCTTTGTGGGCAGAAAAAGGTGCCAATGAAGGCAGGATTCCAGTACAAAAGGGCAGCATGCAGCGCTGGGGGAAGCAGAAAGAGCGAGTGACAGAGGGGGAGTGAGTGAGCTCAATGCATTTCTGTTGGGACTGCTGCGCATTTCTTTGTGGGTAGAAAAAGGTGCCAATGCAGGCAGGAGCCCAGTACAAAAGGGCAGCCTGCGGCGCCAGGAGAAACAAAATGAGTGAGTGAGTGGGAGAGGGGAAGTGAATGAGCTCAAGAGAGCTCTGTCGGGAATTTAAAGTTGCCCACCCAACCGCCCAGGGACCTGTGTGGTCCTGTATTACAACAGGGTCTCTGGGGTAGAAACAAAGCAATGATTGGATACTTCTAGGACTGCTGTAATAATACATATTTATTTGTTCTGTTTATTTCTCTAACTGAACTGAGTAATACTTAGAGTGCAATACAATTTCTAACTTGGCTAAGTGAAACTGTGATGGCGGAGAACAAAAAGTATTTGTTCTGTTTATTTCTCTAACTGAGCTGAGTAACTTAGAGTGCAATACAATTTCTAACTTGGCTAAGTGAAACTATGATGGTTGAGAACAAAAAGTATTTGTTCTGTTTATTTCTCTAACTGAGCTGAGTAATACTTAGAGCATAATACAATTTCTAACTTGGCTAAGTGAAACTATGATGGCTGAGAACAAAAAGTATGTTAGCTGAGGGTGAAAAATGGACAAGGAGGATTTAGGATTGCTACAGTAATACAGTATCTAACGGATGAGATTTGAGACTGAATTAACCCAGTCGGGAAGGGGGCAGTAGGGACTAGTGTGGGGGAACAGGAATTTGAGTAAATAGGGCCTAACAGTTGTAGTAGGCTACAGAAACCAGGACTAAGAGTCCATAACATAAGATGGGGGCCAAAATGAGGCAGGTGCTGCATGTCAATAGGCGGGCATCTTTGGAAGGGTGGGGGGGTGTACAGGGTGTGGGTCCACCATGATCCTGGACTGCACTTGGGGAGGGTGTACGGTCTATAGACAACTGGCTAGTTTGAGGAGGAACTTTGGAGGTTAGGGAGGAGTCTAAGTGGCAGGGCAGATGAGTATTGTAGGCAACCTGGCTGGGAGGGATAGGGATGGCAAAGGGGACGGGAAGAAAACTGGGACTGAAACTGACCCCAGTATCAGAGGCACTAGCAGAAAAGAGAGGAGAAGTGAGGGGATGCCTGAGGCGAAGGGAGGTCTCCTGATGGAGGAGGAAGAGACCACAAGGAGTACCAGGGCAGAGAGCAGATGACTGCAGGTAGGGAGGGACCAGGGGTGGGACATGGGGGGGGGCATGTAGGGGAACAAGTAGGAGGGGGGACCTGATAGAGGGAAGAGATGTAGGAGGGGTCTCGACTAGAAATAGATTTGAGCCTTTGCTATGGGAGAGAGAGAGGGAGAGCAGGAACTTATTGAAGGGGGAAGGACAAGCAAGGCATGAAAGGGATGGCAACTGGTAGGGGAAGTGATAGCGAGGATGAAAGGGTAGAAGGGGGCTAGTAAGGAAGGAGGAGGTGACTGGAGGGGAGAAGGCTATGGGAAGGATGGGAGGGGCATCACTAGTGGGGTCGAAGGGAATGGGGGCTCTAAATTGACAACAACAGGGATAGGAGAGGGGTTGGAAATCAGCAGGGGGGGAGGAGGGGAGGTTGACATGGGAAGCCCAGTAGGAAGTAGTCAGGCTGGGAAGAGGTTCAAGTGGGATGGGAGGAATAAGGCAGAGAAAGGTGTGAGGCAGAGTAGGGTGCAGATACAGAAGTCACAGAAGGTGCAGCTGGTGGGGGTGAGGGGCAGGAAGAACAAATACTGGGGTGGTGGAAGGGGCATTAGAAAGGAAAGGGGGTAAAGGACGGGGGGGTACTCATCCTGGGGATTCTATACTGAAAGCGGTGAGATGGGGCAGAAGGGGGAAAGGCACAGCCGTATTTCATGGATTGAAACTATCCCCGGGTAGACTGCAGGAGGGGCAGGGCAGGCACTGCTCAAATGTGCAGTGAGGGGGAGGAAGAAACCTCATTTAGTATTGCATGTGGGTACAAACGATTTGGCAGAGGAGACTGTGGAAGTAGTGAGAGGGACGTTCTAGTAGTTGGGCAGGCAGTGTGGGGAGTGGGGAAGTCGGTGGCATTCTCGGAGGTACTCCCGGTACCAAGTGCAAGCATCGGGAGGAAGGGTAGGATCCAGGAGTTCAACAAGTGGTGGAGGGATTGGTGCCACACCAAAAATTATGGGTTAGTGACTAACTGGGGTAGGGTCTGGGGCAATAGTGACTTGTATGCAGGGGACAGGCTACACTTGAGCAGGGAGGGGAGTGGAGTATTAAAGGTCGGCTTAGAGGGGTATAGCTCACTAAGGTGGATTAAACTAGTGGAGGGGGTGGCCAAAAGACTGAGGTTGGTAGAAAGACCCGGACAGGGGAGCCTCAATGAGCTCACCCCCCTAAATGTAGGTAAAGGCGGAGGCATAGTAACCCTGAAAGTGGTCTGAGTGTAATACAGAAGGCACCACTACCCGGTAACAATAATGAGGAGAAAGGGTGCGGACAACTAGGAGGAGGGACACAGGCCAAGGAGAAGAGTGAGGAGAGAAGGAGGGCACGGGTGGAAGATGGTCTCTCTCAATGCAAGAAGCCTGGGGTACAAAACTGCAGAGCTTTAAGTGCTCCTTTCAGAGGGAAGGTGGAACTGCTGCAGTGACAGAGACTTGGAATGAGAGTACCATGATTGGGACTTGGCAATCCCAGTATACAGATATACAGGAGGGACTGGGGATTGGAAGGGGGTTGCACTCTATGTGAGGGAAGGATCAATGCATAAGGGATGAGGGAGGAGAGGAGAGGACAGAGGCACTTTGGGTGCAGCTCCTGGACTCCAAGGGCAGAAAGCTGAGGCTGGGAGTGGTGTACAGACCACCAGCCCAATCCGGGGAACTGGATGGGGAGTTGGCAGAGCAGATAAGGAGGGTGTGTAGAAGGGGGAGTGTGGTGATAGTGGGGGATTTTAACCTACCAAGGGTTGACTGGAGCACCCCGGCCACTAGCAGTACCAGGGAGCAGGTGCACCTTAATGTATTCCAGGACAGCCTTCTGATACAGTTGGTAAGTGGGCCTACAAGGCTTGGTAGCACTCTAGACCTAGTCGGGCAAATGGGGAGGTAGTGAGGGAGGTAAGGGTGGAGGACCCACTAGCGGGTAGTGACCACCAAAGAGTGTGGCTCATTCTCACGCTGGGCAGGGAGACAGGAGGCACGGGCACTAAGGTGGTGGACTTTAGTAGGGTGGACTTTGGGAGGATGGGAGCAATACTGCAATGGAGACTCCAGGATATAAGGCCGGGGATGGATACAGAACAAAAGTCATAAAGACAGAGCTAACAGAGGCCATAGTAGCCTGCACTAGGGCCAGGAGTAAGAAGAGCAGAGCCAAGAAACCATGCTGGCTGAACAAGAAAGTGCTGCAAGGGGTGAGGGTAAAGAGGGCTGCATACCAGAAGTACAGGAGAACAGGGAAGGGAAAGGATAAGGAGACTTATGGGAGTTGGTCAAGGGAGGTGGCCAGGAGGGTGAAAAAAGCTAAGGCCTCCAGGGAATTAAGGTTAGCACAGGGCATAAAAGGAGGGGACAAGGACATTTTTAGATATGTCAGGGAAAAGAGGAAGTGAAGGAACATATTGTGAGGATAAAGCGGGGAGCGGATTGGGTGGAAAAGGGGGAGGAGCAAGTGGAAATTCTAAATGAGTACTTCTGCTCCATTTTCACTAAGGAGAGGATGGTCCACTACCACCTTGGGCTGGGGGGTGGGGAAAGGGTGGAGCAGGTGATGGACGAAGTGATCACAGGGAGTAGGGTGTTAGAGGGGCTGAGGGCACTAAGGGTGGACAAGGCACTAGATCTCAATGGCATCCACCCCAGGGTGCTAAGAGAGATGGCAGAGCTATTGGCTGAGCCACTGGCAGATCTGTTCAACACCTCCCTGGAAATGGGGTGTGTGCCCCAGGACTGGAGGGTGGCCCATGTGGTGCCCAAACACAAGAGTGGGCCTAGGGATGATCCAGGAAATTATCGGACGGTCAGTCTAATGTCCGTAGTGGGTAAGCTTATGGAGGCAATACTGAAGCAGAGGCTGGTGGCATTCCTAGAGAGTAATGGCCTCCAAGATGGCTGGCAGCACAGGTTCATCTCAGGGAGGTCTTGTCAAACCAACCTAATAAAGTATTATGACTGGATGACAAGGTAGTTGGACAGGGGCCATGCGGTACATGTCCTGTACTTGGACTTCAGTAAGGTCTTTGATACAGTGCCTCATGGGAGACTGGGAAAGCTGATGGCAGTGGGGTGGGAAAAAGCTGACTAAATGGATAGAGAACTGGTTACATAGGAGGGTGCAGAGGGTGGTGGTGGGGGGAGCTCTCGGCACCTAGAGCAGTGACAAGTGGGGTGCCACAGGGGTCAGTGCTGGGGCCAGTGCTATTTGGACTCTTTATCTCTAATATAGCACATGGAGTGGGGAGCAGGGTTAGTCTGTTCGCAGATGATACCAAATTGGGGGCAGTGGTGGAAAAAGAAGATGGATGGGAGAAACTGCAGGGGGACCTAACCAAACTAGTGACATGGTCGGTGGAGTGGCAGCTAGGATTCAACGCAAAGAAGTATAAGGTGCTGCACTGGGCTAGGAACCAGAGAGGGACTATTGGTTGGGGATCACAGAGGAGGAGAAGGACCCAGGGGTGTTGGTAACTGGGAGCATGAACAACTCAGCCCAGTGCAGGAGAGCAGCAGCGAAGGCAAACAGGATGCTGGGGTGCAACGCAAGGGGGTTCTCATCCAGACACAGGGATGTGATCCTCTCTCTCTACAGATCATTGGTCAGACCGCACCTGGAGTACTGTGTGCAATACTGGAGGCCATACCTGAGGAGCGGTATAAAATTACTGGAGGCGGTGCAAAGGAGGGCAACAAAAATGCTAAAGGGGATGGAAGGAAAGGAATATGAAGTTAGGCTGAAGGAGCTGAACATGTACACATTGAAGGAAAGGAGGGATGGGGGGGGATATGATTAAAGCGCTTAAATACTTGAGAGGGGTAAATAAACCTAGCACCAAGGGGGTGTTTAAACTGAGGAGTGGAAGAGAGACAAAGGGGCATGGACTAAGGTTGGAAGGGGGACATTTCAAGAGGGAAATGAGGAGGCACTACTTCACTTCCTAGTATTTGAGTTTATTTCTACTGCTCATTGTAACTGAATGTTTGCCTTCTTCTCACTGTATATTTACTTGAACATTTTACTCACTGTTCTATTGTTAGTCCTGTCAGTCTGCATTCTTATCTCTGTGATGTGGATCCTTTGAAAATGAGTCTATGACTCAAAGGTGTTACCGAATTCCAAATAAAAACATTTTGCACTGAGAGGGTGGTGTATAGTTGGAATGCACTACCAGAGGGGGTGGTAACATGTAGGACAGTCAATAGCTCTGAGAAGGAGTAGGATAAAGCAAGAGGAAGAGCCAGGGGGCAGGGGCTGGGACAAGTGGGGAGGAACTGAGGGGGAGGAGGCTGAGGCAGCTGCAATCTAGGATGCTAGCTGCACACTCGGGCAGACTTAGATAGACTGTTTGGTCTGTTCTGCTGGCAGATTCGTATGTTCATATGTATGTTCATATGTAAAATCACAGTGACTCAGTTCATGAGCAGAGGTCCTAAAATGTCTATGTTGAAAATTTGGTGACAAACATCAATAAAATAACTGTGTTACAAGCGTGTGTTGTGCAGTTTCCACACACCCTCGTAACTTCACAAATTTGTAGTACTTTCACGCCAGATTTTTAACATTGACATTTTTTCAGACCTCCTTATGAACAGTACAGCTGTCATTTTAAACATCCTGCCTGAGATATGCATTTACACATGTGGCGCAGGACTGCTCGGTTGCTGTGGGAAATCAATGTTCATGACAGATTAAGAAAATCATAGTGACAGTGTTCATGAGCAGAGGTCACAAAATGCCTGTGTTGAAGATTTGGTGAAATAATTCCACTTAATGACTGTTTCGTGTATGCGTTCGCAGTTTCCATATGCACGCTTGGAAGTTTGAGCATTTTAATATTTTCACTACATATTTTCAACATTGCCATCTCTTCACACTCCCTATGACTAGTGCAGCTGTCATTCTTCACATCCTGCCTGGTCTGTGTTTTCATACATCTGGCACACAATGGCATGGTCGCTGTGGAACTCAAAGTTCAGGACACATTGACAAATCACAGTGCCACTGTTCATGAGAATGCTTTCATGAGGTGGGGTCACTAAAAGGCCATGTTGAAAATTTGTAGTGCAAATACCAACAAACACCTGGGGTTAGGGTTTCTAACCATAGCATCCCACCCTGTACAGACTGATAGGCATCAGGGTGTGCATTTGGATTGCCGATAGTAATGCTCATGCTATTCTACCCCACCCTGTAGCCAGTGACAGGCATCGAGGTGTACCTTGGACTCTTCTGCCCCAGAGTTCACCCCATTCTCCTATATTGCACCCTTTCAGCGCATGTCCTTATGGGTGGGTGGTGACTGTCAAGCCAAACACCCAGGGCACACCTCAATACTTGGTGTGTGCAGGACAGAGTGAGGTGAGGCGCATGAACGTTATGGGTGTCAACCCAAAGCGCACCTCAATGCCTCTCTGTCTCTGCAGGTTGGAGGTGGGGTTGACGTGAAGTTCAATACTTCACTGCCATTCCTACTGCATCTGTCTAACTCCTGCATTTACAAAGCCAATACCAGCAAGCAAATGTTCGCATTGACAAATGTTTGTTTAGTTGTGCTGTGCTTTTTGTTGCCATTCATATTTTAGTTGTGCTATGCTTTATTGTTTGCATTCATTTTTTGTTGTACTATATTAAATTTGTTTGCATTCACGTTTTAGTTGTGTTAATATATTTTTATAACTTCATGATTTTTAGATGGACTCAGTTTTGTGTTGCATTTGTCATTTCTTTTGGTTGGACATTACATTTGGTTTTGCTGTGTTACATTATTTTTGTAGCAACACACATTACATTTATTTTATTGCTTTACATTTTTGTTTGCATTTTAGTTTCTGGCTGTTGCTTTACTTGTATGATTGCCTTTTCTTTTTGGTTTGTATTTTGCACATCAGGGCAGCGTACGATCCCCATCTGAAATATTAAAATAATATCAAACCCTCCTGGCAGTCTAGTGGAACTTCCTCCCTACCTCATCGGAAATCAAACCATGTCAATCCCACCCTGGTAGTCTAGTGGTCTGACCCACATCCCTGAGATACAGTTGTGCAATTCTTTGCTAGTGAAGCGGCATCCCTTTCAGCCGCATCCCCATCCCCATCCTAGTATTCATATACCACCCATCTGGCACACGACTCACCCTAGCAAAACCTTTCAATGTCTTTTTTCACTTTCACTCTTCTTTAATGGTCTTCCAGCATGCCAGACTGTCTACACTTTGTTCCAGTATGGAAATCAATACAGTCTAGAGACAAAAGATCAGGTTTGTTTGAGTGACTGAGTGGTGAGCATTCAGAGTTGGCCTGACAACATTAAAAGCCTGAGCCCAGAGCTGGTAGTTGTTTAGAAAAGAAATGTGGATAGGGCATGCCAGCGGCGGGGACCAGGGCACTGCTGTTTGTTTTTTGGTCTAAAGCTTTCCTGGCTCCCACCACTTCCCAACCAGTCGAGTAAGCATCTTATTCCCCAACTAGTATTTTTACCCCGATCTTGGTACAAGTTGTTTTGTCTCAATTACCATTCCTCACATGTTGTTACGTATTATAGGTATTTTGTATGCTGTTATCTCATACCTTTGTATACCTCTGTATTGTTCTTGTAATTATCATTGTACACTCCATGCATCTGATGGATTGTTCTCCCTATGATCCCCTCCCAGGACGCACCTGGAATCAAGCAGTACTCTGCTCAGCTGCCCTCCTGGTAAACTTTTAAATAAATACATTTTTAAATATCAGATTATAGAAACATAGACTCTGATGGCAGATAAGGACCGCTTGGCCCACCTAGTCTGCTCATTTCCCTACCTATTGGATAAGCTGCAGATTCTAGTTAACCAACAGCCTACTTCCTCCTACCCCCCACTATAATTGCCTTATCTCTGTCCCATGCATTCTTGAATTCTCTCACAGTTTTTGACCTCACAACCTTCTTAGGAAGCCGGTTCCATGCATCCACCATACCCTCTGTGTCTGTCACTGGCCCAGCCCATCAATACAGCAGTAGCGTTACCACTCTGACACCAGTGCAACACTCTCTTCCAGGAGAGGGAGGGATGTTACACTGCCCTGATACTGCTACCTGTGGATGCATGAGTGGAGGTGCAATGGCAGCAGTGTAGGGGAGGAGAGGATGCCGTTAAGCGCTTGGCTGAGGTGTGCATCAGTGCGCCTCCACCCTGGATGTGTGTCCTCATGCTGGCATCCTCAGGGGGAAAGGGGAAACAAAAGGGTAATGCCGTAGCTCCAGGATGGCAACTATCCACAGAGGTCACAAATACAGTATATCTGTCGATAATGCTAGCAAGGGAGCAAAAAGCATATTTAAAAAAAAGATTATTTTTCATTTGGATTTCATTTATTTCCTATTTTACTTCTTCTCCTTTCCTTATGCCAGGCCACTGGCTCACCTCAGCCTTTGAGGTGAGCCAGTAACAGTGGGCCCACCAATTCAAGTAACCCCTCTTCCATCCTGACGCTACCATGTTTCACCCTGGCTCCTCACTCTTTCCCTATTAACTCTTCCTGCTTCACCCACCCTTCCCTGTCTGCTCCAGCCTGGCTAAATTCCCACCCATCCATAGTAGTGTCCCAATTATCTACCCCTCCTCCGTCATTATCATAATAAACAAGATACATAGCCATCGTCACTTTCTGTGGTTTTAGCCCAATTTTTCCCCCAGTCGTCGGTAATATATTCCTCCTCTTTACCTCTCTAAACTGCCACCCCATACACGGCCTCTTTCCCTATATGTAGTTGCCGCTGCCTCACTCAAAAAGATTCTGCTTATAACCCTGTATGCCTATGGTTGATTGTACATCTGCTGACTTCTTCAATTGTAAAATAATGCTGTTTTTTTTCATTTATTTCAACCTTGTACTGTACTGTATACACTGTATATACTTTTTCTTTCTTGTATATTATTACGCTTGTATACCTGCTTCTGTACTGTACTTTGATGTATTCATGACCAGGTTCACCTTGCAAATGAGCCTTGCTCAATGGTGCCTGCCTGGATAAATAAAGATTTTGATTAATTAATTGATAATGGAGGCTGAGCTGAGCTGGCAGTTTAGGCATAAAAAACAAGCATTTGTCAATGCCGAATGTTTGCTTGCTAGCACTGGCATTGGTAGTATAGAAGTTACAGAGCTGCATAATAGGAATGGCAGCGAAGTATTGAACTGAAGCCAACTCCACCACCATCCTGCAGAGAGTGGCAGGCATTGGGGTGTGCCTTTGGGTCGTCAGGCATAACGGCCATGCCATTTCACCACACCCTACCCTACAGACACTGAAAAGTGTCACAGTGTGCCTTGGGGTCTTTGGCCCTTATGCGCACCCCATTCTATCAGGAAATACGGTGAGATGGGTGCTGTATAGGAGAATAGGGTGAAGTTTGGGCCCAAGAGTCCGAGGCACATCTTGATGCCTCTCACTGGCTGCAGGGTGGGGGTGGAATAGTATGAGCATTAGAGGCAAGAATCCCAAGTCACACCCTGATGCCTGTCATACTCTACAGGGTGGGGCATTATAGTCGGAAACCCCTAACGCCTCAGGCATTCGTTGGTATTTTCACCCAAATTTTCAACATGGTTTTTTGTGACCCCCACCTCATGAACAGTGGCAATATCAGTTTGCTAGCGAAACTGCTTTTACACAGCGACTATGGCATTGGCACCACAGGTGCAAAACACATTCCGAACAGGATGTGAAAATGACAGCGGTACTGTTCATGGGAGGTGTAAAATGGCAATGTTGAAAATCTGCTGTGAAAATCTTAAAAAAACTGGTGAAGTCACAAGCGTGCGTAGAAACTGTGCAACGTACACCCGTAATATAACTAGTTTGGGTATTTTTTTTACAGTAGATTGTTAACACAGGCATTTTGGGACCTCCAATCATGAACAGTATCAGTGTGATTGTCTTTATCTGTCCCGAACAATGATTTCCCACAGCGACCAGGCATCTCTGCACTGAAAGTGTGAAAATACATTTCAGCCATGTTGCAGAAAATGACAGCTGTACTGTTCATAAGGAGGTGTGGAAAAATGCCACTGGTGAAAATCTGGACTGAAAATATTACAAATTCATGAACCTACAAGGGTGCGTGGAAACTGCGCAATGCTCACTCGTAACACAGTCATTTTATGGAGTTTTGTCACCAAATTTTCAACATAGCCATTTTAAGACCTCTGCCCATGACCATTGTCACTGTGATTTTCTTAATCTGTCCCAAACATTGTTTTCGCAAACCGACTGTACCATTGTGCACTACATGTGCAGAAACACATTTTGGGCGACATGTGGAAAATGGTAGCTGCACTGCTCATAAGGAAGTGCAGTAAAACGGCACTGTTGAAAATCTGGTGTGCAAATATTACAAAGTCGCAAACTTGCCAGTGTGCGTAGGAACGTGCGCTCTTAAAACAGTCATTTTTGGGAATTTTTTCACCAAATTTTCAACATAGCCATTTTAACACCTCTGCTCATGACCAGTATCAATATGATTTACTTAACGTGTCCCATACATTGATTTCGCATACCGAATGCGCCATTGTGCGCTACATGGTCAGAAACACGTTCTGGGCGAGATGTGAAAAATGACAACTGTACTGCTCATAAGGAGGTGTGGTAAAATGGCAATGTTGAAAATCTAGAGTGAAAATATTGAAAATTTGCGAACTTACGCGCATGCATAGGAACTCTGTAACGCACGCTCGTAAAACAGTCATTTTTAGGAATTTTTCACCAAATTTTCAAAATAGCCATTTTAAGACCTCTGCTCATGAACAGTATCACTGTGATTTTCTTAATGTGTCCCGTACATTGATTTCACACACCGACTGCGCCATTGTGCACTACATGGGCGGAAACACATTTTGGGTGAGATGTGAAAAATGACAGCTGTACTGCTCATAAGGAGGTGTGGTAAAATGGCAATGTTGAAAATCTGGAGTGAAAATATTGAAAATTTGTAAACTTACAAAGCGTGCATAGGAACTGCTAACTGCGCTTCGTAAAACAGTCATTTGGAATTTTTTCACAAATTTTCAACATAGCCATTTTAAGACCTCTGCTCATGAACAGTGTCACTGTGATTTTCTTAATATGTCCCATACATTGATTTACTTTGACTACGTCTTGATGCGCTGCATGAAAGGACACGTTTTGGGTGAGATGTGAAAAATGACAGCTGTACTGCTCATAAGGAGGTGTGGTAAAATGGCAATGTTGAAAATCTGGAGTGAAAATATTGAAAATTCGCGAACTTATGAGCGTGCGTAGGAACTGCTCAATGCATGCTCGTAAAACAGTCATTTTTAGGAATTTTTCCACCAAATTTTCAAAATAGGCTTTTTGAGAGCCCACCTTATGAACACTGGCAGTGTCGTTTCGCTGATCATTCCGGAAAGGTGATTTCACACAGTGGCTGCAAAATCACCCTTCGGGCCTGAGTAACGCCATGACAGTGCAAGAATTCATGAGGAGGGGTCCCAAAAACCCCATATTGAAAATTTGGTGCAAAAATTCCAAAAATGCCTGAGATATGCAACAAAGTTGAAAACCCTTATCTATCCCATTATACAGCTTACCGGCATTTCCTCAGTTCGCGGGTCGGCTTTGAAGAGTGCAGATTTATTCCCGGCCACTGAAGATCTGCCGCACGAACTCCGGAGGTCAGTATGGAGTGGGGGGTGGGGCGGCAGGGTGTGCAGTGGGTGGGTGCGGAGTTATTGGGGGCAGGAGACTGCGAGGAACGTTTTTCTTTACAGGTTTTTTTTTTGAAAAAGATGATGCGGGACGTTTGCCATGCTGGGGTGGGCTAGCGTGAGAAGGGCTGGCTGGGGGGTGGAGCCGACGGGGATTGGGCACCCGTCAGTGCTATGGCATCTGTTGCCACGCTGGGGTGGGCACCCAGCGTGGCACCCTGTACTCGGGAGGGGAGACAGTGAAGTCGATGGGGGACTGGGCACTTTGTCGGCAACAGCATGGGGGTGGAGAGACAGTGGAGCCGGCGGGGGATTGGGCACCCCGGCCGCCATTACATCATTTTGCCACACTGGGGTAGGCTCCCAGCATGGCACCTAGATGCTTTGAGGCGTGGAGCCGACGGGGATTGGGCACCCCATCGCCGTGACAGTGTGCGGGGAGGCGATGATCACTATGGGCGTATGCGCAAGACGCGCAGGTGTGGGGGAGAGCTCTGCTCACTCAAGCGAAGCTCTCCTTTCAACTGTATGCCACTGCATTTTCAGTTGTCATAGACAGCTGGAACAGTGATTGGCTCTGTGACCGCGCTGCAAAACACTGACTGAATTGGAAGAGCCTGACACACCTTTGGAAAACTACAGATGATGGCACTATGTTTTGCACATGCGTGCAAGCAAACATAAAAAGGAAGTGAAGTAGGAGTTGAAAAGATGCCTGCTGGACAGGTTGGAAAAGGTGGGAATTAGGGTTGGTAATTACAGCAAAAACAAACAGCAGTAACACCACCCCCATGCTTAGCAGTTGTAGGACAATGCTCCTGCACAACCAACTTGGGAAAGGGAACCCTCCTAACCAAGCCATGCTCAGTGACACTCCTGTCTACTCCCCTCACCAGAGGTGGCATCCTTTACTGAGCCACACTCAGCGGGGTCCTCTCCACCCCCCTCATGGGGGGGGGCATCCTTTGCTGACTTTTTCTTTCATATAGCTTTTTGCTCCCTGTTGCCACCTCCCACTTACTTCAGCAACGGGGAGACATAGGTATTTTTTTTACATAGTTTTTCTCCCTCCTAACCCCAGGACCCCAGAACACAGCTGTACGTGCCTATGGAGATGAGCACACACCCTGTGGCTCAGGTGATGGCCATTTCCCCCCACCCAGCCTAGCGCCTAGTCTCCCCTTGGGCTTGGCATTACCACCAAACCTCCAATCGGTGGGTCACTGACGTGGCACAAGGTGTGACATTCAGCACCTCAACCCTCAGTGCCACCGGGCCAGCATCCTTTACTGACTTTTGTTCACCAGGCAATCCTGCCTGCCCTCTTGCATGAGGAGGGCATCCTTTATCAAGCTGCGCTCAGTTAGTAATTCTGTCTGCCTCCCTCAGTAAAGAGGGCATCTTTTATCAAGCCACCCTTGGCCAGCAATCCTGCCTGCCCCCTTTGGAAGAGGGGGCCATCATTTACTGTGTTGCACTCGGCCAGTGCTCTCTTCCCCCCTTGGTAGAGGGGGCATCCTTTACCAAGCCAAGAAAAAGTTTCACAATTACATGTGTAACCCCCAGGTGGCACTATCCCAAGGGCTACAACCCCTACCTGCTTGACTACTGACAAGTTGAGGGGCCTAGGTTCTATGGTGGGTGCCTCCACCCAGAGGTCAGGGTTTGTAATGGTTGGTCTAGTTTGGTCACAGCTCTCTGGGACACTGAGACCCCCTTCTAATCCCTCTAATGGCCCACACGATGCACAGAAGTTACAGTACCAATACCCCACACGTACACACTGTTCAATCATAAGTTACCACTTACCCTCAATACTGATTCACGGGTTCATCTCTGAGGACCCACTGAAAAATAAGGTTAAACAGCATACACAAACCAATACAGTGCTTGGTATGAAGGTACTGACACTTCAGACAATTTAAAGTTTAACAACATCAAATCTGATTTATTTAGGGACAGTAAGAGAGAGGGAAATTAGGTTAATTGGCTGCATTAAATCATAGTACTGTGCACACATCTAGGGTCTGAAAAGTCACACTCTGGGTACCCAGGTTGGGGGGGGGCTAGCCAGATCCGTTGCCCGGGGTTGGCCGGCAGGTGCAGATGGGTAGGGCCCTGTAGAAGAAAATATATGCACAACACCCAATTGTAATCCAGAGCTGGATGGCTCAGTCCACGAAGCAGTGAAACAACAAGAATTAGATGACACACTTGTGATTGAAAACAGGCTGCAGGGGAATACTTTGATTTGTACTCACAAAACCCAAGCTGAGGACCGTATGGTGGATGTTCTTCTGGATTGCTAGAACAACAGGGCATGGAGACAAGGTCCTTGTGACTTGACCCCACTGCAGTTGATAGCAAACGGATTTAGTCCGAGACAAGCTAGGGTTTGCTTCCAGCTTCAACACAAAGCACACAGAACAGGGGGTTAGAAATAGCAATTCCCCACAAGCACTACACACATTCATATGTAAAAGGAAAGTACTATACCAGGCAGGCTACTCCTTGATCCCGATCGCAGTTACTGCAAAATATCTGGGAGCACACACACAGCAGCTTCAGTTCCTGACAGACCGAGCGCAATTCAGCAATTTCTCCAGTCTTCTATAGGGTGAGCCTGGTTTCCACTCTTCAGACTTCCTTCTTTCTCCTCACAAATCGGATTCAGTCCAAAATCGCACTTACAATGGCTGCAGGCTGAACCTCAGGGCCTCACACGCGCTTCCCGCGCAAAACTATACACCGCAGAAGCACAGAGCTCCTTCTCACTTCACTGTCACAACTGATCTGATCTTTCCAGTCACAGAGCAGGGCATTTCCTTTAGCTCCACACCATTTTGTTGGCTGGTTGGGCTGTCACTCACAAAAAGATTCCCTCTGTTGGTGAAAAAAGGCACCAAGGTCAAAACTACATTTCCCAGAGTCACTGACCATACAATCCCCTTGTGGCTGGCTCAAAATTGAGAGTCCAAGTTCCACTTTGTCCACAGGCTTCATTTTAGGGACTCCTTATCATCCTGATTGGTCCAAGTCAGCAATTCAGGACCAAAATGAAAGAGCTACACTGAAACGGTTTGTGCTGAAATGAAGACAGGTTAGACAAACTACATTTTCTCAGTCACTCTAAATGATTTCTCACAAACAGTTACATCTTTCAACAAGGCTCCCTCTGTACATGTAGTGACAGCAGAAATGGAGCGAATTGACAGCAGCTTGGGCAGGATTCGAGCATTAAATACACAGTCCCCCCATACAAACTAATTAAGTCTGCAAGCAGACAGCTTTTAAAGAGACAGTATGTGGAGGCTCAAACAGCACTCACTTGGAACCACATTTAAACAGCTCAGATGTCGAACACCGCCCAGACTTGGAGCATTCAGGCAAGCTCCTGGAAGACTTTTGGGAACCCCCATTTACAGGAGGGTTACACCCTTCCTGGCCTGGAAAAACTTAGCGTCCGTGTCAAGTAAGTACTCCCATAAGTTTCAATACACCCATGTACATTTGCATCAGTATCACATTAGGCTTATACATGTAATCATCAGTCAATATATCACCTTACCAGAAACACATTTCTGAAACTTTTCAGTACATCACTTTTTACACAGTATTATACACACATTGTACCATAATTCAGGTTATTACCTCTGTAAATGAAACCTGAAGAGAGGGGTCCCTTCCCTATCAGCTACCTTGGGACTGGATGGGGCAGGGGCACCATACCTAGAGGGCAACACAATTAACTTGGAGGTAGCACTTATGCTCAGTTTGGGCAATGAGCTCGGGGACACATACACTCCTTTATGGACAACATTGAGAGGCAAGTCCACAGGCCTCCCAGGAGAATCATAGCTTAAGCGCATTACAGACTTTACAGCTCGACCAGTCTTTCTGGAGGAACTGTTACAGTCTCTGCACTTTTAGACTCACTTTCAGCACTGTCTTTGCTTGCCAGGGGAGTCTCCCTGGGGGTAGAGAGGCTAGAACCTGGGGCACTTTCAGCTCCATGATTTGCAATCTCAGAGTCCACAACACTTGGCTCACATGGGAGTTTTATGACACTGGCAGTGAACTATCGGGGCACTCAACATACTCTTCTTGTTCTGGTATATCACCAGTTTGTCACAGTCCAACAATTTCCTCCTCTGAAAGCTCAAACAGTTCAGCCATACACAATGATTCCATATCATCTGACTTGATGCTTTGCACTTCACTTTCTGGGAGCATTGGCTCCAGGGACAAAGCTGGGGGCTTAGACAGTCCAGAAGGCCCAGCTTCATCTCCAGGATTGACTAGGGGATTGCCCAGAAACAATTGACTCAGTTCGTAAGAAGGGTAGTGTTCAAAGCCACACTCACTTTCCGCTGACATGGACTGACAGTCATGTTCAACTGGGACTTGTGGAGAGGAACACTTTAACTCAGCTTCTGTAGGGGCAAACTTTCTTGATTTTTGCTTAGCAGCAGCTCTAGTCACTGGTCCAGAGGGGGCATTTTCTGGGGGCTCAGACACAATCAAGATTTGTCCAATGGGCAGTAAAGGATTTCTATGCTTTGTTTTCACATCTTTTGAGTTATTCTCCGGTCTTACTTTGTACACAGGCAGATCATCTAGTTTGTCTACCACAATGTGGGGGAGATGGTGCCACCTATCAGCAATCTTGTGTTTTCCATGCAGTCCCAGACTTCTTAGCAACACCCGATCTCCCTCCTGGAGTTCCAGGGCTTTCACTTTTTTATCATACCTTTCCTTGTTGGCCAGATTTCCGTTTGCAGCCATGGTTTGAGCCAGTTGATACGCATGATTTAGTTGGGTCTTTAACTTTTGCACATGGGTGCAGCATCCCATACGTCAAATGGGAAGAACACCCCTCCCCCCTCAGCTAGTGGTCAAACAGGAATTCAGCGTGTTTGCCATTCATTTGCATCACCAGGTAAGAAAAAGGTTTGTCTCCACACGATGCACAGGGTAATGCCAAACTTCACCCAACAACTAACACACCAAAATCTGGCCAATGGAAAATCATACACAATGCTCACAGCCTGGGAAATAAGATCCCAGACCTGCAGGCAATTATGTCAGAGGCTAAACTGGACATAGTAGCAATTAGTGAGACGTGGTTTACCAGTAACCACACTTGGGAGACTTCAGTACCTGGCTATGTATTGTTCAGAAGAGACCGAGGCAAAAAGGGGAGGGTGGCCCTGTATGTTAATGAAAATATCAAAGCTACAGAAATTCAGAATACACATAAGGAGCCAGAAGAACTGTGGGTCACCCTGGAAACAGGAAATGGGACAGCCATAAGAACTGGGGTTGTCTACAGGCCCCAGACCAGAGGGAGGACATAGACACATTACTGTTAGAAGATATACAAAACATGACAGCTAAAGGAGGTTCTGATAATGGGAGACTTCAACATGCCAGATACAGATTGGTCAATACCAGCAGGAACATCTGCCAGAACTAGACTCATAGTGGATTCCTGCAGGGAGGGCCTCAAACAACTGGTACAGCAACCCACAAGAGACAGGGCTATCCTAGATCTAGTACTGACTAACAAAGAAGGGATCACAGATCTCCAGGTAGAAGGTCACCTGGGGCCAGTGACCATCACATGGTATGGTTCAATTTGGCTACTACATCTAAATCATCCCATTCCAAAGCAAAATATGGGACTTCAGAGGAGCTGACTTTGATAAGATGGCCAACAGAGTTAAGCTAGCCCTGGCAAAAAGAAACACAGGTGAGGAGGTACAGGCAAAGTGGGCAAGCATTAAGGATACAATACTTGAAGCAACATCCCATTGTGTTAGACAGAAAAGGAAGTGCAAAAGAAGAAGGAAACCACTTTGGTTCTCAAATACAGTAGCAGAAAAGGTCAGAGCCAAAAGGCTGGCCTTCAGAAAATATAAGGGAACACAGCGGGATGAAGATAGGGAGGCATACCAAACTGCCCTAAGGGAAGCAGGTAAGGCAGTAAGGCAGGCAAAGTCCCAAACTGAGGAAACACTAGCACGAACAGTAAAAGAAGGTGACAAGACTTTCTATAGATACATTAGTGAAAGGAGAAAGTCCAGAGGGGGTATTGCTAAGCTTAATGGAGAAAAGGGAGCATGGAGGAGGAGGACCCTGTAAAGGCATCTATCCTAAATAGATACTTTGCTCAGTATTTACTGAAGAGAAGGTAGGGCAGGGCCCACAGCTCAGCATCATGGACACAGGGGGAGGGAGGTGAGCACTACCCTCTCACAAAAGAAAGGGTCCTACAAGAGCTCATAAGCTCAGGGTGGATAAGGCAATGGGACCCGATGGCATACATCCCAGGGTACTTAAGGAGCTAAAGGAGGAACTAGCAGAGCCATTAGCAGAATTGTTTAGTGAGTCTCTGAGCACAGGAGAGGTCCCAGAAGACTGGAGAAGGGCTCATGTGATCCCACCCACAAGAGTGGTAGCAGGGAGGAGGCGGGAACTACAGACCGGTCAGTCTTACCTCAGTAGTGGGCAAGATTATGGAGGCACCTTAAGGAAAGGATAGTGCAACACCTGGAATCCATAGGGCACAGGATCCAAGACAGCATGGGTTTACAAAGGAAGGTCCTGTCAAACTAATCTCATAGATTTCTTTGACTGGGTAACCAGAGTGGTGGACCAAGGGGAGCAGTTGATGTCGCTACCTTGACTTCAGCAAAGCTTTTGACACTGTTCCACATAGAAGATTGATAAATAAGCTAGGTAGGCTCGGTGGGTCAGAAGTTGGTCAACTGGGTGGCAAACTGGTTGACTGGCAGAAAACAGAGAGTGGTGGTAATGGTACAGTCAGAAGAGATGCAAGTCACAAGTGGGGTACCTCAGGATCAGTCCTGGGGCCAGTCCTATTCAACATCTTCATTAGTGACCCGCAGATGGACTAGAGGGTAAGGCTTGTCTGTTTGCAGATGACACCAAGATCTGCAACAGAGTAGATGATCCAGATGGGTGGCAGAATGAGAAGAGATCTTGATAAACTAGCAGAATGGTCAGAAGAGTGGCAACTGGATTTAATGCAAAGAAGTGCAAAATCATGCACATAGGAAGAGAAACCCTGAAGCCACTTATAGGCTGGGAGGGAGTTGCTAGCAGTCACAAAGGAAGAAAGAGACTTGGGCATCATCATCACTGATGACCTAAAATCATCCAAGCAGACCTCTAAAGCAGTAGGTAAGGCTAGGGGGTGTTAGGGTGTATTAGTAGGGGTATCACAAGTCGTAAGAGGAGGTAATAATCCTCTGTACAAGACATTGGTTAGGCCCATCTGGAGTACTGCGTGCAGTATTGGAGGCCACACCTTCACAAGGACATTAACCAAATTGAGGCAGTCCAGAGAAGGGAACCAAAATGGTGCAGGACTGCATCAGAAGACATATGAGGACAGATTAATGGAGCTTAATATGTATACCTTGAGCAAAGGAGGAGAGAGGTGATGATCGAGACATTTAAACACCTTAAGGGGTATAAACAAGGTGAAAGAGTCTAACATGTTTAAATATAAGAAAAATAGCAGGACAAGAGGACACAGCATGAGATTAGAGGGAGGCCGATTAAGGGGAATGTGAGGAAATTCTTTCACAGAAAGGGTGGTAGATGCATGGAATGGCTTACCACAAGAAGTGGTGGCTATGAATACAGTGCAGGGCTTCAAACAGGCATGGATAGGCATAAGGAGCAATACAAATGACTATGAATAGATAGGTCACTGACAGAGCAAAGGCCGATGGCACATTTATAAGGTAGAAAAAGGAATGGGCAGACTGGATGGGCCTTGCGGTCCTTATCTGCCGTCAACTTCTATGTTTCTATGTTTCTATTATCAGCTTGAACCCCATCAGGGGAAACTCCAAAACATACATCTACTGGCAGTCAAGCTTCTCTTCCAAACATCAGGCGGTAGAGGGAGAACCCAGTGGTATCACTTTTGGTGCAGTTGTAGGCATGTACCAAGGTGCTGATTTGTTGGCTCCATCTAGGCTTGTCATTAGGGTGGAGGGTGCCCAGCATATCTAGCAGAGTGTGGTTGAAACGTTCAGGCTGTGGGTCCCCCTTGGGGTGGTAAGGGGTGGTTCTAGACTTTCGCACTCCCCACAGAGAAAGCATCTCTTTGATCAAACGACTCTCAAAATCCCTCCCTTGATCAGAATGGATTCTTTGTGGTACCCATAGTGAACAAAAAAGGGATCTATAAGTACCTTGGCCACAGTGGATGCCTTCTGGTCCTTGGTGGGAAAAGCTTGACCATATCTCGTAAAATGGTCAGTGACCACTAGCACATTACTGATATTTCTTTGATCTGGCTCCAAACTCAGAAAGTCAAAACAGACTAGCTCCATAGGGGTGCTGGTCGTGATGTTAACAAGGGGGGGCAGCCCTCTAGGGCAAAGCTTTCCTCTGTAAGCAGCGACTACAAGTTCTAATGTGTTGTTCAACATCAGCCCCCATCTTAGGCCAATAGAATCTGGATCTCACCAAGTCAAGTGTTCTGTCTATGCCCAGGTGCCCCATGTGGTTGTGTAGGGACCTCAGCACCAAGTCTCGAAAGGCAGTGGGCAAAACTAGCTGTTGTTTGTCTATTTGTCCCCCTCTGTCTACTGTTTCTCTGTATAACAGTCTATTAATCAGTTTCAACTTAGGACCTTCCTTGTATAACAATGCAGTTCTCAAATCAGTGGAACATAACTTGGATACGTCTTTCCCTGCGTAGAGGGATTCTAGAGCTGATTTGATCATGGGATCTCGGGATTGAGCCCACTGAATACTGTCACTGTCCAGCTGAGGCAGTGCACCAATGCCTGTTGCAGAAAAGTGGTAATAAACAGCAGGTATGCAATTCTCAGAGGGTCCCAAATAATCCACCATACAGTCCACTGCATCTGTGGACATTTGTTCCTCTCTGTCAAACTTCTGGCAAAGTGCTCGAATATCAGGTTCTGACAGTCTGACCCAGTCATTCCGAGGAACAGGCCTTCGTGAGAGAGCATCAGCATCTATGTGGTTCAGGCCTGCTCTGTATTCAACAGCATAGTCGTATGTAGATAATGCAGAAAGCCACCTATGGCTGGTAGCATCCAACTTAGCTGAAGTCTGCACAGAGGTCAAAGGATTATTGTCAGTTTTACTAGTATCTTAGCCCCATACAAGTACTCATGGAATTGGTCAACAATGGCCCACTTCAAAGCTAGGAACTCTAACTTATGTACAGGATAGCTCTTTTCGGATGGGGTCAGGCTTCTACTGGCAAAGGCCACTGGTCTCAGGCCATTCTCGTGCTCCTGGTACAATACAGCCCCCAATCCTTGCAAACTAGCATCAGTGTGTAGGACAAAGGGTTTTGCTGGCTCTGCATAGGCCAGAACAGGAGCATGGGTAAGTTGATATATAATCTCATGAAAAGCAGCTTCACAATCAGGCATCCATCGTGCCCCAAAAACTTCATTAGGATGGAAATACACTCTCTCAGTCTCAGAGGGAGTTGACCTCTTGTATTTTTTGTGGGTTGGAGGGTACCCTTGAGTAAGATTAAGTAAAGGACAGATCACTCTTGAATAGTCCTTGATGAAACGGTGATACTAGCCACAGAATCCCAGGAATCTTTGCAGTTCTTTTAGATTTCGGGGCTGTGGCCAGGTGGTCAAGGCCTCAACTTTACTTGGGTTGGTCTCTATTTCCTTGGTGGAGAATATATGCCCCACATACTTTACAGAGGTTTGGAAGAACTGACATTTATTGATGGACAGTTTCAGGCCAAAGTCTTCCAGTCGGTACAACACCTTGAATAATCTGCTCTCATGTTCCTCCAGTGAGCTGCCAAACACAATAACATCATCTAGGTATACCAGGCACTCTAATAAGTTCATGTCCCCCACTGGACACTCCATCAGTCATTGAAAGGTGGCTGGGGCACCTGAAATCCCTAGAGGCATCCTCAAGAACTCATAGTAACCACGTGGGCAGATAAAGGCTGTCTTCTCACGGTCTTCCGGGGCCATCGGGATCTGGTAGTACCCACTGCGAAGATCCAGCACGGAGAACCACTTGCTACCATTCAGGCAGTCTAAAGCATCCTGGATGCGGCATTGTATACTGATCAGGATAGTCCATCGTTCAAGGTGCGAGTTAATCCACGCACATCCTTACTGTCCCATTCTTTTCTCACTACCACAACAGGTGAAGCATATGGGCTTCTGGATTCTTGTATTACACCAGCAGCAAGCATCTCTTGCAGATGCCGTCTCACATCATCTATGTCAGCAGGTGCCAGGCGTCGAGACCTCTCACGAAATGGCCTTTCATCATGCAGCCGGATGTGGTGCTCAGCTCCTTGCACACATCCTACATCCCATTCTTTGAAAGAAAACACTTGGTCTCTCTGGGCAAGCTTTCTACTGATTCTCATCTTCCATTCGGCTGGCAACTGGGAGTCACCAAAATCAAACAAGTGGGGCATCACTCTATCATTCTACCCTGAACACTTGTTAGTAGGTAACACTGCGGTATCCGCACAATGCACATTAACCAGGGTGCAACCTCTATTTACTCGAATCTCTCTATCAGACACATTATGAACTTTGACCATTACCCATCAGGCATAAGCATGGGCTCTGGCAGGCAAAACACTTGGCTTGACCAGCAGTCCTTCTGGCAACTTCCCAATGCCTGGTGCATCCAGCATAAGGATTTTATTCTTGACATCCTTTCTGATACGGACTTCCCCCTGTAAGGTACACTGGGCATGTGGCACCAGGATCAGAGACTCAGGATCCTTCTTCCAGACAATTCCAACCAGTTCCTCTGGTTCCATTTTTTCAGCATCTCTCTGTGCCTCATAGGCCTTCTTGATCAAGGCCAGGATTCTTAAAGCTCTACCAGTCTGTGACCCCTGTTTCTCATAACACAACTGAGCCAACTGTCCAAACATATGCACATTCATCCCAATTAGTAGAGGAACCCCATCATACAGTGCAGTAGGGGACACACTAAGGCCAGGGTCTCTACTTGCTCTGCCACTCCAGCCACGGAGGTAGGAAAAGATAGTCAAATTCGAATATACCTGGAGTAGGGGTAGGCCTTCTCACTTAACCCCCATACATACAGTCCTTCCAATGGTTGCAAAGGTACATCTGACAAATGCTTCTGATACCAATCCTGGAACATAATCGTCGCTTGGGAACCACTGTCCAACACAGTTCTGGTGGGCACGCCATTCACTTTTACTGTAGCTTCCATTGAAGGGCCCACTATTCTGGACCAGTCTGGAGAGGTGATAGCAAGGGCCTGAGTAGATGATCTAGCCACAGAAGGACGTGAGTTAGCATTTTTGGGACCTCCACTGCGGTCATTTCATGCACCTCTTAACCACTATTTTGTGCTCCAAAGCTCTCCTTGTAGCCGGCTCACCACTCTCTCTAAGTATTTCCGAGACCGGCATTCCCTCTTCATGTGCCCATCCTTCCCACAATTATGGCAAAATATGTCTGCTGAAGTTTGGGGTGACTGAGGCATCACATCGGGGGCTGCAGCATTGGTACTATCAATAGAAAACCTTGGTGCCACCTCAGCCGACGGTGGGTTGGACATTTTTTTTTTTTTTTCAGTTGTTTAACCAGGTATAGCACACTTGGAGATATCTCTTCAGTTCCCTCACCTCCATAGCCAAGACATCAAGTTTTGAACTGTCGTAAACATGAGGTGCCTGGGTAGGCACCCCCACTCCCATAGCAGAAGCAGTCGGGCAAGTGTCAGTGCCTGTACTCGTAGGAGCGGCCTTCATGATGAGATTGTCTGTTGCTTTCCTAATCTCCCTCAACAGCTCCTCCCAGTGCAGGGTATTTAAAGCCTTCCCCGTTTGGCAGGCACTTAATCCTCGACTTTCATCATGGGCTGTCGGTGATCCCTGACCATCAGCAGCCAACCCCACCCTTGGAGCAGAGGTTGTAGCAGCTACAACTGCGTGGGGCTCTGAGAAGTCCTCCTCCTCCTCCTCAGCTTCCTGGATTTCTTTTATCAAATCACAATGATCCAGCAGGTTACCCCTCCTATCTTGAAGCCCCAACTGAAGGAGCTGCAATTTTGAGTGCTTCGCATGTTGCAGTATGTGCCCCAACCTCACATGGTTTAAGTCACTGGCGGCTACCCCACCTTTCCAGTAGACCCTCTGCAGCGCTCTTTCCAGATGAGTAACATATGCAGATAAACTTTCTCCTGGCCATTGTTTTGTACCGTGAAACTTCCACATCAAGCTCTCCCCTGACTCAATGCTCCCAAAATTGCCTTCAAGTGCAGTTAGGTACTTTTGGGCTGATGCCTCAGGGTTTGTGGACCTCAAAGACTTAATGGCTTCCAGAGCGGGACCTCTCAAACTCTCTAGGATTCTTTTCCATTTCTCAGCCTCTGCACACTGCCACTCAGATACCAAAAGGGCAACACAATCTATCCAGGTCTCCCACTCATCCTCCCCTGAGGGCACTGGGACTGTGCCAGAGAAAAGTCTGAGCTTTCTGTAAGAGTCCAACTGGATCGATGGAATTATGACAGGGGAAGGGGCTACTGGAGAGCTCTTGTGGGGAACTGGGGACGTACCTGGGGAATGCAGGGGTATGTGGTCACCTGAGAGGTCTAACACCTTTACCAGTTCCTGAGCAGTGCGCCCTTCAGAGGCTAGCAGTTTGAGTCATTTCTCTTTGAACCCATCTATACTAGGAGACGCACCCGGGGTGGCCGGACCACTATGTAAATAAATGATCCTCCATCCCGCCTGGGCATCTTCGGGCACCATGACAGGGGATACCTTCTCAGGGTCCACTGGGGAGTTACACAAGATCAGTACTATCATAGTCTGCTCAAATAAATCAGTACCTCATCCCCTTACTTCAACTTTGCCCAAGCCCTTAATTTGTTCCACAGTGGATACAATGTCAGCATCACTGGTCCCTAAGGGGACATCCAGCAACAAAATAGCCTTTTGGGGGTCTATCCCCTCAGTTTTGCTCCACCTCATCATTTTGTGCACCATCAACTTATGTGGGTCAATTTTTAATTTGGACGTGGTACTCCCTTCCATTTTTTCCCTTAAATTAAGCACATCAAGGTATTTTTCCTCACTTGGCCACTAGAGAACACTAATCCCAGCGGTGCCTCCAAGATGTAACAGCCAGGTGGTGCTATCCCCAGGGCTACTAACCCTGCCTGCTTAACTACTGACAGGTTGAGGGGCCTAGGTTCCATGGCAGGTGCCTCCACCCAGAGGTCAGGGTTTGTAATGGTTGGTCTAGTTTGGTCACAGCCCTCTGGGACACTGAGACCCCCTTCTAATCCCTCTAATGGCCCACATGATGCACAGGAGTTACAGTACCAATACCCCACATGTACACACTGTTCAATCATAAGGTACCACTTACCCTCGAGACTGATTCGTGGGTTCGTCTCTGAGGACCCCCTGAAAAATAAGGTTAAACAGCATACACAGACCAATACAGTGCTTGGCATGAAGGTACTGACACTTCAGACAGTTTAAAGTTTAACATCAACTCTGATTTATTTAGGGGACAGTAACATGGGAGGGGGAAATCAGGTTAATTGGTGGCATTAAATCACAGTTCTGCGCACATATACAGGGTCTGAAAAATCACACTCTGGATACCCAGGTTGGGGGGGGGCTAACCAGGTCCGTTGCCTGGGGTTGGCCAGCGGGTGCAGATGGATAGGGCCCTGTAGAAGAAAATATATGCACAACACCCAATTGTAATCCGGAGCCAGATGGCTCAGTCCATGAAGCAGTGAAACAACAAGAATTAGATGACAGACTTGTGATTGAAAACAGGCTGCAGGGGAATACCCTGATTTGTACTCATAATACCCAAGCTGAGGACCGGATGGTGGATGTTCTTCTGGATTGCCACAACAACAGGGCATGGAGACAAGGTCCTTGTGACTGGACCCCACTGCAGTTGATAGCAAACGGATTTAGTCCGAGACAAGCTGGGGTCTGCTTCCAGCTTCAACACAAAGCACACAGCACAGGGGATTAGAAATAGCGATTCCCCACAAGCACTACACACATTCATATGTAAAAGGAAAGTACTATACCAGGCAGGCTGCTCCTCGAGCCCGATCACACTTACTGCAAAATATCCGGGAGCACACACAGCAGCTTCAGTTCCTGACAGACCGAGTACGATTTAGCAATTTCTCCAGTCTTCTACAGGGTGAGCCTGGTTTCCACTCTTCAGACTTCCTTCTTTCACCTCACAAATCGGATTCAGTCCGAAATGGCACTTACAACAGCTGCAGGCCAAACCTCAGGGCCTCACACACTCTTCCCACGCAAAACTACACACCACAGAAGCACAGAGCTCCTTCTCTCTTCACTGTCACAACTGATCTGATCTTTCCAGTCACAGAGCAGGGCATTTCCTTTAGCTCCATACCATTCTGTTGGCTGGTTCGGCTGTCACTCACAATAAGACTCTCTCTGTTGGTGAAAAAAGGCACCAAGGTCAAAACTACATTTCCCAGAGGCACTACCCATACAATCCCCTTGTGGCTGGCTCAAAATTGGAAGTCCAAGTTCCAATTCATCCACAGGCTCCATTTTAGGGTCTCCCTATCATCCTGATTGGTCCAAGTCAGCAATTCAGGATCAAAATGAAGAGGTACACAGAAACAGTTTGTCCTGAAATGAAGACAGGTTAGACAAACTACATTTTCTCAGGCACTCTAAATTATTTCTGGCAAACAGTTATATCTTTCAACAAGGCTCCCTCTGCACATATAGTGACGGCAGAGACGGAGCGAATTGACAGCAGCTCAGGCAGGATTTGAACATTAAATACACAGTCCCCCCATACAAACTAATTAAGTCTGCAAGCAGGCAGCTCTTGAAGAGACAGTATGTGGAGGCTCAAATAGCACTCACTTGGAACCACATTTAAACAGCTCAGATGTCGAACACCGCCCAGACTTGGAGCATTCAGGCAAGCTCCTGGAAGACTTTTGGGAACCCCCATTTGCAGGGGGGGTTATACATGTATTTGCTGCTTTAAATATGTGAAGGATTTGAACCCATGCTTTCCTCAGTGTGTGGGGAGAAATGGAGAACTGCTTTGCTAACTGTTCCTTGACTACGTGATCCCAATTTCCCCTCTCTTTTTATGCTATTTTAGGCTGACAGCAGAACAGATAATTAGAGCTGTAATACAATACTTCTGGAGACTGGATCAGATAAGTATTATTTTATATTTAACCCCTTTCTGTCCTATTTTCTCCCTAAAGAACTATGGATCCTTTGTGACCCTATCACTATTCTTCTTTTACAGGCACAGTACAACTGCATGGCACTTCAAGACCCCCCATTCCAGCCTCTCCGGGGTTCAGATAACAGACCCCAACTTATTATCTATGCTAGGTGAATAGGCTGTAACAGTCCAGCCATGCCTGTTACAACACCCTGTGGACTTGTATTTTTCCAATGCAAACACAGCGGCCCAACCCCAATGTCAGCATTCACTTTTTTTAAAGTCAACACCAGAAGCTAATTTTTGCTGTTACCATTTCCTTTTTTAAATGCAGATGCCGGGCTCCTATTTCTGGTGTTAGCTTTTAACTTCTCAGTGTGGATGCCAAAAGCCCAACTTGGATGTGGCCTTTTACATTTTTTAAATGGCCAGCTGACCAGACTGGCAGGTAACTGAGTCAGACAACTGCTGTCAAAATGCTGTGCTGGTGTGACAAAAACCTACAGGAAAGTTTGAATTGTACAGTGTAATTTTGATTTGTGATTGGAAAGTATTGGTGCTCAGTCCATCTGTTAAATTATAAGGATTACTGATTGAGCTCTCAAGTTCTATATCAGGGACTACTGTTCTTCAGACAGAAGGTAGAAGCAGGATCCCACTGGAACTGACACTGGAATTCAGCTGGGCTATCCTCTATAACATAAATTAGAAAAAGACAAACACCTACAAATGCTGACTTTTTAGACACCCTTACAAACATTACAGGCAGTACATTTTACTGGCTGTAGCACTGCTGAGAACCTGGGGATCACAGGTTCATACCCCACTAGACCTAAATACTTACTGTGAGACCCTGAGCATATCACTTCACCACTGTCTCCACTGGTTGCAACACTTCGTGTTTTGGGAGCTGACCCATTGGCATGGGACCAGTGCATTGCACTGCCACCTGAGATACTGGAGGTCATATCTAACCCCTGTCAGGTAGGGTACTGACGTGTAAACTAAAATGTTTATGCCTGCTGCGCTACCGCCTGTCTTCCTCCAATGTCAGAACATTGACTTGACCCCACCCCCATGACAGGACAGCTAGCCCTAGTGCACCTGGTCTTTAATAATCACAGGTTTTATTTATGTTCTCATTTTTTTTTAACTCAGCTTTATTATATGCCTCAGGAAGTACATTACATGTTACAGTTTTTAAAGTTGTTTGCAGCTAAAGGACATTTTAAATACAAATATTTCAGACAACCGAAAATTTCATGTCACGCTTCTTATGCCCTTGTAAAATTATAAAGGGTAAAGAGCACCTTCCAGGGGCCTGTCCATAGGATCCGAGGTGCAGTCTCTTTCAGTGAAAATGAATAAATCCTTGATATGGAAAAGGACGTGGAGCATCTCAGTCTGATATTGTCCATCCATGGTCTCTCCACTTGAATAAGTCCATGCAATTTTTGATGAGAGAATGTATACACTTGAGTAGTTCATCATAGATATACCTTGCTACGTTTTTCTTTCTTTTTTCTTTTCCCCTCCCCCCTTTCTCTCCCCCTTTCCTTCCCCTTCCTCTTAAAAAAAAGAAATGGGAAAAGGGGAGAGAGATAAAAAGGAAAAAGGTGGGTTGCTAGTAGTTAGGAGCTGGAAATCATCGCAACATGAGGAAATAAAAACATACATTCCATCTATCAGGAAATGCTATAAAAAGAAGTGTTTGAACAATGTCATGTAAACTGAACTCAATAAAATGAATTAACCTTAATAACTGCGCTGGACCCCTAAAAACATAGAAACATAGACTTTGATGGCAGATAAGGACTGCTTGGCCCACCTAGTCTGTTCATTTCCCTACCTAGAGGATAAGCTGCAGATCCTATTTAACCAACAGCCTATTTCTTCCTACCCCACACAAAAATTGCCTTATGTCTGTCCCATGCATTCTTGAATTCTCCTACAGTTTTAGACCCCACAACCTCCTCAGGAAGGCTGTTCCATGCATCCACCACCCTCTCTGTGAAAAAATACTTCCTCACATTGCCCCTGACCCATCCCCCCTCTATCTTCAAATTGTGTCCCCTTGTTCTTGCACATCTCTTTTTCTGAAAGATGCTACCCTCTTGGACTTTGTTGATTCCACTGAGGTACTTAAACGTTTCTATCAAGTCCCCCCTCTCCCTCCTTTCCTCAAGGGTATACATATTATGCTCCTTTAGTCTGTCAGCTCAATCCCTTATGGCATTCCACCTTTCCCCTTTCACCCTTCCCTCTACCCCTCCTGACCACTACCCTCCAGTTTTTTCCATTTTTTTCCTCCTCTCTATTATCCAGCACTTACCCACCCCTCCTCCTCCGGGACTCCCTTGTGTACCCTTACCTGTCCTCCGTCACCTTCCTTTACTGAAATAGCCTGACTGACAACACCTACCTATCTTGGCTGCTTTCTGAAAATTGCCTGATTGTAATCCCAGCTCCTGGGAAAATACTGTAACTATCTCATACTTGTGATTGACATTGTCATTGATGTGAAAGGTTAAACTCTGTTTGTTCATGTTCTTTGATGTAGAACCTTGTAAATGAGCAGCTTGCTCAAAGGTTGTTTCTGAAAAAATAAATAAATAAAAAACAATTGATGGTGTGTGTGTGTGTGTGTGCATGTGTATGCTTATTCCTTAACATTTATCTGATAACTACCCGAGGGGGTGCCTCTCCAGGCATTAACCATGGTGTGGTGTCCCCTGACTATCTCTGATTACTCTTCCCTCACAAGCATCAAGCCAACCAGCACATCGCATTCAGCCGCACTCCTACACATAGGCCCAGGACCCAGGGGCCTACCACACAACAAGGAACCAGGAGTGGACATGGGGCTGAAAGAGGCTTCACTGAACCTCCTCCACATATCGCATTCGGCCATGATCCTACACACAGGCCCAGGCCCCAGGGGAGTGCTGCACAACAAGGAACTGGGAGTGTACATAGGGCTGCAAGAGGCTTCACTAAACCCCCCCAGCATATCGCATTCGGCCACGCTGTTACACACAGGCCCAGGATGCACAACAAGGAACTGGGATTGGACATAGGTCTGCAAGAGGTTTCACTGAACCCACCCCCCCCAGCATATCGCATTGGGCCACGCCTACACACAGGCTCAGGACGAGGGGCCTGCTGCACAAGGAACTGGGAGGACGTTGGGCTGCAAGAGGCTTCACTGAACCCCCCCCCAGCATATCACGATTCAGCCACGCCCACACAGAGGCCCAGGATCCAGGGGCCTGCCGCACAACAAGGAGGCGGGAGTGGATGTGGGGTTGTGTGCCTGCACTGCCCCCCAATCGGCATATCACACTCGCCGCCCACACACACAGGCCCAGTACCCAGGGACTGCCGCACAACAAGGAACCGAGGGATATGGGCTGAAAGAGGCTTCACTGAACCGCCCCAGCATATCGATTCGTAGGGTACTGACGTGTAAACTAAAATGTTTCCACCTGCTGCGCTACCATCTGTCTTCCTCCAGTGTCAGGACATTGACTTGACCCCACCCCCATGACAGGACAGCTAGCCCTAGTGAACTCGGTCTTTAATAATCACAGGTTTTATTTATGTTCTCATTTTTTTTACTCAGCTTTATTATATGCCTCAGGAAGTACATTACATGTTACAGTTTTTAAAGTTGTTTGCAGCTAAAGGACATTTTAAATACAAATATTTCAGACAACCCAAAATTTCATGTCAAGCTTCTTATAACCTTATAAAATTATAAAGGGTAAAGAGCCTCTTCCAGGGGCCTGTCCATAGGATCCGAGTTGCAGTCTCTTTCAATGAAAATCAATAAATCCTTGATATGGAAAAGGATGTGGAGCATCTCAGTCTGACATTGTCCATCCATGGTCTCTCCACTTGAATAAGTCTGTAACTCCTAGGTGGCGCTATCCCAAGGGCAACTACTCCTGCCTGCTTGGCTAGTAGCAGGTTAAGAGGCCTGAGTTCTGAAATGGATGCCTCCACCCGGAGGTCAGGGTTGGTAATGGTCAAGCTCACCTGGGCACAGCCCTCCGGGAAACTGTAACCCCCCTCTTTCCCCCTCTAGTGGCCTGAACACTGTACAATAATCACTTCACAATGCCGGTACACCACACAAGTACCACACTGTTTACACTTACCACCAGGGCTGGTTCCTCTGGCTAGACCCTGGGGAACCCTGTAAAACAAGGTTAAGCACAGCAAATAGCAACAGTACAGTACTTTGAGCACAAACTAGAACCACAGTCAGATTACATGCAGAAAAGTTATATCTGATTTATTCAGGAGACTTGAACAAGGGGGTGCAAAATCAGGTTAATTAGCTAAAAGTTATATCAATCAAGCAGTTATGCATGCACTTTGAGTCCCCACAGCCCACCTCTGGGTACCCAGGTGGAGAGAGATGGGCTAGCTAGGACAGTTGCCCGGGGTTGCAGCTGGTTGGGGCCCTGTGATGGAAAACACAACGTGCACAGTACACAATATTTGTAATCTGGAGTTGGGGGATCAGTTCGTAAATGAAACGAAACAACAAGACAATCAGATGACACACTCAGATTAAGCTGCTGGTTCAGGGAGCTACCCTGGTATTTACTCACAATACCCAAGACTGGACACAGGCTGGATGAAAATCGAGACCGCAGGTGGTTGATCTGGAATGCCATTAGAAGCAGGGCCCACACAAGTCGCAGAGGCATCGTTCCTGTTCAAGCATGTAGCAGGGGGCCTGATCCTCAGGCAGGTCTCTCGTCAATGGCTTCTCTGTGCAGTGGGTAGTCTGGCTGTGCCAGTCTGGCAAAGCCCAGACCACATGGAGACAAGTTCGGATGCAGTCCGTTTTGGGCTGGATACAACTTCCAGCAAGCAGAACACAGTTCACACAGTGGGGAACTAACTGTTTTGTCCTCTCTGTGATGAGGTACCTTTGTAAATGAGCCTCTGGCTCGAAGGTTGTAAACTGATGTTTAAATAAATAAATAAAATAAAACTCACGACCCACTAGCAGCTCATAGCACATTTACAAGTATGGGAGTTCTACTGTACCAGGCAAAGTGCTCCCCGGTCACAATCGCAAAGTCTCTGCACACACCGGGAGCTTAGGGGTAGCTGGAACTCCTGACAGGCCGATCGCATTCAGCAAAAATATTTGGTCTTCTTCAGGTTGAGCCTAGCCCACTTCAGTAGCTTACTTTAGTCACACAAACTTGGATTTAGTCCAAAATAATTCTCTTCCCTCCCTCTCATGGAGCAGCAGCAGACACGCAGCCAAAATCTGAGCCCTTTCACAGTTTTCCCATGCGAATCCACTCAGGATTTCTGCCCAAAATTACTTCAGCTCCTTCTTCTTGAGCTTCCAGCTCAGAACTAAACTGACAACTGCAAGCAGCTCGGGACTTCCCAAAGATCCAAAAGATTTGGTTGGCTGATTTGGCTGTCAGTCAAAGCAAGAGCTCCCCCTTCAGTCGCAAAAAAGGCACAAAAACTCAAACCACAGTTCCCATAGATTTTGAATTCAGACAGCTCCTGTAGTCCGGCTACATTTTAGGTCCCACCAGAACTGATTGGTCCAATTTGCAGTCCAGGACCAAGATAGTGGAGACAAACAAAACAGTCTTTGCTATAAAGAAAGCAGGTTAGACAAACTACATTATCATTATCATTCTAAATGGTTTTCAGCAAATAGTTACATCTTTCAGCAGAGCTCCATCTCAGATTACTTATGCTGCAATCAAGCAGCTCTTAAAGAGACAGTACACAGAGGCTATACAAGTTCTGGAAATCACATTTAAACTGCTAATACGCAGGACACCAGCCTGGCAGTGAGCATTTAGGCAAGCTCAAGGAAGACTTTTTGGGAACCCCCATTTTTGGAGGGGTTACAAGTCCATGCAATTTTAGATGCGAGAATGTATACACTTGAATGGTTCATTATAGATATACCTTGCTACATTTTTTCTTTTCTTTTTTCTTTTCCTCCCACCCTTCTGTCAGCTTCTTTCTCTCCCTCCCTTCCTCTTAAAAAAAAGAAAGGGAGAGGGATAAAAGAAAAAGTGGGTTGCTAGTAGTTAGGAAGCTGCAAATTATCGCAACATGAGGCAATAAAAATATACATTCCATCTATCAGGAAATGCTATAAAAAGAAGAAGTGTTTGAACAATGTCATGTAAACTGAACTCAATAAAATGAACTAACCTTAATAACTGCGCTAGCCCCTTGTCAACTCAATCTCTTATGGCATTCCACCTTTTCCCTTTCACTCTTCCCCCTTCACCTCTCCTCCTCCTCCTGACCACTACCCCCCAGTTTTTTTCCTCCTCTCTATTATCCAGCTCTTACCCACCCCTCCTCCCCCGGTCTCCCACTTGTACCCTTGCCTGTCCTCTGTCACTTTCTTTTACTGATACAGCCTGACTGACAACACCTACCTACCTTAGCTGCTTTTTGAAAATTACCTGATTGTAACCCCAACTCCTGGGACACTATTGTAACTGTCTCATACTTGTGATTGACATTGTCATTGATGTGAAAGGTTAAACTCTGTTTGTTCGTGTTCTTTGATGTGGAACCTTGTAAATGAGCAGCTTGCTCAAAGGTTGTTTCTGAAAAAATTAAAAATAAACAAACTGATGGTGTATGTGTGTGTGTGTGTGTGTGTGTGTGTGTGTGTGTGTGTGTGTGCTTATTCCTTAACATTTATCTGATAAATATCCAAGGGGTGCCTCTCCAGGCACTAATCAGGAGGCAGTATAGCACAGTGGTTTAAGGCTCTGTGCTGCAAATCTGGAGACTTGGGTTTGAATCCCACAGCCCCCACTTGCATACTGTGTGACCCTGAGCAAGTTACATAACATCCCTGTGCTCCCAGGTTGCATCTGTAAACAAACTTCCAGCTTAGTGTGTCTCCAAACAATTTGAAAAAAAAAATCATGGTGTGGTGCCCCCTGTCTATCCCCGATTACTCTTCCCTCACAAGCTTCAAGCCAACCAGCATATTGCATTCGGCTGCGCTCCTACACACAGGCCCAGGACCCAGGGGACTGCCACACAACAAGGAACCAGGAGTGGATGTGGGGCTGCAAGAGGCTTCACTGAACCTCCCCAGCATATCGCATTCGGCCATGCTCCTACACACAGGCCCAGGACCCAGGGGCCTACCACGCAACAAGGAACCGGTAGTGGGGCTGCAAGAGCTAAAGGCACACATTCCCCCTTGCATCGGTGACTGTGGTGTTGTAATTTGTGTACCAGCTACCAGGAAGTTTGTCCAACAGTGACTGACATTTGCTACATATCCTTTTACGGCATTTTACGGCATTTCTGGGGGTACTTTAAGGACACTACTGCTGTGGGGCTTTGTGACAGGTTAGAATAGGACCCTGCCCCAGTTGTTATGGAGAAAGTGTTTAAATGCAAGGATCTGTTCTTTCCTTTTCCTTTCTCTAGTCGGTCTGGTTGCGCAATCAAATTTTCCTGTGAGACCTAGGATTTGATCACCCCGACAGTCTCACAATTATTTGCCTCTTGCTATCTCTCAATCTTCCCTTGCTGTTTGTCTTTTTCTCCCTTGCATATCTGCTGGTATAAAAATATATGCAAATCATTACATGGAAATGTAATTGATATTGGGATCCTTTTGTTTAGACATTATATAGTGTTACTGTTGAAATATATATAAATTTAGTTTGAGATGACTGCAAAAAGCTATTAGAAACTCAAGGGGTTACCTGAGGTCAAGTTTTAAGCCTTTTGCAGAAGAGCTCTGGAAGAGGGGCCTGAGTTCTGGTACATTGTGTTCTAGCAGCACCTGCCTGATACTTGCAAGAACACTTTGGAAGACACTGGTTAAAAATGGGGGATTAAAAGGACTTATAAGACAGAGCTGCAGTTGCTTGCAAAGTTGGACACCGAGACTGAAGGAAAACTCTGATGGATCTCCTCTATTTTATTTTTCCTTTGTAAATAGTTATACTGAACAATTTTATTTTTTATGTTACTGCTAGTACAAATAAATATTTTTGGTGAATTCTACAACTGCTTCTGGTTTTCCAATACTTTTTGACTTGTGCTTCAATGACAGATGGTGTCAGCCTAAGTGGGATTTATGCTGTGCATACTTGGTCTAAGCCAGGAGTTTTGTGTGTGAGTACTGGACTTTGTAACAGGGAAGCATAGAGAGATAGGTATAGATTCTGCAGCAGCAAGTCCAGGAATGGTTACCAGGATAATCGCAGCCAAACTAACAGAGACAGAAGTCCAAGCTGAGACTGTACAGCTAGCACAAGTTATGGAAAAAGAACAGGCAGTGGCAGAACCTGAATGCCTGATGGACTTTTGCAAATGGTGGGCTATACAACAAAAAGAGACAGTGAAGCACAGAGAAGAAGAGATTCAACGTTTAGAAGCAAAGAGAGGAGAAGAGAAGAGAAGAGAAGAGATGAGATGCAACGACAGCAGCAGTGATGGTTGGATGCCTTGCAAACTGTCAAAAGCAGAGGATTTGGCACAGATCCAGATGAGCAACAAAACACAAGCAACTAAAAAGCCATTAAATTTATGAAGTTATTTCCCTCAGGTCACAGCACGACTACTGCCCTGCTTGATCTAACATCTCATATCCACACTGCACTGGATAAAGGCCACATCACAGGGGCGATCTTCATTGACCTCACCAAGGCCTTTGATACCATCCACCATTCACTACTCCAAACCTCTTTGCTCAACCTGGGTCTCCCACAGCAAGCAGTGGGATGGTTCGCTGACTATCTTACCAACCAGACCCTTCAAGTCAAAATTGGCAATACCCTCTCACCTAAATCTCCGGTCCTCTCTGGGGTCCCACAAGGGTCCATTTTGGGTCCCCTCCTTTTCAGCCTCTTCCTAAACTCCCTCCCCGCATCCTGCACCTCCAACTTACTACTATATGCAGATGATGCTGTCATATTCTCCTCCAGCTCTGACCCCTCCCTACTCCACCACTCCCTCCAGTCCTCCTTTAAGGCTGTTGAAAGTTGGTTCTCCTCACAATGCCTTACTATTAACTATATAAAGATCAAGTGTATGCTATGCACACATCCGCAGAATTCCAGAATTGGGCTTTTCCCACAAATACTATCAGCATCCAAGACTCCCCTTGAATTTGTGCATTCGTTTAAATACCTGGGCATCACTTTGGACGCTGGCCTTACCTATCATGAGCATATACAACAATTATCCAAGGCCCTAAATATCCGGCTAGGGCTCCTGTACCACTATAAACATTACCTTACCCCTGAGGCCTTTTAAGCTTGCTATTTCCTCCTCAGTACTCTCCTTGCTAGACTATGGTCTCCTGATTTTGGAGGGCTAGCTCCTCAGCCCTTGATAGTCTTAGACTCATCCTAAACAAGGCCTGTCATCTTATATTAGGATGTGACAGACTCACCCATACCTGTGCTCTGTATAAGGACACCAGTTGGCTGAACCTTGACAACAAAATCAAATTCCACACTTGTGTCTTGGCAAAAAAACTACCCTTGGCCTCTCCCCCACTGCACTCACCCCTTTAATCACTAAGGACTCAAAAGTTAAGCACACCCGTAGGCTCTGACACCCTTCATTTCTCCATCCTCCTGTCGCACAGCTCAGTTCCAAAGATCCTTTTGTTACAGGGCTCCCTTTGTGATGAATAACTCACCTCCGCCTTTGCACCTTGATAATAGAATTGGACACTTTAAAACGCACCTCAGGGCTCATCTTCCCCTCCACAAGTGACTGTGTCTGTATGTGAATCGGTGCCTCCTGTCCCGTCTACACCTGACAGTGGCCTCTGGCCTGCCTCTGCAATCTGCTCTTAATCTCTCCCCCATGGATGTTAAGCCCAGTTTTCTCTTGATAGCTAGCCTAACTGTTTCTTGTTATTAACATAACTCTACTCTGTAACATGTACTGTATTGATTATCTGTCCTCACTGTATTGTATATCTGTAGATAGTCTATGTGACGTGGAACCTTTGTAAAGGAGTCTCTGACTCAAAGGTATGTCTGATCTCTGTAATAAATAAATAAAAGATGATATTGAGGCATACCTGACAACTTTTGAAAGAGTTGCCATAGCCTGCCAATGGCCAAAGCAGCAATGGACGATCAGACTGGTATCCTATCTGACAGGGAAAGCCCAACATGCCTACAGTAATATGGACACTGCACAGTCAGAAAACTATTACCTGATGAAAAGCGAAATCCTGAAACATAGAAACATAGAAGTTGATGGCAGATAAGGAGCGCTAGGCCCATCTAGTTTGCCCATTTCTTTTTATGCCTTATGAATGTGCCATAGGCATTTACTCTGTCAATAGCCTATCTATTCATACTCATCTGTATTGTTCCCTTATGCCTATTCCATGCCTGTTTGAAGCCCTGCACTGTATTCATATCCACCACTTCCTGAGGTAGGCTGTTTCATGCATCCATGACCCTTTCTGTGAAAAAGAACTTCCTCACATTACCCCTTAATCGGCCTCCCTCTAACCTCATGCTGTGTCCTCCTGTGCTGCTATTTTTCTTATATTGAAAGTTGTTAGACTCTGTCACCTTGTTAATGCCCTTAAGGTGTCTGAATGTTTCAATCATATCACCTCTCTCCCTCCTTTGCTCTAGGTTACTGTATATACATATTGAGCTCAGTTAATCTGTCCTTATATGTTTTCTGATGCAGTCCCTGCACCATTTTGGTTGCCCTTGTCTGGACTGCCTCCATTTTGTTAATGTCCTTGTGAAGGTGTGGCCTCCAGTGCTGCATGCAGTACTCCAGATGGGCCTAATACAGTGTCATGTAAATGTCAAGAGGAATTTTTACCTCCCTCTTACAACTTGTGATACCACTACTAATACACCCCAACATCCCCCTAGCCTTACCTACTGCTTTAGCGGTCTGCTTAGATGATTTCAGGTCATCTGTGATGATGATGCCCAAGTCTGTTTCTTCCCTTGTGACTGCCAGCAACTCCCCTCCCAACCTATAGGTGGCTTAAGGGTTTCTCGTCCCTATGTGCATGATCTTGCACTTCTTTGCGTTAAACCCCAGTTGCCACTCTTCCGACCATTTTGCCAGTTTATCCAGATCTCTTCTCATTCTACCCACCTCATCTGGATCATCTACTCTGTTGCAGATCTTGGTGTCATCTGGAAACAGACAAACCTTACCCTCTAGTCCATCTGCAATGTCACTGATGAAGATATTGAAGAGGACTGGCCCCAGGACTGATCCCTGAGGTACCCCACTTGTGACTTGCATCTCTTCTGACTGAATACCATTTACCACCACTCTCTATTTTCTGCCCATCAACTAGTTTGCCACCCAGTTGACCAACTTCTGACCCACCCGAGCCTACCCAGCTTGTTAATCAATCTTCTGTGTGGAACAGTATCAAAAGCTTTGCTGAAGTCAAGGTAGGCAACATCAGCTGCTCCCCCTTGGTCCACCACTCTGGTTACCCAGTCAAAGAAATCTATGAGATTAGTTTGACAGGATCTTTCTTTTGTAAACCCATGCTATCTTGGATCCTGTGCTCCTATGGATTCCAGATGTTGCACTATACTTTCCTTAAGGAGTGCCTCCATAATCTTGCCCACTACTAAGGCAAGACTGAATGGTCTGTAGTTCCCTGCCTCCTCCCTGCTACCACTCTTGTGGAGCAGAATCACATGAGCCCTTCTCCAGTCTTCTGGGATCTCTCTTGTGCTCAGAGATTCACTAAACAGTTCTGATAATGGCTCTGCTAGTTCCACCCTTAGCTCCTTCAGTACCCTGGGGTGTACTGTATGCCATCAGGTCCCATTGCCTTGCCCACCCTGAGCTCATCGAACTCTTGTAGGACCCTTTCTTTTGTGAAGGGACTAGTGCACACCTCCCTCCCCCTGTGTCCATGGTGCTGAGCTGTGGGCCCTGCCCCACTTTCTCCTCAGCAAATACTGGACAGAAGTATCTATTTAGGATAGATGACTTTCCATGGTCCTCCTCCTCACACTCCCCCTTATCCCCTTTTATCTTAGCAATACCCCCTCTGGACTTTCTTCTTTCACTAATATACCTACAGAAAGTCTTGTCCCCTTCTTTTACTGTTCATGCTAGTGTTTCCTCAGTTTGGGCCTTTGCCTGCCTTACTGCCTACCCTGCTTCCCTTAGGGAAGTTTGGTATGCCTCCCTATCTTTGTCCTGCTGTGTTCCCTTATATTTCCTGAAGGCCAGCCTTTTGGCTCTGACCTTTTCTGCTAATGTTTTTGACAACCAAAGTGGTTTCCTTCTTCTTTTGCACTTCCTTTTCTCTAACACAATGGGATGTTGCTTCAAGTATTGCATCCTTAATGCTTGCCCACTTGCCTGTACCCCTCACCTGTATTTCTTCTTGCCAGAGATAGCTTAACTCTGTTGACCATCTTATCAAAGTCAGATCCTCTGAAGTCCCATATTTTTGCCTTGGAATGGGATTATTTAGTTCTGGTGGCCAAATTGAACCATACATGTGATGGTTACTGGCCACCAGGTGACCTTCTACCTGGATATCTGTGATCCTTTCCCTGTTAGTCAGTACTAGATCTAGGGTAACCCTATCTCTTGTGGGTTGTTGTATCTGTTGTTTGAGGCCCTCCCTTATGCAGGGAATCCACTATGCGTCTAGTTCTGGCAGATGTTCCTGCTGGTATTGACCAATCTGTATCTGACATGCTGAAGTCTCCCGTTATCAGAACCTCCCCTTTAGCTGTCATGTTTTGTATATATTCTAACAGTAATGTGTCTATGTCCTCCCCCTAGTCTGGAGGCCTGTAGACAACTGCAGTTCATATAGCTGTCCCATTTCCTGTTTCCAGGGTGACCCACAGTTCTTCTGGCTCCTTATGTCTATTCTGAATTTCTGTAGCTTTAGAAACATAGAAACATAGAATTTGATGGCAGATAAGGACCGCTTGGCCCACCCAGTCTGCCCATTTCCCTGCCTACTGGATAAGCTGCAGATCCTAGTTAACCAGCAGCCTACTTCTTTCTACCCCCACCCCCTAAAATTGCCTTATGACTATCCCATGCATGCTTGAATTCCACCACTGTTTTTGACTCCACGCCTCCTCTGGAAGGCCGCTCCATGCATCCACAACCCTCTGTGAAAAAATACTTCCTTAAATTACCTCTGAGCCACCCCACCTCTATCTTCAAATTGTGCCCCTTGTTCTTGCACACCTCTTTTTGAAAGATGCTACCCTCTTGGACTTTGTTGATTCCTTGAGGTACTTGAAAGTTTCTACATGTCCCCTCTCCTCCTTTCCTCGAGGCTATACATATTAGCTCCTAAGTCTCTCTTCATGTCTTCCTGTGCAGACCCTGCACCATTTTAGTTGCCCTCCTCTGGACAGCTTCCATCCTGTCTATGTCTTTGCGAAGACTGGGTCTCCAGAACTGCACACAGTATTCCAGATGGGGTCTGACCAGCTGTCTGTACAGAAGGATAATAACTTCCTGTTTTCTACTGGTGATGCCTCTCCCTATGCATCCCAGTATCCCCCCAGCCCTCCTTGCTGCCCTCTCACATTGCTTGCCCACCTTTAGGTCATCTGATATGACTACCCCCAGGTCCCTTTCCATTTTTGTTGTTGTTAGTATCTCACCCCCCATTGTGTACTCTTCCCCTGGGTTTTTGTTTCCCAGGTGCATTACCTTGCACTTCTTAGCATTGAATCCTGCCATACATTTGACCATTCCTCTAACCTTGCCAAGTCCCTTTTCATCCTTTCTACCCCACCTTGTGCATCAGCTCTGTTGCAGATCTTTGTGTCATCTGCAAAGAGACATACTTTTCCTTCCAGTCCCTCTGCAATGTCGCTATACATAGATACATAGACAGTGTCGGCAGATAAGGGCCTATGGCCCACCCAGTCTGCCCATTTGAGCTTGTAGTTCAGTTTGTTTTCCTGAAGTCTGTTGCACCTTACCCCTGACCTCCAGAATTCCTTTATGTCTATCCCATGCATTCTTAAATCCGTGATTGTTTCAGCCCCACCACTTCCTCTGGCAGGGTGTTCCACTTGTCCACCACACGTTCTGTGAAGAAATTCTTTCTCATGTTTCTCTCTGAATCGTCCCTCCCTCCAACTTCATCCCATGCCCTCTAGTCCTGGAACATCTTTTTCGCTTAAAATAGTGTTTTCCTGCACCCTGTTCCTCCCTGTAAGATACTTGTATGTCTCTATCATATCCCCTCTCCTCCTCACCTCCAGGGAGTACATGTTCAGTTCCTTCAACCTGTCTTCATAGGACTTGTGATGCAATCCATGCACCATCTTTGTTGCCCTCTAAACCTTCTACCCTGTCTATGTCCTTACGTGGGTATGGTCTCCAGAACTGTACACTGTACTCCAGGTGGGGCCTCGCTAGTGTCTTGTATGGCGGAATTATGACCTCCCTTTCCTGCTGGTAATCCCTCGCCTATACATCCCAGCATCCTGTTTGCTTTACCTGCTGCCTGTCACACTGTTTCTCTACCTTGAGGTCATCAGAGATGATAACCCCAAGATCTCTTTCCTGCTTGGTGCATGCTATATCCTCACTCCCACTGACATATTGTGCCAGGGTTTTGTGCCCTATATGCATTATCTTGCACTTCTTGCATTGAATTTCAACTGCCAAACCCCTGACCATTCTTCAAGTTTCTGCAGGTCGCTCCTCATTCTGTCTACACCCTCTGGTGTGTCTACTCTGTTACAGAGCTTTGTGTCATCAGCGAACAGTGAAATTCTGCCTTCTAGGTCCTGCGCCATGTCACTGATGAAGATGTTGAATAGGACCGGTCCCAGCACTGATCCCTGTGGTACCCCACTGGTCACTCTTCCCTCTGTGGAGTGACAGCCATTTACCACCACCCTCTGTGTCCTGCCACCCAGCCAGTTACCTACCCACCACACTACTGTCCTGCCCACACCCATATTCCCCAGTTTGTGTAATAGTCTTCTATGTGGCACAGTGTCAAAGGCCTTGCTGAAGTCCAGATAGGCCATGTCCACTGCCCTCCCCTGATCCACCTCCCTAGTCACCCAGTCAAAAAATTCAATGAGGTTGATCTGACATGACCTCCCCCTGGTGAAACCATGCTGTCTTGGGTCCTGTAGTCCATTGACAACCAGATGTTCCACCAATCTCTCCTTCAGTAGTGCTTCCATGATCTTCCCTACTACGGAGGTGAGGCTGACTGGTCTGTAGTTCCTGCTTCCTCTTTGTTCCCATTTTTGTATAAGGGACTACATCTGCTGTCCTCCAGTCTTTGGGTACCTCCCTGTTTCCAGTGATCGCTAAACAGGATAGCCAGAGGTTCAGCCACCACCTCTCTTAGTTCTTTAAGGACCCTGGGGTGCACCCATCTGGCCCCATTGCTTTATCAACTCTTATTGCTTCCAGTTCCTTCGGGACCCTTTCGTAAAGGGACTCTGTGTCCATTTCTGCACCATTCTCACCCTTGTACTCCTTCAGACCCATTACCCTCCTCTTCCTCAGCAAAGACTGAGCAGAAATACCTGTTCAGTATGTCAGCTTTACTGTTGTCATCCTCCACGTGGCCCCCATCCTCCCCTTCAGTCTCACTATCCCTCCCTCCCTTGTCTTTCTTTTTTCACTTATGTACCTGTAAAGGTTTTGTCCCTCTACCCACTGATTTTGCAATGTGTTCTTCTGTCTGAGCTTTGGCTTTACTGACCTCCTGCCTCCCTTTGCTTCTCCTGGTACTTCTCCCTATCCCCTTCTGCCTGTGTCTTTTGTATTGCCTGAATGCAATCTTTTGTCTTTCACTTTCTTTGCTACCTCTTTGAAAACCATAAGAAAGTGAATAAAGACATTGAAGAGGACAGGTCCTATACTGAACCCTGTGGTACCCCACTAGTAACCCCCTTCTTCAGAGTGGACTCCATTTACTATTACCTCTGTGTCCTATTCTCCAGCCAATTTTTACCCAGGCTGTCATCTTGGGACCCACTCCCAGGCTAGCTAACTTGTATATTAATCTTTGTGTGGGACTGTGTCAAATGCCTTGCTAAAGTCTAGGTAGGCCATGTCCACAGCCCTCCCTGATCTACTACTTTGGTCACCCAGTCAAAGAAATCTATCAGATTTGTCTGGCATGACCTTCCCACTGTGAATCCATGCTGCCTTGGGTCCTGTGCCCTCTAGCCTCTAGATACTCGACAATTCTTTCCTTCAAAGTGATTCCATCATTTTCCCTACCACTGATGTTAAACTAACGGGTCTGTAGTTTCCTGCTTCTGCCCTTGCTCCCACTTTTGTGAGGGAATCACATCTGCCCTCCCTCCAGTCACTCGGGTACCACCCATCCTCCCATGATTTGTTAAACAGGGTAGTCAGTGGTGTCACTAGTTCTACCTTAGTTCTTTAAATTCTGGGATGAATCCCATCAGGCCCCATTGCTGTCCACCTTCAATTTTAAGAGTTCTTTCAGAACCCTTTCTTCTGTAAATGGGTTGGTATCAACTTCTGTATCCAGAGTGTTTTACTGTTTGTTTTAGATACCTTCCCCTCTTCCTTTGTAAATACAGAGCAAAATATTTGTTTAGTATCTTTGCCTTTTCACAGTCACCCTCTACCCACCCTCCCCTTTATTAAGCCTCACTATCCCTCCCTTGGTCTTCCTTCACTCCCTGATGTACCTATAAAAGGTTTTATCCCCCTTCTTAACTGAGTTGGCTATCTTTTCCTCAGTTTGGGCCTTTGCTGTTCTGACTGCCTTCCCAGCTTCCTTTTGCTTTAACTGATACAGTTCTCTGTCCTTCTCCTTCTGTGATTCCTTGTACTTCCTGAAAGCTTTCTTTTTCTCTTGAACCTTCACTGCCACTTCCTTTGAGAACCATAGTGGTTTCTTACATCGTTTAGTTTTGTTTATTTGCTTCACACAAAGGCTCGATACTCTGTGATGGCAGTTTTATTATTCCCCATTGTTCTTCCACCCTCCTTCCTGCCCATTTGCTAGTGCATTCCTTAGGCACTCACCCATTTTGGCAAAGTCAGCCCTCCTAAAGTCCTTTGACATTTTCATTGACATAAAGGGCCACTCCACCCCCCCTTTTGCACCTCAGTCTCTTCTGAACAGTATGACATCTCAGAAGAGACCTACAGGTAGAGAGTTTGATCTCTGAAGTACAACACAGTCGACAATCCTCAAGAAGCCTTCATCCTGCTCAGAGAACTCCTGATAAAATGGCTCCAACCAGAGTGTAAACAGTCCCACAGATCATTGACACATTTGCAATGGAGCAATTAATCAACATCCTGCCTACAGATGTGCAGCTTTGGGCAAAGGAACAATGACCAGAAAGTGGGGAAAGGGCTGTTTCTTTGGCCGAGGACTACCAAATGACCAGACAGATGCCACAGTAGCGAGGTAACAGCCAAGCACTGGTAAGACACTCTTTTTCCCATTTAAACTCCAAGCCTGATAAGAACGCTGGTGGGGGTAACAAATTTGTGCCCAAAGATGTTATTTGTTATAATTGTAATAAGCAAGGCCATATGGCAAGAAACTGCCATAGTAAGGAGAGTGGCACTGGAGCAGGATTTATCCTTGGCAAATTGGGGCAAGTACTTAACAGATGTGAAGGTGGGGGATAAGACTGTAAAGGGACTCACTGATTTGGGAAGCAGACAGACCCTAGTGCATATTACTGGACTGCACCCTACTGGACTGAACTGTGATGAACCGCCCTATGAACATAGTGGATGTAGGTGTCCTTTCTGATGCCATTTCTGACCACTCCCCCACTTTCTGCATATGGGACAAAGGTAGGCCTGAACCCATGAAGCCCTGTTTCATTGCCTTCTGAAATTATGTAAATGTTTACCCCCAGGCCTTCCTGACTGACGTTGCTGGCACTGACTGGACCGCTCTCTGTAGCTCCTCGGATGCACAGTCTGCCATAGATATCTTCCTGTCCACCTTCTTGACACTACAAGAAACCCACAGTCATCTAGTGACCAGAAGAGTCAGAAATAGACAGTCCCGCTGGCTGAAATCTGATCTTCTCTCTAAATTATGTCTGAGGAACAAAAGTTGGTTTCAGTTTAAGAAATCTGGTCTACCAGAAGATTTTCTTACCTATAGGGAACTTAGAAATGCCTGTAAAAAATACCTTAAGCAAGCAAAGAGCTCCTACTGTAAGGCTCTGCTAACTGACTCCCAGGGTGACCCAAAAAAAGTCTGGGCCCATATTAAGCAATTCCTAGGCTCAAGTCAGTCCACTACTCCTAATAACAAGACTCTAAATGGCATCCACTGTAACAATCCCCTCACTATTGCAAACTTCTTTAACATGCAATTTGCTGACCTCACTCAATACACCTCCACTTTCCCCCCACTCTCAGATCCGGTCCCTCAAGCAAACCCAGCTAGGCCCACTTTCCACTTCAAATCAGTACACAGGCATGAGGTATTCAGACTTCTTCTAAACATCTCTGAGTACGCAGCTGTGGGGTCTGATAACTTGGAGCCAAAGCTCCTAAAATTAGCTGCCCCATATATAGCAGCCCCCCTTGCAAGGATTTTCACCCTCTCTTTGTGTCAGAGCTCTGTCCCTGACATCTGGAAAATAGCCAGAGTTACCCCTATACTCAAAAAGGGTGATCCACTTAACCCCTCTAATTACGGTCCTATTGCCATACTATCCGCACTCAGCAACATTCTAGAGAAACTGGTTGCCCTCCAAACTACTGATTTTCTTCTGAAAAATGACCTCCTAACTGATGCTCAACATGGCTTCTGGAAGGGACACAGTACTACTACTACTGCCCTGCTCAAACTCACGTCTGACACCCTAGCGGCCATGGATTCTGTCTGGCTCACGGGTGCCATTTTCATAGACATGACCAAGGCATTTGATCTCATAGACCACTCCATTCTCATTGCCACTCTCATCTCTCTAGGTTTCTCATCAAATGTTGAGAACTGGTTTAATTGCTACTGATGAATAGGTCTCAATATGTGAAATTCAACTCCGACCTCTCTGACAAGGTCACCATCAATATCAGTGTACCGCAAGGGTCCATCTTGGGTCCACTACTTTTCTCAATTTTTATAAACAATATCACCTCCAATCTCCTAAAAACCTCCTCTCTACTGTATGCAGATGACACCGTACTGTATACCAGTTCACACAGTATAAAGGACATAAACTCTAGACTCTCCACTGATTTTCAGCTTATCCAACAGTGGCTTGCTAATCACAAATTTATCCTAAACAACACCAAGACCCAAGCTATGCTATTTGGTTTGAAGCTCAAACTCAAAAACTCCCAAGATCACTTCAATGTCTCCTCTTTGGATGGCTCTTCAGTTGGGGTGGTTAACTCCTTCAAATATTTAAGGGTCACCCTTGACCCATCACTGTGTTTTGACCTCCATATTCAATCTACCTGTAAGCTGGTCAACTCTAAACTAGGCATCACCTACCGTACGAGCTATGCACTCACCCCCTCAGCCAGGCTGGCTATTGCCAGAGGGATATTACTCCCCTCACTTACCTATGGGGTTGCTGCTTATGTCTTTGCCTGCAACTCAGGTCTACAAAAGTGGGATGTTACCTACAATAATATTTGTCGCTTAGCTTCCTTCTCCCCCCGGCTGAAACATCATTGTCCCCTCTACTCAGATCTGGGCTGGCTTCCCCCCCAAGAGCTTAGGTACTATTCTCTTGGATCCATTACCGATAACATCATCAGATCCCGTACACATAAACCCCTTACTAGTCTCTTTCTACACCAGAAAACGAACTATGCCTTGCGCTCTGCTGACTAGGCATTTGTTCTAATCCCTAGACACCGCACTTCCAAAGGTGGTCACGCCTTTGCCTGCCATGCTCCCCGTTTCTGGAACACACTTCCACTAACCCTACATCAATCCGCTTCCCATATCTCCTTCAAAAGAGAACTACACCACTATCTCTTCTTCTATGTCTGCTCTTGCTTTAAACCACCCTAGCCCTCACTTTCCCTCTTCCAGCCCCTCTCCTTTGTTTGTCCTTTGACCCTGGGTTCCACTCCAACAGGAAGCACTTTTTCCTTTTCTTTCTCTGCCCACTACCAACCTGTCTCCTACTTTATTACTACCTGCTCTCTTGCACTCTATTCCTCGTCCCTTGTACACTGCTCAGTCACTCTAAAAATTGACCTGTTTGTATTTTTGATACATGCTTAACCTAAATGATGCATTGTTCTTGTCAGCTTTTCCACTGTTAATTCACTCAAACACTTACTTGTCATTTGTAGTATTGTACTAAATGTTTTTTAGTAAGTTTGTCTCTGTACCCTCCCGGGTCATGCCTGAAAATAGTCTTGTTGGCTAGTGCACTTACCCAGTTAACAAAAACTAAATAAAAATAAATGTTGAAGTGCTGGGAAAACACTGTGCAAAAGGACCAGGTACTGGTGTCATTTGCATCCATAGGGACACTTGATACTATCCCACCACCCAAGTGAGTCTGACCATTAAGGGTGTGTCGCAACAAATGAAAGTAGGGTATTTCCTAAGTTACCTATACCTGTGATTATTGAAAATGACTTTCCAGGATTTTATGAGTTAATCAAAGAAGGAGTAAATCCTGATGTTTCAGCAGCTGTGGTGACAAGAGCTCAGGCAAATAAAATTTCAGATGGTAGAGACATTTTTCCTTTCAGTGATTTTGATTCAGACTTGTTTGAGCACACCTCCAAGATCCGGAAATCCAGGAAAGAATGACGATGCCTGAAGAAACTGTGGCAACAAATGACTGAAGGACATGAAGGGTTAAAATATGAAAATGTTGAAACTAAGCTGATAACTGACTGCGATTTTCTTTCAGAGCAAGCTAATGATGTTTCTCTCCAAGGTTATTTTAGGCAGCTTGGGGTGAAACCAAAACAGGGTGGACCAATGTTTAAAAAATGCAGCGGGTTACTGTACAGAGATTGGGTTAAACCTCAGAAACAGGAACATACAGAGCAATTGGTTATACCACAGAAGTATAGAACAGAGTTGTTACAGATAGCACATGATAGTCCTATGGCTGGTCACTCAGGGAGGGATTGCAGCCTTGTCAGATTGCTGTATAGATTTTACTGGCCTGGAATTCCTGAAGATGTTGCTACCTATTGTAATTCCTGTGCTGATTGTCAGAAAGTAGCCCCAGTCACTAGAAAAGACAAGGTGCCCCTACCCTTGATAGATTTGCCTTTTGAGAGAATTGCAATGGATGTGGTTGGTCCTTTAGACAAAAGAAAAAAGGGTAATAGATTTATCCTGATACTATGCAACCATGCTACTCGATAGCCAGAAGCAGTCCCAATGCGTACTATCACAGCTTCAAAAGTGGCAGCAGAGCTTGCAAACATTTACAGCAGGATGGGCATACCAAAAGAAATTATTACTGATCAGGGTAGTGATTTTGATGCTGCACTACTTAAGGAGTTGTCTGTACAGACTACTAGGTATCACTGCCATCAGAACCTCCCCTTATCACCCTCAGACAGATGGTCTTGTTGAGCGTTTTAACCAAACCCTAAAACGCATGTTAAACGGGTTTGTAAAAGGGGAAGGGAAAGATTGGAACCAATACTTGCCTTACCTACTTTTCGCTTATAAAGAAGTGAAACAGGCATCAACAGGGTTTTCACCATTTGAAATGCTGTATGGTAGGCAGCCAAGAGGGTCACTGGATGTGATAAAAGAGAAGTGGGAAGATAACCCCACTCAGAAACAATCTATAATGTCTTATATGTGTGCCCTAAGAAAGAAGCTGGCAAAATATGTTGAAATTGCCCATAGTAATGAGGAAGAGGCCCAAAACCAGCAGAAGGTATATCATGTCCATGGGGTAAAAGAAAAAGTTTTCGAACCAGGTGAAAAGATTTTGCTACTGTTAACCCACAACAGAAAATAAACTAATAATGAAGTGGCAAGGGCCTTATAGAGTGCTTAGACGTTCTGGCACTGTTAACTAAGAGAGCGATACCCCTGACAGGAAAACTCCTACTAAGATATACCATGCTAACCTCCTTAAGAAATGGGTTGAAAAAATGTCAAAAGCTGCTTTGCTAGTTTTGCCAGAAACTGATAAAGATATTGATGTAGCTTATGATAGACTGGAACAAACTGTAACTGCTGATGCTGTAAAGGTGAATGTTTCCTTAACCTCAGAACAATCTGCAGACATCCGTAATGTGCTAAAGACATTTACCAGTACTTTTATCACAGTACCAGGCCAAGCAAAAGGGGTTGAGCACATAACGGTGCCAAGGAATGCTCGTCCTATTAGGCAAAAGGCATACAGGTTACCAGAGCGGTTAAGAGCTGACGTGGTTGAGGAAATACAAAAAATGGAAGAACTGGGTATCATAGAGGAGTCAAGGAGTACTTGGTCATCTCCAATGGTAATTGTAAACAAAAAAGAAGGGGGTGTTAGAATCTGCCTTGATTTTAGGAAACATAATCATGTGTCAGAATTTGACAGTTATCCTATGTCCAGAACAGATGATTTGATGAACAGACTAGGGAGTGCAAAGTATATCAGTACCCTCAATCTCACTAAGAGTTACTAGAAAATCCCTTTAGCAAAAGAATCCAGCGATAAAACTGCATTTTCCACTCCTGTTGGAGTCTATCAGTTCACCACCATGCCATTTGGTTTACATAGTGTGCCAGCTACATTCCAGCGGTCAGTGGATGTAATATTATCACCTCACACTGGTTATTGTGCTGCTTACCTGGATGATATTGTGGTGTACAGTCCAGACTGGAAAAGCCACCTGGAACACCTATGAGCAGTTATCCAAGCTATCAAAAATGCAGGTCTGACTATTAATCTTGCCAAATGTGCACTGGGCATGCAGAAAACCAGATATTTGGGCTATGTGTTGGGAAATGAAGAAGTTAAGCCAGATGTTTCTAAAATAGAAGCTGTAGCTAACAGCCCTGTCTCTAAAACAAAGAAACATGTCAGGTCCTTTTTAGGGCTGACTAGTTATTATCGAAGATTTGTTCCCAGCTTTGCTGAGTTAGCTACTCCGCTCACTGAACTCGCAAAGAAATGGTTCCCAAATAATGTGAAATGGACCCCAGAGTGTGATGAAGCTTTTCAAGCCATTAAGGCTGTATCATGTTCAGCCCCTGTTTTAAGAAGCCCAACCTTTGGGACACCATTTTTGTTACAAACAGATGCATCAGAGGTAGGCCTAGCTTCAGTCCTGAGTCAAAATATAGATAGGACAGAACATCCTAGTCTGTACATAAGTAGGACGTTGCATGACACAGAGAAAAGGTACTCCACCATTGAAGAGGAATGTTTAGCAGCAAAGTGGGTCATGGAGCCCCTTAAGTTTTATTTGCTAGGAACCGATTTTGTACTTATAACAGATCACAGTCCTCTCTGTTGGCTTAACCAAATGAAAGGTAAAAATTCCAGAATCACAGGTGGTACCTGACACTACAGCCATTTAAATTCAAGGTGATACACAAGTCTGATAAAGAGAATAGCAATGATGATTTTCTGTCAAGATATGGATCAGGAATTGAGGGTTCTGACGGTTGAAAAACAAATGTATGAGTTTAAACTTTGCTGTTTGCTGTACTGTTATAGAAAAAAGGATAATGCACATGTGCTTAATTTCTGATAAAAGCTAATATTCTTAGATAATTAATAGAAAACTTTGGAAACCTGTTTGATAAAACAGGTTTCCTCTTAAGAAGGGGGTGTATGTGACAGGGTAGAATAGGACTGTCCCAGTTGTTATGGAGAAAGTGTTTAAATGCAAAGGTCTGTTCTTTCCTTTTCCTGTCTCTTGGCTGTCTGGTTGCACAACCAAATTTTCCTGCGAGACCTAGGATTTGATCACCCCAACAGTCTCGCAATTATTTGCCTCTCACTATCTCTCAGTCTTTCCTTGCTGTTTGTCTTTTTCTCCCTTGCATATCTGCTGGTATAAAAATATATGCAAATCATTATGTGGAAATGTAACTGATATTGGGATCCCTTTTGTTTAGAAATTATATAGTGTTACTGTTGAAATGTATATAAGTATAGTTTGAGATGATTGCAAAAAGCTATTACAAACTCAAGGGGTTACCTGAGGGCAGGTTTTAAGCCTTTTGCAGAAGAGCTCTGGAAAAGGGGCCTGATCTCTGGGACACTGTTCTAGCAGCATCTGCCTGATGCATACAAGAACACTTCGGAAGATGCTTGTTAAGAATGAGGGGGTTGGAAGGACTTACAAGACAGAGCTGCAGTTGCTTGCAAAGTTGGACACAGAGACTAAAGGAAAACTCTGATGGATCTCCTCTATTTTATTTTGCCTTTGTAAATAGTTATACTGAACAATTTTATTTTTTATGTTACTGCTAGTACACATAAATATTTTTGGTGAATTCTACAACTGCTCCCGATTTTCTTATGCTTCCTGATCTATGCCTCGATGACAGGCTTAACAGAGGGTAGCACTTTAAGAGCCCTTGCATTGCGAAGTTGTTTGCTTTGTATCTGTAGTACATTGGGGCTGTGTTTTGTATGGGTTCTCTACAGCTGAGCCTGGGAGGGTGGAACCACTGAATAGCACTCGCATTACTTGACTATTTCTGTGCTGTGAATACTAGGCTAACCTGCAATTGTACCATGGATGATGGAATTGTACTGTTTCTTACCTGATTGCCCTGTCTGGTTAGTGTTTCTCTCCTCAGCCCTCGCAACTGTCATGCATGCGCAGTTGCTCTCAGCTCTGGTGACAGCTTCCCACCGGTAACCTGATCTCCTTTTGTCTATTCTCCTACAGGTTTCACTGACCCCCTTCCCCCAAGCATATCGCATTCGGCCGTGCTCCTACACACAGGCCCAGGACCCAGGTGCCTGCCACACAACAAGGAACCGGGAGTGGACGTAGGGCTGCAAGAGGTAAAGGCACACCTTTCCCCTTGCATTGGTGACTGTGGTGTTTACCCATTGATGCTTCATGTTGACTCCCAACCCGCCCCAGCACTCTCCCACCCAAGCTCAATCCTATTTTTATTAGATTCTTCCTGTCGCATGACACTAATTAAAGTGTCTGTTTTCCCTTTGCAGGTAACACAGAACTGCCACTAGGGGTCAGTGTTGAGCACCCATCCTACCCTATTTCTACAGCCTCCTCCTCTCCCATCCACAGAGCCTGGCCTCCTCTCTTCCCTGGTTCACATATCAGAACCACTGTAATTTTCCTTGTTCCTTCCACCCCCAGCCTACTGCCCAGTGCAAGTCTTGAACCCTGTACCCCATACATTGTGAGCAGGCACCCTACTGCTGCACCATCATCTCTGCCCTACTTACTAACCCCTTTCCACCACTCCTATTCTAAAGTACCCCCATAACCCTATAATGTTCCCACTATTGCTTCTCCTCCTCACAACTGGTCCATGGCCCCTCTCACATACTCCACTGCCTCACCAATGCCTCCCCCCCCACCACCCACTCTAAATTCCCTACATGTAATGCAAGGACATACCAACAGTAACCTCAACTTGCATGACATACCCCCTTCCACCAGCCCTGCAATCCTGCATATGGGCCTCCCTCCACTCACCTGGCTAGACCTTGGCCTTAGGTCCCTACCCATCCCCACTGTATAACATTGCCCCCATCCAGATTTAGCCACTGTTAATCCAAAAAATATGCCATACTATGGTTTCCTCTCCTCCTCTTCTTCCTCCTCCTTCTACTCTCTGGAAATGTCCACCCCAATCCAGGTCCCGCTTCTGGCCTCAGCTCTACTGGTTCTAAGTACAATGGGCTACAGATAGCCTTTCTCAATATCTGCAGCCTGCAAAAAAAGTTCTCCTCCCTCCAAGGCTGGCTTGCACAGCACTCACTCATTCAATATCTTGGCCCTCAGTGAAACCTGGCTTACTCGCAGTACCCCCAACTCTACGGTAGCCTTAGATGGCTATGCTGTTCTCTGTGCTGAACGGATCACTAAAAGATGTGGTGGTTGTGCCTTTTACATAAAAAATATACTCCGAGCTACCCAAGTTAACCTCCCCTCCTCTGAACTGGAAGCCCAAATTCTTACAAAAAAGTTGCTCCTTGGAGATCCAGGGAAAACCTTATACCTCTCTGTGGTCTACATTCCTCCCCACAACCAAAAGCTCACTTTCAGAACCATCCTAGACTACACTGCACAGCTTCTCCCCAAAAATGAAGTCATTCTCGCTGGTGACTTCAACATCGATTGGCTCTCACCCTCCTCCTCACTTCTATAACTCTTCCTTAGCCCTTGACCTTACCCAAGTTGTTCAATCCCCTACCAGACTAAATGACAAATCAGGCAAGGCGACCCTTCTTGACCTCATCTTTACTAACAGACCAAATAATATCTCTCAAGTTAAGGTTCTTCCTAATGCCATTAGTGACCACTCTCCAGTTGCCTGTTGGTGGTCCAATAAAAATCCTCCTCCACTCTCAACCCCCTCCTTCCAGTGATGGCTAAAAGAGGCTCCCTCTCCCATCTCAAGTCCCACTTTCGGGCATGTGACTGTACCCCAATTGACAGGGCCGAGTGTGTTGATGCTGCACTAACACACTTCATTACCACTTTTAATGCTGCCTGTGACTGCTACGCCCCTCTGACGAAGCTCCACAAAAAAAAGAGATGCCCCCTGGATTTCCCAGGCCTTCCTGGATATGATGCGGCACCATGATAATCTTTGGCATAAAGCCACTGACTTCCGTCTTCTGCATGATAGGCAGCTCTACAGAGAAGCCAGAAATGAATGCACCTGGGCCATTTGGAAGGCCAAGGCAGTCCATTATAAGACAGCCCTAACCTCTACGTGGGGCTCTGGTCGCGACTTCTGGAAAAATATTAAAGAACAGCAGTAAAACCATCTCCCCAACCCCTGCTCAACTATCCTCCGATGGGACTAGCATCCAAAAACCCCTGGTGATAGCTAATATCCTTAACACCACTTTCTCAGACCTTAGTGAGGTCCTGCCAACCAATTTCTTTGACCCTCCACTGGCTCAGTCCCCTCCCCTCCCACCTAATATCCCCCCTTTTCATCTCTGCATCGTGTCACCCAATCATTCCAAGAAATACTTATCGAAATTTCTGGCTAAGTATAGCAATGACTCCCTGGACCTAAAGCTCCTTCATCTTACCCTTGATGAAGTCCTCCTCCCAATAACTAAAATTTTAACAAATCCCTTTGCCTTGGCCAATTTCCATCACCTTGGAAGCAAGCTGTCATTGCCTCTATCCTTAAGAGTGGTGACAAAACCTCCCTTAATAACTATAGACCTATATCTATACTGCCCCCCCAAAAGCATTAGAAAAAATTGTAGCCAATCAAATCATGCACTACCCATCAGATCATGATCTTCTCTGCCCAGAAAAACATGGTTTCCATAGGGGCCGTAATACCACTACCTCATTGACTGCACATCCTGCATCCATCAAGCCCTTGACCGGGGTCTCATGGTTGGCTCTCTTTATATTGACCTCACAAAGGCCTTTGACACGGTCAATAATGCCTTGCTACTTCATGATCTACCTGCCCTCAGACTCTCTCAGGAAACCATACTCAGGTTCTCAGATTACCTAACTGGTAGGACTCAACGGGTCAAAATTGGCTCCACCCTCTCCAATTGCTGCCTTGTCCTATCTGGTGTCCCACAGGGATCCATACTGGACCCTCTCCTTTTCACCATATTTTTGAACTCACTGCTAAAGTCCTGCTCAGGTAGGCTTCTCTTATATGCTGATGATGCTGTCATCTTCAGCAGTCATCAGCAACCCGTCTTCCTCCAAAATTACTTCTCAGAAGCAAAAACCAGATTTCAGGATCATAGGCTGATACTAAAACCACAAAAAAAAAACTATGATTTTTGCCCACCGCCAGAGTCCACACTCTGGATCAACCCTTTCCATTATCAACATGCTGGGTGACACATTAGAACAGGTTGACACCTTTAAATGCCTGGGCATAACCTTAGACACATCTCTCTCCTTTCATAAACATATCCAGCTCCTATCCACCTCTCTAAATATTAGACTTGGTCTCCTCTACTGCCTTAAGCCCTATCTCCCCCTTGAAGCCATCCATGTTGCAGTGTTCTCCTCTGTACTCTCCATTATGGACTATGGCATTGTAATATATGGCTCCGCTGATCAGACATCCTTAAACCACCTCAAAATCACCCTAAACAAAGCCTGTCATCTTATCACAGGCTGTGACAAATTTACCCATATCTGTGTACTAGGTCAGCAGTCCCAGTGGTTGAACTTTGACTCGAGGCTCAAATATCACACCTGCCTCCTAGCTAAGAAAATCCATCTCAATCTTGTTCCCCCAGGACTGACCACCCTACTCCCACCTGCCCCCTCAAACAGACCCACCAGAAGTACTGCCAAGTCCCTCATAGCTGTCCCCCTCTGTAGGACCTCTCTTGGTCAAAGGATTTTTCAGTGTCAGGCTCCTAAATGGCTCAATGAGCTCCCCACATACATCATGCATGAAACTAAATTAGGTTCTTTCAAGACCCACCTCAAAAAAATTGCTCCTTTCACTGTCAACTTGTGATTGCCCCTAGTCCTGGCTCCTCCACCCCCACACCCCAACTCACCCCCTTTCCCACCTAATCCCTAATCTACCCCCCTCCATTTAAACTACTTGGATGTACTTGTATCTCGCTCCCAATGCTTTGTCTAGAAAAGTTTCAGAATCACTCTGATTGTCTAACACTCGATGATGGGCCTGTACTGCCCTTATTTACTTATTGTATGTCTACTATCTATGTATTTTTATGAATAATTTCTACATATGTTATGTTTCTCCTATGTAATTTCTGCTATATTCTATGACGTGGAACCTTTGCAAAGGAGTCTATGACACAAAGGTGTATCTTCGATGATTTGTAATAAGTAAACAAAATAAACAAACCTGTAAACATGTACAACCTGTGAGGCTGGTTGGCTATGTTTCATCCACCCCTGTGAAAATCTGGTCCAAATCCCCCAGTTATCCCTAAATTTGTCTTCAATAAAATAAAGTTTGGCAGTGAGGTGTTCCATCTGGAAAATCTGGTTTACTCTAGCTTTCCATTCTACCATTTCTGGTACTTCTGGACAAAGCCAGTGAGGTGTCACCACTTTGAGGGCTGCCAGGGTCATGCACTGGAAAATCTCTCTGCACTTATCTGTCTGAATTCCTGCTACCTTTGTAACCCCCCTACAAATGGGGGCTCCTGAAAAGTCTTCCTTGAGCTTGCTTAAATGCTCACTGCCAGGCTGGTGTCCTGTGTTTTAGCAGTTTAAATGTATTGCCAGAGAGTGCCTGTATAGTCTCTGTCTACTGTCTCTTTATGAGCTGCCTGGATTGCAGTCATAATTAATCTGAGAGGGAGCTCTTTTAGAAGATGTACTTGTTTGCTGATCATGTGTTAGGGTAGTAATAATATTGCAGTTTGTTCTAACCTGCCTTCTTTGCAGCATGGACAGTTCTGTTTGTTTCCATTATCTTGGTCCTGGACTGCTGAAATGGGCCAATCAGTACATTTGGGACTCTAAAATGGAGCCTGCCTACAGGGGCTTGGTGGGGCCAAAACTTGTAGGAATTGTAGTTTTGGGCTTTTGGCACCTAAAATAACCTGGAGGGGGAGCCCTTGTTGTGACTGACAGACAGATCAGCCAACCCAACCTTTGGAATCTTGGGGAAAGTCCCACACTGCTTGCAGTTTCAGTTAGATCTGAGTTGGGGAGTGAAGAAGTAACAGCTCGAGATAGTTCAAGCAGCAATCCATGGTGGATTCGTGTGGGAGAACTGTGGAAAGGCCTGAGTTTGGCCTGCATGCCTGCCTGCTGTTCCTGAAAGGGAACTTGTGCCTTGTTCGGACTGAATCTGAACTTGGAGAGCGAATTAAGCCACTGAATTGTGACCAGGCTTTAACCTGAAGAAGATCGAAGATTTTCTGAATGTGATCAGCCTGTCAGGACTTCCAGCTACATCTGAACTCCCGGATTGTGCAGAGACTGTAATTGCAACCAGAGAGCCATTTGCCTGGTACAGTGGAACTTCCTTACATGTGAATGTGCTGTGTGCTTATTGTGGATCATGATTTGGTTCCCCACTGTGTGTCTGAACTGTGTTTTGCTTGCTGGAGGCTGTATCCAGCTCCACGGACTGAATCCATATCCATTTCTATTTGCCTGGATCCTGCTACACTGGCCCAGCCAGAATACCTGCTAGACAGAGAAAGTCATTGATGAGAGAGACCGGCCTGGGGATCAGCCCCCTGCTCAACACCTTTAACAGGAACGATGCCTCAGTGATTCATGTGGGCCCTGCTTCTCTGGGCACTACAGCTCCATAGCCTGTAGTCTCAATTTTATCCTGCCTGTGTCCAGCATTGGGTATTGTGAGTAAACATCAGGGTAGCTCCCTGCAACAACAGCTAAATCTAGAAGTGTTGTCATCTGATTGTCTTGTTGCCTTTTCTTTCATGAACTGAGCCCTCCGGCTCCAGATTACAAATAGTGTGTGTTGTGCATGTTGCTTTCTTCCATCATAGGGCTCCAACCAGCTGCAACGTTCCTGGCTAGCCCACTGTTTTCCTACCTGGGTACCCAGAGTGTGTGACTGTGTAGGGACTCTGAACTGCAAGCATAACTGTCTGATCAATATAGCTTTTAAGTAAATCAACCTGATTATGCCCCATCCTTGTTCAAGTCCCCTGACTAAATCAGATTTAACTTTGTTTGCATTTAACCTGACTGTGGTTCCAGTTTGTGCCAAAAGTATTGTACTGTTGCTATTTGCTGTGCTTAACCTTGTTTTACAGGGGGTCCCCAGGGTAAAGCTAGAGGAACCCGCCCTGGTGGTAAGTGCAAACAGTGTGGGTAATCGCCTGGTGAATAAGGGCCATTGTGAAAGTAATTATTGTATATTGTTCAGGCCACTAGAAGGGAAGGGGGGGTTACAGTGTCCCGGAGGGCTGTGCCCAGGTTAGCTTGACCACTAACAACCCTGACCTCCAGGTGGAGGCACCCATTTCATTACCCATGCCCCTTAACCTGCTACTAGCCAAGCGAGCAGGGGTAGTAGCCCTTGGGATAGCACCACCTAGGGGTTACTTCTTGACCCCCAACAGATAGTAACAGAATGGTCTGGCATTGGAACCCCCTGTATTACAGAGCGCTTATGGTGGATTTGCCTCCAGTAGCCAGTTAGTACAGTGCAGGACTATGAGATATGGTATGGGTACCTGAGGCTCTGCAGTTCTGCCAGCACTTATCTGTAGTAGTTGTTCCAAAATGCTTAGTGATGGAGGGAACATAGAAAAATCTAGTGATGATTTTCCATCTAAACTCTCTCCAATTTTGAAAGGCTGAAACCCGCCACCCCCGCAGACACTCCTCCCACTGGGTATCAGGTAGGGGTTTACCTTCTTCCACTTGCCATTTATCTCTAATGTGAAGCAGAGTGACCACCTGTGCTTTTAACAATAATGTATACATCGTGTAAATATATTTTGTCCTATCCTTCAAATTGACAGACCAGTAGAGAAACTCTTCCCTTGACTGATGACTTGAAGTCTGCCCCTGTCCAGCAGATAACTATGTACTTGCAAGTATATGAAGAAATCTGTTTTCCCCAACTGATATTTGGTACACAGAATCTGAAAGGAGACACAATGATCCCCCTCCAAAAGTTGTTTGTTACTGGTTAATCACTTTGCGTTTCAAGATCTGAAGCCCCTATCTCGAATCCCAGGTTGAAACTGCCAGTCCCCAATGATCAAGGTAAGGGGCCAGTCTCATTTGGTGTGCCTGGTAGGAGCCTAATCTTATGTAAAATGGTTAAAGAATGTAAGACTCACCTATTCCTGATCTTTTGCCTCAACTGGGGAGTAATCTGTGAGGTAAGGAGAGCACATAATGGAAGAGGCATGTCCCCCCTGCCTCCACTGAGTACTATCTGAAGTCCTCCCTCTTCTGAGCCCAAGTAATCAGGTAGGGAGTCTGGGCTGCAGTATATTATAATTTCAAATCTGGGAGTCCCAAACCTCCCTCCCCCCCTTGGAAGTGCAAACTTCTTCCGATCCACTCTGGGTCTCTTATGACCCCCAGATAAATGCTGACACTTGTTTATCTAACTGGGTCCAGAAGGGGCCAGGTATTTCCAATGGCAAGATCTGAAATAAAAACAAGAATCTGGGTAACACATTCATCTTTATGCTGCTTATACGGCCAGACAGTGAGAGTTGGAGCAAGTGCCAACGTGACAGGACTGAGGTGACCTCCCTGTAAAGTGTCTCATAGTTTAATTTGAATAGTTCCTCAAAGTTGGG